>CM075659.1:2391506-3039146 GCA_037954105.1 Canavalia gladiata
GGGGCAAACTAATAGCAAAAACACAATACAATTCCTTGCAAACAAGATTATCATATTCCCAAAAAAGAGTATAAAGATCCATAAAGTGTGTTGTTTATTTCAACAACAATGAACCAAAATATGAAGGTGAGCATGTCAAGCAAAAGGGAAAGAAAACTCACGCCAAGCCGATAAGAACCAAAAGTGAATATGGCAGCATTTGCATCTTCCACCATTTGATCAGTGTATCCTCTAAGGCGGGTCAGTTGCTTTGCCCAACTTTTTACTATCTGAATAAAAAGAAACAAGTTATAAGCAAAACCAATGATGATAAATGACAATAAGCAAGATCAGGATCTTAAATAGTGGACCACATCATGTGATACAGCCACAGCATCTCACTTGCAGTGGCCGCTGCAACCATGTATAGGCTGTGATTAAGGACCACACTAATCACCATAGGCATATGTTAGCTGACATCACAACCCCGCCAACAATTTAAACTAGATGATAATTGTTACTGCCATGATAAAGTAACAAAATAACTTCTAGATGATAAATAATAATAGACAAGAATTAATCACTCCATATTTACCCTTTATACCTCTAAGTTTGGCATCATTATCAATATTAGCACCTCAATGAAAATTGTTGAAAATAAAGAATTACAAAGATTCAGCAAAGAATTATATTTATCGTTATAATGAAGAATAATCAAAACAAATTTCTGTTTATCTTCCTCTGGCCTCTACCTGTCCAAGTCGGTGAAGGACCTCTTCTCTCTTGGCAGCTTCCTCTTTGCTCTCGTAAAGCCCCGAATCAACGAGAAACTTGTACACCCAACAAAGAATTTTTCAGACAAATAATAAATAATTAAAACAATAATAATAAGCCCTGAAAAAAAAAACAAACGTGTAAATATGTGTGTACAGAAAGAGAGAAAGCAGTGAAACTAACCTTCTCTAACTCAAGAGTCCTTTGCAAATCAGCAACCGTTGGACCGGCCATTGATATGGGCTTGGTGACACCGTATTGCTTCGGCGAAGTTCCCAACCCTTCCGAGCTCCCCATGATCTCAACACCAAAATATCCGAAAAAGGGAATCTTTTTATTTTTCTTTTTATTCACAAACTTGCGGCTTCAAATAAATCGAACCCGAGAAAACGATTTTTTTATTAAAAAAAAGGAATGGATCGACAATTCAGAAGTGATCCACAATGGAAAGTCGAATTGAAGGGGAAATCGGAACCCTAGAACGCATGAAACAGAGACCCAATAAAAGAAAGGAAAAAAAAAAAAGGAAGCGTTGCAAGTAAAACGAGGAATTTGAAGCCCTAGATCCCAAAAAATAAAAGAAAAAGGGGGGAAATTAGCGGCGAAAAAGGGCGTTTAGGGCGAAATTGGATCTGAAAGGCTAAGGAAAGGAGAAGATGAAGAATTGGAAGGGAAGGTTTTTGAGAAAGAGAGAGAGAAAGAGAGAAAGAGAGAGAAACGGTGAACTCAGCACTCGGAAAAGGAGAGAGAGAGAGAAAGCGAAAGCGCGGTGAACGCAATGGTGGGGTTAGCCGCTCCTTGATTTTTCTCAGATATTTATATCATCACAATCAAGGATTTTTTTATTTATCAAATAATAATTACTTCAAAATACTTCAGATTCCAGTGTGTGTTTTTTTGTTTACATAATAAGTATTTTAATTTTATAACCTTTTATAACATTATAATAGATATAATGAGAAAAAATTGAAAATTAAAATATTTTTAAGGTTTTATATTTGAATGTATTTTTATATTGTAGTAAGAAAAGTCTTTTATTATTAATGTTTTAGGAGTATTAACAAAGTTTTCAAGATTTAATTAGATTAAAAATATACAATCATAGAAATAAGATACAGATAAAAATATGAATTATTTTAAATACAATATAAATTTGATTTAATTTAATTAAATTTTATTTAATTAAAAAAAAATTTATGTATTTAGTTAAAAATTAACAATGAAAATTAAATAAATATCAATCACCATATCTAAAATATAAATATTAGTAAAAAAAATATTTTCTTTAAAAAAAACAAGATAAAATGGGCACGTTGTATTTGGACATGATATTTTAAAATTTTTAAAATATATAAATTTGAATTGCCTTTAATTTTATTTTAAAATTTTTTAATAAAGCAAATCAAATTTTTCGAAATTTAATTATTATGTTTGAATGGAGTAGTTCTTTAAGAATGGTTTGTTTTATAAAAAAAATTATTATCAAAATATTATATTGTTTTTTATTTTAAAATTTTTATTTATAAAATAACAAGTTAAATGATACCGTAATAACTCAATTTCACTTACAAAGATTTTCTTTTTTTTTACTTATAAAATGTTATTTAGTTTTATTCTATTTTTTATTTTATAATTTTTACAATAATTTATATTAAAATTTGATTTTTATTTAAATAAAATAAACAAATTTTATACATCGACATACTAAGATGATAATCGAAATAATTATACTTATTTATTCACAATTTTATTTTATAGAGTAAAAATTTCATATTAGAAATTTAAAATTAATTTATTAATTTAATTAATATAAAAATAAAACATAAAAATCGAATAAAAATAAGATAAAACAAGATATAAAATATCATAAAATTTTAGATATTTATTTTTATCCTATACTTGATTCTGCCCAAAGAGATAAGAAATCAGATATAATTATGTTATTTTTTAAACATTTAAAATAAATAAATAAATATGGTAAAATAATTTATAAATTGTATTAATATGAGAAAAAATTATTTTTTACCATAATTAATATAATTTTAAAAAATTTATTTGTTAGTATAAATACATAAAAAATATTTAAAATTAAAAACTTTCTAAAAAAAATTGTTAACAATTAATATTGACAAAGTTGATAAAAAGAATTATAAATTTTTAAATTATATTTTTTTAAAAATAAAATGAAAACATATTTATAATAAGATATAACTAAAATAAAAATAAATTATATTTTTTATTTTAAAATTTTTATTTATAAAATATAAAGTCAAACGATATCATAATAACTCGTTTCATTTACAAGAATGTTTTCTATTTTTTTCTTGTTTTATTTATAAAGTGTTATTTAGTATTATTCTATTTTCTATTTTATAATTTTTTACAATAATTTATTTATAAAAAATTGATTTTATTATTTAAATAAAAGAAACCAATTTTATACATCGAAATATTGAAATGATAGTCGAAAAATTATATTTATATAAAATTATTTTATAAATTTAAATTTAATTTATTAATTTAATTAAGATAAAAATAAAATATATATAAAAACAGAATAAAATATAAAATAAAATATAAAATATGATAAAAATTTATATATTTATTTTTATCCTATATCTAATTCTGTTCGACAAGATAAGAAATCAGATATAATTATGTTATTTTTTTAACATTTACGATAAAGAAATATGATAAAATAAATTATAAATTGTATTAAAATGAAAACAAAAAGTTTATCATAGTTAATATGATTTTAAAAAAATTATTTTATTTTTTATTTTATCAATATAAATTATAAAAATATTTAAAATTAAAAGTTTCAAAAATGTAATTTGTGAAAAATCAATATTGATAAAATTGATAACAAAAATTATAATTTTTTAAAATATATTTTTTACAAATAAAATGAAAACATATTTATAATAAAATATAACTTAAATAAATTACAAAATATATTTTAGAAAAACATTAATATATAAATTAATTTTTTAAAAAAAATATTATTAAAATGTTTTTCATATAGTATATTTAAAATTTTTAAAATTGTTTATAAAAATATTACATTATTTTTTATTTTAAAATATTTATTTATAAAATAACAAGTCAAATGATATCGTAATAACTTGTTTCATATGTTTTTTATTTTTTTATTATTTTTATTTATAAGATAGTATTTAGTTTTATTTTATTTTCTATTTCATAATTTTTTACAAGAATTTGTATATAAAAAATTGATTCTATCATTTAAATAAAATAAACCAATTTTATACATCAAAAAACTGTGCTAATAGTGGAAAAAATTATATTTATATATTTATAATTTTATTTTATAAATTAAAAATTTTCATATTAAAAATTTAAAATTAATTTGTTAATTTTACTAAGATAGAAAATAAAATTTAAAAATTTAATAAAAGTAAGATAAAATTAAATACAAAATATGATAAAATTTTATATATTAATTTTTTCCTATATTTGATTCTACCAGAGATAAGATAAGAAATTATATATAATTATGTTTTTTTTTAATATTTGAAATAAATAAATATGATAAATTAATTTATAAATTCTATTAAAATGAGAAAATTTTATTTTTTACCATAATTAATATAATTTTAAAAATATATTTTATTTTAGATTTGTTATTATAAATATATAAAAATATTTAAAATTAAAAATTCCTAAAAAATTTATTTTGTGAAAAATTAATATTGATAATAAAAATTATAATTTTTAAAATATATTTTTTACAAATAAAATTAAAACATATTTATAATGAAATAGAACTCAAATAAAAATAAATTATAAAAATATATTTTATAAAAGCATTAGTATATGTAAATTAATTTTTTTAAAATAGTATTATTATAATGGTTTTTATATAGTATATTTAAATTTATTTTATTAAATAATTAAATTAAATTTTTAGAACTATAAATTAAATATAGAGAATGAGAATAAAATTGCAACAGAAAGTGATAATTTGAAAAAGTGATTAATGTGTTTAAAATTTTAGAAATAGATTATAAAAGCATTTATACAAACTATTTTAAAAAATTTAAATTTTAAATAAATTATATAGTCTCTATAAAAATATGTGAGACAAAAAATATGATAGTGTAGGATTATTTTTTTAATAATTTAATTAATTATTAAAATAAAATTTATATATTTTTTATATATCACAATAATAAAAAATTAATTTATAATATAAAATATTTATAAATGATTATTAATTTAAAATTTATTAAATATTTTTATTTTTACTTATTTTTACGTGTTTGATCATTATTTTAACCAATTTATATTAATATATATATATATATATATATATGTTTGTTTAAAATATTGATAAAAAATTATATATGTAATTAAGGATGGAAGTAGATTATTGTTGAAATATATTTTTAACATTTAAATTTTACTTATTTAAAAATTTTGAATTTTGAATTTAGATTTATTTACCTGTTAAAATTTTTTACTTTAAAGTGTGATGTGATTTAAATATTATACATTTGTTTAAATATTTACATTTTTAAAAAATTAATAAATAAACTTAAATCTTACACAAACAATTAATTATAAAAATTTACAAGTTTAAAAAGTAAAAATATTATTAATTATGTCTAAAATATATATATATAAATATTATATTAAAATAAATACTATATAAATTTAATATATTAAAATAAAAATAAATATAAATATAAATAGATTTTAAAATAAAATAATTTTTAATTTAAATTTTTTTAACAAATATAAATTTATCTATTTATTAAACAAGTTAAATCAAAATAAATTTTTATTAAAAGATCTTATTTATTTACATTTTTATATATAAAAATATGCTATCTTTAAATTATAATTTTTTAATTTAATTAAAATATATTAAATTTAAATCTAAAATTTTATGTAAAATTACTATAATCTTCATCCATCCCTATCAAATAAGTAATACTAATAATTTTGAAGGGAAATAAATTTATACAAATTTTTTAATGAGTAGGATAAAAATTGTTTTGAAGGAACGTGTGATTCGTGGGAAGTTTAGTGTTTATCTACAGGACCAGGGTACTGATATTTTGTATATCTGACCAAGGACCAAATATTTTGATCGAATAAAGATACGGATGGTATCAAAAAAAAGAAACGATTGAGCCACAAAAATGATTTACACGTTCAGTTATAAGTTATTAATTATTTTAAAAAATAAAATATAATTCACATTTAAATATAAAAATAAATATAAGTAATTTTTTAATTTTTAATATTTTTTTACAAAATATTAAACATAGAAAATCGTTGGATAGGGTTATCGCCAACTTGTATTGCTCACGCCTGCACCTCACGCAGAGGAAGATGATGAATTTTTTTCTTTTTATTTTAATTCATGCAAATAACTTTTTTTTTTTCTATTTTATGTTTTTTTTTTCTCTCCTAATTTCATTCTTTGCACAAACAATCCGATTTGTCTTTTTTGAGAGTGACAATATGAACGCATCTGTTTCTCGTAATCCCACGTTTTTTATGTGACCTATATCAAATTAATAATGTTTTTTTTTTTTTCAAATTGTTAATTGAATAAGGATTTTTTTGTTGTATTGATTTGTTTAATCAATATTTAAACCAATATTAAATTAAATATAATAAAATATTTCCAAATTTATCAGCAACAAATTTATTTATTGATTAAATTAAATCTTGATATTTTTTTCAAAAGCAAAAATTTTAAATACATATATTATATATTTTAATTCATAAAATCAATCTGGTCAAACATTTCATACTAAATAATTTAATATTTTATTAAATCTTTGTAATCAGTATTTTAATATTTTATATGAAATAAAAATTCGATTATTCCAGAAGTAATTGAAAAGATTTGGAATGTTTATATTTTAGTTTAGTTTGATTTTTATATGTATATACACCCAAAAAATCTTAAATATAAAAATAAGTAGTAGCTTGAGCCCTCTTTGGAGCGGTATTTATTATCCTAACAATGTCAGCAACTACCAAAAAGTGTTTTCTTAAACAGATATGAAATGTTTTTTTTCATTAATAAATTTAATTTTCAGTTAGTTAAAATGTATTGCCAAATATATTTTTAATAGTTTATTATTAAATATAATATAAATTAAAAAATATTTTATTATTATCAACTTATCATAATTAAACCATTAAATTTTGAAAGCATTCATTTAAACAAATTTTTTAATAAATAGAACATATAATAAAAATAAATTAACAATGTTCATTCTTCGTTATTGTGTTCTTTGCTTTAATTAGCCATGTTCTCGAACTATTTTCCCTTCTTCCCTTTTTCTAGACCTAACATTGCTTATATTGTTCAACAGTTTAGTGAAATTGAACAATATTTAAACTTGAATTGAGTTCCATTATCATGCTATTACCAAGATCCTCCAATATTTAAAGTCCTCCATTACTAAAGGACCATTCTTTTACACACATTCCATTCTCAAGGTTGCTGATTTTGCATATATACAAATATTGGTTTGCTGTTTGTGTCTAGGTTGAGGAAGATTTCCCCCACCATTCACAATCTTTACCATTAATTATTTCAGTATAAAAGGTATATTTTTCTTTACACACAAAAAAAGGCTAAATGGCCCAACTCATGGTCACAATTTCTCTGATATTGAATTTGATTGGGCCAAAGGAAGGTGTTATTGGGCTGATAGATGATAGGAGCTTCATCATCCCCAGCCCAAACCAAAAGAGTAGAGTGAAAGAAACAGTTGGTGTTGTTAGAGAGAAATTGTTTACCTACTACTCTTGTTGGATATCAAAATCTCTGGTCCCTTCCCTTTCAGTGAATCCCAGTAACGCGTACAAAATACCAGACTGGACTCGACTACTCATTGCAATGATTCGGGACCATTCTATAGATACATTCAAACACATTTTCAACCCTTTTTCATTTTCCTATATTTAATATGTATTTATAGATTTACATATTTAAGTCAAAGGGGGGTCGGATTATACATCAAAATTTCAACAATCTCTTATCCAAATAGATCCAATATGTTTTGCTTGTGGTTGTTAATCATTTGCTTACAATTCAATTTTGGTTTTATCAAGGTTTTGCTAATACATATATCTTCATTTGCATCTTTTACTCCTTACTTTTTTCATTTTATTTGTTTGTGGTAATGAATAAACTTTTTGGGTCAAGACTCAAGATCACTTTCTTCACAGAAGATAATTTATTGGGAGGCTAAAATATCTATAACATGTAAAACTAGCTTTTTTTTCAACAAAAATTGTTTTCATACAAAAAATCAAAACAAGTTCTTATTTAAGAAAAAATAAACATGTATCCCTTCATATCTGTATATGTCACTTCACATTTGTATAATGCTTATTATTTGATTGCAACCAATTTTATTTTATTTTATTTTTCACACACATGCATTTTATTTTGTCATATCAAATATCAGTTGATGCAAGTCTAAGAAATTAGTATCAAAGACCAACCTTTAATAATTAGACCCATTTTGAATTTATTTTTCCATCCTTATAAACAGAGATGGCATATTGAATTGAATTTATTAGGATTCCGACTGTCTGCCAAAATCTTCGGAGAAAATGTTTCTTACAAAAGTATTTTGTCATGTTATGAGAAAAAACCTATACCTAATGGGTCTTCACCATAGAGTTTTATTTTGTCACCTATTCCTTTTAAGCTTAACTTGGCTAGTTAGTATTCCCCAATAAAGGAATAAATACCTCCAGGCCTTCATGCAATCATGGACAAAGTTAAAAAATTAAAAAAATTACAATCAACCAAAATATCCGAAAACACCCTAAGATATTGTTTCAAAACGGATTAAAAAACATTTAAATTTCAAATTTGAATCTTAACCCAATAATTAATGATTAAAATCAGATTAAGATAATGTTATGAATAAGAATAAGAACATGACATCCCAAAGAGGCACTTGAAGATTGGTAGCACTAGAAGATGCAGCATTGAATTTATTGCATTGATGGTGCAAAATCACATTGATTTGAGGTTCGGAGGCAGCAGAAGAGAAAGAGAAGGTAAGAATGGAACGATGATGATGATGATGGTGAGGGAGAAACCGAGAAAGTTCAGTGGAATGAGTGAGTGTTGTATTGTTAAGAGATAGGGAAAGTGAAAAATGTTTTGAAAAGCAAAAGGAAAATGAGTGAGAGAGAGAGAGAGAGAGAGAGGCGAAAATGGGTATAATATATGGGACAAAAAAGATGATATAAAGGAGCCCTTTTAGTTGGTATATAGCTTTTAATGAATGGTACAGCACACACAGCAGTGTGTACTATCAATGACAATGAGAGCAAGTTTTAGCCTTTAAAGTAGTGTTATTTGGTTGCAGAACTTAACTCTGAGTCTCATTTTTCTTTCAAATAAAGCAAGAGACTTTAGATAAATAAGAGGGTGGGAGAGAGACCTTTACTCAATGCCCGGTTTGAACCAGAAACCCAAACAAGCTCACGGGATTGTTGTCAGTGGGTATCTTTCATTTCTAGTACACATTGCTCCAGAAAGTTAGAGAGAGAGAGAGCAAGAAAGTTTTGCAGTTTTGTAGGATAATGCAATGCAAAGTGAGTGAGTGAGAGAGAGAGGGAGAGAGAGAGAGAATTGGCAGTGCTTGCTTATTGGAGTGAGTGGGGTGGGAAGGGAATTCGGCGCTCTTTCTCTTTTTTGAATTCAAGATCGGATAAGAAGCTGTTTTGGGTCTTGGGGGGTCTTTTCCCTATGATTATTGTTGTCACTTTTTTCGTAGGATTTCACCTTTGTGCTTTGTCTGTAATTCTTGTCTCTTTACTCCGGGGGGTGAGATTTTCAACTTCTTTTTTTTTTTTTTGCAACTATTTTAATTTTTCATTTGAGTCTCTGCTAACTTTCTGTGACCTCTTTTTGTCCTCTAATGCAGTTCTTCACGAGGTGGTGTCAGAGTTTTATTTTCAAATAAAGTTCCATCTTTATCCAATTTTTCTCCCACTTAAATCTTAGTTTTAAGGTTTGATGCTTTTGCATTGCTTACACAGTTTATTAATCTTTTTCATCACACATCCTGCTCCCATCACTTCTCTGCTAGATTCTACACACCCTCCCCCTTAGGACTAACTCCACCTGTTTTTTTGTCCCTTTATTTTTTAAACCAAAAAATTCTTACCCCACACACTTTGTGTATTCAACATTTGGTTTCACTTGGTTGCTACACTTGTTCACTTACATGCTCCTCTTATCTTAACTACAAGAAGCAAACCCCTCTCACATTTTAGATTGAGATTAACTTTGATACTGTTTTGTGCCTCCAGAGAGTGAAGTTATTATGGGAAAGGCTAGCAGGTGGTTCAAGGGGTTGTTGGGTATGAAGAAGGAGAAGGACCACAGTGACATTTCAGGGTCATTGGTCACTGACAAGAAGGAGAAGAAAAGGTGGAGTTTTGCTAAGCCAGGGAAAGATGTGCCACCTCACATTACTACTCCTCCCACTGCTGTTCCACCCACTGATAACACCTGGCTCAGATCCTATATCACCGACAATGAGAATGAACAGAACAAGCATGCAATTGCCGTCGCAGCTGCCACAGCCGCCGCCGCCGATGCTGCCGTCGCCGCGGCACAGGCGGCGGTGGCTGTTGTGAGACTAACAAGCCAGGGGAGAGGTGCATTGTTCAGTGGCAGCAGGGAGAAGTGGGCTGCTGTAAAGATCCAAACTTTTTTCAGAGGCTATTTGGTATGTGTTTTTGTCTTTTTTGTGAAAGGTTCAAATCAAATTGGGTATGTCTGTTTTATTAGTTTTTGAAAATGTTGTTTGATTAATTTGCCTTGTTTTGTGTTTGTGGTGCTATTTGGTTGGTATAAATGAAGTGCATTGCTTGATTCCTACTCCTTTGTCTGCTCTTAAAAGGTGGGAAACATATTTTAGATTAGACTCTTAATGTAACAGTGCCTCTCCGCTTCTGTTTGGGTCAATGAAGCTAGCATATGCACTTTCCATTCTCCATGTTCTCATTGACTGGCCTTATTATTCAAATCCTTATTCTCTGTTTGATGCTTTTATTTAACCATCTTCAATTCTTGACACATTTGAGAGCAAGGATAATTTCATTACCTACCTCATCAATCTCATAGTTTTTTTTTTAACTAATTCAAAGTTCAAACTTGATGTTGTTCTATTTTCAGGCACGGAAAGCTCTTAGAGCACTGAAAGGATTGGTTAAGATACAGGCTCTTGTTAGAGGGTATCTAGTTAGGAAGAGAGCTGCTGCAACTCTTCATAGTATGCAAGCTCTAATAAGAGCTCAAACTGCTGTTAGAACACAAAGAGCTCGTCGTTCCATGAGCAAAGAAAGCAGATTTCTACCTGAAGTTTTTGCAAGAAAATCTGTGGTAAAAAACATGTTTTCTAATCCTGCATATATGCCAACTTCAATCTTTATAAGCAACTCATGAGTCCTTTTTCATCACTGGTAGGAACGATTTGATGAAACAAGAAGTGAATTCCATAGTAAAAGGTTACCTACATCCTATGAAACATCCTTGAATGGGTTTGATGAAAGTCCCAAGATTGTTGAAATTGACACTTACAAGACTCGATCAAGATCTAGGCGTTTTACCTGTACAATGTCTGAATGTGGAGAAGACATGTCCTGTCATGCAATCTCTTCCCCTCTTCCTTGTCCTGTCCCGGGTCGAATCTCGGTTCCTGATTGCCGACATGTTCAAGATTTTGATTGGTACTTCAATGTTGATGAGTGTAGGTTCTCCACTGCTCATAGCACCCCACGTTTCACAAATTATGTGCGTCCAAATAATGCTCCTGCTACACCAGCCAAGAGTGTTTGTGGAGACACCTTCTACCGAAATTGCTCCAATTTCCCCAACTACATGGCCAATACTCAATCATTCAAGGCAAAATTAAGGTCACATAGTGCTCCAAAGCAAAGACCTGAACCCAAGAAAAGGCTTTCACTTGATGAAATGATGGCTGCAAGAAATAGCATAAGTGGTGTTAGAATGCAAAGGCCATCCAATTTCTTCCACACTCAAGAATCATGGAATTTTTGACAATCACCAAAAGCAAATTCAAGTTTAAATGATGTTAGTGATTTAGAATTTGTTTTTTTTCCATCTGTGCTAGCTTACAACCTATAAACTCAAGGACGAAATTCTGCTTGTGTACATTCTTTTTAAAAGAGTTTTTCTTTTTCAACCATGCCCCCCCTTTCTCTTGTACCAAATGATTTACATCCAGTGAAGAATTTGGCTTGGTTTTCTTAGGAACAAAATTTTGTATCCTAATTGCTACTTTTTGGTTTGTAGTTAGTTCAAACTGTTTCACATTCACAATGCTAATTGGTTTTGGAATGCAGTAAAGGCCAATGAATAGAAAGTTGAAACTGCTTATTGTGTTAGTACGCCATAAAAGGAAAGCTAGTTAAGTGAAACTTCATGGTGGCTTTCAAAGTCCAAACACAATGATGGGGTCTCTGTGGGGTATCATATTGCTGACTGTAAATAGTTTCAATCACTTACCAATGGTTGAAAAGTCTGTGTCACTGAAAAAGGAGTTTGCCATTGATAGCACTTCATGTGTTTAGCAATCAACAGTGGAAAAACGTTAGTTAGGCTTAGGCGTTGGGAAAAATTATTAGTTTGTTAATTTTGGCCAAAGTTTGGGACCAATGCTTACCACTAATTTATTCACCAAGCTTCAATGCTCCTTCTGATATTGCCAGCTAATTATGGGAACAGTTGCCAATATCTACTTGCTACAATTCAATTAGTGCCTTTCAAGTGGGAAGAGAAGAATCTCAACAAATTGCGTGAAATGACACAGCATCAAATGGCAATGACAGTGACACTACTAATATGTTCCTTTCTACTGTCTTTTCTCATGATAGTAGACAATTTATTTCCACAAAATTTTCTATGTCTTTTCTCATTATAGTTGCCTATTTATTTCCACACAATTTTCTATCATTAATTTTAGCAGGGCTGCCCTTAAAATAAATAGCAAATATCTTTTGAATATATGTTTCAATTTACCTTAAAATACTATAGAATCACTTAGCGTGATTTTACAAAATAAAATAAAATTAAAGTTTGTTAATTTATGATTAAAATTGATTTTATTTTTAGAAGTACATTTGAACTAACATGATAAATTATGATTTTTGCATTGAGTACAAATTTATATTGAATTTTATTCTAAACCTACTTTTAAAAAATATTACAAATATAAACTAATTATTTTAAATAAAAATATTTTAAAAATTAAATTTATTCAAACTCAAATTTACAAATACTTATCCAAATATATATTAAGAGAGGAAAAGAACTTCTATTCAAATAAGATGTAATAGTTTCTCTTAATTGTCAGTGATGACATTTTTTACAAAAGTATATCACAATTTTCATGTATATCTCATTACAACATGCAGTTTTTTCTTTTCTTCTACTCAATCTCTGTTTTTCCCCCTTTCAACATCAATTGTATTTTTTTACTTTGGCAGAGTTGTGAAAACATTTTTAGTACAATAATCATTTATTCTAATCCTCCACATACCATGCCAGTTTTGGTTTATGTTGCGTCATTTAACCTTTTACGCCTTTCCAGAATACATAATTATGCAGTAGATATGATTATATTTCCGTCCTAATTGTTTTTAAACTCAAATACAATCATATCGACCGTAACATTTATGAAAAATATGCATTAGCAAAATTACTCTTTACGCAAACCCAATTTTCAATAACAAAGAAACGGAATCTCTTCATTGTTGGTCTCATGAGTTTGTCTCGTAGGTCTTTAAGAAGATGAATTATTTTTTTAAAAGAAGTACGCTAAGTAGTTCAAATCTAAACCAAGATTCAAGTTTGAACATATGGAGGAAATTAATAAGAAAAAAAGATAATGTTTTAGGACGTGGTTGCACGCGTTGAGGAAGTGCGTGGATGTTGAATGGAGATGGAGTCTAATCGGAAGGCAGTATTTGAATCTTAAATTTCATATCAGCAATGATTAGGGTTTCATTTGACTGATTTTTGTTGTTGAATTGGGAGTGGACATATGTTTGTTTATGATGGGTCACGTGGTTGAGGTTTGAGTTAGAGAGGGTGAAAAGTGGAAAGGGGTAATATTGGTAATAGACACTTTCTTTGACAGAATAATTATGCCCTCATCCATACATCATCGTTCATATTTTCGTGCAGAGTGTCGATATGCTCTTTCACTCTTTCTCTATTCCCTGTCTTCCACGCTCCATAATAATAATAAATTTATTTTTTATTTTTTATTTTATATATATAATCAATTTATTTTAAAAAATATATGATAAGTTACTATATTTATTATTTGTTTAAACTGTTAAATTTTATCAATTTGTAATAGTTAAACTAATAGATTTTATAATAAAAATTATGTTTATAATTTTTTAAAATTTGATAATTTATTATATTATATTATTTTAATATATACTATTTTTATGATATATTAATTTAAATTTATTTAATAAAATAATAAATTTGTTTAAAAATTTATACATATAATATATATAATAAAATATATTAATTTAATATTTAAATTGATAAAATTTATCCATTTAAAATATTTTAATTGCATCCTTAATCAAATATTATATGCATCTTTAATGCTAAGATGTTTAAGCAAATTTCATCACTCTTTCTTTATGTTCAAGCAAATAAATGTTTAAAATTTTAGTAATAATTTTTTATATATAAATAGTTATTTATCTACATCTTTCATTAAAAAAAATATGCTAATAAATATATGTTATTATTTATAAATTTTTAAAGTTAATATTTTTTTTAAAAAAATATATTCAACAAACTATACTTATCCAATAAATATGTTATTATTTATATATTTAATAATTTTTTTTAACTTTTTAACTTTAACACTCAAAATATGAATATGCTAATCAACATATTTTAAAATTTTAGTTAAAAATAAAAATTATTACATAAATTTTTAATAGTCATTAATATTTTGTATATTTAGTAGTATTTTAAACATTATTTTAAATACTGTTCGAAGTCTTTAATGTTGAGTTGTTTTTTTAAAGGATTTTATAATATTTATTTATCTATTTATAATTTTTCTACTATTTTGTACTGATATTATTAATCTATAATGAAGTGTTAGATAATATTTTTTTTCTTCTTGTTATTCAATGTTAAATCTTCAATTATTAGTTTAATAACATATGGTTTGTTTTAATTATTATATTATTTATGTTATTTTTAAAATAAAATATTTTATATTTGTTGATATAATTTTAAAAGTATAAAAGTTAATTAATTTTTTGAAAATAATGTTAATTGAAAATTTTCAACATTTTTTAAAAAAATATTTTTGAAATTTTTTTAGTCGAATTTTATTTTATTTTTTTGGTACTGAAAGAAACATGTCACATTTAATTTAAATATATTTTTGAATCTTTGAATAAAAATTAAAAATTTTAAAAATTATTTGTTAAAGTGTTGTTTAAATTTTATTCATGTAAAAATAAATATTTTTTCTTTTAAAACAGTTACTTGATTAAATTTTAATATAATCATTGATGGTAGCAAAATATCATATTTATTAAATTTTAATTTATTGATGAATTATATTTTGTTTATCATTTGATATTTATTATTTTTTAATTTTAACATTTATTTTGATTTAATATTTTTAATGTAATTATTGAGTTATTAATTTTTAAGTTTTCAATTAGTTTTTTAATTTTTAATTTTTAACTAATTTTTAGCTTTTAATTATTTTCTAGTTTTGTGAAACATATCTTTTATATTTATAGTATAAATATGTGCAACTCAAAATATTATAAAAATACCAACAAAATTATGCATGTTGGTAAATAATTTGATGTTTGAATATGTTGATAGAAGTTTGAATTTTAATTGGGTGTATAAAAAAATGTTAAATGAGATTAAATTTCTTCGGTTATATCTTGAAGAAATTAATCATCAGTTACTGATTAGAAATATCTTAGATATCCAAAAAAATTCTATAAAAGTTATTCGTATTCATCAAATACTTTTTACTTCAATAAAATAATTTTATAAATTAAATAAATTATCTAAGAACTAAATGAGACAGCACTAAATACGTACGAAGTTTTTTTATCAGAAAAAAAAAGTGTGGGTATTATAAGTTTGAATCCCTAGTTAGTACTTACTGTTAAACAATAAAAGATCATCGATATTGATGACAAGATAAGGTGTCTTGATTAAAATTGAATAAAAAATATTGATAAATAAAAATTCTGTAATCTTTGATTTAATTTAAAATAAGATGAAGCTCTAAAAAATTTTACTACCCCCATTCTTTGAACAGACAGAAAGAGACGTTGAGAAATGGCCAAAATGGATTAAACTATTAAATGGATCCTTAATCAAACATTATGTCCGTTAGGAACTTGTTATTCCAACATTACTAAAGAGGATTATTTTATACGTTGGTCTGCATCAACGCTTGCTTCAAGAAAATGGAGGTCCAATTTGTTTGGCCGAGGAGCTTCATTATGCTCCTGCTTTCGTCACTCGGTGCAGCTATTCAGATCGTTGCTTCATTAGTTTATACGCACACTCACTTGAATCCAAATCTAGGATTTGCTTTGGGATTTCGAATTTACACCATGTTTGAATGAGACCAAAAAAAAAATGAAGACAACAAAATTTAAATTTCATTTTTTATTTCTTGGATTCAATATTTTTACACTTTATTATTATTATTATTTAACTAAGTAAAACAAAATTTTACCAAATAAGAGATGATAAAATTTACCAAAAAGAAATTAATTAAGAAATTTTTTAATTTATTTGAAGTTAGATTAATAGATGTTTGGTTTATGTCATGTTTGAATAAATATTTTAATTATTTATTTTATAAATTATATAAAGTGTTTTCAATAATTCATTTGAATTTATGATCTTTTTGAGTACCAATTATGGAAAACATATTAAAATAATTTTACCAATAGATAATGAAAAAAAAATGGAAGGGATTATTATTAATTTATTTTATTAATGTTTTAGCTGCAAATGACAAGTAGCGTGTCTCATATGGCCATTACTTTTATTTCATACAAATGGGCCTTTCGCCAGCCTTTTGTCTGTAGTCATAACATAAGATCTATATATCTACCTGTCGCTCAATTGGATTTCTTCCACCGTCACCCCAAGGTCAAAAATAGGTTTCTATCCAACAAAAAAGAGTTTAATCCTAATACCAATGTTGTTTTACTCTAAGTACTTTATTTGTAACCTTGGTGCAGACCCAACTAATTAGGGTTTGGACTACTAATCAATGAGATGTTTGTTCTCATTTAATACCTTAAAATTGTAGTTTTCATTAAAATTATAACAAATATCTTAAATTATAGCTTAATTTTAAAAAATAATAATAAATAACATTCCCTCTATAAGGAAACTTTTGATTTTTCCATCATTAAGAGTATGGAGAAAATTGCAGCGTCCTAAAGTATATATTCCTAAGATTATTGAGAAGTATATATTCCAAGCACTTAATGAAATTATCACATGAGGAATGGGGGTTGAGTGAAATGTTGTGGTGGGTGAGAAATGAACCTAAAATTTGGTATCTATTTGTAGCATTATGTAGTGGTACTCTTAACATTTTGTGTTTGTAAGTTTCGAAAAGAATTCGATGGTGTGGTTGTCTTTTGGAAACAAACAGGATGTTATGTAATGTGTGAATGAAAAGATTCCATACTATCAAGTGAACGAGTTAGTCCATGTTTGGCAGCCGGGAAACACAAGAGATTAACTCCGTCAGAAAATTATTGAAATCGAGGCATCACCGTTCACCAAAATGTTTTCAAAATATCTACCTTCCCGCCATCACTCCATATGATTAAAATATATAAACTAAAATTAATTCCAACCAGCATTGGTGTTTGGGGCATTTGGGTGTTTCTAACAAGAAGCTGTTACCCTTGTTGGTTTTAATGTCCTGCTATTGCATAGTAACATGGGTCATAAATTTGGGAAGATAAATAATCGCGCAATTTTTTTTTTTAATTAGATTATGTATTAACGTGTTTAAATCATTGAAGCATAAATTTATTAAACCTAACGTTTCTCATCATTTTATCTTAACTTTTCTCAAGTAGTTTAAGAGATAAAATCAACTACCATTATAAGTCAAACTTCACATATTTATTATTTTTATATATTTTATAAATATTAAAATGTTTCAATTTACTATTCTATTCAAAAGAATTAGCATATAAAATGTACTTCTATATATTGAATAGAAAATTTCATTCTTCAACGATAATATTTAAATAGTTACTCTCATTCTAATTCAATTATGTGGGTTCTTCTTCATTAAGTATTTTTTTTAATTTTAATTTTAATTTTATTTTATTTAATTTTTAAATATTAACATGCCATAAAAAATTAAATATACATTTTTAATAAACTAAATATTAAGCAACTAATTTTAATTAAATTTGTATATTTTAATACAAGAAAACCATACAAGATTATAGGTTATCATTTTAATAATTTATTTCCTTAATTTTATCTTTAATTTTTACTAATATTTCAGAATATTTATTCCTAGTAATAAAAAATATTTAATTTTTTATTTTCAGTTTTATTTAATTTAAAAATACACATCCAATACATGAATATTATATTCGTTAATAAATTAAATAAAATTATATTTTAGATAGATTCGAAATATCAACATAACAAATTTCACCGAGATATAAGATTGCTCAAAATTAATTTTAGATGCCACGATTAACGAATGCCGGTGCAAATAACAATTTTTTAATTAATTTATCTTTTTGTCTAGATTATATATATTTTTATGCAAGCCAATTTTATTTGAACTGAGAACATCTTAACTTTTCCAGTATTTTGTATACATTCGACCCAGACTTAAATTTGTTTAAGAAAATTAAACATGTATCACTTAAATCAATTATTCATTAGTTAAAATCTTTATTTATTTGTTAATGTACGTTATCTACCTCTATATGTTAAATTAGAGCGAGAAAAACGTTTTTAGGAATTATTATTTATGTGTTAAATTATGTGACTTCTCTTATATTAATTAATTATTTTTTAAAATATTTAGTTTTACATTTAAATATCAATAAACTATAATAAATTTTAAGATATATATTTTTTATAAACTAAATATTAAAATAATTATAATTTAATTATTCTTAATTTGAATATAATTTTTAATTTTTAATTTTAATATATCAAATTAATACAAAATTTTAACCAATAATAAAATATTTATTATTTTAAATTTTATTTCATTTAAAAATATCCATACAATGCATGAATAATATGTTATTTTTAAAATAATAATAAACCTTTAATTATATTTTAAATGATATTTTATTAAAATAAAATAATATAAATCTTGATATATAATCATTAAGATAAAATTGACACAATTTAAAAATGGCTTGATAAACAAGTAATTAAAGATATAAAAAATTTACTAAGTTTGACTCTCTTGTCAGTTATTATTGTCCCGTATTTAAACTATAAAAAAAAATTAACTAAAAAAATTATATATAAAAATAAGAAGTTTACTTTTTTTTTTGGTATTAAGTTTACGTTTGAGACAGACTTCAATAGAACTCTAATTTATTTTACTCTGTTTTTGCATCTAAGAAAGCATAAGTTAACAATATGGATTATAATCCACTGCTACTGGTAGCATCGCTGAAGCCCATATCTATCTTAATCGTGGGCTTGCATTGAAGGCGTAGATGGGCCTTTATGAACTATGATTTATTAACATTTTGTCACATTCATGTATTTGAGAAAAATTAAAAGAGAGTCTTTATTGGAAATTATTATTTTTTTATTATCTACAAAAATGTAAAAGGAATTCAAAAAACAATGTGTAAATTACATCGTTGATGTTATAAACAGTTCACTCCTTTGTCTCACCTTTGAAAATTAAAATAAAAAATCGCTTGGATGAATTTTTTCTCAACTCCAAATAAGATACATAAAAACAGTGAATCTAATTCTACATTTGCTGAAAAATTTGTTTTTAAAAAAAAATATCAAACAGCTTAGATATAAATATAACGATATGTAAATTATTCAGGTAACATTATCGTTTTCAATTTATCGAATGTGAAAAAAATTGATGATGTGACGGTTGCGTGGATTGGCTAAATTGTGTGATTAACAATAAAATAGAGCGGTCGTAAGCTCTGCGGAACAGATTAGTAGAAGAACGGCTTTATTAATTTCGATCTCTAGAATTAATTTTAAATTGATAAATGTTTATTTTGAAAAATAATTATGTTTTATTTAAAAATTTAAAAATTTATAATTTTTTAATGATAAACCATTGATTTTTTTTATTAAAAATTCTTAAATTTAATCCTACCAACTAAGATTTTAAAATTGCTAAGCATATTTTTTTAAAAAATATAAAATTTGAACACGCAATTTAATGTAAAATATTTTAACATTTTTTATTACACTCATTTTAGTAACTTATATTTTAAATCATATATATATATACACATTCCTTTATATCTTTAAGCAGCAGGTTTTTTAAAAATAAAAATAAAAAACTCCCATAATTATTTTTTATTTGTTTATTTTTTAAGATAACTCACAAATTGAAAAATAATTCATCATTACATTAAATTATTATTTTTAACCTTTCAATATAACTTTCACTATTATTTTATTCTTTATGATAAATATTTAATTTTTATAAAAAGAAAAGTCAATGACATAATTAATAAAATAATATATAATTATTAAATTAGTTGTCTTGATTACTTTAATTCATTTAATAATAAGAAAAAAGATAAAATTAAGATGGTATAGACTCCAACTAAAAGCCATCAAACTTAAGGTTAAGAAAATATCTTCTGCTTGGAAATTTTATTGTTTTGTTTGATCAATTGAAAGATATGAAGAAAAAAAAAGTTTTTTTGGATGAATTAAAATAAAAAAATGATTTTTTTAATTTAGGTAAGTAATAAAGAGAAAAAATAAATCTATCAGTAGTATAAAATTTAATTTTTATAAATATAATATAATATTTATATTTTTAAAAATATATAATAACTTTAATAATTCAAAATAATAAAAAAATACAGTTTTTTTTTTATAAAAAGTTTATTCCTTCCACCTTATTTGTATGTAAAAATAAATAATAATAAATTTTTTTTCTTCATCTTTTCTTCCACCAAACAAAATATAATTGATAAAGTGCACAAAATCTTGGTCTTGCTGATTATAGACGGTATTTAGCTTGTCTAACCACTCGTATGTTCTGTTTGTAAGCTTTTTTTAATGTTACATATGCCCATTTATTTATTCGCAGTAAGTGTTCATCAAACTGTTGACTATTTGGGCTTTTTTATTTAACTAGAGTTGTATAGCTAAAGTTTCACCAAAAAAAAATGTTCATCAATAAAGTCATATTATCATATATATTCGTGTATTTTGTTAATTTATTTGTGCATACAAAATGAGGAAAGTGGAAATTAAATATCTTATAGGTAGGGATGAAAGTGAACAAGACCGTCCGACAGATGCTTACGGTTCGGCTCGTTTAAAGTCTAATTAAGCTCGGCTCGTTTAGTAAATAGAGAGGCTTAGACTTTTTAAAAAACCTTTTTAGATAAACAAGTCAGGCCTGTTTAGTAAATAGATAGATTTGAACTTTTTAAAAAGCCTTTTTAGATAAACAAGTCAGGTCTAGGCTTATAAAAAAGCCTATTTAACCTATTCAGGGGTCTATTTATATTTATATATTATATATTTATATTTATTTTAATATATTATATTTATATAATATTTATTTTTTATTTTATTTACATAATATTAATATATATATATATATATGTTTTAAGCCTATTTAATAGCCTTTTTATCTCGTAAACTTTAAATTTGCAAGCTTTTTTAATTAATTATTTATATAGACTTTATGTTTATTTATTAATTTTTTGTAATGTAGGCTTTTAAACAGACTTACAGGCTTTGTAGGCCTTAAATTATAATTTTTAACGATTAACATATTTATGGTGGCTATATATTTGCTTAGATAAAATTAATGTTAAATACTTCTCAACAATAACCTCCACGAATTAAGAATCATCAATAACTTTATGAATGAGGATTAAAACTATCATTAAATAACTTCCAAAACCACCATAGATTCCACTCTTTTAGCGGTGTTTATATATTTAATTAGATAATTTAAAAAATTACGATAAAGTTCATTTTTTTTTAATTTAATAAATAAAAATAATATTTTTTAAAGATTTAGAAACTTATCTTAATTTTTTAGATATATTTTTCATAAAAAAGTCTTTTGTTTGAGAAAAAACCCTTAATTAAACGGAACAAATAAAGTGACAAAAGAGAAAACAGGGTTGAGCACTCCTATGTGACTTTTGTTTCACATGCATCATCCTCATAACCTAATTAAGTCACATAGCTAGCCACTACAACAAATTTTATTTGAGAACAAATGAACATAATAGCAAGGTAGGGGCTAATTAAGGATGAGGTTAACTAATGTAATACATGGGATCTGGCAACTTAAAGGTCCTATTACCAGTGTTGGTTCCAAGGATATCACTCCATTGGTCTCCACTGTTTCCAATGATTCTGTACCCTTTTGCCTCCAGCTTCTTCCTCTCTGCTGATTTGTATTGAAGAGATGTCTTACCGGAATATTCAGATGGATTCCTGCAACCACAAAGTTATATAAGAAATTTTTTTAACCTGTTGGTAAATAACTTTTGTAAATAATTAAATTTATTAATTATATTATATAAATTATTTTTATAAAATTTAAAAAAATTTAATACTTTTAATAAATAAATTCAAATTCAAAGTTGAGATGGATGGTGACCTCAAACTTAAAGGCACTTTTAACATGATTAATTATGATTTTAACTTTTTCCTTTCACCAGTAGATTCAACAATTGGAAAGAAATGTACTCAATTTTTTTTAAACAGATTTGATGCCTAATGTTTATAAACAAAAAATGTTAGAATTATAAGAAAATTTTATAGGTGAAAAAAACTGACTTGAGGATTAACTTTTGCCATGTGTGGTATCCAACAAACTTCAAGTTCTTAGCTGTAATATCCTTTTGATCCAATGGTCTTCCAGTTAAGAATACAATCTTGAAGCCAAGAGATAACATTTTGTTGTATAGTTTAAGACTCTCTGGCAGTGCTGGTGCTATGCCAAGGTCAACCTATTCATTAAACGCCGTCTGATTAAATGGTTCCGCCCTATCATGAAAAAAATAACATCGTCACGCAAATAGATTATTTTGTATCAAACATAGTTTGTTTAATATGTTTTTAGGAATGTTAATATTTTTTAAAATAACTAAAGAAACAAAAGTTTATATATTTTTATATAATTTAAAATTTAATTGATATTTTATCAATTAGTTTTATTTTAAATATAAATAACTTCTTATGATTAAATCATATATCTATAAATATTTAAATTATTTAAAATTTAAAACATATAATTATTAAAAGAAAATATTTTCAATTTTATCTTTTAAAGTCAGTATATATGTGTCAATACATTAATAATTTTAAACGTTGAATTCATTCTTTAAAGATTTAAATTGTTATTATATTAATTCTCTAAAACTTTGGTTACAAAATTAATCTCTTAAAAATTTAATTTTTGCCACCAAATTACATTCTAAAATATATAAAATACCAACATATAAGTTCATATGAAGAACAAAAGAAACGAAAAAAATAACAATTTTGATAAAATAAAATAATTTAATTATATATATAAAAAATTATTTTCATATCCTTGTAAAAGATTAGAATATCGTAATTATGTAAGCTTTTTAAAAAAGCCCATAAATTTTTTACTTAATTATATGATTTAAATTTTTTAATTTTTATCATTAATGTATGACTTTACCATTCAAATTTATTATTCTTATTTTCACATAAAATTGACATTGTCACTATATTTATGTTTTATTAGTATTAATTTTTTTAAAACTTTATAAAAATTATATAAAAATAAAAATTATTAGTTTAATGGTTAGATTAACAAAATAAATTTATTTATTAAGCAGAATAATTTTGTTATAAATTACTCATAAAATAATAAGTTGATTCCTCTCTCACATGTATGCATAAGATTAATTATTATATAATTTTTTTTATTTTAGTTATAATCATTCATTATAAATTATAATAATTAATATTTTTTTTTCTTATTCTTATATAAAAATATTTTTATTTGATATATTTTCTCACTGTATATTATATTCTTGGAAACATATATTTAAAAGTCAAAAGAATGAACGGTGGGAATTTTAAAACATATATACATCTTTGTTTTTCTTTGATCTAATATATTTGTATGAGAAACTTTGCTTCTTATTATTTGGGTGAGACTGAAACTCAATAGGGAAAATAGTTGAGCAAAAATGATAAATAAGTGCTAATAGGAAAAAAAAGTAAAAGCAGATGGTATGGAAAGTAAAAAACATACCCAAATCCATGGTGAGCATAATATGGGAGATTAGAGAGTGTAGTCTCATCAATGTCAAACACCCATATGTTTTTGCCATCTCTTTTGAGAGTGAGACTCTTAGCATAAAATAAGCTTCACGATAAACTGTTTTGGAATCTGATCTATATTGATAGCCTAGAAGGTAATTCCCAATATACCCTTCGCACTCTTGTGGAATAGTTTTCCACTCAATGATGTTGTGTGCTTCCACACCAAGCCTCCAACTTGAGCATGTTATGTTTGGAATGTAGTGTCCACCCGAACCAGATTTCGTTCGGAGAGGGAAAATTCTGTTGTTTATGCCATGCTCTGATCCGTAACATGTACCTAAAATTGTAGCAAGAAAGAAAACCAGTACCTTCATTATTATGAATGCCTCAACCTACCACATCAAACTTGGTTCTTGTTGCCTGTGGATTTCGTTCTTTATATACACAATATCTCTAGCTAAAGGGTATAAAACGTGGGTTATTTTTTATGCTTAATTTGCATGATTCGAATTATTTTAAACAATACGACATGAACTATTAGATTGTCATCATAACTAATTAAATATATAACCAAAGCCAATATAGAATAAAGCAAAAAGGTGTATCTAATTGAGTTGGTGCATGCATGTTCCTTAATCCTGCGCTAATTTTTTGAAAAAGTAAAAAGCAAGTCCAAGTTTGTAATTCATCCATTCAGTCTGAATGAATATCAAGCTATGTTCATTGCTCACTCTCAAATTATTTGTCTTCATGGTCTTTTGATTGAACTTGGATTTTCCCAAAATGATCACACCTCTTTATGTCAACAATACTAGTACCATTTATATTGTTGCTAATCCTAATTTTCATGAAAACATTAAGTATATCGAGATGGATTGTCATTCTATTTATGAAACTCTTGATGGTCGTGTTATCTTTTTTCTTATTCTTTAATAACAATGATCAATCTTGTGATTAATCAACCAATTGCTAAACGAATTCATCAATCGCTATAGACCGTTAGATGTGATCTGTAATGAACGACAATAATTTGGTTGAAAAAATATTGGAGAGAAAGTTGACCACTTCAGATCATGAGTAATATACATTAATTTCTTATAACAATAAAATGATATATAATTACAGTTGACAAATATATAATTAATTTCATTAATGTAAAAAACTGATATATATATATATATATATATATATATATATATATATATATATCATCCCTACGTGTAACATCCGCATATAACCACAATATAAACAAATCAATTTTGGTTAAATAAACACTTTCACAATGAGATCAAACGTATTAATAATTTTTATTTTGTTAAGATATACGGAGAGTGAAAATTATTTATTTTTAATCTTTAATTTATTTTATATGGATTTTGTTTTCTATTTTCAGCTATCCATTTTTAAGTTTTAATTTAGTCCATACTCTTATTTTATTTGTGTTATGGTTTTCTTCCCTTAATTCCATTTTTTAGATTTTAACTTTACAACCTGTACATCGTGGATTTGATCCACGATTTGCTTTCCTTTATGAAAAGCGTTGCTCTGAATCTCGATTTGCGTTATTTTATTTATTTATTTATTTCAAACTACAAAATCATTGTTTTGAACGTGGAATATTTTTTTTCACCAAAACCAAGATAAAAAGTTTCATTTAAAATTTATTTTTCTTTAACATATCGATGATGGATCAGAATGCGACAATTTTGGTTTGTAATTAAGAATTTTTTATTTATACTATGATTTTTAATTAAAATATGTTAACAATATAATTTTTTATATTACTGTTTAATTATAAATTAATATGTTGGTTGATATAATATTAAAAAATTTACATTAGTATTATATAAAATTTAAATTTATTCTTAATTTAATAATTTAATAAATTGAGTTAAATTAAATAAAGTATTTAAAATTCAAACTTCGTTTTAAAAAAATGTGCTTAAGTTTTATTTATTTATTTAAATAAAATAAATTCAAATCTTGAATTTAATTTGTTATAAAAAATATAAAACTTAAATTTAATTTATTTAGTTAATTTATAAAATGATTAATTAATTAATTAATTAAATTGTTTAGATATTAATAAAACTTTTTATTATGTGTTCATTGATATATAATAAATGGCTTTTTTATTAGATATGTATTTAATTAATATATATTTTTAAACAGAGAATATTTAAATATATAATGATGTATTTATGAGTTTTAAGATAAATTTTAATTTATTAAATATTTTTTATTTAAAATAATATATATATATATATATTAAAAAATATGTAATTTTTTACAGTTAAAAATAAATTTTCTATCAGTTAAAATTGCCACAATATTTATTATTACCGTTTTAAGATAGACGTCACTTTACGGATGCTATAAATTATTTCTGATAATTTTTTACTAACCGCGTGTAGAATTGTAAAAAATTATAATTAATTAAAATTTATAATAAAATATAAATTATTAAATTAAAAAAATTTATGAATGAGCATTAAATAAGTTCTTGTAATCAACCCTTAAAATAGAATCCATATAAATATCACGTAAAATTAAATTTGTATATTTAATAAATATGAAAAGAATTAAGAGAAAATATTAAATGAAATAGATAATATTATTATTATTTACTTAATTATTTAACTCATCAGAGAATCTAAATAGAAGTTCAAATAATAATATTATCCTTTTTATACAGGTTAAATTATATTTTTATTCTTTAAATTTAATATAATTTTTAATTTTATTCATAATTTTTTAAATATTAATTTATATTTAAATTTTTATTCAATCAATCTTTTTAAGTTAAATTAAGAAAATAAAAAAAATAGGTTAAATAATAATTAAAATTTTAAATAATCTTTTAAAATAAGATTCACTGATCCAATTTTATATGCACAAAATCATTTCTCTTACTAATTTGTTTACAAATCCAAACATTCAACACTTACTTAAATATTTAAAGAATTAAAAATTTTTAAAATTTAAATAATATAAAATTTAAATTTTTTTAAAATATATAATTTTTACAACAACAATAATAACAATTTAAAGTATATATATTAAAAAACAAACTATCATGCCTTTCTCTTTTACATTGTTTGCAAACAACTTAAAAAAAAGTGTAAATCAAAGAAAATGAAAAAATGTTGGTTTATGTGATCCTATTAGTCTATTAGTTAGAACCATGACATGATCTCTGTGGGAGGTAACTCAAGTAACAAGGCATCAAAGTCGTTGAAGGAGATATTGTTAAAAATCATGGAAGAAGGTAAAGAGATTTTATTTGTTCCATTAGAAGAAGCATCTAATTCTCCCATCTTCTCAATTTCTTCTTTTTTAATTTCTGAAGAAGTAGAAACATATTCATAATTTCGTCCAATCCAAGCCATTGATGAATTCTATCCAAATTATCTTGATCAAATTGATAAAAATAACATTCGCACAGCTTCAAATGTTTCCTAGTGGCTTCGAATGTTAAGCTTTGTCATGTGTTATGGTTTATGCAAATAAACTTGGTACGGACTAACAATCCTACCGCATATAAACACGAATCACATGACTAACCTTAATATGCTAACAAAACCAAAATGATAAGAATCAATTTTCATCTCATGATCTTCGGTACTTTTTCGGAAAAACTGACATATGTCACTAAATACAATTTTGATAGCAGCTACAAAAGCTTGAGAAATTGAGTATATCCTCCATAAACAAACCCAAGCAGCAAAGTATGCAAGCTACAATATACAAGTAGAATTAGAAAACTGTTAGCCCTGCGTAACTTAAAATGGTTAACATACTCAAGTTAGAAGAGAACTCAGTTTAATAGACTAGGAATTCAAAGAACGAAGAAAATAACCCTCCATGCAATTCATTTGGCACATACCCGTAAACAAAGAAAATAACACTATACAATCCAATATTGAGGACATGAACAAGTACAACTATTGTTAAAGAGATTGCATGGTCCTCAATCTGGCAAGTGATGGTAAAATGAACCTAACTTTTCATTAAATTGATGTAAAATTGAATAATGCATTTCTGTAGCACCATACTCAAGAGATATTGTTCCTGGAGTTTCTGACCATCCTCTTGAGATAAAAGTGAAGCATATAATTGCAAAGAAGATTATTACAGATGAAGGAGCAGTGTTTTTTTTTCCATATTATTACCAATCAACCAATTCGCAAACATTTGACTAGTAATAAAACATGTAGACTCAAAAAAAGTCATTAACCAATATGTATTAAGTAATCTAGCTTGTGCCCTTGTTGCAAACACGGACAAAAAAATTTCATATTGATGTTAAATTCTAGATATTTTAAGAATCCTTATGTTCTTGTCTGATCAACCACATACTTTGTACATAATGGTGATAGGCAGAAAAAAAAAATATATGGATCAAGTTATTCAATTAGAAAGAAATAAACTCCTATTGTGTCATTTTTCAGTAAAGTTATGTACGCTTAAAATGAAATCTGCATCTATGTGAAAATTAACATAAAAGGATATGGTTTAATGATTACCTTTTCATGTTGAGTGATTATCCAAGTCTCAAAACTGAATGATAATTTTGTATGCATCAGAGAGAAGAATATGCAGATCATGAACATGTTTGGTTGATCTGGAATTTTCCTCCATACCCTAATAAAGAAGTGTAGGATGCAAAAGATTAAACTAAGTTTCTTGTGACTTCTATACCAATAGTAAATAGTAAGTTAGTTTAATAATATGATAAAACCATATGAAACTTCTTATGTATTGAACATGCATAGTTTAGCACTAATGCTTCTGGAACAGCTAGGATTCATCATATAATCATATCCAACGTAGCAAACCCTACCTCAGTTGATATTGTGCACAAAAGGATGTCATGATTAAATTGACAAAGATACTGAAAGTGATACAATCTACTGAAAAATAAAATTGGCATCGCAAACTATATAGTTTCAAAGACTGATCATATTCTTTCTCAACATTTAGGAAATGTAAGGTCTTGAAAGGATATGCTTTAAAAGAAAAATAAATTACTCCTAGGATCATCTCAAATAACCACTAATCAACAAAAAATACTTAGTATTGCGCAACATCAATAATCATTCAGAGCATTAATAATTCTTCTACATTGAAAAAAATTCATGCTATACTTTGTATTATGCGAATTACTGTAAAAAATAATAACACAAGTAAATCATATTTACTTTAATAAATATCATAATAGGGTATCACTTCAACATCAAAATTGCACAAACCAATCCTTCTAAAGCCTGAATCCTAAAATCCTAAACCTTAAATTACTAAAACTTAATTAGTTGTAAGTGGTCTAGTAATAGCAAGAAGTAAAACTAGAGGCTCACATAAAATCTAAAAGCACACCAATTAAAGGAGTAGCAAAAAAAGTTGTTGTATATCCATAACAGAGAGACATGATCATATCTTCCCTGCCAATTCCAAAGAAAACTAATCATACTTCTTAAACAGTAATCATAGACCTTACATTATTAAAAGACGAAAGATGAGACAAATGATGAAGAAGTGTTTTTCAAATTTTACTTACCTTTATTATTAAATGGAGAAGAAATAGTGAAATGATGAAAGCAAGCAGAAAAACCGAAAAAAACTGAATTGAAAAAGAAAGAAACTAAAATAGAAAAAAAAAAGTTCAAAATTTAAAAGACAAAGTTTGATAAAGTTTAAAATCTTTTGTTGCATTTGAAATAAATGTGAGAAAGTGTAATTTTATGACAGTTTCTTCTAACTAACTGAATATAATTGCTAAAAAAGTTAATTTTTTTTTAAACGCGTATTATTTAATTTACAAACTTTTAATGAAAAATTTATAAAATTAAATCTAACTTATTTATATAATTAAATTTAAAATGAAGTTTTAAATTTATTAATTTATTAAAATAAATAAAGTTAATTGAATATTTAACAATTAAACTCAACTAAATTATAAATAGTTTAACTTATGTACACGTTTCTTGGTTTGACATAAACTAATTTAATTAATTCACGTGATCCGCGCTTTCCAGGTTTGACAACAGAATATTGTGCTGATTTTATATATATTTGAAAATCTCCGACGTATCTAATGATAAAGATATTTATAAAAGAAGTGTTCACAAGTTAAGATTATATAATAATGTATTGGCAAATAAGTTTCATGAGTTAAATTAAAAATCTAATAACTTGATTAAAGATTTGCATGTGAATTGAGACTTGAGGATCTGCCCTCTCGTGAGTAGACATATCAATCGACCCGCAATTCTCATTACCATTCTCATTCTCATTCCCGTTGCAGTTTCTGCTACGGATACAAAATTAATTTCCATCTTTATTCTCTAATGACCGGGAGAAACCTGTCCGCACTCGTGTCTATTTCTTAATTTTTTATTTTTTATAATTTATTAAATTATTATTATTTTATTATTTTTATAATTTTATTAATTTTATATAATATTTATATAAAAATAATTTTACATAACGAGATAAAATAGATATCCATGTTTTCATATTTGTCTTATTCTTACTTTTAAACTGAATTTTATGTCAACACCAACTCAAATCCAATCCCGATTAACATAGATTTTTTTTTCTTCTCAAAATAGAAACATTAAAAATTAAAAAAAACGGTCATGTATATTTTTGTCATCTCTACTCATGAGTCACGTGTGAGGCTCTTATAATTGTACAAATCCTAAAAGGAATCTCTCATCTTACACATGCACGGAAAAGCAACTGCCATATGTAAAGGTTTAAATTAAAGCTTGTTTACTTTATAGTCAAAAGAATCAATTTTTACAATTTTAATATAAAGTATATATTTAAATAATATATATTAGATTAATTTATTTATACATATATATATACATATTTTAAAAATATTTAATAATTTAAAATTAATTTTACTCGATTTTAAATCAATGGACACTTGCCTGTTTTTTTAAAAAACGATTTACATAAATATTGATGGATACGTATCTAAAAATGCATGTAAAATGTAATATATATATATATATATATATATATATATAATAAAAAAATAAAATGAAAAGGAATATATTGATAGGGTTGGTGTGAAAAGGATTATTTGTTTCCCCGTATAACTGCATTTAATCTTTGTTGGAATGAGGTAAATTAAAGAATAAAGATTAGAAAATAATGAAATTAGAGAGGAAAAATAGTTTTTTATGATTTGATGTGTTTTATATTCAGTAAAAGAAAATATTAGAAAAAGATAGAATTAAAAAGAAAGAATATTTTTTAAAAATTATATTTATAAAAAGATAAGTAAAAAATAAAATATTTTAAAAATTTATATAAAATAAGATTTATATTATTAATATGTATATTTTATTCATTAAAAAAATAATTATTTTTATTCATTTAAACAACTTATTTATTTATATTTTGTTAGTCAAACAAAACACGTAGAAGATAGGTAAATATTAGAAAGAATAGAGTGGGTAAAAGTATGGTTTATATTCGATCATGAGATTACATTAATTCGTAATTGGATCTCTTAATGTTTTGAGTGTAAGGGTATTATTTTTGCAGGTAGCCAGCTGGTACTTAGTAGAAAAGGCCAAGCTAGAGTTGGAATAAAGTATCCTGTATAAGGAAAGGAATGAATAATTGGGACTGCATGGGAAAACTATACATGGTTACACATAACCGTTTACTGGATTGAATATTTGTTGATTATTCGAATTTAATTTAGTGTCCAAAAATGTGCACATCACACAACCCGCACATGCTCCACAAGTGGGGCCAGGATTGAACGACACATTTTGGCAAAGCGCGGGTTCCAAAACGCTTAAATTTGTTGTCTTAGTAATAAATGATATTTATTTATAATAAGTACTATATATTTATTTATAACTTCATGCATATAACTAAAAAAATTATAAAAAATAGTTTAAATAATCAAATGTTATTTTAATTTGCGATCTATTTTCTGTCTTTTAGACTTACCTTTTGAGTTAAAATATTTTTTCTATTAAACTTAACTATTAAATTAGATGTACAGGTAAAATTATAATTAATTATGTTAAATTGGAACAGTTATCCTTTAACATATAAAAAGCTTGTTTTGTGAACTCGTTTAGATCTGCGTTCCAAAAACGGAATTTTTTACTTCAAAAAAACTCAGTTGGTATGTCTTGTAATTCCCCGCAGTATGGCTTCTAACGCATAAACAAACAGACTGAAAGATAGGCACTGCAATTACAGTAATACTTTAAGGAGCTGTTTGGTTTAGAAAAATAATTTTTATTTTTATTTCTCACCTAGTCAAGAAACTGCAAAAATAATAATATATAATTCCAGTAGACCTAATATCCCGGTAATCTTAAATATATTTTAAAGAAAAAAATTTACCACTTATTTGTTTTTTTATTTTTAAAATATTTATATTTTTAAAATTAAAAAATTGCTTGATAAATATATACATTTTAAATTTTTTATGTTTATATTATATATTATTTTTTATTTATTCTATTTTAATATAATGTAAATAATAGAAATAATTTTAAAAAACTAAAAGTTAGAAGAAGAATGAATGGCCCTGTTAATAATTGAGAAAAGATTTTTAGATTATTGTTTTCTGGCTATCTATAATAATGTATACGATTCCACTGTTGTACTACATTTGTCAGTTCATTATTTCCTGGCCCACCTCAGGTTTTCATGTTAAGCTTATGAAATTCCAGAGTCAGAACACCAAGCCCTTCCATCAAGATATTTAATTAACAGCTGTATTTACATGATTCTATTCTTTACTTTTATCCTCCTTTTTGTTTAAATATGTGCAACTGAAAATTTAAAATAAATTCCAATGATTCATTCTCATAACTTACCTAGCTAGTTAGTTATCTTGATTAATTTGCTTAAGACAGATTTTTAAAAATATTTTTACTTGAACAAGATTAAAAGGGCAATTTGTATATGGAACAAGGCAACAAGGTGATGATTAATTATTTAAACCATGAAAGGGAAACATGGTTGTGGAGTCTCACAAGGTAGAGAGTTGAGATGAGATTAGGTGGTTAACTAATGTAGTACAAAGGATCTGGCAACTTAAAGGTCCTATCGCCAATGTTGGTTCCAAGGATATCGCTCCATTGGTCTCCAATGTTTCCAATGATTTTGTACCCTTTTGCCTCCAGCTTCTTCCTCTCTGTTGATTTGTATGTAACTGCCGTTTTACCCAAATACTCAGTTGTATTCCTTCAACCAATTTTAGAGGATCAACATTAGTCTATACACATAATTTAGAATCTTTATAGGAAAAAAATAAAAAATAAAAAATAAAAAATAAAAAATAAAAAAACTGACTTGAGAATTAACTTTTCCCACGTGTAGTATCCAGCAGACTTTAAGTTCTTGATGGTTGTATCCGTTTGATCTAGTGTTCTTCCTGTTAAGAATACAACCTTGATGCCAAGAGACAACAATTTGTTGTACAGTTTAAGACTCTCCGGTAATGCTGGGGCTATGGCAAGCTCCACCCATTCATTAAACGCCGTCGAATTATATGGTTCCACCCTGTGATGCGGCATAAAACACCACACATTAAGTTTTTATGTGAAACAAGTTCACTTTTAATTATTGTTTAATCTCTTAATATTAAATTGTTCTTTACAATATTATAGTATGATTATTTTTCAATAATTTAATTTTTTAACTAATTCTATTTCTTATAAAGTTATATTACTTTTAAAAACATATTTAACAGTCAACTGAATGAACGGTTGGATATTTTTTTAAAAAACGTACATTTGGAAAATATTTTAGATATAAAATATATGAGTGAAGTTATTTCTATTTAAAAATTCTAAAACACTGTTTTGCAACTTATTTCTTTCAATTACATCATTTATCATTTTTTTTTCCAATTTTATCTTTTGTTATAAAAAATGTTATAGAAAAATGAGTGAAAATAACATGATTCTTGCTTCTTGCTGTTGAGCCAAAGCTAAAGAGAGTACCAAAAGTAGTTAAAAGTAAATGAAAAAAAAAGAAAGTATTAACAACGATAAACGAAAGAGCATACCCAAATCCATGATCAGCATAATATGGGAGATTGGAGAGTGTGGTTTCATCAATGTCAAACACCCAAATATCTTTGGAACTGAGAGTAAGGGTTTTAGCATAAAAATATGCTTCACGGCAAACTGTTTTAGAGTCTGATCTATATTGATCGCCAAGAATATAATTCCCTATATATCCTTCACAATCTTTAGGAACAGTTTTCCATTCAATCACATTATGTGCTTCCACACCAAGTCTCCAACTTGTGCATGACATGTCCGGAATGTAATGCCCACCAGACCCAGATTTCAATCTGAGAGGGAATATTTGGTAGCTTGCACCATGGTCTAAACCATAGCATGATGTTAAAATTGTAGCAACAAACAAAATAACTATCTTCGTTCTCATCATTTTCTAGCTTGTTGGCTAAGGGTGTTGTTGTTTGTCTTTAAATAGACCATATCCATGGCCAGAGGATAAAAATCGTCTGATGCTACAGTCCCTTAATTATTGCCTACATAATTTGTATCATTTTAAACTAAGGGAAATGTTAATTGTAGTTTAAGGATATTGGTTTTAAGAAATTAAAAACAAAATATTTTGTTTCAAAATTCTATTGGTGTATTTTTTTTAAATTTATTTTCATGTTATTTTTAATAAAAAAAAATTATTTTTGAGTCTCCAACTGATATCTTAAGATACTGATTAAGAAAATTTTTAAATAAAAGATATTACTAAAAATAAAACACATCTACCTGAAAAAAGAAGATATATTAAAAGCACGTTAAGTTTATTGTCGTTAATATAAATTTTATACTGATGAAAATTAATTAGTTAATTATAAATACATTTATAATCTACACTTTCGTTTCAATGATTTGATGATACTCCACTACCTTGTTTTTTAATTATTTTTTAACTTTTAGTAATTTATACAAGTTTCATTTTTCTATCTCTATATGATAGTTCATTCTTAGTTCCCTTTTCAAAATATCATCAGTTTTTGAACCATTGATTTGAATCTAACTACAGATATAGTGGAAAAAATTTCTAAAAAATAAATTATAACCGATTTATATCTTGACGTAAGTTGTTATATTTTTTTTATTTTAATTTTTTATAAAATGTCCAACCATTTGAATTAAAGGTATAAGATGTAAATCAATTTTAATACATAAGACTATTATTGCTCAAATATATTTATTTTGCACGTGAAATATTATTTTTTTTCCTTTCACTTTCAAACTATGAAAAGTCGTTCATTCTTTTTTAACAAAGGGGACCTAAAGGCCCAAAAGAACAAACGGATGAAAAAGTTATTCATTTACATAGGACAATTTCGAGGTCTCTCTCTCTGATATATTGATTAGAGTTTGACAATCATGGTTTGCCATCATGATTTACTTTTATCTTACTATTTATCATATTTTAAATTCATAAATGTGGTTTCTTATTTCTTTGGGATCCACTTTAGTATATAGAGACTATTATTTTATACAAGTTTAGATGAAACGTGTGCAATTTAAAATAAAATAAAAAATGCTGATACATTCTCTAATAATTTATTTATTATTGATTGAAATTTGTATAAAATTACTATTTTCAAAATGAACCTTATTACTTCAAAAGTAAGTTTCACAAACGCATATAATTTAATTGTATTCTTATATTACTACTACTCAATAAAATATAGAGACTTGTTGGAAAGTACAGTACTGGTTGAAATAAAATATAAATAGAATAATTTGTTCGCGATCCGCGCGTTCCACGTTTTCAACATATTTTATTATTAAAGGACAATAAAAAGTAAAAAGAAAAATTAAAGTGTAAATTTTAAATAAAATATATTCAGAGGAAAGGAAAAACAGGTAAAAATAAAAATATAATATAATAAAAAAATATTAAAATAAATATACAATAATCAGGATTTAAAAGAAAATCTTCATTAGTTTTTAGATAGACTCATTTATTTATATTATTCACTAAAGGATAATTTATCAAATAATTTTGTGATCTATAGCCTGGAACAAAGATGTGTCAGGTAGTAAAGATAATGTTATTTATTTATTCATTCAATTTTTTGTTTTTGTTATTATTAGTGATGGTGAACCAGTGATTTTCAGACGAATGAACAATAACTTCTAGTTTTATTTAACAGTTAAAAAAATTTTAAAAAAATGACACACCTTACACCATATATATCCGGATATAAAGTAATAAAATCATGCACGAGGATGATGTATGGTTGTATGGTATGGAAATTTTGGATATGAGATCATAAAAAATGAATGGATGAGATAAGATGTAAAAGAAGAAGCATGTTTTAAATGTGAGGCAACAAGATTTTGAAGTGAGAATCTGATGGAGCCCGCAGTAACAACCATCACACACATGACTCTCGTGACACCACGATCTTGCCCCCATACCCTGTCATCTTCAACAACCATGTCCATCACCAAAGACAAGGAAGGTGGACACAGAGGGCAATGCGATACTTTTGTGCTACCATCACAATCTGAATTTTGATGGTAGTTGCACACATCATACAGTTTATTTTTGGACACCAGATAATAATTTTTCTCATTACGTTTTAATTAAGTAAGATAATTTTTGCAAATATCTTTGCCTTATCATATTTAGGATATAAGTGAACAAGTCTGTCTGAAAGAGGTGTATAACTCGGTTCGTTTAAAGTCTAATTAAGTTCAGATCGTTTAATAAATAGATAAACTTAGACTTGTTAAAAAGTCCTTAGATAAACAAGTGAGACCCACACGCATAAAAAAATCTTTTTAACCTATTCAAAGACCTATTTATATTATTTATATTTATTTTAATATATTATATTTATATAATATATTTTATATTTTATGTACATGATATTAATATATATATATATATATAGATCTATTTAATGATTTATTTTATTTTGTAAACTTTAAATTTGTAAGATATTTTAATTAATTATTTATATAAGTTTTAAGTTTATTTATTGATTTTTTTGTAATGTAAGCTTTTAAACAGGCTTACAGGCCTTGTAGACTTTAAATTAAGCTAGACCTTGGCAGAAAAAAAAAACTTTTAACAGATAACAGGTCTAGACTCGGATCTCAAAATCTTTAAACAGACCACATTTGAACACTCAAAGTCTAGCTGAGCTCGACCTACTTCCATCCCTCATCACATTCAGCTAAAATATTTTATTATTAATTATAAATTATAATATTTAATTACAGAATTATTTATTAGTAATTAATAATATAAGTGGACGTAGTTACTATAAGCAAAAACAAATAGCATGGCCCTTCAATTAATTCGAAGCACTGTGCGTATTAAAAATATCCGTTTGTACGTATTGGTGACGGATATTAGAGATATTTGGTGTTAAATTCACAAATTGACACATTGAATAATAATTTTTATTTAGATAAAAGCTATTAATTGAATTATTAATTTATATTATAATATTATTATAAGAATTATATATAAATTTTGATAAAATTTAAATATTTAAAATATATAATTCATTTATAATTATTTATTTATGTTTTAAATAACATATTATATATATTAAAATAAATTAAAATAATAAAATATGAATTATTTTTAAAATTATATAATTTTTAAAACATAATTTATTATATAAAATTATAAATTGATCAAAATTATTTTTAATAAAAATATTAAAAATATTATTTTATTTATTTATAAGTAAGTTTAAAATAATATAATTTATATTTATTTTTAAAAAAAATAAACACAATATAATTTGATATAATTTTTTAATTTATCACAAAATTTTAAATGTATTATGTAAAAATTATTATAATATTTTCATAAAAATTGACTTTAAGGTAAGATATCTTTCAAATGAATATCTTTAATAATTTACTTTCAATATAAAACTGCTTTGAAAGAACTTTTTATGAATGACTGGCCTTGTAAAATAGGATCATGTTTGGTTTCACATTAGAAAATGCAATACACGAATTAAAAATATAAAAAACTTTTTTATTATGTCTAGAAGAATATAAATTTGATTTAAATGAAATGAAATCAAACATACATTAAAACGAAGTCATCTCCATATTTAAAATGAGTTCATCTCCATTTTTTTGTTCATATATAATAAATCAGTTCAGTATGTAAACAATGTCAACTTCTTACAATTTTCCCCCCGCCTATGTGCCTTTGTTTTTTCTTTTTTGTTCCTTTAATTTTTACATTAAAACTTTATTGTTTGCTTTTCCAACTTTATTGTGACCTTTATTATGTCCATGTCATTTTCCTCGTGTCATTTTGTACATTTCAAAATACTCCACGTTCAGTCCCGTAACTTTATTGCTATATACAGTTCATTCTTTTTAATTTTTTATATATAAAATATCAATAATATACTTCTTTTAACAAATTATTTATTATTGATTTAAATTTATGTAAATTTTACTAAATTATATAGATTTCATCATTCCTAAAATAGTGAAATCTATTAAAATGGTGCAGCGTCTATAAATTTTAATCAATAATATAAAAAGTGTTGGGAAAAAATATTAAATAATGTGCTGTTAGAATTATTTTTTTTTTCAGATTACTTTTTCTACCAACTACCATGTGCTGCGTTTGAAGGTTGAAACTACACTCTCCTTTTCTCCCTTTCGCCACAAAGGAGACATAAAATAGAGATACATAATATCAGAATATGCTTAAATGAACTTTAAAAAATATATGTTTTAGAAATTTTAAAGCAAAATAACACAAACTATTTTTCAAAAGTTTTATTCCCTAAAGAATATATTTAACTGTAATTAATATCTTTTCAATTAAAAGAAATATTTTTCTTTAAAACACACAAAAAAAGAGACCTGTTTTTTGTCGGTCATGGTCTCCCTGCCTTGTTTGTCCGAATTTGGCATTACATTTTGGCTATGTCTTATCCAACATTTTGCATTTCAAAAACTACAATATTCCGGACAAAAGAAAACGATTACAACATTCTATTATGAGGTGGTGAACTGTGTAGACTTTGGGAGGATGCAAAAAATTAAGACAGTGCAACTGCATTCACAACAGGCTTTTACTTTTTGTAACTCTGTTTTTTCTTTTTCTATCTTCTTCTATTTTTTTTAAATTTTATTTTATAATAAATATATTTTATAAATTAATTTATAAAAAATATATTTTTATATTTTGTAAATTAATTTATAAAAAATATATTTTTTTATATTTTATAAATTAATTTATAGGATATATATTTTATATTTTATAAATTAATTTATAAAATATAAAAATATCTTTCATAAAATATATTTTATAAATTAATTTGTAGAATGTAAAAATATATTTCAAAAAATATTCTACAAATTAGTTTATAAAAAATATTCAACAAATTAATTTATGAAATGTATATTAAAATAATAATAATAATAATAATAATAATAATAATAATTTTAAAAAAATGTAAAAAAAAAAGGGATGCAAGGAAGAACCTTCCCAACCTCAAGTAATAACCCAAGAAATTATGGATACAACAATTATCAATGCATGCCGTCTATATAGAATAATTTTAATTAAAACTTATATAATTTACATATATTAATAATATTAAATATTATATTTTTAATACATATATATTATTATTATTATTGATTTTTTATATTTCTAAATACATGTTAAATAAATATTAAATATTCATTTTAAAATTTAATGATTTTAATAATATAATAATTAAGTTTTAATGTTTAAAATAATGTTTTTATTAAAAAAATTAAATTTAATACATTAATAATATTAAATAATTTTTCTAATTATGTATCTTCAAATATATATTAAAAATAAAATGATAAATTATATAATTAATTAATGATGAAATACTTTCATATTGTTTGTATATTTTAATTTTTTTACACTATTTAATTCTCAGTCTGTTTTCCATTTACAAGAAAACATTTCAATTGAATGAATCAAATGCTACCATTTCTACAAGAGAAGCGGAAGAGATATAAAAGAGAGAGTACGAACGGGAAGGGAAGACACTTATAATTTTGGAAATCAAATACTTCCGTAAAAAAAACTTTAAAAATAATTTAATTGACAAATTTAGTTATTGATAATGAAAAAAATAATTAACATGTAGAAAAATAATTTTTCAATTTTAAATTATTCTAATTAAATTAATAAAATATTATTTTGATCATAATTTACAAATATCTCATTATAGTCTGTTTCTTGCAAAAAAATACGTACTGATTAAATAAACTAAAAATAGTTACTTCATTTGAAAATTAGATTTTGTCTTTAAACATTTAACTCATTTTGATAATCGTAACATTAAACGCATTAAATTATAAGATTTTTAATAAAAACTTACTATATATAAATTCTAATTGTAATACAGATTAAAAAAAACCGACAATAATATTACTAGGATTCCTCTGGCTCAGATGTATAAATGCACTGCTTTCGTACTCTCTTTAGCTTAGCTACGAAATGAGAGAAAATTAATTCATAAATAAAAAATGAAGATGATCATTAGCGATGAGATCATCCACCTAATACATTAGGCAAATTGTTAATTAAAAAAAAAAAGACAACACGGAACCTGAACAATGGTTCCTCAGATCGTCACAAAAATTTCTCTGGGATTTATTTTCAGCATTGGTGAGACGGTGTATATCGCTCATGAAAATTGGAAGTAGGCACACACGTGTGTGATCCAGAAAATATGATGACCAAAAATTGATGATATCAATTTCATTTTGCATGGAACTTGCGGTTGACAGATTCATAGCTGGGCACATTAATGACTGCGAGAAAAGAAAGAAATGATGTGTGTGGTTAGTGAACGGTGAAGAGTAGCATTAACGCTAAACAAAGTACTTAAAAGGGAAAACTTATTACCATCCCCATATGATGCCATGGTCAAAGGAGAGGAAATAATCTTCTGAGCAATTTTAGTGATATCATTTAACGTGATTTCATCTACAGCCTTCAAAAACTGCTCCACAGGCTTCCTGAAACGGGTAAGAAAACTAGTTGATTAATTATCTTATCCAGCATAAAAAGGACATAAATGAAAAGAAAAATGTTAAGGTCTTTTTGGGATTTGATTGTTTACCTTTCTCCATAAGTCAAAATCTGCCTTCCTATATCTTCTGATGCAATCATCTGCAAAAATGATTATTTTTAAGCATGGTGTATCTAACTAACCCCAAAATAAAACTTTATAAGAGCTTTCTTAGTTCAGGTGGGAAGGAGGCACTGGCACTGGCTTAGCTAGAGTAGAAAATTGTGTCTGAGGTGGACATGTTCGAAAGGGGGAAAAAAAAGAATGTGATATTAATCCTTGTAACGAGAGGTACATGAGGATGGACGGATAGAAAGAAAGGAAGGGAGTGGTTTGAGGCAAGGGAATATTGAAGCTAATGATCTACAATCTGAGTGGAAAATGGGCAAGGAGGAGAATTTTTGAGTAAAGCTGGTGGCCACCTGCTTAGGTGGAGATTGCTTCATGCAGCCTATGGATAAGTTTCTTTATCTTTCCATATTATTGAATGTGCTTTCTAGAGGATTTTCCTGGGTTCTAAGGAGCTGAGCTAATTGATGCCCCTGGAAAGGATGCATAAAAAAAGAAGTCTAAACGAAAGAGAACTTTTGCAGTATTTAAAACATCACGGTTTATGACTTCATGTAATAAAGAAGGTGGGCACATACTCTGGATTCCAGATTCATTAGAACTGCAGATTTTGTGGATTTTTTGGCACGGTCAAGCTGCACCTGCGAAACTGTCATTGGAAGAATTGCTAGTTTAATGTTTTGCACAAATGAAGATTCTCAGTAAGATACTGCAGAAACAAAAGAGTGATGTAAGTAAAACCTTGTCCAGGCGATGCAATTGATATTAGTTCTTTGGCTGCTATATCTACAGCTTTTGCCACAAAATCAGGGCTCTACATCCACAAATTTGAAAATGTGTCAACCTCAGTATAACATATTAAGCAGTCACTATCAAGTCCGTGTTTAATTCAATTTATTTTAAAGTATTTTTGGCAACTTCCTGAGAAAGCTTTTGAAAAATAGGTGATTATTTCCACTAAAAAATCTCTCCCAGATAAAAGCACACAAAGTGATTTTTTTTCTTATAGACAAAAAATAAAAACATTATTTTAGAGTGAGTCTAAGAAACTCCCCTAAACAGATGAAGCAAGTGTATATCATACAGACAGTTAAAAAAGAAATGCAGCAAAGTTCCCCAATCCCTATGCAAGACTCGAAAGAAAACAGATATGGCCTGAGAATAGTTATAATATTTACATAGGGCAGTTAAATGGATAGGATTTTAGCTTAAATAGGTGGAAAGGGTAGAAGCAGGGGGGTTCTGATTTGTTATCATTTGGGAATTGAGCATTAGTTTAGTTGTAGAAAGGGGAAACCTTTCCTTTCTGTTTTTCTCATCTCTCCAAAAACTCATATTCTAAAAGGAGTAAGAAATTCCCTTAAACAGAAAGAGTATATACATACTACATGGAGGGTAAGCTAAGCAACACAGCAGGGCCCTCCAATCCCTATACACCATGTCCAATCCCATGATAATATGGCAAGTTTTTCGCAGCTTAAAAAAAAGAAAAGGATAACTAATTATTTGATTATGAATCATAATTCACAAGTAACGATTGAAAGGTTATTGGCAAGTGATGCAGAATCTTCAAACTAGATGTCCAGTCTGATCAATGTTAATCAAATCAACTTCAACTAATAAACACATTTTAAATCTAGCTTTTGTCAACATTCCATAATACAAGGGAACTTTTCCGCAAGACATACTAACCCAGCCTTTCAACAGAAAAAAGGAAATTCATATCAAAATATTATTCATGTCAACAAATGCCCAGGAACAATAGCGAGTTTTTCTTACAGTGCTTGCATAAATGCCAAACAGTCCCGTATTATTGAAGATACTGTTGAATGCAGAAAAAGATTGAATCTGTTGATATTCATTCAACACGCGAAGATCTTGATTCAATTGTACATGCAACACAAGTTAACATAACAGAGTTAGAGAATGTATATAAATACCACGGCAGAAGAAAGTGAAATGACAGTAGATAGACAAGTTTTGTTCTTCTCAATTAATAAAAGATAATGACAAGGTTAAAGCACAGCTGATCAAACTAAACAGAAGATATAGGTAAAACTTACATAGCCTTGAGTGCATCCCTTTTCCAGGGCCCCCAGCTGAGAATGACCCACCTCCTCCCATAAGCATCTGCATGACTCAGATTAATAATTCCATTCAATCATTTCTTCTTTTTTTGTGCAATGGAAGTGAAGATGGAAAAACCAAAGGCATGCTATTTCTATCAGACTCAGACACAAAATGAGTACCTGTAAAACAGTCAAAACTATAGCATCTTTCTCTTTTTGCCAGCCACCAGGTACTTCAAAAGCAATAGCAACATGTGTAGCCTGCCCTTGCAACATATCTCAGCAGGTAAACAACAATATATGTCTTTGAAGATGATAAATGAACAGAAAGAGATACAAGAAAATGTAAATATTGCATAAAAAATTATACGCACCCCTGATTCACCATGCCGACGAAAATCACCCCCAACATAGACAGATTTTGGTTCTTCAGGACGGGGAACACTTGGTAGATCGGATAGAAGTGGCTTAGCAACAGATAGAAGCTCTTCATGCTCAACCCCAGTCGCTGCCAGTACCATTCTGGGTGCAGTGTAATTCTCCTGATTTTTCACATCCGGCAATAATTAGTTTCTCAAATTGATAGCAAGGAAAGAAAAAGAAAAAACTGAAAAAGTCATAAGATTTGCATAAATTAATACCAGTAGGATTCATGCAGTATCAGAAAGGATAACAGATCTTACAGCAACAAATTCCTCTAAATTGAGGCCATCCAATCTGTTCAGTGCTGATTCAGGAGCCAAAAGAGGATAAGCCAATGCACCAGTATAACCAGCAGAGTGAATTGCTTCCAAAAGCAAGCCCTGGGGATTGTTAGAGAGTTCTCCAAGCTCAGCTTTCACCTTCTGAAGCTGTTCCAATAGATGGTTCAAAACAACAGGTTCAGAAGGATTACCATAACAAATACCTACAAAGAATACTATACTGTGAAAATGGGGATGGCATGCTATTATCAGAACTCCAGGCGCCTGCTAGGATCCAGGTTGCAAGGCATGGGACTTAAGTTCCACACTGGAAAAGTATGGGATTCCATCATCACTTGTTTATTGGGCTCTCCACCATAATGACTAGTTTTCAGGGTATGGTTCTATTGAGATTGATATCAATTGGTATCAAAGCCTCTCAACCATGCAACGGTGTCAGAGCTGCAACGCTAGGTGGAATGTAGGGTCCTATTGCAAGGCATGGGAATTAAGTGTCACATTGGAAAAATGGTATTTTAACATGGGATTTATATGACCTTAGGTTCTCCCACCAGAATGGCTAGCTTTTCAGCTATTGCAGTGTGGTTCTCCAATCGTTTGTATCAGTTTCTCAGCATGCAAAAGGAAAACAAAAATGGAAATAATACTTAAAGGAAGTCAGGGCTTAAAAATATATAATTTTGCACTCAGCATATAGTCAGTCCAGTTAGAACTTAAAAGGGTAGAATATGTAATTAAATAAAAAAATGAATAGCTTTGTCTCCTCTTCATATACTTTATTGCAGGAAATAAAGTGTAGCTATACATACAAGAGATGAATATCCTATATAAGAACATAAAGAGACACTATTGGTGCTTCATTTTCCCATAACATATTTTACAACAACCAAGCATTACCCCACTACACAGGGCCTATAATTTTTTTTTTAAAAAAGAGTGCATGCAATTGTCTATCCACCATACAGTAGACCATAAAATAGAGAAATTTGCTGCAGACAATGAAGAACAAGCTTTCTGACTTGGGAATTACAAGATCAGCCCTTGATATAAGAGAATCATAAAAAAATAAATACCTCTTCATTGACCTCCCAATCCAGGAAGGCTGGGTTCCTTACAGAGTCAACCAGTAATTCAACCATTTGTGGAACATAGGTCTTTAAGGCATCAAATGTGTAACCCATTTGCTCCCGAGAGGCTGAGGCTCCAATATTACCGCCAATTGCTTCTACTTCCCTTACAATACGGAAGTGACTACGGTTTGTTGTGCTTTTGAAAGCCATTCTCTCTAGCAAGTGTGAAGCCCCACTTGAATATGGCGTCTCATAGATGGAACCACAGTCAAGATATAACCCAATTGAGGCTGCAGGGTTCTAATTAACAACCAAAATGTAAAGAAATCAATATGCTAGCCAAACACCTCAAAAGCACTATTAAAGAGTGAGTTTGGATAAACAACTTAATTAAATGCTTATTTAATAAAATCTTATTACATGAGGATTTATGCCATGATTCAACCATAAGACTTTTGCAATAAGTTAAAAAAAGCTTATTTCAATTAACTACACCAAAAAGCTTATTGAAAATAAACTTAAAAAAGCTTATGGGAGTATTAAGCTAATTTCATAAGCTCTTCCAAACTACCCCCGCCCCCCTAAATCTTCCAGCAACATTGTCATTGAAGTTTTGAACATATGAAGACACCAAAAAACTAGAAATATGCACATACTGGCGAGGTCTCTGATGCAATTTTGAGTCCATTGGGGAGTGTTGTGATATTGGTCTTGCTTGGTTCAACATAATCTGGAAGAGGATCTGGGAGAGCAATACCACCAAGTGGAATGTCCAGAGAAGGAAGAGAACTTGAATGCTCCCCAGTAAGCCAGCTAAACAAACCCCCAGAGGAAGTTCTTGAAGCTACCGCGGCTGAAGTGGCAAACCTAGCGGATCCCAAGTTGCCTCCATGGCCCTAATCACATGGTTTCATTACACAACATCACAAAAGAGCAGCAGCATTTACCACAAAATCAATACTCCACTACACCAACCCCAAAAAAAAGGTTCATTTGTAACACATAAAACAGTCCAGGAATTACCGAACCCGATTGCGTAGGATTTAATTTCATACAATAATAATCATAAAAAGGGTCCAATATCCAACCCCACGAAATGGATTTCTCAGAAAACCAATAAAAAAATCTTTTTTACCGATCAAAATCAAATTTTGTTATCTGGGTAGGTTAAAAAAATTTCTGGTCCTAAACATTAATAATAATATTAACAGCTGAGTAGGGATGAAAAAGAGGGGATGGTAGTGGCAGTAACCTTGAGATGCCTCTTGAGGGATGAAGCTGCAGCTCTGTACATGACGAAGTGACGAGGAGAATGAATCCCTAAATCAAAATGAAGGACTTGGATTTTGTGTGTGCTTGTTCTCTTCTAACACCGCCAAGAAGAAGGCTACGAAGCAGGGCAACACACGAGAGAGAATCAGATTAATTTGGAAATGGTCAATAATATTTATTTTTAATTTTAATCAAAGCAAAATAATTATTCATCAAGCCCAATAAGTATTGGGCTGGAACTACTTGGGCCGATAGAATCTGCCCCAGTATAAGTTGTGAGGCCCCTTACCCTAAAATAGAGTGACTTATGTAGAATCCAATGCCAGAGTGCAAAGAAACGGCTGGTTTCACCAAACAAGAAAAGGACAATGAACTTGGAAAAAATTACTCCTTTCTTTGGCATACCCAATTAACTTTTTTACATATAACCTAAAGTGTGCATTCGGATGGGAAATTTTCATATTTTAAAATTTTTAAAAATATAAATTTATTTTTTATTTTTGAAATATTTTATTCAAATAAAATAATTTCAATTTTTAATTCATTTTTTTGGATAAATCAAATTAATTTTTTTCCATTTTAATTTATTTATATTTTATATTTATTATTTAAATAAAATAATTTAATTGTATAAATCTAAATGTGGAATATGCAATTATTCTATTATATTAATCTAATATATAATTAATAGCTTCATTTTATACATTAAAATAAAGTTTTTAATGTTATAAATTTAAAATTATTTTATTGATTTGGATAAAATAACATAAAATAAGAGTATGATAAATCTTTCAGTTTTTTTACTTTATATCTAATGCTGCTTACTGAAATTATAAATTAAATAGTATTATTTTATTCTATTTTAATATTTAAAATGAATAAATAATGATAGAATAAAATTTAATTATATAAAATATTTTTTAACATAAATAATTTAATTTCTAAAATCAATTTTTAATTTATATTTTCAATAGAAATATATAAAAATTAAAAAATAAATAATTATTTTTATGTATAAATAACATTGAAAGTTGATATTAAAATTATAATTATTTTTAAAAAATAATTGAAAATTTTAAAATATTTTAATAAAATTTAAAATCCATTAATTTCAATATATTAATTTCTCTTTTAAAAATTTTATAAAAAAATTAAAAAAAAATTAAATATCTTAAATATTTTAAATAATTCCTTTCCTCTTTTCATATCGTGCACCAAAAGGGAAAAAGTAATTAGCTTCACCGTTTACAATGACACTTCACTTAAACCTTTTGCTTCCAAACATCTTTGGTATTGTATGGTGGTTCACTAGTTCTTCACTTAACTACCATTCTCTTCTCTATTACTATTCTCACCGACTTATATTGGAGTAACTCACTAGTATGTAATAACGCACGTGCCATCGTACATCACATAGTGGAAGTTTATCTTGAATTCGAATTCTAACTATGTTCTAAATTTAAAGAAGAAAATTTTATCTATCCATATTCCATAATAACTGTAGCTATTAAAAATAGGTAGACTGAAAATTCTAGTACTAGTATGTAACAAGAAACACTAGGTTGTGATGTTATGTATGCCGTTGGATTGATCATTGATCATCATCAACGGTTTCAAATGCATGATTCCATATAGCTGTGGGTGGGTTCTACTGCACCCACTTACACCAACCTTCCTTTCATGGAAGCTCTTCTTCTACTCCTCCCACCACCAACAAAGATTCTTCCTTCTCTTCCATTCCCTAACATTCCTATTGCGCAACTCTCTCTCTCTCTCTCTCTGAAAATAAACTTGAGAATCAAGCATCACATCAATAATCATGGTTAATTCTAGTTCCGCCACCCCAGAGGTGAAGATCATCAATGGAGTTGCTGGTTATGTCCTTGAAGACGTTCCTCACTTATCTGATTACATCCCTCATCTCTCCGTAACCTCTCTCTCTCTCTCTCTCTCTCTCTCTCTCTCTCTCTCTCTCTGCTGCATTTGCATGTCTTTCATTGCAAACATGTTCTCATTTTTTCTTTTTTGTGGGTCATCTTGCAGTCATATCCCAATCCGTTGCAAGACAATCCTTCCTATTCAGTTGTTAAGTATGTTATTTCCTCTCTATTAAAATTGAAGCTTGATTATTTTCCTAGTGTTAGTGAATGTTGTGACTTTGGACATTGTCATCATAACTCAATTTCATTATATGATAAAGTTGTTAACTGGTTTTTGCAATTATGCTTCACCAGACAGTATTTTGTTGACGTGGATGATACTGTTGCGCAACAGGCAAGTTTTTCTTCTCTCTTCTTCTATTCTTGTACACTGTTCCTCAATTGTTGATTTCAATTTTCTTTTTTTTTCTTAGTATAGATAGTTGTACACAAGAATAGCCCAAGAGGAACCCATTTTCGCCGTGCTGGCCCTCGTCAGCAGGTTGGTTTCTTTGTTGATTTTTATTTTAAAAAAACTAAACCTTTGATTGCCACCTATGTTGTATGTGATTTATGGGGTGAAAGACATGTTTCCCAGGTATATTTTAAGTCCGAGGATGTGCAGGCTTGTATTGTCACATGTGGGGATCTCTGTCCTGGGGTAAATACATTGATCAGAGAAATAGTTTGCGGCTTATACCATATGTATGGGGTGCACAAAGTCCTTGGAATAGAGGTATCATTTATGGACCACACACTAATCACTCTATGTGTGTTTTCTTTATTCAAAACTGTGTATTAGGTTATTAGGGGTTTCATTTTTATTAGGCTATTCTCTTTTTCCTCATTTCAATTCAATTGCATGCAGGGTGGATATAAAGGTTTTTATTCTCGAAATACAATTCCATTAACTCCAAAGGTTGTCAATGACATCCACAAACGTGGTGGAACCATCCTTGGTACCTCACAAGAAGGCCATGATACCTCAAGGGTTGTTGATATTATTCAGGATCACAGAATTAATCAGGTTTACATACTTGGAGGAGATGGAACTCAGAGAGGGGCCTCTGTGATTTTTGAGGTAATTAATTGATGTTGGTATGCACTTTGCAGAAATTGGAATGTTTGAGGTAATTAAGGTTTTGTTGTTTTTCACATAGGAAATTAGAAGACGTGGCTTGAAAGTTTCAGTGGTTGGAATTCCAGAATCTGTTGATAATGATATCCCAGTGAGTGTGCTTGAATTGTACATTTGAAGTCCTGCAATACAATTGAAGCTATTTTGCTTAGGAGTTTAAGGGAATTGTTTTTAAACAAGCACCTAATTAACTGTACCTGAATCAGATTATTGATAAGTCATTTGGTTTTGACACTGCTGTTGAAGAGGCACAACGAGCTATAAATGCTGCTCATGTGGAAGCAGAAAGCACAGAGAATGGTATTGGTGTTGTCAAGCTAATGGGTCGTTACAGTGGTAAGTAGCATTTATGATTATGGTAATTTAAAGTTTAGCCTAATGGTAAGTATATAGAGTAGAAGATCTGAAAGATTACTTGTAAGCTTCTGTGATGCTTGATTGTGCTAAAAAAATTCTCATTTACTTTCTGTCATAATTCTGTTGTCACCTTTGGTCATTTTCATACCAAATCCTGACAAACATTCTTTCCAGACATTTTTGGTGAGTGAAAGGTCTAGTTTTGTTATTTAAGAGCCATCCATTTTGATTTTTGACAAACACTCATCCTTTAAGTGATGTTATCAGATTGTTCCTCCATGATTTTTCAATTGCTTGTCTCTAATGTGATTTTTCTATTTTGGTTCATGGAAGTAACAGTAGATCTTTGGGCTACATTATAGGTGGCTTCTCTTTTCTGCTATATCACCTTCCTTCCATGATAAAAACATTATGAAAAAAGTTCCCCTAAAGTGAATTTGTCTCTAATGTGAGTAAGGGTCTATCTACCCTTAAATTTTCAGGGCTAAGACCATGATACACTTTTAATTAAATCAAGGGTGAATACACCCCTTCTTGCTGACTTTAAAAACAAGCTCATTTTAGAGGAGCCTTGTCCAAACAATATTCAATTTCAATACATTCCAACAACAATATGGGATCACACTACGGAATCAGCCAGCAACTGAGCCTTTACCACTAAATCTTTTGTTAATTTTAGCATTTCCTTCTTTATAATATTAGTTGTTATGGTTTTTTTGACATGACCTAATCATACAGGATTTATAGCTATGTATGCAACTCTTGCCAGTCGAGATGTGGATTGTTGCTTGATTCCTGAGTCACCCTTTTACCTTGAGGGTCCAGGTGGACTCTTTGAGTTCATTAGGAAAACTCTTAGAGAAAATGGCCACATGGTTATAGTAATAGCTGAAGGTGCAGGTCAGGACCTTATTTCCGAAAGCCTATCTGTTATGAACAAGCAGGATGCTTTTGGCAACAAGTTACTTCAAGATGTTGGTCTGTGGTTATCCCAGAAGATTAAGGTAAAACATCCGGATTAATACTCCTGATTCCTGAAGCGTCTATTTTATATTAAACGAGTTATTGTTCTTGTATAAGTTAACAATTTTGATGTTAGGTTGTTGCTTCCTAGAATCTTAAGAAAAGCCACATGTAACTTGATCAAATTTTGAATTCGTTGTTTATATCAGCTACATAGATAAATAAAATTATTTGAAGTGTCAAAGTAGTTGTAAGATATCCTTATTTCGCAGTGTCACTCGCTTTGATAGTGAATTTTCTCTCATTCTACATTCATGCAACTGACACACTACACTAATCACAAGATTCCCGCGATGCAGAATTTTCTGTCTTTCCTAGTAACAAATTTAATTATTTTGCTGTAGGACCATTTCACAAAAAATCTAAAAATGGATATAAATCTGAAGTACATTGGTGAGCTCTCTTGTTTTTACTGTTACAATTGATTGTATATTCCCTATATAAACTAAATGCTGTAAGCAATTAAAATTTTTTTTATGGCAGATCCTACCTACATGATCCGTGCTGGTCCAAGCATTGCATCTGATAATGTATATTGCACTCTCCTTGCTCAAAGTGCTGTTCATGGTGCAATGGCTGGATACACAGGCTTTGCAGTTGGCCCAGTCAATGGTAGACATGCTTATATTCCATTTTATGTAAGTTATTGTAACTTCTAACATTTCTGTTTGCTATAGCGTCACAACTATTTGGTTATCTCTAAACATTAGTAAAAGGAGGTAAAAAAACACATGCAATTATTATTTTTATAATATTTTATGCATTTTTCTTCAGTCTATAACATTATCCTTTGAGAAGTTTGTAGTTGATTGTGAATTGAAGTTATTTGTAATGTGCAGCGGATAAATGAGAGACAGAAGAAGGTTGTAATAACAGACCGCATGTGGGCAAGGTTACTATCTTCAACAAATCAACCTAGCTTCTTGATCCTGTGACTAAACCAGCCGCCTTGTTTTTTTGTCAACACATGCCTTGTTCTTACATCTCCATGTGCTATACATACTGTTCCCTTTAACAAGTAGTTCTATGTTTTTCGTGTCTCCCTTCTTTAACTTTATTGTTCAGTGATGAGTTTGCATTTGTCAACATATGCACCGCACGTAACAAATAACTATGACATAATTTCTAGTTTTTTCATTTTAAAAAAACTTAAATGTTTTTAGTACAATAGATGTAGCAATTTTTATTTTTAATTCTTGTATTTTTTTTTCAGTTTTCATCCCAAAATTTTTCAAAAATTTGTTTTTAATTTCTATTGTTAACTTGTTAAATATTTACTGAGATAGTTAATAGATGTTTAACTAATGTTTGCTGCATATTAATTCATCGTATATATTAAAAGAATTTATACAAGTAGTTGATTTGAAAAAAAAAATACCAAAATGACCTTTTATGTAATTTTCTGATAAAAATAATAATTTATATTTTGTATAATTTCTTTAAATATATGCAATGAGTTGGTATATATTATAATTTAGTTTAAGATCATTTGTTAACTAAATTAACAAATATCTAATGATAAAAATTAAAAATAAAAATTTAAAAACATGATGGATGAAAAAAATTCCACATTAAAAAAATACTATATTTATAAAGATTAAAAATATATTTAAATAAAAAGGTAAATACTTCCTAATGTTTTGCCAAGTGGTTTCCGGTCATAAAAATCTAAATATTTTTCTGTTGATTTATCTTTTAAACTTTTTTGTCATAATTTACTTTTCAACTTAATTTTGGTCGCATGCTCTTGGATCTAGCCCCCATTGCGATAGAAGAGCACTTCGTAGAAAACTCCATGCATGGATTAAAGTGTTTAATTTTAAAATAATTAAAATAACTTTGAAAAATGTTTCGGTAAAAATTCTGCGAATTCAAACATGCCCGCATGCTGCATGTTTTAACAATGAAAAGAAAGATGAATAATTTTAACTTATCGCGATGTCTAAAATACAACTGACCATTTATTTTGACAAACTTTTCAGACGAAGGTATACTACAAACGCTACATTACCTTTTATAAAAGTAAAAATTCTCAATAATTACATCACTGTTTGCAGTCTCACTTGAATTCTAGTTATAAATCATAATGGTTGAGGAAATTCAAATTACTTCTGCAAATTTAATAAATAAAGGAAAAAACATAGATACTTGAAATACCTGATACGTACTTGTACGTAATCTATATATTTACATATATACAATGATAAGTCATACTTTACATCACACAAATAAAAGATTAATATGAAAGATCGGCACAAGCACAACATAAAAATACCGTGACCTATTTACTAGCTTTTTCTCGTTATATTGGGAAATACAGTGTTAATAACCTCTTTCAGATTTCTGCAACCAACAACTTTCATCTTATCTAAACCTTCAGTTCCTAAAGCTTTTTCAGCCGCTTTGGGTACTATACACATTCTGTAACCCAATTTCGCTACGGTGTATACCCTTTTCTCCATTCTAGGAACCTGTATCACCACATAAATAAGAATGCAAATAAATAATAAACAAAACATTGTGTTAAATTATGACTTAATGAACACGACCAATGATAAAATCTTGAAGAACACAATAAAAAAGTAATGGTTTTGAATTACAATTTGTCTAGCGCAAGCAAAACTTTAAGGCTAAGATCCCCGAACTCACAATATGATGTTCAAGGTTTTAATCCTGGGTGGAGGCTACCAGTTTCAATAAAACCAAAATCTCAGTCAACCTATAATGAATATTTATGAAGCAGCTAGACACGTGGCTTATTTAGGAACTATAACTGACCAAATAATTCAAACCCACAACAGAGTTCAACACCACAATATCTTTACACCATTATTACTATTTAGAAATCTTAAAAAATGACACAAGACACCATGTATGAGATCAAACAGGTAAATGGCTAATCTAAAAAAAAAAAGCTTTCAGCAACAGGTATATGACGCAAAACTTTAATCAATTTCAACATTCTATTCAGCATATGTTATGCTACTGAAGATTCTACATTGGCCTTACCGTAAAAGCAATATTAATATCATAAAAAACAAGCTCACCACGCGAAGCTCACCACCAAGGCCAATTTCACCAATAAAAGCAATGTCATTTGGAATAGGGATCTCCAAGCAACTGGAAAAAAGGAAAAGACAGCTGAGGTAATAAATTAAACTAATTAAGATTAAAATCTAGAAATAGTACATTAGTACATGGTTAACTTAATATAAGTTGGCTGTAAAATTCATTTCTTCAAATAAGGCACATGAAATGCTGAACAATACTCTCTCCAGTCCTCAAATGGCAATGATCATTGTCAGATTAACAAGATTTTACATCAGTTAAAAAAAAATAAAACAATAACCTGCTGCAAATTGCTGCTGCTATAGCTAGATCTCCTGCAGTCTCAGCCAGTGTCAATCCACTAACAACATTCAAAAACACAGCCTGTTGTATAAAGGCAAGACAAGGAAGTAGAATATAATCAATACAAATATCAAAAAGAAAATATATCTGCTGGTTAAATTATAAGCACGAAATGGACTTCATAACTAGTAACATAGTAAAGGGATGTGATGGACGACTGTTTTAAATGATAAGCTAAGTTACAGGGTTTTGGTGGAAAACTCCAGATGACCATGCAAAAATCAGAAAGGGAAGCCAGATGTGAATTATTTTATTAGTTTGTTGTCAATCTAGTTCTTTGAAATTCTAAATTCTCAAAAGGAAAGATGCAAAGCAAACTAGTTTCACCTTCTGCCCACAGAAAAATGCAAAGTACGGCTCTTCAATGAAATTAAGTTATTCTTGCAACCCAAATAAGAGATCAAATGAACTAAGTTAAGAGAAAAGGTGCACATACTCGTTGACAATGCCATATTTGGCATTCCTTTGTTATATTCCCACTATTTTATTATTATTTGTTTATTCAGAGGATTTAATTTTGTGAAATTCTCAACATTGACATGATATCACATTTATAAATCAGCTTACATGTTCTCGGAGACGAAGACCTGCTTGCTTTATAAGGACCTGAAGTTCAAGAGATGGAAAGATGATCAAGGAACAATTTTACACCATTCATTTCATGCAGCAAATTGGCAGATTAAATTTTGAATAAGAAAAGCAATACCCATCAAGATCTTTTTATTCACTTTCCATTAAGAGGTAACAGAAATTTGAAAGAAGAGACAGTGACTCACAGATATGATCATATCAGCTCTATTTACTTGGATCCCATTAACTTGCCTGGAACTTGTTGAACCGGAAAGACAAAGTGCCTGCGAGAAAGGAATAAGCACCACAAAAAGAAAATCTGAAAGCCATAGCAAGTAGATCAGAAGATTTCAGCAAGAGCTAATCTGGATTTACTCCAAATTAGATATTGTATATATTCATAAATTTTATTTATTTTAAAAAAGGAAAACATTTTTTCATTGCTTCATTTTAATATGAAATAATGAAGACAAATTGGATGACTACAGGACAATGGCAATTGAGAAGTGTAATCGGAGAATTCCAACAAAGCCACATAATCACAGTGATTAGCACCTAGGGTTCAACCCAATATAACGGTACTGACTACTGAGGCAGTAAGTAGAGAATGTTAAATTCACCTCGACACCATTATATTTGATCCAAAATCCAGAGACCGCAAATAATAGTGTATTGTTGGGACTCGTTGAACCCAGTGTTCTGAAAGCATTATCATTTATCATTTCTTACAGTGGCTAGCAACTTGCAAGATATCACCAATTCACAATTGATGACAAGGGTCAAGGGATGGTGGTGATGTTTCTCAAAACAGAACTGTCAGATATAGTAGGAAATTCATACTGAGCTCGACAACTATAAATATTTGATACAATGAAAGCACAAAAAGAAATACCTGAATTTCAATAAGGAATGTTCGGGACCCATCCATGATTACTGCAACAGCTAGTCCAGCTAAAATTTCTGAATCCAGGTGCTGCTCACTGAGAAACATTTCACTGGCATTTGAAACAGTTTGAAGTCCTGAATGTGACATCTCAAAAACTCCAAGCTGACCATGTAACCAAAGGCAACATAGATCAAAATAAAACTTTTCCAGATCAAAATAATTGGAGTAAATAAGCCCAAGCCAAATAACATTTAAGAAACTGACATACTGATAGACTAATGCACAGAAGCCACTTCTATATTGTTAGAATTGAGAGATGAAAAAAACATGACATGTAAAATCCTTTACAATAGAATAAGTTTTACATATCACCATGCCTCAGTTCTACAATATTATCAACTTACTGCTAGATGTGTGATTTACAAGAAAAGCTAATATCACCCTTCTAGACAAATAAGAATCTACTCTCTATTTTTGGGATAGAAAAGTCTACACTAAAATGTTAACGATCAAATTTAGGTATCTTCTTAATTGTCTTTCAGCCCAGTGTATAGACAGATACAAAAGTTTATTAAGGCACAATGAACATGAATAAGGGTGGACTAAGTGTGTGTTTGGTTCAGCTTATTTTGAAGAAATCACTTATTTTTGTTAGATTTCTGAAAGAACTTCTAAAAAATACATGATTATTACCCTTAAAATAAGTTACACAAGATAAGCTGCTGATGAGAATATGTAGACAGGTCCAGAGATGCAAAACTAATAAGCACAGCTAAAAGGTAAAAAAAATATATAGCCCAGAAGAAGGTAAACCCAGTACACACTATTCAAAATATTGAGTATTGCCAATGCAAACAGTTAGTTTATCGAAAGAATTGGTACAAATAAAGCAATTAATATCAAGGAAGGCATACTAGATCCATAACATAATTATAGTGGCATACCTCATCAGTGGATCCAAATCGATTTTTCACAGCTCGAAGCATGCGATGGGAAGAGTACTTCTCACCCTGAGCATTAAAATGAGCAATTAGCATGTAGAAGATACAGTGATTTCAAAAGGGCAACTACAAGTATCCTGAACTACAAATGCAGGGTGTTACAAACAAAACTTCCAGATTTTAGTTCGAAAATTATTTCAAAATAAATTTTGAAAAGGGAACAGGAAGAACCATGTTCTACTATCAAACCAAATTTCAGAATGCAATTAAAAATTATAGACAACAATACTTACTTTGATGGGTGGTTTGATCACCAAGAATAGAGCATTTTTCGTAGTTTAATTAATGTTATTAGTGTTGCACTTCATATCATACTCTTATCTACTGTTTGTTGTGACTTTTTAACTTTTTATTTATATTCTCCCAACAGTATCATTGATACTTGCACGTGTAGACACTAAGCTGCAAGAGCACATTTGGGAAACACAGTTTTCTATGAAAGTAAACTGGGATTGAACAATACATTAGTCAATAGTAATACTACTAAGCTGTCAGAAACCATGTAGAGAATTTGCAGTACACATCAGGTCCACCTAATGTCACAATGAGATCTTCTCCCATTCTCTTAAAAAATTTGGTAAAAAGGCCTGTGCCCCTCCTCTCATCAAAACTCAAAATTTTATGCTCTGCTATGCTATAATTCATTAAAGATATACAAATGACACTATATTCAGTAATGTGCTAGATGAAGACTTAACAGATTTAAGTGGCTTAGAGCAATTATATACATATCTAAAAAGGGTAAAGAAACCAAGAAACATGCCAGGTAATAAAAACTGTTAGAATAAGTATAAATCAGCTTTACGAACTATCCAAAGAAGGAAAGATGTACAAGATACCAACTTCCATATACAAAACAACATCAACGATATGCTCCAAGACACGAGGTCCTGCTATGTCTCCAGACTTTGTCACATGTCCAATCTGAAATACATAATAGAAAAATAAAAGTAAAACTGTGGTCATGAATCAGAAATGTCCACAGATAATCCATAAATGAAACACAACACATGAGATGCCAATCACTTATTAAATAATGCACACGACTCTGCTGTTTTAGGTTCTGGGAGAGAATAATGAGTAAACCATGATAAAAGAAAAATGGAAATACCTGCAAGGTTGTCTTCCTTAAAAATGTATATAAGATGAAAAACATGATAGTACATTAATAGATAAATGATTCACCACCTAAGTACAATGCACTAAACTCATCTAAAAGATATATTTCATGAAATTGATTGACATATGCTTACCAAAAGAACTGGGATGTTCGTCTTCTTCGCAAATCGCAGTAAAGCTGAAGTACATTCTTTCACCTGTCTCACACCAATTAAATATCATGTACCATGGAACAAAGCATTTCATTTCACCATCAAAACGGTAAGGCTAACAAACTTTTGGCAGTTTTTGGTAGAGGACAAGATTTAACCTGTCTAATTCATGAACTTAAATAAGAACTAAAGTGTGGCATGAGAAAGTTGATTAAATTAATTACTTAAACAATTTAAAGCAACAGAAGACTCCTGCATCCTCACCAAACACTACTGTCCCCTTTTTAATAAAGAAAAAAGACTTTCATCTGGCAATGATCATAAGTTCATAACTAGGATGACATAAGTTAATACGGAAATTTATGAGGTATGATTTTTCACCTGCATAATCCCTCCAGGACTTCCCATAATTCCTTTTAAATAAACAGTTTGTATTGAATCAACAATTAGGGCCCCAGGGGAGAGAGACTGAACTTTCTTCAATATGTCCTGACACCAAAAAAAAATTAAAAGAAATACAATTATTTGGACTCTTGTACAATGCTCTACTCAAACCAGTTAAGTCTTAAGAATACCATTTAAGTCAAACAAACTTCACAACAATAATAACATTATAAATCATCAAAATTCATGTAAAAAAGTAATAATGCAAGAAAATACCAGTACCTCCATATCATTGCTTGAATATAAATAAATATCTGATTCAATCCTAAGGCGATCTGCTCTGCTACCAATTTGCTCAACGCTCTGTCACATGAAATACCAAAATTAACGTAAATGCAAACTACATCAAAATGTATAACAGTCCCTAAATAACAGCTGTAAATCAAAGGTGAAACTACACTATCCCATTTGGCATACAGAATATTAACGCAGGAGGGAAACAAGAGGTCAACAATATAATAACACTTAGTAGTAATTTTCTGCAGAATATGTTAGCATCAAATTCTATTATTTTTCAATCATATAAAAGTACATGTAAAATGAATAAGATCTTTACAAACAGTATGAGCTTTTCAGTAATATGGAATATTAGTAAGTTTCAAAGCAAACCTCTTCACCAGAGACATACACAACTGGAGACGCTTCACCATTATGGTGCCCTTCTGCTATTAATGCAGCAATCTTGCAATTCAAATGTTACAATTAAAAACAAATATTAGTCAGTGTTTACCAAATCCAGAAAAAAGAAAGTTAACCATCAAAATCCAGTTTTACCATCCTTGCATAATTCATACCTGCAACAACAGAGTACTCTTCCCGACACCAGGATCACCACCAACTAAAGTCAACGAGCCTTCAAACCCAGAATTATAAACAAAGTTAGCGATTAATACTCAATGTGCTTTGTAGTGAGGCTTCTAGCACACTTGAATTAAAAAAGATATGATAACTCCTTAGAAAATTTGCTCTAAGCATTCATAGGAGAATTCAGATATTAGGATCATAGGAAGACAAAAAAAATCACCAGAATGCAGAAATAATATACCAATAATGACCATCTATTCACCAAGATAAATCACCAAAAATAGCAACTCTTTAAAATTTAAACTAGTCCACACCCATCAAACATAAAAATCAAACATGGTCAAGCCAAAAAAATTGATCAAAGATAAGCATAAATTAATTAGGGTTGTAATGAATCTCTGCACTCAGAACAGAAGAACCGCATTTGATGAAAATAAACAAGAGTGGTGTGCAAATACAGTGCTTGTCAAATAATACATACTTAGAAAAAAATTTGTATAAAATAATAAAAATCCAAATCAAGAGACCATGGTGTTAGACACACTTGCTGCATGATGCATCTAACAATTTTGAGCTGGGAAATCCTCCATACTGACAGCACAGAGACAAAAGGAAGAGAAAAACAAACTATTCTCAAAGTAAATGGTTGCCAGCATATCAGTATAGATAAGAAATTGGATTGAACCTGGTACAAGACCACCACCAAGCACTCTGGAAAGTTCATTTCCAAAAGGACCAGACCTGAAATCAAAGCAGGCTATGCAGTATAACAGTTGAAAAAGGCACCACATTTACCTTCAAACTAAAAGTGCAAGTACACGCTAAGATGCTCTCACACACCAATCCATGATGACAGTAGAAATACTAAGGCTAACATATGACTTGTCCAATGTAAGACTCAAAAAACAAGGATATCCTCAGAGCACCATTGCATGCAACAAGTACAATAAATGACCTAGTCTTAGAACAGAGATAACTTACAGAGGAATTCTCCAATGCAGATGATCAAGTCCTGCGTTAACCTCTGCCAATCTTAAGGGGCGCAACTCACCTTCCTGTTGTGGGAGCCAAGACCCCACACCATCCTCCAAAACCGAAAACCCACTAACATTAATATCAGCATCACCCAATTTAGCCTCATGAAACTCTTTCATAGTGCCAGATACACTGCAGGATCGGCACACGCCCCACCACTGCCCTGCGGTGTACCCGCAATTGCTACAAACCCATTGAACTTTCTCCTTCGATTTCTTCTTCCTTCCAATAACAACCCCGCCAACGCTCTCAACTCGGTTCACTCCAATCACTCTCCCACTTGACTTTCTTTTTCGAAAGTCATCGGATGAAACGTTGTGTTGCGATTCGGAGGCATGAGTGTTGGTTGAACTTGAATTGGGGGCATGCGGGTCTTGTGGAGGGTCAATGCGAAAGCTTGCATTGGTTCTTGGCGATGGCTTGCGGAGTGTGAATAACTGAGGGAAACCAGAGACTGTGAAGGAAAGCATTTACGGTTGTTAGGGCTTGCATGAATTAGTATAATAAACTATATCTTATAAACGGTTCATTCCACAGAATAATACACTTTTAAAAATAAATTATCAAGATAACGATGCTGTTCTCAGATATATTATATTGTCTGGAGAGTTTATACATGAGAAATGATATTCATTCATATCAATGGTGATCACACAGGTTTATATTTAAAATTTTGGATGATAATTGATTATAATTTTTTTGCAATAGATTGTAATTAAGTTAATTATAATTTTTTATATAATTAACCATGATATTTTTTTAATTGATTCCTAAAAAAATATGTGATTAATTTTATAAAAAAACAATGGTTAACTCAGTTATATAAATAATAAATAATAAATTATATATTTTTAGTAATTGATTATAAAAATAAATTTTAATATAGATTTACTATAATTATTTTTAAAAATAATTATTATTTTTATATTTCCTGACAACATGTGAATCGTGCAGTTAAAAAAAATTCAGGTCAGAAATTTCTATTATTGCAATAATTTTGTATAAACCGCATGAATGTTATGTCTCTGGGATTTGGAATTCTACAATTGCTTTGTCACCAGAATATTTTCAATTTGGTAATATATTTTAAAATAATATTATTTTTATAATTTGTTTTTAAAACTGTATATTTTGGTTTATGATACTTTATAAACTTGGAATAACATTTTTATATTAATTTTTTTTTAAGAAAGGAATCTAAGAATCCAAAATAAAACAAAATAGTGATGCAGGGTAAATTTATCATATTCGTTTATTTTTGCAGGCCAACTCAATCCAATTTGTTTAAGGGTAGATAGGTCATTGTGAAACAAAGAATTGATCCATATACGGCTATAAAAAAATTACTATATATTAAAACTGATTCAGGAATTTACACTTCAAACATACTATGCAAAGAGACCATTCCTTTCTATTTTCATAACTGATTTTAATAAAAAAATATTATATATATTTTTATTGAATATGCTTAAATATTAATTAAAAATTATTTTTATATATACAAATTTTGTTTTAATTAGATTTTTAGTCTCCATATTTTAATTTATATATAATGTTGGTTTCTATTTTAATTGTTCATAATTAAAAGAAATATTATAAAAGTGTAATATATTATTAATCTGTACACATTTTCCAAAAATATAAATATTTAAATAAAAATTGAAATGACTATCTTTGCATTTTACATTATATATCTTCATTTTTAAATATTTGTTCCTTTTTGTCTTTGTTAATTTAAATGAAATAATGATATGTTATACTTTTATGATATTTATGCTTAGCATTGAATGAAATATTAAAGTAGGACACTTAATTTGAACATGTAAAAAATTAAGAAAATTAGATATAAGAATTTAAAATTAGGATAATTAAAAATACACATAAGTAAATATGGGGAAAATGCAGCGAAACTAAAAATTTGAATAAAAACATGCGTCTATGATCTAACTCATTGCACGTTACCGAACTGGTGTTCCCTAATTCGTGGTATATTACAGCTAACGTGTCCTTATCTTATTCTTACAGGTGAACATGTTTAAAAGTGTTTAACTTATTTCTATTAGGAAAAAAAAGTTTAACTTGTTTTTAAAATATAAAATTTTAATTAAGTCATTCAAATTGATCTAATGTTAAAAAATTTGATATTAGAATAATTTAAAATAAAAATTTAAAATTTAATTCTTATCATTTTCAATGATCTACTAAAAAAATATTTTAATTTTTAAAGTTTTTTAATATAAATAGGTTATATATAAATTAATATGTCTAAATTTTAAATATATTAAAATTGTCAATAAATTTATAAAAACGGCTTACTTAAAGGCGGATGCTGATTAAATTGAGGTTATACACTTGGCTTATCAAAACATAAATAAAATTGAGGTTATATATACATTTGTAAATTATGTTGTTCAGTTAAAATCAAATAAACTCGATCAAATTGAGATTGACTCAAATTAGTAGATCAAATCAGTAAGTACGGAAACATTTAATTATTTATTTAAAATAATAAAAAAAATCAACATACGTTATAATAAATTTTATTAAAATGATTATATTTAATATTTTTTAAATTATTAAATTTTATCAATTTAATCATCGTATTAAAAAATTATATTCTAAAAATTAAATATATATAGTTTAAGAAAATTTAAATCTTATTCAATATTTTATAATTAATGTGTAATATATTTTTCATAATATATGTTAAATTCAATTTGTTTGATAAAATATCAAATATCTTTAAAATTTTATATATCTATATATATACTATAATTTTTTAATTTAACTGATTAATAAAGTTTAATATTTAGAAAAAGTTATTAAGTATAATAAATTTAATAAGAAATACTCTCAGAATATATTGATTCTCATGAAAAAATTATACAAATTATATAAAAGAAGTTTATGTTTTTTTGTTACATAAAAGGAGTTTTAGTAGCCAATAATCGGATGAAATTTTTTTTTTGTAGCAAGAATATTTTTCGTAACTGGAAATTAATTCCTTTAAAATTTATATATTATTAATTTTTTTTTCTTCTAACAAAACTTTCTTCGTCCACACAATAAAAAATCAAACTCTAACAACGTACTGTTTTTTAACAAACCAAAGAAACATAATATTATTAAAATAAAATCAGAACAACAGAGATAGTCTTAGTACAAAACAGTAAAGACTAAAGACAATTTAAAGGACAAAACGGTATGATCCTGTATATATCATATCCTTACACTCTCCATATTGCATATTATTCTCCATTTCAAGCAATAATATGGTTCATTTAATGCACTTTCTAAGATTAGACATCCAACTAAAGAAAATATAATGAAATTCATCAATTTTACTGTTCAGATTACAACCACTATATCTTATTAAAAATTAAGATATTTTCAATTTTTAAAATTGTTTATACAAAAACAAGTTAAATTATTTTTGAGTGTCTCTTGATGCCACATCTACGTAGCAGCAGTTTCATAAATTGTGATAATAAAAAATATCTATATAATAATAACGTCAATTGAACTCACATCATTAAAAACAGGTCATTGTCCATTTATAACGGAAGGAGACATATAACTGTGTACCTCCAACTTTGTTCAAAACGTTTGGAAGAGTTAGTAATTAAAACAAAAAAAAGTTTCTGGATCACACCCTTAAGTTACTACGTTATTAATATGTGTTTAGTTTAGTTTGAATAAATTATTATGATATCTTTTGGAAAAAAATAATTTTTTACGAAAAAAATAACATTTTTAAAATAAAATTTATAATATTTTTAGATACTTAAAATTTAGCGGATGACAATAAAATGGTAAAAAGATGTAAAAGGAAGGGTTGGGTTAATTAGGGTCATTTGTTTACTATATTTGATCCGAAGACATAACTCATCTCCATAATTAAACAACTAAGATTGACAAATAAGAAGAATAGTTCCCAAATAATTTGGCTTTTCCTAACAGTTTCTTTCTCCTTTTCATTGGTTGTTGACTCCATCCAGAATCTTCTTCCTTCTTATTTATTACTTTATCCCACTTACCTTTTTTTTTCATTAGGCTTTTGTTCACAATCTCAAGTTCAGGTTCTGTTTCCCCTCTGACATGACCCACTTACATAAGACAAAAATCAATGGACAACGTTTGTTTGTAAAGACATATTCGTTTTTTCTTCTGAGGTTGCGTTCAAACTCACTTGTTTTTTTGTCCACGAGAGATACAAGCAGATACGCAACATTGGAAAAAGCTGTTACCAAAACGCAACATCAAAACGCCACACTTCTGCTCTCTCTATTTTAATTTAGGCACGAGGCTTTTGATCATGATCCTATTAATGTAAAGTCTCCATTTTTTGTTCTCTAGCATCCTGAAACAGAAAGGTTTCATTGCTTCAATTTTTGCATTATTTTTAATGTTAATCTGTTTTTTTTCCTTAATCATTTTTTCATATTTCGTTGATTCATTAAGCTTTATATTAGTAGCGATCATGAACTTTTTTGTTTAAAATATTTTAGAGTTCTATACTATAATTGCTTTTGTATGGAATGAAGATAACATGATAGGTCCTGTATGATTTGATTTGACGTGTTGCATGTGAGTTTAATGGTTCATGGTTTGGGGGATGATGGGTTATGTTTATCCATGATGGTTGTGTTTGTAGGCATAAACCAGATATGGGTTTTGTGTTTCATTGGATGGCATCACATTAGATGGAGGAGGATGATGAAGAGGACCTATATGATCTCTCTCTCTCTTCATGATGGAAAGAACAATTAGAAGGTTTTTAAATGTAACAGCCAGAGAGGAGAAGGGTATTAGGCCTATTCTCCTCAAATGTGGTTTGGCTTTGACTATCACCTTTGCTGGATTTCTCTATTCCCACATCACAACCAAAAGAATCAAACTCTCCGATTCTTCCCCCAAGGCGCACCCTTCAGGTTTGTTTATTTAACATAAACATTTCTCTCTCTCTCTCTCTCTCTCTCTCTCTCTCTTCCCTGAATGATGAATGTAAGTGATATTTTGTATGTATGATGTCTTTCTCAGGTCATGAGAGCGAAGTTAATTTAGGAAGAGGTAAAAGGGTACCATCTAGTTCTTGCATCTCCATTTCAGAGGAACATACTTTGGAAACTGTAAGTTACATATATGAGAAAAGAGTATATCTCTGGTTGTTATTTCAAGTTTCTCATCTTAAGTGTTGATAGGCTGAGTTTAATTTTTTCCCATCTAGAATTTTTAGATACTGTAGACTTGTTTATTGTTGTGTTGTTGATAAATTGGAATTTGAAAACTTAGTAACATGATTTTGAGAATTTTGTTTTTTCTTCTCAATATATATTCAGAATTTTTTGTGGAGATAAACTAGTGAGTGGAGTTAAAAAAAACTTTTGGACAGCCAACAGAAATTTATCTTGAGCCTTCTTTGTTTTCATTATTGTGTCTAAGACACTCTTTTACGAACAAATAGATATATAGCTTTAATGTTCAGATGACATATCACGTGCTTGTAATTTGCAATTTACTAAATTAAATAGACATTGGAATTTGGTAAAAATTTGTAAGATTCTTTTATTCAGCTACCATAAGGTTATTAAATTTCTTTTATACCAGGAAGAAACATGCATTAACAAGGTGATTGGTAAAATTTCCCCGGTTGGTCTCTCTCCAAGAACTAGACAAAGTGGAGGGAAAGATGAGGTCCTCCCATCTGAAACAGAAGAAGCAGATTTGGGAGCCATCACTGCAGGCAATTCTATTAAGAAAGAGGTAGAAACACCAAAGTCAAAAGTAGAATCTCCTATAACACATGCAAGTCTTGAGAAGGATGACTATGAGCAAGAGATCAACAAACTCAGGAACATGATCAGAATGCTTCAAGAGAGAGAAAGAAATCTTGAAGTTCAACTTCTAGAGTACTGTGGTCTCAGAGAGCAAGAAGCAGCTGTGATGGAGCTCCAAAATAGATTGAAGCTAAGTAGTATGGAAGCAAAGATGTTCAATCTGAAGGTTGAGACCTTACAGTCTGAGAATCGGAGATTAGAGGCACAAGTGGCTGATCATGCAAAAGTGCTGTCTGACCTTGAGACTGCAAAAACAAAAGTCAGGTTTTTGAAGAAGAAAATTAAGTATGAAGCTGAACAGAACCGGGAGCATGTCATAAATCTCAAACAAAAAGTTGCCAAGTTGCAAGAACAAGAATCCAAAGCTGTTGCTAATGATCAAGATATTCAAATGAAGCTGAAAAGGCTAAAGGATGCTGAGTCTGAGGCAGAACAGTTGAGGAAATCTAATTTGAGACTGCAGATAGACAATTCTGACTTAGGTCGAAGATTGGATTCTACTCAGATCCTTGCAAATGCTTTTCTAGAAAATCCAGAGGTAATAAAATTTTTAGTGTTGGTAACCTCCACCCTTAGGGCTGATTACAAACATCTAAAAGTAGTAAATTTTTATTGAAAAAGAAAGTATTTAATACACTTTGTTAATAAAATTTTACCACCTTTGGATACTTAAAATCAAGGTTGAGGTTAAAATTTTCTTAAAACTAGTTATAGTCAGTGACTGTTTGTTAAACACAATTTTACCTTGTGCTTTTGGATGCAGGCAAATGCTCTGAAGGTAGAAGGTGAGCGTCTTAGACAAGAGAATGAAGGGTTGATGAAAGAAATAGAGCAACTACAAGCTGATAGATGTTCAGATCTTGAAGAACTAGTTTATTTGCGGTGGTTAAATGCTTGCTTAAGACATGAACTAAGAAACTATCAACCACCACCTGGTAAAACAGTTGCAAGGGACTTGAGTAAAAGCTTAAGCCCTACGTCTGAGAAGAAAGCCAAGCAGCTTATACTTGAATATGCAAATAATGAAGGGAGAGGAAGCATTTCTGATATGGATTCTGACCAATGGTCCTCTTCCCAAGCTTCTTTTCACACTGACCCTGGAGAGTGTGAAGATTATTCTTCTCTTGATAATTCAACTGAGATCAAACCTAACAACACAAGCAAGTCAAAGATTTTTAGCAAGTTCATGAGGCTGATACGAGGCAAAGATAGCCAGCATAACCGTAATCGTATTCCTACTAAAGAAAAATCTATGTCCCATGAAGATAGCAATTCTTCACGTTACAGCTTGAGTATATCAGCTGGAACTGAAGGTCTTAGGAGTGGATATGCAACTCCCTCTGGCACATCTAGAACATCCTTTGATTTTAATCGCACAACGAGTTTGAAGGATGAAAATGGGAGAAGTTCAGATAGTCTTACCCCAGCAAACTTGAAGAGTTTCACTCTAAGGAAAAAAAATTCAGGAGATCTCAAAGGCCGAGCTCAATCTTTCTCAGAATCCTCTGGCACAGACAAATCTAATGTGATGAAATATGCTGAAGCTTTAAAAGATTCCAGTGAAACTCTCGAACATCAAGTACAGAGAAGATCAGCATCAATGAGTTCATTTTAATTTATTAGCTATATGCAAGGCTTTTACCTTATTCCAACAATGAATATTACTGATTAGCGAGCTGTTTAGTAGTCAATCCTGATATACAATATTAGCCATTAGGAGCTGTTCAGATCAGACACTAACAGTGTATTAAATAAGGATGTTTTATGAATTATGATCACTGACAAGAATTCATGAACAATAATTCAGTTTTGAGTATGGAAACCTTTTTAACTTGCAGTGATTCCTCATGCTATTACTTGCTTCTCTACAATTACTAATTTTTCAGCTCAATTATATTGCAAGATATTGTTGACAACTTTTGAGTTATCACTTATCAGGGTTAATATCAATCTACCCTTTGAAATTTACTTCCTTGCAAGAGGAAGGGTTAATCGGGAATTAGGATTTTGTGTGCTTTCATCTCAATACTACATCTTGGACTTTTTCAAAAGTTGTCTATTGACTATTCAATGATTCAATCTGGTGAGGTAGATTGTGAGATGAAAACAAACTAATTTCATGCTACTTTTATGGTATATGTTCGGATGTGTTGCCATCCTACCCCTCAGAATTTAATTTACAGCCTCTTATATGTTTCCTTCCTTAGATGGTGATTCCATGGTCGTTTTTTGTTGAATTTCCATATATGGTAGTTAAGATCTAACTATCAAAAATAGAACAATGCATTTATAAATAATAAGCTGAAATTCCCTCTTATGAAATGTTTTACAAACGACTTTAATCTAAAACTCCTCAAGATCTAAAATACAAAGTACAGAATTTTCCAAACTTAAAAGAGAAAATGTAAACTTTTGCATCACGTCCACATGTGTAGTCATACACGATAGTATCTAACAGAGATAAGGATAACAAATGACATGTCCTTATGAGATAAGAGCTATGCCTTGTAAAATTAATGCATCAGCAAGAACTTGGTTGGAAGCTTGTGAAGGATGGACACTGTCCCAAAACACATACTGAGTGGCATTAGAGCAAGTTCCTGGTGATTTTGGATTACACAACAAGGATGTAGTCTCTACAGTCCCAGTGCCACAGCAACCTCTATTTGCCTCCAGAAAACCTATCAAGCATCATAAGAAAGATTAGAAAAATGGAAAACATCATTTTATTGCAAGAGATGAATGTCATCATGTTGCATTTATTTTAGTCAGAGTGTTGTCTACCGAATTTTGAGGGGGATTGAACCAGGTCATAGAGAGGCTTGTAAATATCAAAAACCACAATCTTAAGACCAGGAAGTTGCTTTTGAAGATTTTCTGCAGCTGAGTTAACCTTCTTGTTAAATCCTTGTGCATCATTGTTGATTCTTGAGACACAACCATTCTCATGGAAACCGAATAGAGTCCTTGCAGCAGGTAGGCAACCCAATGGTGGGAGTGAAGTTACTCCAATTTTCCTGGCTCCTAATCCGTACAAGTTCTGTGTGTCAAAACAAAACAGTGGAACCATTAGCTCAAAAAAAAAAAAATTCTAGTAGTGACAAAACAACTCCAATAGATTTAAATAATAGCAGTGTCAAAATACCTTGATAAAGGTTGAAAAAGCACCAACTAGGTACGATGAATACTGATCAGGAGTGAGGACTTTGTTGATCCAAGGATTGACATAATAATTTTGCACAAAGTCACTGCTTCCAGCACTCAACAAGTACAATGCATCCTTAATAATTGAGTCTGCTTTTTTCCTGCCAGCTACTTGGGCCAGCTTGCCTTGGTATTCCTTGAAATAGTTTAACTGTTGGGACAATGTGATTGCATGCTGCCAAAAGAAGAAAAAACAAGTTAAAATCACAGTTTTGTTAATCACATATAAATCTATTCATTCCAAACTTACATTCAAAGTAGCAGCCCTTTCATCATAACCAGATGCAGCTGAAGCAAAGTTTGCTCCAATAAGTAGGTTCTTCCCTGATGCCTGTGGACTAAGATATGCAGGTGCATAACTCTTAAAACCCAATGTTTCAGCTGCAAAAGCAAATATTCCAACAAGAATGAAACTTAAATTAAATGCATTCATGAGAATATGACTCTAACCTTGTAAACTAAAGTACAAGGTCCAAGTTTGACATTTTTCCCTTACCAGTAATATCAGTAGCTAATTTTCCATTGCAAAACCTCCCTGTAGGTTGGTGATTAACAAAGTCCCTTCCATAAGGAGGGTAATCAGCCTTAAAAATAGTGGGAAGATAGTCATTGTTTCCCACATCAACAGCTGAGTCACCAAATGTTATGATTGCTGGTACAAGAGTGTCTTGTGCATAGCCACAAGTGAGGAAGAAAAATGAAAAGAGTAGAACTAGTGCTTCAACTTTCATCCTTTTTTTTTCTGATTTTGGATGCACGCTTCAGTGTACCAGAACTTATATGGCAACCGAAAATGACGCCTATTGAAGAAGGAAGGTGGAAGTTAGGCATATCCATTAAATGAGAACGCGTAGAGTGGTTACATAGATACGCATATATGCATACCCTCCATTGATACATTCAGCAATTGTCTCTTCTTTTTAACTTTAACTTATATTCTGTCCCTTAATTTGCTTAAACTAGCTACTATTAACTTTTTATAGCTTTTTTATTTGATTTTTCCCTTTAAGTAATATATCACTCTCATATTGACATTAGTATTATGACTTATTTTCATTTTCATTTACTATGGTGGAGCTAAGTAGTTGAGATTTTCCGTGAGAGAGGTGGCATAGCAATCTCGGTTATGAATAATTATGGCTGAGCATGTGCATGAGTTATTTCGGTTGTTGCATATAAAAAAAGCTTGTGCACGTACAAGTTCCAAGTTGGCATGTACAATGTATCTCTTTTTTATTTTTTTATATTTCTTTGGGGAATAATTCTAATTGGGAGGGTTTGTTATTAATGCTTTGTAATTTCAATCTGCAACTAAGAACATTAGTAACAAACTGCTATTATATTCTCTTAATAACCTTCTTGTTATTTTATAAAGTAAGTATTTTCTCTGTTAATCAATATTTTAGAAAAACTTTAATTTTTTATGTTATTTTCAAAATTTAAGATAACATTTATTATTTTTCTATTATGCTCTCAATTTTTTACAATAATATTAATTAATAGAAAGATTAAAGATATAATAGAAAATTATATAACCATTTCAATACGAACAAAAATATTAATTAATAAACTTTGTAATATGTGCAAAACTTAAACGATAAATATAAAAAACAGAGAGAGCATTAAATGTAAATATATATATATATATATATATATAGTTATTATCTTAAAAATGTAAAAAATATTAGTATTACTTTCTTCATTTAATATTAATATTTTTTAAAATAACTAACACATACTTGAAAGCAAAGAACGTTATGGTAATTATTTTATCTTTTGTATTTTATGATACTTTTTTTATCTTTTAGGAAAAAAGTACATTAGAATTAAATAAAATTATATTTTTTAAATTTAAAAAAATATTTTTAATTTTTATACAATTTTAAATAACATTATTTTGAAAAAAAAACTAAATATTGTATAATTTTGGGTTTTCTTATAAATAATTATTAAATATTTTATTAAAAATTTAAATAAACATTGTTGAATCGAATGTGAGAATGAGGGAGAGTGCTAATAATTTACAAAGATTAGAAGAATAAAGAGGATTCTAATAAGATAATGAGGACAAAAAAATTAGAAAAGTTAGGAACTTGTAGATTTAAACGTTATATCAAATAACATTTTAAAAAATGTTGCAAATTAATAAAATAACCTTTTTATAAAATAATTTTATTTTTGTCAAATAAACTTTTAGTTATAATGAAAAATGATAATAATAAATATATTTATTAAAAATGATAAATAAGTTAAAAATTTTAATTTCATAAGATCAGTGATATTTCGGAGTTTGGACTACTGATGATTCCTTTTTTTTCAACTTAATATAACTGGTGATCTTATTAGTTTATTTTAATATTTATTTAGATAGCTTTGAAATAAACTACATTATTTCATTCCATGTGAAAAACATGAAGAAGGCATTAGTCTCTGGCTTTTCTGCATTAACACATTGCAATGGCACAAACGTTAATTGATCTTCTGAAGTGCCTAATTTTCACCTTCAGATGATGGTGTATGTTCCTCCAGAAGGAACACACGTGAACTTAACAGCCTCATGCAAGGGAAAGGATGTTAGGAATATCTACAATCCAAAAGTTTCTCACACGTGTGAGCTTCGTACTTTATGATTTTTTTTTTTTGCTACTTGCATGTTATAGGGCTTTTCTCAGAGAGAAGGACTTTTAATGGGTTTTTATCTGAACTGTTATGGGCTCTTCTATCAAAATATGATGGGAGTTGCTTCTTCACCTGCATTTTATTTTCTCCGTCTCTAATTTTTGAAAATATAAATTTGAGAAATTTAATTTTTTTAGAAATGCATAATCAGAAAATAAATTGTATAGTATCATTAAATTTAAAAAAATATATTTAGAATAAAAATATAAATTTTTAAATATTTATTTTTTAAAAATGATTAAAATGAATCCAATGAATAAATTTATAGAAATATGTATTGATATGATTTTTTAAAAATAGATTTAATTATTTTTCAGATAAACATTTTCAGAAGCTTATTAAATTTATTCTGAAAAAATATATTAAAAATTCATTAAATTTATTTTAAAAAATAAAAATAAAAGATAATTTTAATATTTATTTATAAAAAATGAAAGAAAGTGTGAAAAGTAAAAAAGGAAACTAAAAATACAACTCCCAAATATGATTGTGTTTATTTGAAGCCCTGTTTTTACTGTGTGGGAATTTAGGATGGTTTTTGTGTGCTTAGGAAGATCAAGCGATGAGAGGGGAGTTATGGCACCAATTCTGGGCATGAAGGGTAGAGGTCATATAGAAATATGGTGGGTGTATTCAATGAATGAATGCGATGATAAGCCCATGAAAATTGAAAAGGAAAAAAGTGTTTGTGAGCATTGGACAATAGATTAGGCTGGTTCAAGTAAAGGAGATGGGTTGGGTGCTTTTGACAGAAAAGTCACTAAGAAAAACAAGATTGCAGTTTTAGTTTTTTTAGTATTGAGATTTGATCATTTTAATTCTAGTTTATTTTTTATAATTTGGATTTTTAAATTTTGCAATTTCATGATTTTGGTCCGTTTTTACTTGTTCATAAACAAGTAAAAATAATAATAAAATTGGATAAAAGTAAGTTAAATTAATTATTTTTAATCTAAAATTAAGTTAAATTAATAGTTGATTAATGAAACTAGATGAAAATTAAAATTTATTAATTATTGGATAAAATTATTTAATTTTTTATATATTTTATTAATCATCTATTAGTTTAATTTTAAATTAAAAAATAATTAATTTGTTTCCATCCAATCATATTATTTTGTTATTTATTTAATAAAAAATAAAAAATACAAAATTTAAAGATCAAAATCGTCAAAAAATAAATTAATTAAAATAATAAAATTACCAAATGTCAATATTAGAGAAAATAAAGTAAACCTCTTATTTTAACTACTTTTTAAGTAGAAGTTATAAATCTTAGTTTATAACATCAGCATAACCTATGTAATTATAGTAATTGAATTATCTGTTGGCTTGTTTTTTCTTATATTATCTTATGCATTTTTATCTTGTTTTTCACACAATCATGTGATCAAATAAATTAGACAAGTTAGATCGACTAGATCTTATGTTTAAGTATGATTTATTTTAAAATTTGTAAACTCAAATCTTAACCTATTATTCATCATAAACTCCTTATAACTTGGAATATAAAAGCTGGTAAAATAGAATTAAATATTCTATGTATATAAATAATTAGAAAATCAATAAACATTTTAATTATATTATATAAATTTAATATATTAAAATAAATAATAAATTTATATACAACACTTAAATATGTTTAATAGATTTCTTTACAAGCATAAATTTAATTTATAAATACATAAATTATACTGTTTAATTGCAAACCTATGTGTATCTTTTAAATATATAATCTCCCTCATTTAACCTGAATCTGCATAGGTTAACTTGTTTAGTGATATGCTTAAAATTGATTTAGATTAGTTAGAACTTGTTTACATACTCACCTTTAATATATATATATATATATATATATATATATCACTATACCTAACTAGAGTGGGCGAAAAATTGGGATCCCTAACCTTTATTTTTGGTATTTTCTTTATATAATATTTTAATTTGCAATTTTCATAATACGGCCTTGATTGTTTTTAGTTTTCTTGAACACGTTTTATATTATTAGGCAATTGGTTAGTATTTTCAGTGTACAATAATAAAAATAATAAAATCTAAACTTAAAATTTCATATAAATTACTCTAACCTCATATTATTAGAAAAAATTTAATAACTTGAAAATTGATTAATATTTAATTGTCAATTAAGTTGTCTTTTATATGAAATTGACATTTTATTTTTTTTCAATCTCATTACTGATTACTAGCAAAAATTCGTCAATAAGTATAGTCTATTGAATTCTCTTTAAAAAATTTATTTTTTTATATACAGATTTTAACTTGATTTACTTAATATATTATTTTATATAATAATAGTTAATTGCAGTAAGAAATATTAAAGTCATCCTAATAATAAAAGATTTATATCATTCCATTATTTTTACTGCACATGTAAAAAAATAGTTAATTGTAGTAAAATTAAATTATAAGTCAAGTAAACTATATCTATAATCTTAATTAGGATATCCTGTCAAAGACCGAAATTCTGTACACCATTTTTAATAACAATTGATAAAAATGGTCATGATTATTTTGTTAAAGATCACGCTATACATCTTAATTAGTATGAAAATTTAGTTGTTAGTTACCATCAGGTGGTTGTCTAACTTTAATTTGGAATATCGTAGCATTATTAGAGTAGAAAACTACTTTTTTAAGTCATATATAATTTCTCAAAATATCAAGAAAAAAAAAAGGAAGAAGATCTACGAAAAAAAAAATTATTGTGCAGGATCTATGAAAAAAAATTATATTGCAAGTACATTAATTAGTGGAGGATTTTACAACCATCATTAAACAAAATGGGTTTCTACCTTCTGGATTCCCTTTCTCATTTGTCTCACCCATTTATTCTCCATTTTCCTAAGTTTGGTTTTGAATTAAGTTATTCAAACATAAAATTAAGCCTCTTCTTTGCATTCTGTTTGGTCTTAGATCTCTTATTCATCATCATCGCTTTTGTTCTACCAAATGAGGTAAGCTTAGATCTATCTTTTTCTCTTTGCTATTTTGATTCTAATTAGAGATCAAATTTTGAACAAGGAACTTTATTAATTTGTAGTTGGTTGAGAATCTCTGTTTGTTGTAAGAGAAAAAGAGAAGTCCAAACGAGTAGGATATTTTCTATTACTGGAGAAAGCCAAAAACAACAATCAGTCTGAATTTAGTGTCAAAGTTTTCTGTTTTTGTTGAATTGGTCTAATTGTAGGTATTAACTATTAACTCACTTAGAGCAAGTTTATGTATTTTGTTTCTGCATGGTGTCTTTTTGGGAGTACTTCAATGCTGTGGTATAGGTTTTTTCTTTTTTGCAGATAAACTACTTGTGCAGAGAACAATACTGCTATTGCTGGATTTATATAACTGCCACCTTTTGCAATGTTTATCCTATACCGTCTTATTGGTCTGATGCAAATTCATTCTCATTTTTCTGCAAATTGGTTGGTTCATTCAGAACTTAATGCCTTTACTAATGCAAGTTCATTCTGATTTGGAAAACAATTTCTGTATTTTTTTATGGAGAGAAATACTTACTTTAACTCTTTATAATTAATTTACTCCCTTACTTACCATTGAATAAAGGACTATAATTAATAAAAAGAACAAAAATGCAAGGCGTGCAAACTAATTAATGACATAATCTACTTCAAACTTGTGCTGAGAAAGACACTAAAACCCTTTCATGGATAATATAAAACTATAATATAGATTGCCGATCATTCAACATTTATATAAATAAAAGATGAAATAATAAAAATTACTTGCAAACTACGGGTGGAGAGGTAAAACTTTGCAGGTCGAGTGAAAATGAGTTCTACTCACCTTAAACTATACATCTGCTTCATGGTTTTTTCATCTCAACCACAACCTAACCTCTGCACACCTAAATTTTTTCTTTATTTTTTTCGTGATCTTGACTATGCACGTATACCCAATTATATTTACATGTGAATTAAAGGCTCTATATAAATCATAGTCATTAAACTAACATCAAATTAGTGAAATGTATTAATTTTGTAGTGGTGGTCCATAAGATATTAAGAATACAATTGAACATGTGAAAGTTGGTGATAGTTGGCATCAGCATTTACTAGGTTGCCTTCAGCAGACAGATAAGGCAGAGTCTTCTGTTTAGTTGGATTTCATATCCCAGCCACATCACATACTCTCCAGAAAAGTCATCCTCCACTGGGAGGTGTGTACATCAGTGATGATTTTCATCTTGAGTCACACCCCTTCAAGTACTTTATAACCAAGTATAGTATATAGTAAATAATAAGTGTGTGTAGTGTGAACAAAAGTGTGTGTATTTGTTTTTATCTTTTGGGTCAACGCCTTAATTACAGTGGACAATACACGTTCTGCAATGAATATAGTACATTAACATATGCTGGTTGCTGGATCTACTTCTCTAACACGAGAATGATGGGAAAATGCAAGTTAGCACACAACATTTATCAGTTTTTATTACCCCCTTCTGCATGCATAAAGTGAATGTGTGAAACGGCAGATTCCTATGTTCAGAATTTAAGTGTCTCTGAGTACAACTTCCTCGTTTCAATGAGCACATTAAAGAACTTAGCTGATTTTACCTTAAAGCATTTGAATTTTCAAAATTATTATTATTTTAATCTCACAGATGCATTTCAGAATTTCTGCAGTTGCGTTATTACAACTTACCTCTTCAACGTTTCTGGCTTGAGTTCAATAACAATGAGCATATTTTGCAAGCCCATTATCATGGTTTCTTGTCTGCTGAATGCAAATAGTATAAGAGAAATCATATTATTATATAACTAACATCAACAACAAAATATATAAGAAAGAAAGAAAGAAAAAGATAAAAATATTAGATGTGATGGAAAGAGATAGAAAAAGCAAGTGTGTTATGTAAATTGTAGTAAAAATAATACATTTTATATTATAAACTTTGATCAAATTTATTTTTGATTAAAAAAATTATTGAGTATATTATAAAACTAGTTTAACTTTTGATGTTATCTTTTCCCATATGTGTGAGTAATACTTAAAATTTTTTGAGAGAAATAAAAATTTAGAAAACAATATAATGTGATATAATGAAATTTTTTTAATCTTATATATAGATAAGAAAAGGTACTGATATCATATTTTTTAGTACAGCGTTCTAGATTTCATTACTTAAAACTTTAAGATTCAATAATCACGTTAGATTTTGATTAATCTGATCAAATCGAATACACCTATTTAATGGGACAAAAATTTTTTGATATACATTTTTTCTTAATTTAATTTTCCGAATGAATGATTAAGATTTATAGTAAATAAAGAGTTGATTAAAAGAAGAAAATATTTTTAAAAAGGTAACTAGTGATTGATTTAGACAAAATTAAAGTTTAAAATGTTCAATTATAAAGAAGGTAAAGTTTTAAAGAGTGATTAAGAGGAATTAAAATTTAAAATATTTATTTATAAAGAAGGTAAAATTTAAAGATCAATAGGATGAAAGTAAAGTTTAAGCTATTTATTTTTTAAAAAAAAATAATGATAAAATCTTACAGAATTGAGTAGGTTTGTTTTCCTGAATTTAAACCAGAAGTGGACCTTTCTGTCTCTGAATGGATGCAGGTGGGGCATAAGGGACCATGTAGTAAGCGATTTAACTTTCAGCTTTTTAGTCACATTTCCAAATTCTGTATGACAACATGTGACATGACACTTTTGTTCAGTAATATGCCTGTAAGATTGAAGATTGAAGATGAAGATTTGGACTTATTAACGCCACTTTGCAGTCAACTTTTGGCATCTGCATTTTTCTAACTCCCATATGAATGATCCAATATGAGTTGGGTTGGGTTAGGTTATATTTCGAAAGTTTAAGTTTAGTCTATTTTTTAAAATCAAATATTTTAAGTCTAATTTATTTATTAAACATAAATTTTATTTAAAATTTAATGTACTTTTTAAAAGTTTGATATGGGTTTAAAATTTTACTTCAAAATTATTTTAAAATAATGTCTTTCAAATAAGATTTTAAATATACATTTAAATTCGTTAATAAACTTACACTTATATGTATCTAACAAATGTAAATTTTTTTAAAAATTAATAAGTATAATGTTAAAATATTATTTTAAAATTTTAATATAGTAATAATAATAATAATAATAATAATAACATTCTTATCGTTATATTGTTTATAGTTATTTAAATAGAGCGGTATGTCAGATTTAAAATATTTTTAATAGTTTAAACATTTATTTATTTATTTTTTCTCTAAAAAAAATTAGCCTAACTTATTTTATTTAACAAATAAGTCTAAAGTGAGCATAAAAAAAAAAACAAAGACGTTTGACATAATATGAATTGGACTAGAGGTAATAAAATGGAATACTCAATTTGATCCACATCAGTCCGTTGTGGGTTGTAAATTTTAACTATCCGATAAAAAATATTTAGATTCAAAGTAAACTTTCAAAATGATATTCAAATCGAGTAAAAATTATTTTTTTAAAAAAAATTACAAGTTTTTACTAATAACAAAGGATCAAGTACTAAAAATTTGTTGCTATTCAAGGCACATTCTTTTGTTGATCTTTATTGAGGAAGCAAATTAAGATTAAGCATAATTTGCACTGTAGTAGTTGCACATTACTATTTGGTCTTAGAAAGCTTTAAAACTACAAAATATGATGTAAATTAGGACATATACTAAGACATTAAATGTAACACAAAATAGCACGATGACTACCTAGGTGAGGGAGCAATTTCTGATTCAAACTGTATAGAAGTGAAATCAACTATAGTACGCGCATTGGTAAATTTATCTCAAGTGTTCTACTTTGTACAACAATATTACATCCAGTCTTCAGTAATCAATTGGTAAGAATGGAATGTATCTAAAGCTACAATAAAAAATGAAAAGAATATAGTATTCAAACTGAAAAGTGCAAGAGCTCGGTATCTGTGAGGTAATTTGGCCAATGAAATCCTTATACGACCATCTCTTTTACATCTCTAAACAACCTAACATTGTATTGAACTAATCTAAGATGCACATAAAATTTATTCAGTTATTCAGGGCTGGTTTCCAAGGGATGAAATCCACTGCTTTAACAAAAAAATATTCTGCAGAGTAAATGCTACCAAAAGATAGAACTTCAGCAAATTTAATTCAATTTCTCACACTATAACTTACTCTGGATCAACATAACCTGGTGTGCCTGCAGGGCGAGTTGATATATGAGAATCAATATCGTTACCAAAAGCTCAGCAAAGGCCAAAATCAGCTATCTTGCCATGCATGTTTTGATCTAGTAATATGTTTGATGTCTTCAAATCTCTGTGGATAAGAGGTGGTTTACAGCCATTATGCAGATATCTAGTCCTGAAAATACGTAAGAAACAGAGTATAAGATAAGGGTAAAAGAGCAAGAAACACCAAGTGTCATAAATAGAGTTTTAACTATATAAGTTGACAGTATACCTTGTGCTGCATCAACCGCAATAATAAGTCTCTCATTCCAATTCAATACATTTGACTATTCACTGCTCACAAATACAGATTAGCATGACCACTTTATTTAGGTTCACAGGCAAAAGAAATAGATATCACTCTTGCAATTCACTCTGAAAATTGAAAGCATAGGCAAAATTTCTTCCTCTTACCCTCCCCCTCTTTCTATTATCCTTGCTATGATATAATAAGTTACGTGCATTTAAAAGTTTAAATAGATTTTGTATTTCACCTCTATTTGCATTATGTTGGTTTGGGTAATGTAAAAAAGGGTTATTACCTGATACGTGCTGTTGGAGATTTCCATTGGCCATGTATTCATAAATCAATGCTTTAATTTCCCTTTCATCACAATATCCAAGGAGAGATACCAGATTTCTGTGATGAACAATCATTAGAAGTTGTACCTGCATTTCAAATTTAGTTGCCAATTGAACGTTGAGATGTCCAGAATAGCACCAACTAATTAAATAACATATGTTATTGCAATGCAACATTTTGTCTAGTTTTGAATTGGCAAGAGCTATGAAAAGTGGAACCAAGGCAAGCCACACCCATATGTTTAACTTTACGGAGACAATCAATTTTGCTTCTGTTTTCATGTAATCATCTGCCATGCATGAGCAAGCACGTGTATTAATAATAATAATAATAATAATAAAATATAAATTTTAATAAAAATTATTTATTAAATTTGTATTCTATATATTCTTAAAATATATTAAAAATTCTAGTTATATTAAGAAGAGAAAGATGAAGAAAATTAGAACGAATCCAAAACTTTAAACATATATAGGTAAGAAGAAGAAGAACAAATTTAAAACAAATTTGAACTCCTGTAAAACTTTATATAATAATAATTAAAAAAAAGGAAGTTAAAACGAATTTAAATTAATCCAAAACTTTATACATATGTAGACAAGAAGAAGAATTAATGAAGTTAAAACGAAAAACTTGAACTTTGGGAGACTTAATATTTATATATATAGAGAGAGAGAGAGACAAAGAGAGCTAAGACGAAGAAGAAAACAAAATTAGAAGAAGTTTGAACTCACGGAAAACTTGATACATTTATTGGTATACGAAGTTCTCGGGAAACAAAAGTAGGCAGCGTTTTAAGATATAAGTAAATAAAGAATAGGTAATAGGATATTCAAAGGTGGTTTCATATACTAAAATATGATCATAAGATGTGAAGCTAATTAAGCATACATCCAGATAAAAGAATCTAAAAATCTATATCGCTACGACTGGTCAAAAGAGATATTTTCTTGACAACTGTAAGTAAGAAACAAAGTTAATGAGCGTATAGGGAGGGCACAGAGAGAGAGAGAGAGAGAGAGAAAGTGAAGGGTTTTGTGCGCAGAGTATAGGCTATAGGGTCAATCAAGAGCAAAAAGGACGAGTGTGTGCGCCCATAATCATTAAGATTATAATTAATATAAGTAGTATATAATCCGTTTGCCAGTTTATAACATGTTTACATGAAGTGTTTGTTAAAATATCAAATAAACTAATTAAAAGATAAAAATTAAAATTTAAAAAGATACATAAAAATATAATATCAATAAATTATTAATTAAATTAAAAATATTTAATAAAAGTAACTATTGAACTAAGTGATAAATAAAAATAAGATTAAATAATAAATTAAAATATGATTATTATTTATTTTTTAAAAAATTTATTAAAATTTAATTAAATAAAATTTTATTTTTAAAATAGTAATATTTTTTAAATTTTTACATAAATAAATATCAAATACAAACTTTTTAAAAGTGAATATTTTGTAATTTTTAATTTTTTATCAAATAGTTTAATATTTTTAATAAAATAAATAATATATATATTAAAATATAATATTTTATGATAATATAAAAATAAATCTATCAAAATCAATAATATTATCATAAAATAATAAAATAATATTAAATTTATAAAATAAATAGATAAATAAAATATTAAATTATAAAAAAATATTAAAATTAAAAATAAATGAAATATTATTTAAAATAGCTATTCCAAAAACGTTAATAATCATTAAAAAGAGTTAATAATTATTAAAATAAATCAATTTAACAAAAAAATTTGAAAAATTTATTCATAATTTAAGTTTTTAATTAGTTAAAGTATTTTATCAAAACATTTTAAAAATTAGATTGATCTATACTTCTTCCAAGTCTTCGTTAAATATTATTACTTTTAAAATAAAAATTTAATGTGAACCAACATGTGCTTAATTAAAGTCATTGTAATTTTTTTATTTTTTATTTTAAATTAATTTTTAAAATAAAATATAAAAATATATTAAATTAATTTTTAATATATTTTTAAAATAATATTAATTTAAATTTTACAATTAAAAAGTTTATTATTATTATTTTTTAATTTTTAAAATATTTTTATTCTTAAGTCTATAAATTATATTATTATTTATTATTATTATAATAATGATTTTTTTAAATTTTATTTATATTATTATTATTTTATAAAAAAAGAAACTAATATTTTCATTTATATATTATTATATATTTATAATATATTAAATAATATTTATATATAAATTATATTTAATTTATAATATTATTATAAAAAATTTTATTATATAATTATTTATTATATAATACTATTATGTATATTATTTTATGTAAAATAAATATTATATAATATAAAAAATATTATAATATTATATAAAATTATTTTATTATTATTTTAGTTATTAATTATATATAAAAATTATATTTTTATATCATAATTATTATTATCATGATTATCATAATAAAAATTTAATTTATATTATTTTAAATTTTTTAACTTTATTAATTAATAATTTTTATTTATATATTTTATAAATTTATAATAAAATAAATAATATTATTTAGTATATAAATATAAAAATATTATAATTAAAAAATGTAAGTTAAAGTAGTAGGAGAATATCTTCCCCTACTAGAAGGGACAAGGGACAGCAGCGACCAGAGAAGAGAAATATTTTGTTGAAAAGTGAGAAGTAATGAGGATTGATTGAATGGTGCAAAATTGAGCGTGTAGGTCCCAGTGATGTTACAGTTGTGCATAGGTTTCAGCTAAGTCAATGAACAGGATCCACTTGTCACCAAAACCGTGATACAACAACTCTAAATTTTTTACTGCACTAGGTTTAAAAAAAATATATATAAAAATCTAATATTGAAAAAAGTATTTATTAATATGAAATCTAAATAGTAATTATGACAGATAAATTTATGTATCATATAGTGCATAAATTTATGCATCACAGGTTAGAATTTTGCATTTAAGACATCTTTGACGTATAAATTTATGCGCTACAGCCTATGACGCATAAATTTATGCGTTACAGGTTTGAAAAAAAATAATATTTTAATAGATGAAGGCGGTGATGCATAAATTTATGCATCACATAATTAAAAAAAATAATATTTTAATGAACGAAGGCTATGACGCATAAATTTATGCATCACAGCCATTATTTAATTTATAAATATATATAATGTAATTAAAAATATGTAACAATAATATATAAATTGGTGTGTGTTGAGTGGTTTAGCAAAGGAGAGAAATTGAAGAAATTTAGGAATTGGTGTTTTGAAAGGTTTAATTTTTGCATGTTGAAGGTAATTTTTTACTACTTTAATTTGTTTTAAATTTTGTGAAATTTATTTTTAAATTAGTCTTGTGACTGATATTATTTTATTTTAAGTTTATATTTGTAATTTAGTAATTATGGATGAAATTATTATTATTATATATTTTAATGAAAAAATATTTGAAGATGATGAGGGCTTAACATTTGAGGGGAAAAAAAAACAATTCAAGTTTTTAAAAATGTTAGTTTTATTGAATTAAAAGAAAAAATTAGAAAAAAATTAAAGTTGTCAGGTATCCAAATTATTTCAAAGTTAATAGGAAGATTTTTGGTGTCATCTGAAAGTGTAGAGTATAAAGGATTTGAAATTATGGATAACGAATATGTAAAATGCATGATTAATGCATTTGAACAACAACGTTGGATGCTTGTGCTTGAAGTGTACGTGGAAATTGAAGTTGTTAACGAAGAGATTGAATCTGCACTAAGTGGTAAGCAAACGATGCTTAACATTAAGTTATTTGTTTACTTTATTAAATATTTAATTAAATAAATGTTTGATATAAATTTTTCTATAGGTGGTATAAACGTTTGTAACGATGATGATGAAACTTATTTGGTATCCCTATGATGAGTTAAGTGAAGAAGAAAATGATGATTTAAATGTCAATGAATTAGAATGACAAAATTTAGATGACGGTGGTGATGATAGTGATGATAGTGATGGTGATGATGATAATGATGTTGATGGTGATGAACATCGTACGGTGAGCCATATTGGAGGTGATGGTAGAAGTTCATTTCAAGTTCCGTCTTCATCACATGGAACATCTGTTCAATGAATAGATCAATCAGGTAAAAAAGTTAGTGTTAATGTTGTTAAAGAAATTAAGTTTTTATATCTAACATTATATTAATTTGTTGATTTATTTTGAAAAAAGAGGTTGCATTCTGGAGTAGCAGTTCTCATTACAGCAACATTAATTGAGATTATCCATATGAAGATGCTAACTTTTCAACAAATGTCGGACATGGTAAATAGGTGGTTGGTGATGAGTTATACGTCGGTTTACAATTTGAAAGCAAAGAATACGTACAAACTGCATTGAAACATTATGCGATGAAAGTACACCAAAGTTTTGTTGTTGTTGAATCAAAGCGAACTCATCTTTCTGTTCGTTGTCCTAATTATAGTAGTGGTTGTCCATGGAGAATGAGAGCTTCTCTATCTAAACGATCAAATGAATGGAGTGTTAGTAAATGGGGTGGTCAACATAGTTGCGTGAATCCGCATATATCTCAAGACCATAAAAAGTTGGACTCTCATTTCATTGCTTCGTACATATTGGGTATGTGGTTATCATGAAACAAATATCTTATTTTCTATATTGTATTGCATTTTTAAATTTTCTGACATTATTCTGGTTGTTTATTAGGTATGCTAAATGAACAACCATCTATCAATTTCGTTGATTCAAGAAAGAATACTGAGTCAATATGGGTTCAAAGTATCATATAGGAAAGCATGGATTGCAAAGCAGAAAACAATTGTCCGTGTCTTTGGTGATTGGAATAATTCTTATGCTTTATTGCCAAGATGGTTACATAAAATGATTTAATATGCTCCTGGTTCTAGGTACAAGCTTGAGACAGAAGATGTCATTATTGGTGATCAGGTTCAAAATGGAGTAAGAAAATTCTTTCGAGTTTTCTGGTGTTTTAGACAATGTTGTGAGGCATTCAACTTTTGCAAACCGCTTATTCAAATTGATGGCACATTCCTTTATAGGAAATATAGAGGTACCTTGCTGATAGCCACAACTCAAGATGGAAACAACTCTGTACTACCTATTGCTTTTGCTATTGTTGAGGGTGAGACATTAGATGCATGAAGTTGGTTTTTAGCTTTGTTAAGAGAGTATGTTACTCAGAAGAGTGGAATATGTTTGATATCAGACAGACATCAAAGCATTAAATCAGCAGTTAATAACCCTCATTTGGGATGGCAACCTCCATATGCATATCATGTTTATTGCATCAGGCATATTGCAAGCTATTTTAATCATCGATTTAAAAACCAGAAACTCAAACAAGATTTGCTTAAATTAGGTAAGGTTATTTGATACTTTATATTTATTTAGGGACTTCATTATTATTTTGTTCATGGTTATGTGTTTTGAATGATCTGTGCAGGTTACACAACATGTAAAGAGATTTTTGACCACAAGTTAGAAGAGTTTAGAGCAACTAATGCAGATGTGGCTAGGTGGATTGATAGCATATCAAAGGAGAAATGAAGTATTGCGTATGATGAAAATGGTAGACGATTTGGTCACATGACAACCAATCTAGCCGAGACAATTAACAAAGTATTAAAAGGTGCACGAAATCTTCCAATCACGACTCTCGTTAAATGTACTTATAGTCGTTTGGTTGAATATTTTGTGCAAAAGGGTGCAAGTGCTAAGGCTGAAATTCAAAGTGGTCAACGTTTCTGTAAAAAACTGATGTATGCAATTAGGAAAAATCAAGAAGCAGCATGTTCTCATCAGGTTAGAAGATATAACATACATTCTTCGCGATTTGAGGTTGACGAAGCTCTTAATCCAATAAGTCAATGAAGTGGGAATAAATGGTCGGTAAGGTTATCTGATTGTTATTGTCAATATGGTAAATTTCAACTGCTAAGGTATCCTTGTTCTCATGTAATAGCTGCTTGTGCGACCGTTAGTATTGACTTCTATCAATACGTTGATAATGTCTATTCACTTCAAAATATCTTTGGAGCTTACTCTTTTGATTGGTGGCCAGTTGGGAATGAAAGTGATCTTCCTGATGTTGCGAACTGGGTTCTCATTCCAGATGAAGATAAGTTGAGAGGAAAGGGTAGACCAAAATCAACTCGAATAAGAAATGAAATGGATTGGGTTGAATCACAACAAAGAATCAGATGCAGCAAGTGTAAGGAGTTAGGTCATAATCAGTCTCGATGCCCTCAAAGAAAGCAAGATTAATTATGTATGACAGCGATTCATGCCTTGTATGAAGTTAAGATATTTTAAGGTTGCTAATGATATGTATTGGAGACACATTATTATATTTTTATGTAAGTGTAGACGTTATATTCAACTATTTAATTTCATAAATACATCATTCCAATTTGAAAATACGCTCCTAAAAAATTTAATAAGTCAATCTCAATTGTAATTATATATGTTCATCTAACATTATTCAGGAGTATAAAAGCCCTGTGATATATGTTCATCCTCATAGTTGAGGAGTAAAAGCCTTGTAATATATGTTCATCATCATAATTCAGGAGTAAAAGCCCTGTAATAACATATTTACATCCTCATAGTTCAGGAGTAAAAGCCCTGTAATATATGATATATGTTCATCCTCATAGTTGAGGAGTAAAAGCCTTGTAATATATTATCATCGTCATAGTTCAGGAGTAAAAGTCCTGTAATATATGATATATGTTTATCCTCATAGTTGATGAGTAAAAGCCCTGTAATATATGTTCATCATCATAGTTCAGGAGTAAAAGCCTTGTAATAATATATTTTCATCCTCATAGTTCAGGAGTAAAAGCCCTGTAATATATGATATATGTTCATCCTCGTATCTCAGGAGTATAAGCGATCTAATATATGCTAAGTAAATTGATTAAATAGTCAATAAAATCTATATAAAGTGAAGTAGTGTCTATAAATAGCATGAAGTCAAATATAAAGTCCATACGAAAAGTGTCATATAGTGCATATACAATGAATAAAATCAAAATACAATGAAAATACATAAAAATAATCAAACGCCTCGTCCCTTGGTAGTCCTCCTACTCTGACGACGAGGAATCTGCTGTGCATCCTGAGCAGCCTGATCTAACTGTGGTCCCATATGAAATGCAGCTGACAAATCTGCATTTAGATCAATGCCTTGTCCATCAAACTGGTCATGCATGTGTGGAGGATGGACATAGGCATGCATGGGAGGATCCGGCATGACCAACGGTGCCTGGAAAAGTGAGGGAGTGTGAAAAGACGTGTCAGCATGGAATGATGACGCTCCCTCTGTGCCTGAAAGGCCGCTGGTACTCTAAGCTCAACATGGTCAAAAAATGTCAGCGATGGCAAGTCCGGCGAGTTAAACCCAAAAGTAGCGTCAAACTGTAACTCACCCGAAGTACCTACATGACCTGCATTTATTAACATCACATGAGTCATATGTTATTAAATTTACAACTAAAAATATCATAAATTGGTTAATAATGATAATATAGAGAGAAAGTAACAAACCAGATGCATCATGATATCTCTGGGATGGAAATGTGTACATCAGATGCGGTGAGGATGGCACATCCTCAGTCGGAACAAAGTACTGACCCTCCTGTCTAGGTGGAAGCTGGGGAATGGGGGGTGTCACAGCAGCTGACCTCCGTCGACGTCGTTGCAAACCCAGTCTGTCGACTCTCGTGGGGTCCATATCCGCCCTCGCGTCAGATGAAGGAGCCTGTTGAGTTGGTTCAGGTGCACCGAACCTAGCCTCAACAAGGCGATCCTCAATCTTCTTCAAGAGCATGATCCTCTCCACACGACCACGAACCCTGTCTATAATATCAGCATGTGATATAGACCCATCAGCAGCAACCTCCGTAGTCAAGTAGTGTACGATCTCCAAATCATCATCCTAAGTTTAAAGTAAACATTAAATAATTATTAAGTATAAGTTAAGTGTTATAACCAAATAAGTTAAGAATTTCAAAACTTACCACACGTCCCTTAATCGCAGCTTCTTGTGTGATCCATCGACGTGTATGTCGAATGTACCACCTCATATAATCAGAGTTGTGATTAAGCAACTCGTGTGATGGTACACTCAGACACACACGTTAATGTCTCTGATCCCAGATGGCTAAAAAAGGGGTGAAAACTCTCCGCCAATTCTCGTCAGTCTTCCCCTTCGATATCATGCCATGTACATCCTCTGGTTGAGAGGGAGGTCGAGGACCAAATATTATTTTTAGAAAGACTCATTTATAGTGTTTTAATTTTTTTTGCCTATTTTCTTATTCTTTTTTAAAAAATTTTAAAAACTCCAATTATATTAATAAATATTATATTTCAAACAGTTTTTAATAACATATTTAAAAATTTTCATTAACAAATTTTTTTACATTTTTATTTTAAAATAATAATATCACAAATTTTGTGCAACAAATTTATTGCATTATTTAATATTATAATTATTCAAATTTTTTAAAAACATATTTAACATTTTTGTGTTAAAAATATTATTTACATTCTGAAAATTTTAATCTATTATTTTATATATTTTGATATTTATATTAATATTTTTTTTGACTTCACAATTTTTCAATTAGTTAACATTATATTTATAACAATATTTTAATCATATATTTACCGTTTTTCTTTTTAAATAATTTTTTCACATTCTGAATTTTTAAACAAATTTTATTATAAATTTTAATATTAACATATTATTATATGTTAAACTTTTCGAAATAATTAATATTAAATTTAAAACAAAATGTTAATAATATATTATTACATTATTTTTATTAATTTTTTTTAAATATTCTGTATTTGTTGAAAAATAAAATTGGTAAACTCATATATTAATATATTTTTTTACATAAAATTTTTCAAATTATTTAATATTAAATTTAAAACAAATTGTTAAAAATATATTTTTACCTTCTTATTATTAAATTCTTTTTTCACATTCTGATATTCATTAAAAAAGTAATTTTTTGTTTTTTTACTTTATTAATATATTTAACGCTGTACTTTTATAAAAAATAAAATATTTCTACTTTTTTCATATTATTAATATTGTAATTTTAAAATTTAATTAATAAAATTTTTAAAACAGTTTTTTTAATTACAAACTTTTACATAGGCAGTTTTAAATTAATTTTATATTTTTATTTATATTTTTAAATTTTTATTTTTTATGTTACACATATTCTTTTCTGTGGAAAAAAAATTTAATTTTTATTTTTAAATATATTTCGATTGTTTTTATTAATTTTTTTAAAATCATTTTTTCTTCTTCTTGTCTTCTTCCTTCTTCTTTCTCCCACTCAGGCTACACACTCATACTCTACAATACAAATCCAAGTCCAAATCCAACTCTAAAATTTTTTAAACCTATCTTAACCGCATTTTTTTAAAACCATTTTAATATCACTAACATGTGGTCCCAACTTGCCAAAACTTGCAAACGTCAACACACTTTCTTAGCAACAAAATGGCAGAATAACAGCACATGCAGAGGAAGGGAACATGTGGACCACAAAACTGGTCCTAGTTCTTTATTTAGAGGAGAAGAAACGTCTAACTCTTCTGATCCTGTGACGCATAAATTTATGCGTCACATACCCCAACGGACACTTAACGCATAGATAAAATATTATTTTCAAAAACCTGTGACTTATAAATTTATGCGTGACAGAATAAAATATATTATTTTCAAAAAGGTATGACGCATAAATTTATGCGTCATAGGCTGTAGCGCATAAATTTATGCGGCGTCTTAAATGCAAAACCCTAACCTGTGACGCATAAATTTATGCGCTACAGCCTATGAAGTATAAATTTATGCGTCATAGTTACTGTTCAGATCTCATATTGATAAATACTTTTTTTCAACCCTAGATTCGTATATATATATATATATATTTTTTTTAAAGCCTTAGTTAGGTAAACAAGCCCAACAACTCTACTTCACCACTCTCATTCATGCTGAATTTTTCACTCTATGCGTGTGTAATGGACTCAAATGATTTAAGATAATAATTAAAATTAAAAATATTTTTTATTAAAATTACTCTTAGAATTATTATTTAAAAATAATTATTTTTATTTTCGTTATTTTTATATAATTTTTTAATAATAAAAAATAAAATGATATATTTATAAAATTAAATAAAAATAATAAAAAAATTTAAAATGAAATGGTTCCTAACATTTTTTAATTAAAACTTACCTCTTTTCATGTTTTTATCATGTATCCTTAAACTATTAGTTTGATAAAAAAAAAATATTTTCTGAAGTTTTATAAATTTTTTATTTATATTTATTTTATATAGAAGAAAAAAAATTAATTTTTATAAAATTTATAAAAATATTCTTTTTCCTCACGAAAAAAGAAACAAGGAGACCAGTTTTTTTTTAAAAAAATTATTAAATAATTTTTTAAAAATAAAAATTATATTATCAAAAAATTAAATTTTTTAAAATTAAATTTTTATATTTTAAAAATATATATAAATTAAAATCTATAATACTAATTTTTTTTATTTTATTCACACAACTTATTTTTTTATTTTATTTTAATTTTAATTTTCCTATTATTTTTTTTCTTTTCTTCCAATTTTATACATAATAAAAAAAATTAATAAAAAAAGTTGCAAGCACGATTTAATGTCTAGCAAAAATCCTAGCCTTGATACGATCTATATTGTTGAAGTGCCGTTTGGCAACATGATATTTTATTTTCTTGGGTTAGGAGAACCGCATGAAAACAAACAATATTTTAAATTTGAATTGTGATTTGATGTATGCAATATCTAACTTTAGACCTAAAATAAATTTTATTAAACTTTTTAAAGAAATAAACAAAAATTATTTAAACTATTTTTTGATTTTTTGGAATGCAAAGTTATTAAAATGTCATAATCAAATTCATTTACTATTTTTTTTCATTTGATAATAAAGTTAATTTATCTAATCTTTGTTGAGACATTATTAATCTTAAGTAAAAATTTATTAACTTTTTTAAAAATTCTTCTTATTTCGACAAAGTCAATGACAAAAAGGAGTCTATTTTTTAATATAGAGACATTTTTTAAAAAAAATACAATTATTTATAATATTTTTTTTAAAAGGGTACGTAAACAAATTTTTTTTGGAAGCCTTGCTTTATTTGGTTGATACTTCCTCTAATAAGTTTTTATAAAATCTCTTTAATTTTTTTATTTTTAATATAAAATATTTCACAAAGGTTTAGGAACATTTATTATTATTTTATAATTTAAAACCTTTAAAAGGATACGATTAGTATATGATAAAAGAATTTTATTTAAATAATAATGAATTTAAAATATTGCACCAATAATTAAAAACAAATATATTAATTAATATTATTACATATTTTTAATATATATAATTTAAAAAAAAAATACCTTTCAAAAGAATGAGAGAAGTACTTAGAATAATGGACCAACTCATGATCCATAAATGCCATGTGCTAGTGAATTTTTAGCCCATAACTAACTTGAAAATCTCTTGACATGCAATGATATGTTTTAATACAAATATTATATATTGGTTTAAATAATTTTAATTATTTTTTCAGTTTTAAAAATCATATATTTTAATTTATCTTATTCAATAAAATAAATTATTAATAATAAAACATCTATTTTTTTTTCTTTTTTTTGTCATTTTATTTATTAAAAAGAAAACGGAACCAATAAGGTGCAGTATGTACATTGTAACACACGTCAATTTGATTTTTGATTAAAAATCTTGATTTGCAACACACTTCAATATTTATTCGGTGGAAAATGTTTTTGGTACAACAATTTTGAGACATTTATTATCCTTTGTGTTTTTTTTTTTGAAAAAATTCATGGAAGAGATTGAGATAAATGTATGCGGTACCTAATACAATGTTTAAAATGTAATGTTGAAATAATAAAACTCTTTATTTAGTATAACAAGTCATTGTTTATCATCTTGGATCGGGAAGAAAGGACAGGGAAAACGTACTCATAATTTCCAAGTTGTATTATTTCATAGGACCTTCAGTACAAATATTATTTCATACAAGAATCTTGAACCATTACAGCATATAAATTGATGCAACTGCAGCTTTATAGCTTATTCTGTCTACTTCATCTAGTTCCATTTCAGGGTTCCAACATTTTCACCACCTCAGCTTTGCAGGGAAGTACTGCACCAAAGAAAGACACATTAGTACAAACTTAACATTTCAGATTCAAGTGTGTTTGATGTTCTGCATTGGTTAAGAATGAGCTAGATGAACATAATATATAAAATATTGGACTCATATTCACTCTTGTGTATCTATTACCGTGGTCCATTGGCTTAGGTCCCTTGGTTTGAAAAAAATAATAAGATGACCCATACACTTGATGCCATAAAATTTACTTTTGTGATCTGTTGCATTAACCCATTAGCATAGGCCCTTTTGGTTTTGGGCTCTCACTGATCCCAACACTTCTAAAACTAGATGAAAACAACTACATATTTTGCTTTGGAAATTGTTTTTTCATCCTATTTTTCTTTTCGCATCCTTCATTTTTTATAATTTTTTTCAATTATACCTTTTAACAAACATATTTCGTAAATTAATTTATAAAATATAAATTTTTTATATTTTATAAACTAATTTATAAAATTTATTTTTACATTTTATAAATTAATTTGTGTAATGTATATTTTTTATATTTTATAAATTAATTTATACAATATAAAAATTTACATCCTACAAATTAGTTTAAAAAATATAAAAATATATTCTGTAAAATATATTTTATAAATAAAATAAAAATATATTCTGTAAACTAGTTTACAGAATATATAAAATATATTTTTTATATTTTATAAATTAATTTACAGAATGTATATTAAAAAAAGAATAAAATAAAAATATCCATATTAAAATAAGAAGAAAAGAAGGATGTAAAAAGAAAAAAGAAAGTGATAAAAGTAAAGCCTTTTGCTTTTATTTCCAATTGGAATCAAAGGAAATGAAAGTTTCAGAGCTGGTGCTGACCTTTTCAACGAGGGAGAGATAGTATGGTTTGACCTTTTCAACATCAATTCGAACTTTGCTCTTGCTATAGAGGTCATATTTACTACAGAAAAATGTTGAAGAAAGTTAGAGGAAAAAGAATTCACAAATCTTTGCACACTTAATAGTCACCCACCATTCACTCATTCACTTCATTTAATAATAATAATAATAATAATAATAATAATAATAATAATAATAATAATAATAATAATAATAATAATAATAATAATAAATCATATAATGTTACCTGAATATATGGAGCCATTTCAGATTCTCAACATCCTCATCATTCATCAAGTGCTTATAGCCTCCTTCCCTATGTAATGCTGCAAAACAAATGAGCAGATCAAATAAGATTGCAAATGGAGCAATTTTATTGATTATAAAATTTTAATTAAACGTTGGAGCAGAGAATTTTTGGATTCTTGGTTGGACTTACCATAGAATGAGTGGTATCTGATAATGAACAAAGCAGCTGAGGGCAGTGTAGTCTTGTTCTCCTTTGCCACCTGTAGACAAGACATCACCAAAATTAATTTAGACAGTCCCTTCACAATTTATGAAATAATAGCATTAAATAACCCACATAAATAAAACATATTTCACCAGGGTTTTCTAAAGGCTTACTAGATACATGTAGTCATCGTGTCCCCATGACATCATCACATTGTTAAGTCCACATTTCTCTGAGTAAATTCCATATTTAGTGTTGTATGCTGGATTGTTATAATCTGGATTTTCCTTGAAATACTGAAGTGGGAATGCAACATATATCAGGCGTTTAATTTCAATAAATTGCATGTTTTTTTCCACCCAAAAAAGAAAATGACTTGATAGATTACCTTGTGATGAACAATGGATCCATCAAATCTGCAACCAACTGGGAATATGTCCCCTGTATAAGCACAGTAAATATTGGATTAATTAACAGAAAGTTGATCAAGTAAATAATATTTAAACAAATGACATTATCTCCAATTGAATAAACATTGAAGAAAACAGTTTAAAAAAATTGAGACATTATGGGAAATATTATTCCTAACAAATGACAATATAAATAATTTTTAATAATTATATAAAGAAGTATATATAAGTTTTTTTTTATTTAAAAAAAGTGATTGTAAATATCAATCCTATATAAACATCAGACTTACCTACAACAGCCCATTGAGGAAGTCCTCCAAAACTAGGAAGCAGAAGCACCTTTCCAAGATCTGCATTGAACCAAATTGGTAAATGCTTATGACATAAGAAGTGAAAATTTAGAAATAATAATTCCCTATCTTTGATTTAAGTAATGGAATTATAAGAAGCAATGGAGGTAAAAGGATGATTAAAATATATACCATGAATTAGGGCAGTTAAGTGCAACCAATCTTCATTTGGATAGTCTCTCCTAATAGCTTCAGCTGTCTGTAGCAAGTGCTCAATCTGAGGTTCATCCAAGTCAGGGTCACTCTCATCCACCACTTCATTAAGGAGTTCACAACATTCCCATATGCTCATCTCTACCTTATTCAATTTTCCATATTGCTCTCTCATTTTCTTCACCTTTAACATATAATGTTCAAATTAATACCATGCTAATTTCACCCACTACTTTATAATTCAAGGAAACATAACTTCAAATACTTACAAAATCAACTGATTGGTAAATGTGATTTTTTCTGTATAAGTTCTCCACTCCTTCTTGCCTCCCACCTTCAGCATCATAATTCCTGTTTTACAATAGCTTCCCACTCGTAAGATTATTCACCAGCGTTTTATCTTATGAACATAGAGAACTACAGGATCTAATCCCTTTTCATTTTCATTAGTTAATTCAGGATCTAATAACTCTAATCGTCTACTTTACTTGCATTTATAATAGAAAAAAGTTGTTAACAACCAAAATATGATTTTTTCATCGGTAAATTAATATCGTTTATGAGTATAACACCAATACACAGAAATGTGCTTACAGTTGATTTTACCGATATGAATTTGAGATGTTCACTACTAGTCGTCTTTCCAAAAGTAATATATTGTGATTTATTTTAACTCAATTTGACTAAAATTACAACCTTTGAAAAATTATAAACATTATAAAGTTCAAAAAGTTATAATAAATGTTCTAACATTAACTAATTTTGAATTGAAGTATTCATAATTTAAAATAAAAAAATTAAATTTATTCAGAAACGGTTGTAAAGTATCTTATAATTATCGCAATACGAGTCATGGTATACTCCTTTCGGGATGAAATAAGTGAAGTCTAAAATAGAATGGCAATATTTCAAAAAAAATTTCTTTTTCTTTCGTTATATTATGTATGTCTTTTATTAAAAATATTATAATTTAATGTATTAATAACAATTTATTATTATTTAAATAATTTTTTATGAACACATATTAAAAAAAATTATTGTATATATTAACAATAACTTTTTTTTAAGAATAATGGGCCGGAATCTCAAAAAAGGTGAAGGACCAGGACTTGATGGGCCTCGCCCAAAGTTCAGCAACGCAAGGCTATATATATATAAGGATAGGTGCCATATTGACGCTTTAATTGACGAATATATGAATTGAAACTTTTATATTATTTTAATTTTTTAAAGATTTAAAATTAGTCATTTTATTGATAAAAAAATTATCAATTTTTATCTTTAAAGACGATACCAAATCTTCATGACCAAAATAGTGTCACTTATAAAAAAAAAAAAAACTCATTTCGTCAATGATAATTGATAACGATGAATTCCAACGACCATAACAAAAAGGATGAATTCCAATCACTAATTGGGAATGAAAAGCTTTTTCCATCCCGAAAGGAAAACAAAACAGAAAAGCTTAAAATCCCAAAAGAAAATAAAAGGGAAAGAAAGTAGGAGAAAATCAAGGATTTAAAGGAGTGAATATTTCTGTTTTGTTTTTTTTTTCCCACTTTAATATGAAAGATTTTTGTTTAGTTTAGCTAAAACACACATAACACACTCGATGTGCGCATTAGTCATCACTAATAACACTGAAATTAACGTTGACAAAATGAATGAAAGGGTTAAAATTGTCTTTTAGTATATTTGGATGAAGGAGTTAAAATTTATTTAAAGGTGTGTGGGCGTAGAAGAGGCGTATAATGGGTATGTTGCTATAGAAACAGTGAATAGGTTATGGAGAAGGGAACCTAAACATTTGGCCAAAAGAATTGGTCTGTGGCATCACAGATCCACCATCCAACATAACTTCTCTCTCATTTATTGGTGCAGTCTTTGCCTCTACTTCGGTCCCTGCAATTTAAAAACCTATTAACTGAAAAGCACACAATTTGGTATCAAAAGTGTGCTTCAGGGCCAAAAAAGATAGATTTTGCACCAATTACTATTACAAGAAAACGGAACAAAATTTATGAAAAATAAACAGATAAAGTAATTTTACCTTAAACTTAAAATTACAAGGATTAAACCCCTTTTCTTTCTCTTTTACCATTAGACGGATAGTTAGAAACATTACACTAAAATATAGAATTTAATTTCTCTATTATTCTTGCCTGAAAATAATAATAATAAAATATTTAGGTAAAAAAATAAAAAAAAAAAGGTTTCAAAAAAATAATTACCATAGTGATGAGGTTGGTGAATGAGGATAGTCATGTTGATTGAGAGGGTTTGGGGAAATTGAAAGAGAATATAAGAAAGAAAAGAGTAATTGGGAGCAGAAAAGGAGGTGGGTGGAGTGACATGGTTATTGAGAGGAAGCTATTTATAGCTGGCCGGAGAGTCCTTGCCTGAGAATTGGGAGTTCCCAAGTCCTTCCCTGAAAATCCCACTTTTCATTATCTTTTGTTTCCATCTTTAGTACAAAACATTTAATCTTCCCTATAACCTAAATAACTACTATTTTCCACCATAAAAAACGTCACCCACCATTTTTAAAAATATGGAATATATATATATATATATATATAAAGAGAGAGAAAAAGTACCACCCAAGTTGGCAATCTCAAACAGGACAACACACTCTCACGGACATACCGCTACATGATTAATTTTGGTTGGTGACTTTTGATTTCTTATATAACTTAATATATGCATTCATTCTTGCGTATCACAACTTATATATAATTTTTTTTATTTTTTTGTGTGGGTTCATTCAGACAAAACTACATTTAAACCAATAACATCATGTACACTGTTTAAATTTCCAATCATTAGATTAATTTTAATAATTTTATCTATATTTAAAATTATAAATATATATACCATGGAATTAAATAATAAGTATATCAAGTAAACCTTTAAGTTAGGTTTTGAGATTTTATAAATTAAAAATTTTAGTTTTAAAATTTTTTAATCTCTAATTTTATTGAAGTTATTTATTTTATTTTTCATTATTATTTTAAAATTTTTAAATATATATTTTAATCCCTAATTTTATTGGAAGTTTTTTTTGTTAGATGACTTATTATATGTTAAATATTTAAATAAATTTATATTTAAAATTTTTGTTTTTAAATACTAAATTTAATTTTAATTTTAAAATTTGATTTAGTATATTCAATTAAAAAATTTTAGATTAAATTTAAAATAATTTAAATTTATATTGAACTTAATTTAAATTTAAAATTTTGAATAAAATTTAAATAAGTTATTTTTTATTTTAAAATTTTTTAATCATTTGTGCAGGCCCACCTTGGCTGATTTATTGTCATGCCTGAGTCAGCTTGAGTTGGATCATTAAAATCTCGCGAAATGTGGGGCCCAGTGACGTGGCATCCAGTCAAGTTTGTACCATACGTGTTGTTTTATGAGACCCTTCATAAATCACAAGTTCAGACATCGTTTCCATTTTTTTCACCACTGTTTCGTTTGATTTATATTAGAGGCTTTTTTATTATTATTATTAAATATTTATATTATAATAAGTTTAATTATTAATTATTAAAAAAATTTATACATCATATTTAGATTTAAGATTTTATTTAAAGAAAGTAATGCTAAAATTTATACATACACACAGTATATTATATAAATTTATTTCAATTTTTTTAATTTTTAACTATTTTCAAAATGTTTATATTAATTTTTAAAATGATATATCTAAACGTATGTACGTACGAATACCATTTTCATAAAGAAAAATTAACATTTACTACTGCTTAAAACAATCATCCGTTTATATCACCGTTAGTTCGTATCAACTGTCAAGAATTGAACGCGTGGATTGTTTGAAATTCAACACGCAATATAGAATGCATTGGAGCTTTACACGTCCAAGGTTATTCTTACGTGCTTATTTTGTACATGACTATACAAATATGATATAATAATAATAGAATAAGGTAGGATATATAATATGAATAGCAACAACGTAAAGAATGTCTTTTATATGTTGGGGAAGAAATGGAATATACCAAATTTATGTACCCTGAGAAGATGTTTAGTGAATTTGCTATGTTCGGAATTTGATTTAATATAATATAAGGTAGTCTAGTTGAGTATAGTAATGTAATTGTCATGTGAGATCAGATAATTTCGTGAACACAAAGACAAAATGCATAGGGTTCTGGTTTTTCAAACTTGTGGACTTTGACTGTTATCAAATTACCAAAGTAGGATAAGGAAGGAGCACGGGAATTTTTAATCAGATCATACAAAACGACAACACGCCCCTCATATTAATTATTGCAATTTTCTAAATGAAGTTCCCAACTTAATCGAGCGAATCAAGTAAAATTTTAGGGGGAAGATAGCTTTAAATTTTTTTGTTAAAAACTTTGAAACATGTCTCATTTATATGCACTTTTTTTATTTTTTTACCGTCATACTTAGTCAATCACAAGTTGGGGGGGGGGGGTATGTTGCCGACAGCTTTATTGAAATGTGCCTATGCTTCAATTGGCATGTGATTTGAATGAAATTTTCCTGATTTGGACATCTTGATTTGTGATATGTGAATGCTTTCAACATACAACTTCACAAAGAGACGGGCATGCAGCCCCGGAGCTTGAAAATGGCTTATGGCTGTTCCAAGTGGACATCTTTTGCTTATATTTTATTTGTTAATAAAAAGAAAATTGGAGAGATACACTCTTTATACCGAACTAGGACAATAAGATTATGTATTGAATAATCATATGGTATTATCAATAAGATTATATCACTCTTTGACCTGATGAATTATAATCATATGAAAACAAGAGTACCTCCTTAAGAGTATAATTTGGTATATGGTGTCTCCTGACTACCTTGCTTATCAATCAAGATGTATTATGTATTGAATAATCATTTTGTTAATAGTGAATTTCTTAAGTAATATTTGTCTGCTTGAAAAAGTTTCCTCAAGTGGCACTTGAGTTATTTTATTTTATGCTTGATTAAGACAACTCAGCTAGGACAGGCTTTGGCTACTAACCTATTGCCTTTCTCCTTCCTCCTCGTACGAAGTTTTAAGACTCCCTTGATAAACAAAATACAAGTAAATAAAATGAAAAATACACGCAAACAGCTCTGCTTTCAAGAATGATATTTCAAAACTATCATAACCAGATCAAGAAAAGAAAATTTATTGTGGTTTCTTATCAAAGTTCACTTCTTACTCAACATCCAAAAATTAATAGGAAAATTATAAATTTACATATAAAATGGAATGTATTAGAATGAAAGAAAAATAGAAAAAATATAATATAATAAAAAAAGAGATAAAAACAAAAATAGTATATATTTGAATTAAAATATTGTTGAATAGAAAATAATCCATAATAAAATTAATATATGACCAAGTTGCATGCTATAAAAAAATATTAGCACACATGAAAATAGATGAAATAAATTAGAAAAAAGAGAGATAAAAAGAAAGAAAAAAAAAGCAAAAAATGATATAATAATTTTTTTTAAAATATTAAGATAAAACTATTATAATGTATGTAATTAGAATCTTATCCATGAAAAATACGGTAATGGATTCATTGTCGGCCTTAAAATCACAGCCATGTGTTGAATTTCGCACGTGGTATCTTACGCATATTAGCAATTAAATGAGGAGTGAATATGGCAAATTACGGAAGTACTCCATACACAGAAGAAATGATTAACATGCATAGTGTCATTCAATGCAATATCATCCACCTGTATACACTCACCATTATACGACTAAAAATTTTAAAAATCTGAACGAATTACATCTAAATGTAATCGTATATAAACCAATATCCGGGTGTTTTAAGTGCATCATTTCCGTAAAGAGGGTATGTAAGAACAAGTGCCAAATATTTTGTCACTTTCAGCTAGCTGTGATGCTCTGCAGAGTTTGGTACGGATATGTGTCTGTCACTCCAGCTCCTAATAAAACAAGGCAAGCTTGTACATTTTACAAGAGCGTCATTGTTACAGCGATCAAAGAAACACCACAAAAAATAATATTGAAGGTTTGTTTATAGGCAGTACTGCACGGAATATTGCTGTCCACAGATAATACGCAAGTTGCTTTCACTTGTGCTTTTTATATATTTATGGACGGATAGAGAAAATGTCTTTCAATTTTATAGTGTTTTATGTGGGGACGAGGGAGTCACCTGGAGAAAACAATCGTTAATAGTGACTCGTCTATCACCGCACCCAACAACATTCCAAGTAGTGGAAATCATAATTGGACATGTAAAAGAATGAGTGCCGCTATTTCCGTAGGATCCTCATCATAAAAATATTAGCATTTAGCATATTTATCGCATCTACTGTAGCTTATTTGGATTAAATATTCAAGGCCGAATAATTTGTAATTATATGCGTATTTAAATTAACTTCAAATGTTTCAACTTCTTTTCTATCAATAATATATTTTCAATCATCACTATCCTATTGCTTCCATTCCTTTCCAGTTTGGACTCTGGAGAAGCTTACATGATAGTGGAATTCAAGATGCCGCAGCTCACTAAGGTTCTATTATATCAAGAATGTAAAACTGTTCTCAAAAAGAAGAAAAAAAATCAAAACAGTTCAGTTTATGGCGAAGTAGTGTTATTATATCACTCAATTGAACAGGAATGCAATTTCCCGAGGTGTTCAGGGAAAACTAGGATGAAAGCAGGCCCTTGCAACAAAGCTAAATAAATAGACAGTGTCCAATGCGAAGGCGATTAGTTTCGTTTACAGTTATATCATGAATGTCACCTATCTTTCAGGGAGCCTAGCCGATAATATCTACATTCATGGTGACGACAGGAATACAGAAAAATAAAAAAAGTCGCTCAGTAGATTTACTAGAATCAAAAATCAAGAATGTCATCCTATCTTACAATGAGCCTAGCTGGTTATATCTACATTCATGGTGAAGACAAGAATATAGAGCCACACATTTTAGACCAAAGAATAACATGAAGTTAGCCATGTTTCAGCAAGGCCGCCTGTAAGGAATAATCAACTTTTCCGGTACCTGAATATTGAAAGCTATTGCAGAATGTCTTTCATATCAAAATTTCATTCTTTTTGCTGGTCCTTGATCAATGATGGGATCAACAGGAGGAACTTGTGATTCTGCTGCTTCCTGAGTTTCAGTGCCTTTCTCAGTTTCACCAGTTGGAGGCGGAACATACCCTTCTGGAAATGGTGGTGGAGGAGGAGCCGGTGGTAACTGCAGCAGGAAGTTAATACTCATTTCATACCAATAATAAAGAATGAGAACTGAACGGTTGAGGGAAGAATGTGATAAAATTCTAATAATGTTTTTAGTTGATATTATCAACCAATTAACAATTATTTGCTTATTTTTGTACATTTGGGACTTAGCCCTGTCAGGCAAAATCTCTTATGCATCATGAAGAAACACGAGCAAAAAGACACCATCTCTTGAGAACTTTTTCTTCCATCCAGCAACACAGAGCAAAGAGAAAAGAATTGTTTTATATCCTCCTAAGAAATTAGCTAACAAATGAGTTATTTATCAGCCAAGCATTCCATTCTTCTTATGGTTACATCCAATCCATCCCTGTGGAAAGGAAAAAAGAATTTCTTGTTCTTCCTTTTAGAAAGGAAAAAAAAAAAAAGCCCTACGGATTGCACTTTTCTCCAGACCCCATGAAAAGGATGAAAGGTTCAAATAATGTGATACCCCCCCCCCCCTGTTATCCCAGAATGAAAGGGATGATCCTTTTTTATTTTCTGACAAAAAAGGGATGCTCCTCTTAATTCTTGGTTTGAGAAGATAATACTACTTTTAATTATTCAAAGTATTAAATGCTCTTTGGCTTCATGATGTAGTATATAAACATTTTATATTATTTCACAACTGATTTCATGGATATTCAAGACATAGGTTTACATTCAACCTTTCTTGTACTCCTTTATTTTATATATAAATTATCAGTAATAAATAATAGTGTGCTACATAATTGTTTGATAAGGAAAAATGGGAAAGATGTATATTTTCAACTTACTTTGCGTTGTAAGGATGCAAGAATATGATCCACTCGCTTAACTTCCTTTACATCAATTGTCTCCTTACCAACCTTTGATTCCAGCAATGCAGTCTCATTTTCGGAATCAGCTGACCCAGCTAGAAAAATCACAATTAAGTTAATGTACACAGAAGTAAGAATTGTAACAGTTCTATGGTTAAAATCTTTCAAGAACATGGCTTACATGCAGGAAGAACACAAGATGCAAGGGGAACAAAATGGGTATAAAAACCTAGATACTGGCATTTCATATAAACCTGACACTAAGATTTCAAGTAATTTAGAAATGAAAATTTAGTCCATTTGGCTATCCACTTTGAAAGACTATCCTCTATAAATGGAGAAAGGAGGGAGGCTACGAAGACAGTATAACAGCTTGCCTTAATCGGAACAAATTTTTATAGCTGTAAAACTTCAATAACAATACATTTTTCAAACTCTGTTCAGTTTTTATCACGTTATTGTGAACAACAATGTCTTATCTTTCCAAAATAAAAAACTACTACTATCTGCTTACTGTATCCAATCTTCTCCAACTTTGAGGCAGCTGTAGTAAAGGCCTTCTGTATATAATAAAGGGCCCTTCCCTGCAAGATCAATGACACAATCAGTATTGGACAAAACCTTCTCCCATAGTAAAAAGCATTGACTTAAAAGCAAAACTACTGAACTGCAAAATATTTATAGAAAAAGCCTTTAAATATAAACTTAATCATAAATTTATTGTTGTATTTCAAAATGGTGTGCATTAATATTTCAAGACAGTTGGAACCTAATTCAGTTTCTGTACAGAATACAGGGAGTTAACTTTCAGGATTGAAAGGGCATTTTTTCCCCTCTAATTTCCACACTGAAATAGGATAGGCAACCAAGATTACTACTTAACTTGGCCAGGTATTCCCCTAATAAACAAATCTAGAGTGCTCTGGGCGGAGTTCCTTTGATTCAGGTTTGGGTACTCTCAAAATAAAGAAATTATCAATTATCAATTATCAATTATCAATTACACAAAAAGGCTAAATTACAGAAAACACTAAAGGGGCATTTTAATTTATAACCCAAAACCTAGATAAATCATGATTTTAATAAAATATAATATAAAATCAATAAAAATAATAATACATCTCTCAAAATTCTATCAATAACATAATAATCCCTAAGTAACACAATAGTCCTTCAACATGATTTTCCATTCTACATCACACAATTACCAACATTGATCTCTCAGGTCTCATGCAAATAAGTTGTTGCAGAATAAATCATCCCTAACTTATAAACAATCAAGAAATATAACATATTTTATACAACATGAACTCACAATTCGAGCAGCAAAAACATTGCATAGTTGAGGAGCCTGGTAAATTGAACCATCCAAGACATAATATGCAAGCATAGGTGTAACTTTGTCAGGGCTATCTCTCTTTTGCTTGCGAATCACAAAAAGGTGGGGCTCCATAACTTCACTGAGCATATACTCTGTTCCCGTCATTTTCCTATTGTAATCAATAACAGTGCCCTAAAAGTAAAACCTGGGAAGCCAAAAGGGTAAAACTACAAAGAATAAATGGGTGCGAGTTGAGAGAGTTACGAGAGTTGGGAGAGGTCTAGGGGGTGAACGGAACGCATTCGAAGCTGCTCATTGTTGCAGGTCCAATCGTAGAAAGGGGACAATGCAAAGTAATCAAACACCAAGTTGCGATCCAAAGGGAATGTGTTAAGCCATAGCTGGTCTCTGAAGCATATTCCAGTCATGTCAGTCCCTGGAGGTTGCGGCGCTCCTCCCTCCATCATTGGGTTTCCTGGCGGTGTTGCCATGCTGAAACTGTTTTTGTTGCGTTACTACTCCTCTACCTGTTCATTGACACATGTTCACTGTGAGTTGTGTCACAACAATGCTGGTGAAGAATGCCTAAAACCAGTTCAAGAACTGTTTGTTACAGTTTAAAAATTGTACAATTTACCCTTACAGAAACTGGTTTTGATACAAAAAAGTTCAACTAAATTTTGTTCATAATTGTTTGCTGAAATTTAGCTGTGTAACTATAAACTACCAATACAAACATTTGGCAGCGAACAATATGCAACTGTTACCATAAAACAAAGAAAAAACATCACTTTCAGTATGAAATTTCCATATTAAAGCTGACTTGTTTTGCAGTCCCATAAGCAGAACTATCCCTTCAATACAATCAGCAATAAAAATAAATGAGAACCATGCATCGATATAAATTCTCTAAGATTTTAGTCTTCTAGCTGCATATTGCATTCAGCTTAAATTTTCAAGTGAAAATACATGCTAATATGGACACTTGCTACAAGTCTTCTTATTACAACTAAAAGTTTAACTTCCTGCAGAATAAAATACTTAGAAAACTAGATCAGTTAAAAAGGGTTTGGACTTGACAAACACCTCTCATCATCAAATGGTTTCTTTTAGAAAAATTTACTAGCACTAGCAGCCACTTCTAGCACTTCAACTCAGATTCTCATGCGAGAAAACACTCAATAGGGGCACCACAAAAGGGAACGACCGTTTCTAGTGGTTATATAATATGCACAGTAGCCAAACAAATTAACACATAAGATCTTATGGAACTGTTCACTTACAGCCACACAAGTGTAGTGGGCGGGTATGGAGGAACTATGGGCACAAATGGGCAAGTAAATAAGGCAATTATGGCCACAAATCACCTTCCCTGAATTCTTAGGGGAGAGACTCAAACGCGATGAAGCATACAAAGGCATCTAAACTCACTCACCCAAAGGAGCGGAAAAATTCAAAGCCGAAGAGGTGAAAGATAGCTAGAAGGCGTTAGTGCTAATCTTGGATGATGATGAAGAGGTCACACACGAGTTCCAAGGAGGAAGACTCAAAATCGAAATGACAGATTATAGACTTCAATGAGAGAGAATAGATTACCTTATAGAAGAGTTCAATGAAGAACACCACGAGTCCACAACTCTGCATAGAAGGCACGCTGGCAACAATGATCACTGTTGGATCCAATTGCGAATTAGGATTACGGTTTTTGTACAGGTTGCTCGTTATTGCCAATTAGGATTAGGGTTAGTAGATTAGGAAATTAGGAAAGAAATTGAAAAGAGCAAACAGTGCTTTTTCAATTACTGAACTAAATTTTGGGTGGGTTTGATCCGGACAAATGCTAGTAGATACCTTCCAACCTTTTATTCTATACGTCGTTTGGATGATATGTTGTTTGTTGCAATAGTATTTATATTATGAATTTAATAGATATAATATTATTGATATTATTTTTATGAATTTATATTATTCATGACATGATAGTGATATTGTTCAGCGGTTTGTTGTTGTATTGTTCGGGTGTAGGTGTAGCATCCCTTGTCTGAAGCATTGGTGTTTTAAATTTTACACTATCCTATATAAAATTTTAAAATGATATAATAAAATTAAATTTTCATATAATAACTACTTATTTAACACGAAAATAATTATGTATTATAGTATTATATTATATATAATATTAAAAAATATATTAAAATTACTTTGTTTGATATTTTTTATATGATGTAAATTTAATAATTAAATTAAAAAATTTATTACGTAGATCAAATATAAAATTTTATAAATTAAAAAGTTATTTAATAATTTAATAATTAATATTAATATTAATATTAATATTAATATAATATAATATATCTTTTAAAATATAATTAAATATTAATTATAAATTTAATATTTATTATTATTATATTTTTTAATTGTTAGATTTGTTAAATATATATTTTATAAAAAACTATCGATCAAAAATTATGACATAAGTTATTTATTAAATAAGTTGATTTCAATAATTAATACAAGAGAAATGCTACTCTTAAGTCTCTGACTAAAAAATTAAAAGCGAAATTTTTATTAAAAATATTATTAATACATCTCTCTTTATAAAATTTATTATTTTTAATATATATATTTTTACTTTTATTTTCTTAACCAATGTTTTAGATACCATATTGCAAGACATTTAATATAATTCATAATCTATCTCTAAACATTAAATGAAAATTATTACTTTTGAATAAGAATATTTTTTTAACATGAATTTCCGCTCAAAGAAAAGAGAGAAAGATGGTTTGGGCCGGGTCAAACAGAGGCGGCAGGCTTAGCCCAATAGTAATAGTTTGAACTTTCATTTCAGGTTGTTCTTCTCTGCAGCAAGGAAAACAAATGAGAAAGATTGGGTGTGGTCGATTATGGAGCTTGACGGAAGCAGCGAACAAAAAAGAAAGTACGAGGATGTTTGTGAGATCCTCCCCTGCACCTATACGTATACCTCTACCACATGGAAGCATTCCCGAAGCGAAAGGAGAGGATTTGGATTTGATCAACGTTGCTCACAGCCACCTGATTCATTCTGAGTGGGACAAACTTCACCCTCTATCATACTCCCTCACCCCTTTCAGAGTGAAACACATTCTCCTCAAACTCCAAAACGACCACGTTCTTTCCTTACGATTCTTCAATTGGCTCCTCAAACACAACCCTTCTTCCCACACTCTCCAAACCCACTCCATCCTCCTTCACACCCTCACCAAAAATCGCAGATTCAAAACCGCTGAAACAATCTTCAGGAAACTCCTCTCTTCATCATCCACAATACACCTTCCTTCTAAGATCTTCGAAGCCTTGTTGCATTCTTACCGTCTCTGTAACTCTTCCCCTTCTGTTTTCGACTCTCTCTTCAAAACCTTCGCCCACACCAATAAGCTCAGAAACGCCACCGACACTTTCATTCGAATGAAGGTATATGGCTTCTTCCCCACTGTTGAGTCCTGCAATGCGTTTCTTAGTTCGTTGCTTCACCTTCAGAGGCCAGATATTGCTTTGTCATTCTACCGTGAAATGCGTCGTGGTTACGTTTACCCTAATGTTTACACCTTGAACATGGTTATTTGTGCTTATTGCAAGTTAGGGGAACTGCAAAAGGCTCTTGAGGTGTTGGAGAAGATGAAGGATATGGGTTTGAGTCCTAATGTTGTGTCCTTTAACACCTTGATTTCAGGGTGCTGTAACAAGGGTTTACTTGGTATGGCCTTGAAGGTTAAGTCCTTGATGGGAAACAATGGGGTGCACCCTAATGTGGTTACTTTTAACACTCTTATTAATGGGTTTTGTAAGGAGAGGAAGCTGCATGAAGCAAATGGGATTTTTGCTGAGATGAAGGTTGCCAATGTGGCTCCTAATGTTGTAACGTATAATACTTTGTTAAATGGGTATGGTCAGGTTGGTAACTGTGAAATGGGTGGTAGGCTTTATGAGGAGATGGTGAGAAATGAGGTTAAGCCTGATATACTGACTTATAATGCATTGATTTTGGGACTGTGTAAGGATGGGAAGACAAAGAAAGCTGCAGGGCTGGTTCGAGAGCTTGATAAGGAGAATTTGGTTCCTAATGCTTCTACATTTTCTGCCCTTATTACTGGTCAGTGTGTGAGAAACAACTCCGAGCGCGCCTTTCATATTTATACAACCATGATAAGGGGAGGATGTAGTCCAAATCAGAATACTTTCCAAATGTTGATATCTGCCTTCTGCAAGAATAAAGACTTTGATGGAGCTGTGCAAGTCTTGAGGGACATGTTGGACAGATTGATAACTCCTGATTCCGGTACCTTGTCTGAGCTCTATAGTGGACTTTGTAGGTGTGGGAAAAATCGGTTAGCATTGGACCTATGTAATGAGATGGAAGCAAGGCATCTATTGCCAGAAGGTTTTGACAAAGAAAAAATAGCCATCAGCCATTCAGAAAATGAGACAAGTAATTGAACTTGTCAGGTTGTGTGCTTATATGACTTTTGAAGCTGTACATTACATGCTTAACTTGTTGGTTCTACCTTTCATACACTAAATTCTAAAAGTTTCAATGTAAAGAATGTTTCATTAAATCCAAAACACAAGATACATATTTTGAGATTGAGCTGTATTTGCTCCAATTCATGTTTCGGTTGTTATTCATTAACTGATACCATGCAATGGTTATAATTCAAAATCAGATTGCCATCCTCCAACTTAGAATTGGAGAAAGCACCGGTTATAGTACACAATAAAGTATGCTACCATTCTAAATGAAATTTCCTTCTAAATGAAATTTCCTTCTTCCAACCGGTAGTGACGCAAGCTTGTAACTATAATATAAATGGTGAAAAAGAAATTGATAATGAATATGCTTAATTGTAAGAGAGCTCTGCCACTTATGAGTCTTCGTTACCAAGGTCTCCCCATCTTACATTGTGCCTTGCAGCAAGGTAATGTGCTCCAACCGGTCCTCTGCTACCATAAGGATAGAGCTCTGGAGCAATCCTCTTGTTTTCAATTTCCTTTAGCAAAGGAGTGAATAGTGCCCAAGCTGCATCAAGCTCATCACTTCTAATGAACAGCCGTCGCTCACCTTCAATAGCATCCAAGAGTAACCTCTCGTATGCATCTGGTATTTCTCTTGGATACCTTCACAGAAATTGAAAGTTGTATATTAATGCCCTTGTCAAACCATGTTTGTATCTCTTCTAATATCATGATCATTCTTAACTGATAGAATTTTTATAAGATTCTTAAGCTATATTCACAAGCAGGGGTTAAACGAAAGTATAATTATGAAGAAGGAAATGTCAAAAGAAGTTCAACTTCATATGCATGTAGTATTTTATTGGATACCTTCGCTGAAACAAAAATCTTCTGCATCCACTGAACTAACTAGATTAGCATTCTAACTTTCATTTTTAAATTTAAAGTAAGTTATCAGGAATGTTTGATCAACAAGTTTTACGATTGAATTTAATTCTATCAACTCTATTCGGAACATGTCTAGAAGATCTTATACCTTGCACGGAAAAGCAAATTTAGGTCACTTCTGTCTAATCTCATTCCTAGACCAGGAACTTTATTGTTGATCTTCAAATATATAGCTTCATCAGGTTGTACACGAAGCACAAGCTCATTTGTAGCCTTGTCCAGATCAGTTCCAAAAGTCCGCTTGTACAAGTTACCTGGGACGTGTCTGAATTGTACTCTGATTTCTGCACTGAACACAGTTTTTTGGAATTTTTTTTTGTAATGATTCCAAAGGATGCACAGAAAATTCAAAGACATAATTTACGTAAAGAAGGAATAAACATTGCATACCGCTTAGTATGGAGTGCCTTGCCAGCTTTCATGAGAAAAGGAACTCCATCCCATCTGGCATTGTCAATAAATAGAGCTGCTGCTGCAAATGTTGGAGTGAGACTACCGTTTGGAACAGTTGGATCATCTGTATAAGCAGGATATGATTTACCACCCTTGCTGTGACCCTTATATTGACCAACAACAACATTTTCAAGCTGTAGTGGTCTCATTGATCTCAGAACCTTCACCTGAGTTGAGACCATTCTCAGTAATCACTGAACATCATTATATTGGCTGAAATCTTTCCATAAGATTATAGTATATTTAGGAGGACTGAATTGGAACAGTGACAAAATATTATAAAGGAGGTCTACTTTGGATAGACAGAAGCGATGTACCTTTTCATTTCTGATGTCCTCAGCAACCAAGCTGACAGGCGTTTCCATTGCAAACAATGCTAGTATTTGCAGAAGATGATTTTGCATTATGTCACGAATGATTCCATAGTGATCGAAGTAACTAAAGACACATAAAGACAGTTTAGTTAGTTGTGTGAATTATCATTTCTCTGTAATACCATCAGGAAATGACATTCATTACTCACCCCCCTCTTCCTTCTGTTCCAAAATCTTCAGAAAATATTAGCTGCACATTGCGAATGTAATTCCGGGACCATAGAGGCTCAAAAACAAGATTTGAAAAGCGAAGCACGGATAGATTCTCCACAAGCTCCTTACCCAAGTAATGGTCAATCCTAAAGAATTTCCAATGAGTCCAAGTTTTTCACTTTAGCTTTATAAAAATTAAAAAAACAGAATCAAACACACCTGAATATCTGGTCTTCAGTGAGGTACTGCTTCAAACATTTTGTTAGCTCACTAGATGATTCTGAGTCACGACCAAATGGCTTTTCAACAATAACCCTTGTCCAGCCATCTTTTGAAGAAGCTTTAAGACTAGCGCATCTCACCACATCCACAAATATGTTTGGAGGTATTGACAAATAAAACAATCTGTTTGATAGTTTTCCACCCTAGAAGAGACCATTCTCAAATATATCAAACAATAGTCTCAAGATCAGTTATTAGGCAGATCACCTACCATTAAATTTTTTATCTAAATTTGTATGAAACAGTAGAGTTCGTTATGGAAATTATAAAATACCTTAATTTTATGACTGATAATAGAACCCTTTTGTAGCACTACAGTTTTGATTTTCAGATCATCATCTGCTCTAAAGGTTTTAAATCGATCTTCAAATCCCAGCACTAAGGTTTTAAAGGAATATTGAATTTTATGAAAAAAATATCTGCAGTTCCTTTTACAGAGGTCAGTTCAACATCCAGGGACTACTTTGAGAAAGTAGTTGAGTTGACACTGCCAAGTAGAAGAGATTCATGTTTAGGGTATTTCAGTTTTTTAAGCATTTATGTTTAATTTGTGAAACAAATAGCGTACAAGATCAGATAACATGGTTTATCTTGCATTTTGTTTAATAGTGTGTTTGCTTCTGGTGGAAAATGTCTTCCAATTTTTATTTTATTTTTTAATTTTCTGATGTATGGATACGAGGCTCAGTGCAGTGGAGGAAATACAGAAGATGGTAATGTAGTACCTCTTTCTCTTTCAGCTTGCTATCCAATTCTGAAAAGTGGTCCTCAGAATTGTATTGACCAGAATGGTAAAAGCATCTTTTTAAGAACTGATCCATTTTATCTTCACAATTTTCCCTGCAAGTCTAAACTCGTATCAGTTATACATAAAATAAGAGGAAGTATGGGAAAATTTTAAGGTTTTACATCATGTTAGCACAATAACATAAAAGCTAAATTGTACAGAAGTGTTTTAGTGAAACTCAAGAAAAGAGAAAAGTGAAAAAAAGTTCATTGCGTTTTATCAGTTACCCATTTACTTTTTAAACCTTAGTCTTCTTTCTCTTCAACCATGATTGGTTACGAGAGTACCAAATAGTATTGCTGCAATAACATTTACCTCTTATCAATTCTGCATGTTAAAGTTTTGCTAATCATGTTCCTTAATTCTTCATCGGTCATTTTAGTCCGAGCAAATCCAAACACAAGAAAATTCTGCATAAAGATTACAACCATACATACTCAAACATAATGTTCCAAAACATTTAAATCATCCAAGATATCTCAATTCCTCAACGTTTAAGCATCAATGCCAAATGAAACTAAACACACAGGTCGGACCTCAGGTAGCCAATCTTCATAAAAAAGAGCAAAGAGTGCTGGAAAAATCTTCTTTTTAGCAAGGTCTCCGGAAGCTCCAACAACAGTTATGCTAAGGTTGGATCCTGTGCAATCCGAGTCTGACAAGGGAAATGATCCTTCAAGAGGTCCGGGCTTACTATCTTCTTTGGCCAATGAACTTCCAGCTAAACCTACTTAATATGTGAATATATGATATACAACTTTAGCTAAGCTAAACCACTTTAATTAAATACAAATGCACAGGTAGTCAATAATTATATACACCCTTGTAGTAAACAAGTAAATAGGCCTGCAAGATGTGAGTTCGGTGAAACAGGATGGAATAGAAAATATACTAGACAAAAAAGTAGAATAGGATTATGGGGAATTATTATAATTCCTAGATTCAATCTCGAACTGAAACTTTAATCAAAAGGGCACTTTAGACAAGTGCATAGGGACCAGAAAAAGATCAAGAAGCACAAAATGTTGCGATCCCTTGGCAATAAGGAACATGGATTTTCCTAACTAGAGAATATTATAATAATTAAAAAATTGAAGAAAATAACAACATATTTGCCAGAACCAAGAAGAATGGCTTTCCTACACATACCATACACCATAGATAGGATTGGCAAAGGCAGTTGATAATATATGTTTCTCTACAACAAAGTTAAATTTCACAACAAGGATAACAGGGATGCTAAGGAGTCTCTTTTAACTCCCCACTTAAATTGCAACCAATTTGCCACAATTTTAATTGAGAAGAGTAATCAAGGGCCATAAGGAGTGAGATCAAGTAACAGGTATAAGCAACTATTTGAAGTTAAGCTTCATAATACATACCACAGCAGGGGAAAAGAAAAAAGAAAAGAAAAGAGTAGATCATGTAAAAAAGAGGATGAAGGACACACCATCATGAGAAGAAACAGCATTTAGCGGATGCCCATTTGAGGATTTGAGCTGAAAATGGTTTCTTGCAATGTTTCCATGTCGAATGCAAGAAAGCCATACATGATGGGAGAGTGTGTTTCCTCTCACTGCAGTGAATTTAGTGGAAAGTTGTGGTTCATTCCTGAATGCACTGGACGAGACTATGGTTAAGGAAGGACCCAGAATAGTGGCCATGCAAGTTTGTCTTTAAGAATTCACAACAAAACCATAACAACTAAGCAACAAAGTGAAAATCCAAAGGCAGAAACAGGTAAGTTGAGTGCATTGCAGGAGTTCAGTTTATATAGTTAATCGTTGAAGAAAAGAAAAAGATAAATATAAAGTTTTATGATTTACGAATGTGACATAATAACCAAAATTGCCCTTTGAGTTAGTGAAACGACCAAATCAAATGAGAACAAATGAGGGGTTCCTTTGTAAAGACGCCACAAAATATCCTGAACGAGAGGCCCAAGTTTTTCTTTCAACTCCTTTTTTCTTTTTAATTTTTTGAATATCTAAAACAATAATGTAAACTTTCAGGACTACTATCAACAACAAAACTACGAGAGGGACCATTGAATTAAATAAAATGAGATATGAATGCTATATACTTAACATTCGGTTTCACCATTTTGTTGGGTCCTTTTAGTATCAAGTTATCACCATACCCATTTCCATTATGAAAATGAAAAGTTTTCAAATGATTTGGGCTAGAAAAAAGCCCTTGCAAGAATGGGCCAAAATTTGTAGCCCATCAATTCCTCTTGTCTTTAATCTCTTCTATCCATTGCAACAAAAACATATTAAACAGAAAAGAAAGCAGCTGCTCCCTAATCACTTTTTCCTTCTCAATTCTTTTTTTTTTTAATTTCGTGTTATTTATCAGTCAAAAAATGTTTATGGCAAAAGCACGGGGCAAAAGGCTAAAAAGAATTAGTTATTATTATTTTTATAGGAAAACTAGAATAGTCTATATTTATAAGCATACTAAAATAACCATTTAATACCAAACATTTATTTTTTAAAAATGATATTAAATTGATCATTTAAAGATGAAATGATGAATTCAAAAATTAATATTGAAGAACCATTTTTCATGTATTATAAATAAACGAACATATGATAACACATACTTTCAAAAGAGCAAAAGAAATATTCGCTTAAAAATATCTATACTTGTTGAATGAGGAAATATGAATGAGATATACTGAGATGTAAACATTGTTGGATGTTTATTATTTTTTCTATAAGCATATTTTCTTTATTTAATATAGTTGTGTTGAAAAAAGGTACATGCAAGTTCAAAAGACTTGTGTAAAAGAAGAATATTGAAGTCGCTAACCTGTGGCTTTTCTTTCATTTTCTAAGCAACAAAAAGACACACACAAACATAGGGATCTTCTCGATGTTGAAAAGTTAAACACCGAATTGGCGTCAGTTGTGGTTCATTTTGTCCACTATTTTGGCTGCACATGCATTCTTTGTTCAATTTGATGCATCCTTCTAAAAAATTGCTTAGTACAGTGTTAACTTACAGTACAAGTTCTTTGAATTGGTCTCGAATGAGTGTATCTCAATGTGATATTTGGAGGTTGACTTGGAAAAGCTTATATCTCTATGATTTTAAAAAAAAAACTAATTATCATTGCTATAAGTATCTATGACTTTATATGGGATTTTGTGGTTTAGGAAAGAGATGGAACCTTTAATTTCAATCTTAAATGAAATTCAAAGTACAACTTGCTTTCCATATTTTCCTAGCATATTTCCTCTTAGAAAATGTAGTACTCCAACATCTCAATAGATTCCAAAATAAAACTTCTAAGGTGGAATTGGCATGCATATGGTTAATTGTTGAAACATCATGAAGGTGTGCATGTACAATGCAAAAACAGAATCCAAAGGTTTTGAACAAAGGAAGAACATTGAAGTTAGCCAATTCTTGGCCTTTTCTTTTATTTTCTAATTAAGCAACAAAAAGAGACACAAGATCATAGCTAGGGATCATGTGGGTGTTTGAAAGTGGAAGACCAAATTAATTAGCATCTATTGCAGTTATTGCATTTTCAGAAGATAAAAAAAAGGTGTGGTTGTTCACTGTTACGGATGATTTATACATGTTATTAAACATTTCAAAAAACGAAAAAAAAAAAACAAAGAAACTCTCCATCTCAACGATGTGGCTCAATTTTGTGTTTAACAAATTATTTCAGTTAATTATTTATTATTTTTTATAAGACACTTTTAACTTGTAACAAAAAAAAAAGTACTTTTAACCAACCTGTAAAGATGAATTAAAATGGTTGAAGTTAGTTAGTTTTTTTATGTTTTAAAAATTATTACAGCTTGTTAATTTTATGACTTTAATTTTATTGTCAACATTTATCTATATTAGTTTTGATTTGAATTTCCAACATCTTTAGTTATTAAGGGACTCTAGGAAAATAATAATAAATGATTCATGAAAATTATAAAGTATATATCTTATATAAAAAAAACAAGAAAGAGTAATTTTATTATTATTATTATTATTATTATTATTATTATTATTATTATTTATTTTCATTCTTAATTACTTAATAAAATTCTTCATTTATGGTCTCCTTTTAATTCCGAGATCAAATTGCAGTCAAAACACTCTTTTTAGTTAATGAGTTTATAAATTAATTTACACTACAACTTGCCTATTATTAAATGAATTTTTAAATCTATATAGCTACATAGTATCGACATTCCTTTCCCTTGAAGATGATTTTTTCAAAATGTGTTGAACGTAAGCCACACATGCAGCATTTTGTATTTTTTTTTTTTTTTTCATCTTATTCGAATTCAAAATCTCATACAAATTCTTCTAATTTCCAACCAGTCACTACTAATTTCTTAACAGATGGGAGAAGCAGATAATTTTCACATTTTTTCATTGATAAACACATACCATGCATGTCTTTTGGGCTTCTGAAGTGAACTTCCTGCTTCTGATGGATAACAGTTACCTTTGAAAATGTAAAATAAAAATGCTGTTATGTAACTTTATACAATAATCTCTTCTCTTTTTTCTTTTTTTTGTAAAAAAACTTTATACAATAATCTTACTTTTTTAAATTGTATGATAAAAAGTTCAATTTTTATTGCTTAAGAAATATACTTAATATATGCTTTGTTAAAGTATCCAATTTCTGCTAATCTTGGGAACCACCCGTTTACTTTGACTCAGATGAAACACACTTCACCGCGTAGTATGGCGTGATAGAACCAAAAGTTTGAGGTCTACTACAGAGAACTTCTTCTCTTTTTAGGCATTCTAAGTTGACGTGTATAAAAATATTACATCTATTTTAAAAATAGTTGTCATGTAATTTTTTTAGAAACACTACTCAATAACAAAGTGTAAGTTTTTGGGTCTCATGAACAATATATTTTTAAAATAATGTTTATATACACGTTAATTTGTGGAGTACCTAAGACGGTTTTATAGAGAATATCTCCCTAAGAATTTCTTAACCAACGATCACTCTGTCTACATAATGTGTTTTCTTCGATAAAGCAAAGTCCTAAATCACCAAACTTACTACATTACGTGGAAATTACTGCAGAATGCGACTAAGTAGAATAAATGATTATTATATAGCACTCAGCTTTGTGATCCTAAGCAAAATAGGATACAGCAAACAATGATTGGAAGAATGTTACTTCATTTTCCTTTCCTATTGCTTGGGGTCCTTATTGCTGCGGTTTTGGTTCAAGCTCAGGCTCAATCAGGTTTGATTATCAAAATTTGAAAAGTTACATTATCATGTACTCAAAAGAGCATAGAGTTTATGTCTTTCTTCTTTCTATCTCTCAGGATTCCTTAGTATAGATTGTGGGCTACCTGAAAATTCAAGCTATACTGAGAAGAACACAGGGATATATTACATTTCAGATACTAAATTCATCGATACTGGTGTAAGTAAGAGTATATCACCTGATTTGAAGCCTACTAATCAACAACACCTAGAATATGTGAGGAGCTTTCCTAGTGGAGTGAGAAACTGTTACAAAATAGATGTAACCAATGGTACTAAATATTTAATCCGTGCCACATTCTATTATGGAAACTATGATGGTCTTAATAAGGTCCCACAATTTGATCTTCATCTTGGTGCTAATGCGTGGGACACAGTGAAGTTTACCAATTCATCATTGAGCACAATCAATGAGATAATTCACACCCCATCACTGGATTACATACATCTGTGTCTGGTTAACACAGGCACTGGGACTCCATTCATTTCAGCCATAGAATTGAGGAGTTTGAACAATGCTTCTTATGTTACACCCTCAAGTGTATCATTAGCATGCCTCCAACGATTTGATTTAGGTTCCACTACTAACTTAGAGTACAGGTGAGTGAGTCCATTGAATTGAGTCGAATTAGCTCATTTACATTATGTGCCAACTTCATTCATTACAAAAATATCAAACACATAAAGAGAAAATTGTGGTATGCAGGTATGAAGATGATGTTTATGACCGAATCTGGATACCTTATGTTGCTTCTAAAAACTGGAAACAATTAAGTACCTCACTTAGATCTGGTGATCTTACTCAAAATAATTTTAGTGTGCCAGAAGTTGTCATGAGCACTGCTTTGACACCGGTGAATGCCTTTGCTCCTTTAGAGTTTTCTTGGGATGCGGATAATGTAAATAACCAATACTACATCTACATGCACTTTAATGAGGTTCAAAAGCTGGCATCAAATGAAACTAGATCATTCAGTTTCTCCCTGAATGGCAAGTTTTGGTATGGACCTCTAATACCTGGATACCAGACAGCATTTACTGTATTTAGCCGATTAGCTTTGACTGGAGCTACAAGGTACCTATTTTCACTTTATCAGACGTTGTTTTCTACCCTTCCACCCATCATCAATGCCATTGAGGTTTATATAGTTAAAGATTTCTCACAATCAGAAACTGAGCAAGATGATGGTAAGCTCTTAATCTGAACATGTTTTTCCACTTTTCAGTGTCATTTGTGATTTAAACCATGTATGATTGACTTGAGATTCTTTTTTGAATATCAAATACCAGTTGATGCTATCACCAGCATTAAGAGTACTTATGGGGTGGCTAGAAATTGGCAAGGAGATCCATGTGCCCCTGTAACATACATGTGGGAAGGTCTAAACTGTAGTGTTGATGGAGATAACCCGCCAAGAATCACTTCCTTGTAAGTTTACTATTCATAAAATAAAGATGGAATCATCAACTCCAACTATCAAACTGATATTATGTTTGGAAATGCAACCAGGAATTTGTCTTCAAGTGGACTAACCGGGCAGATAGCATCTTCCATCTCCAAGCTCATTATGTTAGAGAATTTGTGAGTAACTCATTTCATTTGGAATAAATTATGGAACAAAACCGATTCAATTTGTACTTTTTTTCCTCTTGAATATTCAGAATTGTAAATATAACATTTGCACTGCTCCTTTCAGGGATTTATCAAACAATAGCTTGATTGGGCCAGTACCTTATTTTCTGACACAACTGCAGTCACTAAAAGTCTTGTAAGTTAATCCCATATGCGTGCAATGTAATTTCTTTGGCTATAAAAAGAGAAAAGGGTGTCATATTTGTCCCACTTTAGCAGAAACTTGGAGAATAACAAGCTTACAGGTTTTGTCCCCAGCGGACTTGTTGACAGATCAAAGGAAGGTTCACTATCATTGAGGTATGCCTAAATCTCAAAGCTATGAATCCACAATATATTTAATATTGAAGATGATCCTAACCTAATTTCTATATCATACGATTGTATATAGTGAGGACTTAATTATAGTGTTACTTTTCTATTGTCCTGATCTTATATGCATGCAACATGGAGCTTAAATTCATGCTAGAAATAGTACAATTTCCCTCACTGTTTCTTTTCTTTGCAATTTTTTCTTCTTAGGAACTTGAAAATATCAACAAAAGATATTCTTGTGATAATAAAATATGACTTTTTCCTTGACTTTATACTTGTGTTAATGATGCTAGCGTGGAGAAAAATCCAAATCTATGTGAATCTGGTTCATGCAGCCTACAAATAGATGATCAACATGAGAGGAAGAAGAAACAGAATATAGTTATTCCGGTAGTAGCAATAATTGCTGGGATTCTGGTGCTCCTAGTAATTGCAACAGCAGCTATCATCTGTGGCCTTAAAAAGAGAAAACCACAAGGTAAAGGCCCTAAACCCTAAACCATTTAATTCCTTTTTGGTTAATCACACTTGTTCTTATCTGTAAGCAAATAAAATCTTTTTCCATGAAATTAGCATCTGTGAACATTAATGTGGAGCCTAATACGCCAAATGTATCACAATTTGAATCCAAGCAACGGCAATATACATATAATGATCTTGTTAAGATCACCAACAACTTTACTAGAATTCTTGGTAGAGGTGGATTTGGAAAAGTTTATCATGGACTTTTGGATGAAACTCAAGTAGCTGTTAAGATGCTTTCTCCATCATCAGCAAGAGGATATGAACAATTTCTAGCAGAGGCAAGTTGTCATTACTTGCGCAAAGTTTGTGTCAGAACTCAACCAAATCTGTGATTGCAATGATGCCTTTGAATTGCAGGTTAAACTTCTGATGAGAGTTCATCACAGAAATCTTACTTCTCTTGTGGGGTATTGCAATGAAGAAAACAATATAGGGCTCATTTATGAATATATGGCAAATGGAAACCTAGATGAAATTCTTTCAGGTATGTAATTTCACAACCTTATTCTTTTTCATTCAATCAACTTCCCCAATAGCTTTCAAAAGTACCAAGTGCTTGTTTGATTTAACTTATTTCAAAGAAATAGTTTCTTATTTTTGTCATCTTTCTGAGAGGACTTGTAAAAAAAATATGTGATTAGTTCTATACATTTAAGAAATTCCAAACATGGTATAAATATTGATTAATTGTACAGGAAAAAATAGCAGGGCAAAGTTCTTGACATGGGAAGACAGACTCCAAATAGCACTCGATACAGCCCAAGGTTAGGAAGGAAACTAAATTTGTAAATTTTTTCTTCAATCTTTTGATTCTTCCCATCTATTTATGTTAAGAATTTGATATCAGGATTGGAATATCTGCATAACGGTTGTAAGCCTCCTATAATCCATAGAGATGTGAAATGTGCAAATATTTTATTAAATGACAATTTCCAAGCAAAATTGGCTGATTTTGGCCTATCCAAAAGCTTTCCCACTGATGGGGGCACGCATTTGTCCACTGTTGTTGCTGGCACTCCCGGATATCTGGATCCTGAGTAAGTACTTCAATTATAATATATGCTTATGTATCATTTTAGTTGGAAAAGCATTCTACACAATACTAAGATGATATCATTAATTCTCATAAAAAAAATTCGAGTAAACCATCATTTCAGGTACTGAAAGATTTGAAATCAATCACATTTCCTGAAAGATGAAAATAGTCTTTCTCATCCTCTAAGAGATACAAAAATGTATTAGATTGTTCATTTTTTTGTCTTTTTAGAGGTAGTAAAATGAATGAGTGAAGAGGAACTAAAATGAGGGGCTTTTAACTTCTTAGGAACGAAAATAGTGATTTCCATCTTTATGTACTAATATAACCGATCTTAAATTTTTCATTGATCAAAATGATGATTCACTCAAAAAAAATGTGATGAGAAATGGACTAAACTGTATGATCTGCCTTGCAGGTACAGCACATCAAACAGGTTGACAGAGAAAAGTGATGTTTACAGTTTTGGAGTTGTTCTTTTGGAGATAATCACAGGTCAGCCAGCTATAGCAAAAACTCCTGACAAGACTCACATAAGTCAGTGGGTTAACTCCACGCTTTCTAATGGGGATATAAAAAACATTGTTGACTCAAAATTACAAGAAGATTTTGACACTAACTCTGTCTGGAGAGCTGTTGAAATAGGAATGGCCTGTGTGTCCACTATTCATGCCAGAAGGCCAAACATGAGTTATGTAGTGAATGAGTTAAAGGAGTGTTTGGCTACAGAATTTGATCGGAAAAATACTAGTCATGACACTGAAAACACTGATTCAATTGAGTTGGTCACTATGAATTTAACAACTGAACTTGGTCCCCCAGCTAGGTAGTACCTTCCTGATGCTAAAAAAATTATTCCTATAAACTGTGGTGTGTTTCTATTTCTGTTTGGTGTACCTGAATTTCTTGCAGTTATGCATGTTCAATTCTTGCAATTTTTGATTCAATGGACTACTTTTTCTTCTGTTTTCTTCTGATGTTATGTAACCAAGCAACTGTACTATGAGTCTATGATCATATATTCATATTATATATAAACTAATATGCTTTGCTTAATTGCTTCTTTTTCTTTACAAGTTAATCTGCTCATGACAGATTATTGATTCTGTGTACATCGCAGGATTTCTGGTTCACTACCATTGACAAATAAAAACATCTGCGTCCCTAATTTGAGCCTTCATCAATTTAGATCATCAAACGCTCCAATCACTTTCAAAAAGACTAGCACATATGGTGTATAGAATGCAATAATTATGATTACTAAATACTGATATGAATCTGAAATAAAATAAAAGATACCAAAGCATAAACAAACAAAGCAAGTCCAACATCAGATTCTGTCTGATCAAAATAATTGAGAACGGATATCATTATATTCATGAAGTAAATAAAGCAAGCTGATAACAAAAAACCAAAGTATATCACACTTACGTGTATATTTAGTCACCCACTTTCTGGTGGATATAACGATCCAGCACTGATTTTTTAAGATGATTCCTTCCATGGTGTTAGTGGATATTAGTTAAATTAATCATTGTAAATAAACTTAATTTACTTGGTTAGTTAATTAGCTGTTACTGATATTCATTTCTGTATAGAAATCAGCTTTAGTTACTGATTCAGCTAATCAATACTGATTGATCTTTGCCTCCAAATGATCCAGATAGAATTCTCTCTATCTTTGGTTTGTTTGAAAATTACTGATTGACATATCAATAGCAAGTGCTGAATTTGAAGCATGCTAGAATACCAAGCCATCCTATAGAACAGGATTATCTAAAAGCTCTTCAATGTCCATCATAATCTTCTTTATTTTTAAAACCGAAATTAATTTTCATTCCCTGTATGATAATTAGTAATGAAGTTTCTTGCAGCCTATACATTGTGATTTCCTGCTGTTTGAAATATCCTCTGTCCTCTTCATTAACCAACAAAAGATTTTAAAGTATAAGGATGGTGCTCCTCCTTGTATATAATATGTATAGAGCAATGCTTTTAATACATTTTTTTTAACATATTTTTCTGTAAATGGTCAATGTTTTAAAATGTCAAAAGTACTTACGATTATTTTTAAAAATTATTTTAATTTTTAGAAAATTAACCAATCACAAAGAATACATTGCTAGAAGAATTCTTCTGAAGTGTAAAAGTGATGCTCCTCCTTTATATATACTACTGAGTTTAGTTGTTCCCACCTGGATCTGGGATTTTTATGCTTTAACATTCCTCCTCAAGCCTAATTAGAGGAATCCAGTTGGATTTCTTATTTTTAATCATTTTTTTCTTACCAATTCTTGTACTCAAGTTGAAGCCTGAGCCTCAAACATTACTTGGACTTGTGCTTTTTCTCTGGACTTAAGTCTACAGGTAATTGGTTCTTAGTTGCTGCTTCTTTTTTTTTTCTGTAACTATCTTATTCATTTTGTTGTCTGATTTTCAAAAATATTTTTTTTCTTATTTTCACTAATTTCTGTATAAAATTTTAAAAACAAAAAACAAACCGAACATAAAATGATATTTTTATACATAAAAATAAAAACAGAATTTTTTTTGTTTTTTACAAATGAAAGGGTACCTTTATTTTAACAGTCCCCCTCAAATTTAACTAAATAGATTAGTTAGATATATTATTTTTAATCTTTTTTTCTTACTTGGGCTTATACTCAACCCAAGGCCTGAAGACCACTTTTATGCTCCTTCTAGTCCAGAGATCTCAAATCTTCCCTTAATTGGTAGAATTAGTTTGTTTTTTTAAATTTTATTTTCCAGCCTCAAAATTTTCTTTTTGTGGGCCGTGAGACAACTTTATGACTCTCATATGACTTGTTAAAACTTGACCGTACATGCCTATACACTGATGCTTTGGAAAATAAAAAGAAAAAAATTAAAAGAAATAAAAATGAAAGGATAAGAATTAAAGAGAAAATAAAATAAAAACATTTAAATAGAAAAAAAAAAGATAGTGGAAAGAAAAATTAATAATATAAATTTTAACTTATATATATTTTTAAAATACAAAATTTAATTTTAAAAAAATTATATTTTTTATTTTTAAAAAAATTATTTAATAATTTTAATAATTTAAAATAAATAAAAAATAAAAAAAAATTGGTTCCCCTTATTTTCTTTTCTCTTGAACGAAAAAAATATTTTCATGAATCTACAAAAATTAATCTTTGTTTATATAAAACAGATGTAAATTCTTTTCTTTAATATAAGATAAATGTAAATAAATAAATAAAATTTTATCAAACTAAAATTAATAAATTCTTTCCTCCCTAGTTTTCTTCCATTTAAACGAAGGGTGAGTATGGGAAAAGTGTGTTGAACTTTGTCTAGTTTTCAAAAATGGCACGGAAATCCGTGTGGTCCTCAAGCTTGCAAATGGAAGTGTCTCAAATGCAGCTACAAAGGACATAACCAACCTACAATCACATCATTGTATGTCTATCTGCTACAAATTAAATCCTCTCCTATTAACACATCAATTATATGTATCCTTTGGAGTATTAGCACTTTGTTAGTTAATTTTGCAGGAAAATGTCCTCTTGTGGGTTAAATGGAAACATATCTCTGGCTATGTTCAACCTAAAATTGTTGCAATTTCTATTGCAAGTCATATAATAATATGTTCTGAGTAGGATTAAATTAATTGATTTTGATATTTTGAGAATATAGAAAATCATATGATTGTCTTTCACTGCAGAAGTATAAGTTAACAAGGTTCAATTCCTGCAAAACTCTCCGAGAGATCAAGGAATAAAAAATATGTTAATTGAAAGAGAAGGTAGCTTCAAGCACAAATTAGCTACCATAAACTAAACTAAGAAAAACTAGTGAATTTGATGATTAATAATTACTAATAAGTGTTAACAACATTTTTTTCTACACACGTTTCAACTCACCATATACATATTAAGTGAATTTTACATTATTTTTATTTTTAAAAAAGTAGAAGTTACCTAATTTAATAACTTACATAAATTTCATTCAATAATAAACAATAATATTTAACTTGAATATACATACCTGAACATGCCAATCAATGAGTAACAGCTTAGCACAAGTGTCTGAATTAAGTCAAGTTTCTCCTACTTGTAAAAACTTACAAAACAATGAGTTAGAGATAAGATTTCCAACCTCACCTTATACAATTGGTTGTTGCAGATCTTCTTGATTGGAAAAAATAATACAAAAATTAAAGGAGACAGATCAAGCGGGTTACTGATTCCTTTCACAACAGAATGTCTATATTCAGCAAGAAACATATGATACCCTATTTTGATTTGAACATCAAATTAAATATTTAAAATATATCTTAATAAATTTTATATTTGTGCATCATGTTTGGACATCTTTCTTTCGATTCTGCAATTAACATGAGGGTTGATGGTTGGTTGGGTATCAGGGTGTGTCACCTTGAGGGCAATTTTTTACCAAGCCAGATATACAAGATTAAGTGGTCAAAATTATGGATGTGTTTGATAAAATTAGGATAAGTTAGTAATTAAATTAAAAATATTTGATACAATTATTTTATATTTATAAAATAATGAATAAAGATATAATTGATTAATAGATTAAAATTTTATAACTATGGTATATTTTTTATTAATGAAAAAAATATATATTAAAATTTAATTAAATAAGATTTTATTTTTAAAATAAAAAATATTTATTTTTAAAATTTATACATAAATAAATATTAAATAATAATTTTTCAAAAAAATGTTTTTATAATTTTATTTTTTGTCAAAATATAAAATATTTATTTTAAAAAATAACATAATATTTAAAATAAGTAGTGTATATTAAAATAATAATTTAAAATATAATACTTTATAGTAATATTATTGTTAAAAAAATATGATAATTTTAAATGTATAAAAAATAGGTAAATAAAATATTATATTATAAAAATATATTAAAAATAAAATAATAAAAATATTTCAGTTAAAAAATTAAACATTTAAAAATTACTTGGAGTAGTCTTAAAAAAAAGTGCTACTAACTATCTTCAAAGAATTAATAATTACTAAAAAAAATCTATTTTATCAAATAAAATTGAGATATTTAACAAGTTTTTCAACTAATAATTTAACGTTTTAGTTAGTTAAAATATATTGCAAAACTTACTCTATATCTAATTTTGTTGAACATATTTTATTTAATAAGAAATTTTTTATTTTTTGGATAAAATTTCAAATAATTTTAAAATAGTTTTATATCTAGCCTGTAAAAAAAGTTGGAACTTTTTTTTTCATCTGAACTGCATGTGTCCTTTTCGAGAAACAATTACTTTGAGTTAAAAAAATTATAATATAGTGAAATTTGTTCTTTTGGAAAAAAAATTTCCATATGTAAGACTCAAATTTTAAATTTTATTTTAAAAAATAAAGTATGTAAAACATTTATCACTTGAAGTAATTATTTGTTGGTTGAAACCTTAATATATACCATGTTGTGTATTCAAATCAATCAAATTATCTAAGCCAACAATATCAAATTAGACCAGCCAGTTTAACGGATAGTCTTGGATAAACCTGAAAAACTGGCTAATTTCAAAATAAATACAGAACCAGTCAAATTGCTGAAATTTAGAGTTAAGGTAGTGATAAAATAATTTTAATTGATTTTTCTAATTTTTAATATACTTTTAAAAAATTATTAAAAATATTTTTAATTTAATTAAGGCCACGCACAAAGTTATAAATATCCTTTGAGGTTTACATATAAATTTGTTTAGGTCACTTGCCACTTATTACTAATTTTTTAATCCGATTATTTTATTTCAATTATAAAAAATTTATTTATTTTCTATAATTTTTGTGGTAAATTATTACTTTCAATAGTATCTTAATATTAAAAATATATTTAATCACCACTAATTTAACTATAATTCAATCATAATTAAACTAATAAATCACAAATCAGTATCAATAATGGTCTATCAAATGTTTAAAACATTACTATATATACTCTTAATTTGAGAACTTGATGAAACAAACATGGGTCTGGTGGTGATGATCCACCTGTCCAATTTTGTTTTCCTTTTACTCAAAAAATGAAAATTTGGAAAGACTTATATTTTAAATTTGAAGTATCGAATACAACTAAGAAGAGTGAGTGATAGCAAATATATTAGCCAAGCTGAAGAATCAACAGCTACAACACAACTGTGTGTTAAGCAAAGTGAAGTCTTTGTTATCTTCTCTCTCTCCCACTTGTGAAACACTACAAAACAATGAGATCACAAAAACATTTTCAAGACAGAAAATAAAATCAAATGCGACAAAGCAAGCAAAAGATCTATTACTAGTCCATTTCACAATAACAGAATTTCTAAATTTAGCAAGCAACTCAAATCATATAACCTCCTTTCATCAAATCAAGGCAAATCTTTCCCTGAATCTCAACCCTAAATTCCAATTACAATTTGAAGAACAAAACAAGGATACAAGCATGAGCAGGACCCACATAATTAAAAACGTTACACAAGTTGAGTTCAACGAGTCTTGTTGTTTGTTTCGAGGAGAGCTAGGAATAACCCAAACAAAAACCAATTGATTTTCATTGATCAACTTGATTGGCTTCAATAGTTATATCATGGTCATGTTGTACCACATCTTTAAGGCGGAAACCTAATTACTTACATTTATCTAAATTATAATATTTAATTCCTACTTATACTTTTATAATTTTTTAACTCAAAAAATAAATAAAAAGTTTGATTAAATAAGTAATACAATAGAAAGAAATAAAAAATAGTTATTAGAAAATATTATAAAAATAAAATAACTATTAAATAATGATGTGAGATAGAGAAAAAAGGAGGAAATTTCATTAAAATATGGCAATATAATTTTTTATATTTTTATCTAATTATTAATTGATGTATAATTAAAAATTATTTATTTTGTGTGGGGGGTTATTAGATTTTATCTAAATAGTTAATAATATATATATATATATATATAACAATTTAAAATAATTATATAGTTCAAATTCTTTGTTATTTCTTCTTAATACAAAGGCACAAGAAGAAATTGATTGGTTAATAAAAAATGGCAGAGGACATGAGACAAAAATGAAAAGAATTAGTAGAAAAATTTGGCCTTTTTGTTCGTGATCAGAAATGAACAAAAAGTAGAAATGTTTCTTAAACAAAAGAGAAAAGGGAAGGGAAGGACATAATTTTGAACTGGAAATACCACATGCACATACAGTAACAGAAGCACTAAGACGTTCTTAATGAAGACATTGGAGCAGATTAATTAAATAAGTAAAAATAACCCTCTGTTCAATGAGAATAGCACAAGACCCACATCACGTTTTGTTGTAGCCGTCGTTGTCATAATCATCATCATTAACAATATCATTAGTTAGATTAATATATGAGAAATTTGATACGTTTAAATAAGACGCAGAGAGGTTATATATATATATATTGGTTATGGCTTCACACTTCACACTTCACACTTCACACTTGTGCCAAAAAAGAAGAATATGCACGTGGTGAGCAATGTGTTTGGAGTGATTTTCAAGAGCACGCGTTGGGTTGAATCAAGGAGACAGGACCACTGACTATGCTCACTAATCGTAAGAGAATGTCTCTTGCAGTGGTTAGCTAACAAAGCACATTAATTAAAAATTCTTGTTAAGCTCTCCAAGAAAAATGCGCCTTAAACTATAATATAAAACTAACTTCAACTCACTATCACTTTCTAGCCCTTCTTCATCTTAATAATAACCTCCTATAATTGCTAACCCTTTCTGCATGCTAAAAGGTAAGGTAATCCAATTCATTTTCATTAATTTTCAATAAACTATTACTTTAATCTCTTCAAAATTTATGATAAGTTTCATTAATTTTTAAAATATTAATATCTTTTGCTTTTATACTTAAAAGATAAAATATCAATTAAAAAATTATTTTTTATTTTTTGAAGATATAAAATAATGATTTACATTTTTTGAAGTCTAATGTGATTAACTTGAAATTATTCAGATACCAAAATATTAGTTTACTCATTATTTTCACCGCTTCATTTAACTTGTAATCAATTGATCAAACCCCAATTCAACCTATAAAAGAAAATGCAGTGACAGCGGTAGCATTATAAATAAAAGTGTAACAAAAAAAAAAGGAAAAAAAAAGAAATTAACCTCTATTTGCTCGTGCATGGTGCACCTGATTAATTATGATAGAAACCAGAAAACATCATCATTATGATAATTTTAAACAAGTCACTGATGATTATAGTGAAGACAATTACAATACAATGATGCATGTCAACAATTAGAATTTTGCTGCAGCTTTGGCTAGAAAACTAAGATATCAGATATGTTAATCATAGTCTTAGGTAATGAAATGATTAGAGGGGATGGTCATTGGTTTTATGACCCCATTAGTAACCACTTCAACCCTGGGAATGATGAATGTGGCTGAGAGAGGTTTGCATGGGAAAAGAAGGGTTGAAGGAGAATGCAATGCTAGTAGGAGGACAATTCATTGCATCAACTTTGTTCCCTAGATTTTCCAGTGCCTTAACCTGTGATCTTAGAAACTTGAGGTAGTTTGCAGCCTCATCAAGCATTGATGCAGTGTCCATCTTGCTTCCCCCTGGCACAAGTTTCTGCAAAACCCTAATCCTCTCACTTATTCTCTCCCTTCTCTGCCTTGCAGCCACAGTTTGTGGATCAGTTGATATCCTCACATTCTTCCTCTTAGGCTTTTCAACCACCTCCACCCCCAAGTTCACTGGCCTAAAAGCTGCAGCCCTATATATCATTTCCTTCATTTGTGCAATGGCCTCTGGATCAGGCTCTTCTATGGAACAAGATATGGATGAATTTGGTTGCTGAAAACTGATATTAGATGAACAGAAACTCCTATCCCATCTTGGTTTCTTGCATTTAGGTGGATTTTCTGTGATAAGCCTGAAACCACCTTCAATAGAAGAAGAATTCTGAACAATATTAAAGCAGGAATCACCAACTTTGATCATTTCAGATTGATCATTACTCCTTTTTGAACAATTAACCTTTGATTCTACTGTTTTTCCTTGATTGACATGTTGACCAGAGGAGTTTTGAGACACTATTTCATCAATTTCATTGAGTGGACACTGCATGTCTTTGCTTCTACTATTGGAATCATTGCTCTCAGATTCACCGGTGGAAGATGCACTGCCATAACTGAAGTTCCATAAGTTTCCACAGTCAGATAAAATCATTGAAATTCCATCATCTTCAACCGAAGTGTCTGTGTTGCTGTTTGTAGCTGAAAGCAAGCAATCAAAAGACTCAAGAGAGCAGGCACCCTTCCCATTTTGTGGACCATTGATATTGATAAGTTGTTGTTGTTGTTGTTGTTGGTGGGCCATGTTGAAATCTGGAATGTAAGTGCTAATCAGATTCATACTGTGAGGTCCATTGACTGATAGGGACGGGCATGATTGAGATGTTAAGACTCCAGCTCCTGATTTCACCTCCATGGTTGATGCATGCTGTGAAAGATTTGTGTATGGCATCACATCCATAATCTCTGAAGTGGTGATAGAACCTGTTGACTGATAAATCACTCTTTCAGAATTTGAATATGCTTGACATCTTTGATCTTTCTTCTGCATCTCTTGTATTTGATTGAGAACACTTGAACTTAAATTGGGCATGGAGTAGCCTCCTTCAAAGTCTTGTTGCTGAATAGTACTCCACAGGATTGGTGTGTTTGATGCAAGTTGTGAGGCATCCCAACTCAGACCATCCATAGATGCTTGTAATTTGTGATGAAATGAAACTAGTTGAAACTTGGAGGAGAAGCTGATCCTTGTTACCTATCATGTTGAGTATAATAATATATCAGATGAAATAAAAAGACCAAAAATATTTATCTCGGGACAAAAATAAATATTGACTTACCAGTTCTACTTGTAGATCAAACTGCTGCCAGAACCAGAACACTAACCCGGTAGTGAACAGGATTAGAATCCTTAATTTTTCTACTTGTTAGAGGATTCAACGCAGCTTTTATATCAAGGATTCGCACAATCTGGTATAGTATCATTAACTACCTTCTTCAAATTCAATATGGTGAAAAATGAAAACTGTGATGAAGGGAAAAAAAAAACCAAAGGTTGTGTCAGAATAGGCAACTGAATTCTGTGTACTGTTATATTCTGAACAGCACAACCATACAGGTTGAAGAAGGAGAATTTTTCTGCGCTTTAAAAGAGAGTCCAGATACACTTAACAAACTAGAAAGAGAGTAGAAATTGAGAGAATAAGGTTAAGGTTGTACCTTCAGCTGCCATTGAAGAGTAGTACTGATTGCAGTGGTGTTTGTTATGGAGAACCTTGTATAGGTAGGAAGAACAAAAGGTACTTGCTTTTATAATAAAACAAATATTGGTACTTGAGCAATTACGTCAGGAAATTGTATATAATAAATGAGCACTTGAACATGAATATGCGAGAAAAATAAAAAAGGAGAGACTATTATAATATGGTTTTAACAGTTTAGAGCAGAATAGTGGTTTTTCTAAAGGATAATGCTGTTGGATCAGCTAGGTGGATCTATTAAGACTAATTTTGCAGACAGAGAGCATGAGACTTCAAATGAGTATTTTGAATCTCAAATCCTAAACTCATTGAATATTTTATTCTAAACCTCTTTTTTAATTCTTTATAAGTGCGGAAAGCTCTGACCTCTTTTTGGTTGCTTAGTGAAAACTGCACTGTAACTGAAGCATCTTTTAACAGCAATACCCTCTTTACAAAAGCTCTCTATTAATCATGGTTTTAATCATAGCCTGTGATGTTTTCACTTTCTACTACAGTACTAGTATATAGAGATACAAATATATTTATGGATGGAAAAAAATAATTATTATGGTAAAAGAAGTGTAGCTAATATAAAAATTTCAAACTATACAATATTGTATTCTCTATATTAAAAAATATATAATATGACAGTCCAAAGTAATCATATTATACTTTTAACACCTGAAAATTTATTAGTAAAAAAGCATCACACAATATCAAAAGATTTGGCTTACAAATATGTTTCTTTTAACCTGATAGTGGAGAGAGCCAGAGAGGACATAAACATGTTGACAGCAGTGACATTAGCAGAGAGAGAAAGACTCATCACATCATAGTTTATATTTTGTTTAAATTTATTATGAGTTCCATGGGAGGTTCCGCTGATTCCTGATCAGTATAGCTCCTTCACATGCACTCCATCATTAAATGTTACATGTTACAGTTCAGTGAATGGGTTCCCATAAGCATTTTGTTTAACATTCATGTTTTTCTTCGCCATAATCCTCAAGCTACTATTTTCATCAACGAATTTGTTTGAAAGAGAATGAGATTTTTTATAGAGTCAGACAAATCTACCACACAATATATAGGTATGTATCAAGAGTTCGGTATATTACATACATATAATTTCCAAAATTACAAATATCAATGTTTTATCTCTGACGTCAACTTTATGTATTTTAAAGAAGCATCAAGTGGATCATGAAATTTATGCATAGTTTTTTACCATTTAAAATGTTACTATAATAAGACCAATAATCTATTTGGAAAAGACATAAATGATTAGAGAAAATAATGTCATTCAGTCATCAAACAATGTAAAAAAAAAAATGTATTCTACACATTTATTAGATGGTTCTAATTAAAATTTAAGGAATTTTAATATAACTTAAAAATTTATTGTGTGTTGATATAGTAGTGACGTGAGTAAATAAATATGCAAGTATATGTATTTTTTTTAATTTGCAATCTAAAAAAAACTGACCCAGCTTCATCTAGAAATATACTTTTTTTTAGCTTAACTCTATTACATTATTATTTATTTATTTCATATAAAAAAGTTCTCTAATGTCAACCATGAGATCAACTTCTTATCATTTATTAATCTTGTTTTCACTCCCCCAGCCCCTCCCAAAATAATGTTCCAGAAGTTTCAGTCAAAAATGTTGGGCAAACTTTGAATTTTATTAAATTTATTCTGTTTATACAATAAAAAGGATCCAAAAGAGGGAAAAATTCCACTCCCTATGCCACCTCTTCATTGTGTGTTTGTTTTCACGTTTTCAACTCCGTTACATATGTTCCAATAACAATTGAGCGACAGGGAATTTATTTTTTTTTTTCAAATCCAAAATAATGAAGTTTCCATTCTCACAAACACGGAAACAAATAAACTCTAGGATAAATTTTTTGTATGACTAAAAGGTATTAATAAAAAAATTATTTAAATTTTCATATTGATAAATAAATAAATAAAAATAAAAATGGAGGTAGTATTTATAAAATCAATGATTACAGTGATTTAAATTAAGATTAATATGTAACTTATGAAAAAAAATAATTATAACCGAGTTAAATCCTGTTTAATAAACTCATTTATCTTGATTTTTTTAAAAAAAAATAGTATTTTTCTAAAGTATGAAGTAAATAAGAAATGACGAATCGGGAAATCTCTAGAGTTATTAGGCCATTTGGGTGGGCCCTGAGATTGGGCCTAGTGGTTTGTTTGAGATCAGAATGTCAAAATCTCAATCAATGCTCTGTTCTATTCATATCATGCTGCATTTTTCTGCCAAACAGCGCATGAGCTGTCGGCTTAACATGACGCCATCTTCTTTTCTCGGCTCGGCTCGGTTGGGTTGGGTTCGCCAGCTTCAATCATAAACGACTCGCACGTGAATGAACGCTCCCATTCACACGTGGCAACCACCCATTGGTTCAATCCATGATGAGATAGCCCTTGGCCACGTGCCATAAGATCAAAACAGGGACCATCTCATCCAAGTGTTTTTAGCCTTCCGATTTAATGGCGTAACGATCATCAAGATTTCCAAATGTTAACTGATTTTGTCTCATGTGGCAATCATGGATGCTGATTGGTTATTAATAAACACGTTATAATCTCAATTTTGTTTTTATTTGATTGTCATTAACCCATTTAGTGATATCATTTTATATGCAATCATATAAGATATGATATGATCAGATATAACATGTGTATTAAGATTTAAGATCATGTGAGAAGCAATATCTATTAATTCTATTCCTCCGTTTAATGTGCCGTATACATGAAGATGTTTTTCAGATAAATAATTAAATTTTTTATACTTCTAAAAATAAGAACTTGTTAATATACTTTTTACGAGAGCTAGTTCTTTTGTGTGCGTGTGGGTGTGTTTTTTTTTTTAATGTAAATAATAAAATTTAAATATATTTCTTCACATAATATATAGTAATTAAAAATACTAAGCATAAAAGTTTATAGTGAAAGAAAAGACATATACTTTATCATATACTTTAAAAACCATATGCTATGTTCTGGATTATTTCATTTCCAACGATGAAACTTATCTTCCACCCTTAACTTTTATGTTTTAAGATCACATATAATATCTAGAGTTTATTTTGATTACTGCTTTTGCGGTCCACACCAAAGCCACGCTTTATTCTTAGATGTCCCAAGAAAATGTATAACAAAAAACACTGGAAAAATATTTTGTGTGTCATATAAATATTTAAATATACACATAAACATAAATTAAAAATATTTATGAAAAATTATTTTTCTTATAATGGAAAAAAAATTTAAAACATAGCAGTTCAAGTATTTGAAAAAATATTTTAAAATGTTAAAATATAGTTTAATTAAAGAAAATTATTTTAATGATAATTTGAAAATAATTTATTATGCTTAATATTAGTTGAAAATTTAAATATTAATTAAGAAAACTAAAAAATTTCTTTGATTAAGTACCCAATCAATGATTCAATTCGATACTAAAGTTTATAAAAACACATTTAGCAAATTAAGAAAGATACATAATTGCATATGAGAATAAAAGTATAAGTAAAGCTTCTATGATATTCAACAATAAGACTTAAATTGGGAGATAATAAATTATATATATTTCACAAAAAAAAAAATAACGTTTTACCATCAAAGTCCCTAGTTTTCTGATTGCTATTCATTCAACAGAAAGATAGAGAGCATCGACCAAACTAACTAATCCTACGTCATGGTGGAAATTAACGTCTGAAAAAAGAATAACGTTGATCTATTTGAATTTCTTTATTTTTAAAATAATAACTATTTATAAAAAAAACCCTAAAAAACGAATACATATAAGAGTGATGTTTTTATATAAAAAAATAGTTATAATAAAATTATTCATTTATATCAACTTTCTTTTTTCAACAATTACAGCCAAAAAATTTAGCTTTAACATATTTGTTGAAAAAATAGTTCAATTATTGAATGGCTGAATTGGAAGTAAAGGTGTTGATTGAGTAAATACAAATTATATAAAGATAAAGTGATAAACCCAATCATGAATCATCCAATTGTTAGAAGCCTTGACTCAACAGGAACGTTCAGTTGGACATAAAAATTAATTAATAATTGAGTTGCGCATATGCATGACGTGATAGATTATGTCTACACATACCAACTTGTTTTACTCATCAAATTACGTAAAATTGGTGATAACTTTTGTTAAGAGCTCAAATATTAGAACAACTCGAGGCTGTTACATTTCATAGGACTAAGAGAAAAATTGGCAAAACAAAAAGGATAAAGACAACCGAACAAGATGAAGAACAAAGGAGAGAAGGCACTAATCTATGGACCCTTGAGAAAGAGACTTTTTTACTTATCCATGTAAACCCATAACCTCCATAATGGCCTACTTTAGAATCATTCTCAAACCCTTGAGAATGACAGCTAAATAAATTAGGAAGGTCTTGATTTAATTTGATTTCGTTTTTATATATATAAAAGGTTATAAAAATTATATGTAGTTTAAATTTAAATGTAACATTAAAATTAAACTAAATTAAAGTAAACCAATTTTTTTATTTTTTTTTATGATTTTTAGTTTAACTTTTAATAGGTGAGACTAAAAATGAAATAATTTTGTTAGAAAAATAAATAATAGAGAAAAATTAATTAAAAGAAGGAAAATTATGAAGAAAAAAATCAATTTATTGGTAAAGAAAGAGAATACACTTTGTACCCATTTAAGGGTAGAGTATGGTTAAAAAAAATTGATTTTATATGAATCATTACAACAACAAAAATTATAAATATATTACATAGACGTGTTTTGATTTGATTGGGTTCAATTTTAAAAATAAAAAATTGAACTAAATACAATATAATTTTTTTAAAAATTTTCAAATTGATTTACCAATTTAAAACATTTAGTTGAATTTGAACACCACTAACATAAAACAATGTGGTGGCCATGGGTGGCTCTTCCATATATCTCTCGCTTTGAATCCCTCAAAGATGTAGTAAACGTACAAAGCTAAGGTGTTAGTGCATAAGTGTGAATGAAGATGTCGGCTAAAGATGAGATAGGAAAAGGGGTGTGACCACCATTGTTGACAAAATGGAATTTACACCAACCATGATTGAAAGAATTCCCTTCTTTATCAATTATCATGTCATGCATGTACAATAGGTTCATCACATTCAATGGCCTTATTAAGTCAACAACAAAATAAAAGAACCTATAATGGCTAATGGGGACTCTATCATGAGTTCCTTATCAGAATAAACCATCATTTTCTCTTACCATTTTTGGAAATGGTAGTTTTATCCTAGAATTTCCTAATAAGCTAGCTTTGCCTTATTGCCAAAGCTCAAGGGTGATGATATGATGTTGACCCCCACGTGCAAACTCTTGCCCCACACAATCATCTATGTCTTTTTCCTTTTTTAATTTTTGTTTTTAATTTCTAGTTGTGGAAATTATATTCATGATTGTCACTTACCATTCAATTATTTCCTTCATATTTTTCTCTAACTCATGAAGTTTGCTATACGGTGCATAAACCATGTGCCAAGTATGCTATCATATTCAAAATCAGATGCTTGGTTGATTTTCCTAGTATATAAAATGCATTCAAGTTGTCATTGCTCTCATATCGAGGTACCATTATCAATTATAGGGATTGCTTTGTTTATTATTCAAGTTTAACAATGGACGAAGCATCCCATTTCCTACGACGTCGGTGTAGGATTACCGATCTATAATGTGCCTCATTTTTCACCCTTTTTAGTCTAAATAATATGAACATGCTGAAATTGTTACATGAGATAGTAAAGTTGAGAGGGAGATGGCGCATAAAACGTGTCCCACAAATTGTATTCTATCTATTTCAGGAAAATTAAGCCTGGCAAAAATCTTGGTGAGAAATTTGGAAATTATCGATTGTTTACATGTTTGAATGTGCATTGAAATTAATGTCACAATTTTTTTGTTCATTTCATTGTGTATTACATTTGAATTAATGTGATAAATTACAAATTTTGTGTTGAGTAATTAAAAAATGTATACTAAATTTGATTATAAACTTACATTTAAGAAAAATCAATTTTACGAAATCAAGTTTATTATTAACTTAGGTTTGCAGTGCTAAATTCTCATTTCCCTAAAAAAAGGAACAACCATAAAGAAGAAAATGAATAAATAAGAAGAATCACTTCATTTCTTCTAATATTTACTCTTCTTCAGGGATTAATTAGATGATCAATCCTAATACAGAAATTGAGATGCTGTAAAATTTATGCCTCAGAAATAGTATTCAAATACTATACTTTAATGTTTCATGGCATCTAGAAATTAGCAGTGTTAACATTTCCTCACATTCTACCCCTAAATCTGAGTTCTTCGTGTCATTAGCAAATTAAAAGTGTTTGTCAACATTTGCTGTTTTTAGAGGTGATTTATAAATTGTCTTCCAAAATTGAATTTTTGTAAGGGTATTTAATATATTTTAAAATTGAGTTTGTAAAAGTGATATAAAAGGATAGTGCTTGACTTAAAAAGTAGGTGTAAAAGATAATTCTCTGTTTGCATGGATTGGGAAGCCCAAGTTGAAACTATTGGCAAGAGCTATTTATAATGGCTCAAATCAAAATCATCCAAACTAGTGCATGGGTTGCATCATTGCTTTGGATCTAGGCTTGTATTCTGACTACTCAACCCCAATATTTTCCTTTGGGCTTGGTGCATTCGGCCATGGAATTTTTTTCCATCTTTTTTTACCCAAAGAAGCAAATGCCTTATTTGATGTCTTACTATGATCTTTTTATTAACAAAACCAATTATAATATGCACCAACTCCAAAAAGTGCGTAATGTAAAAGAACATTTTTTGAAAAGTTTTGGTTTGTCCTTATTTCATTTTATTAAAATACTAAACAAGAAGGATTTAAAATTAACAATTGTCAATGACGCGAAGAATTACAGTAAAAGAAAACTTGACTCCAAAAGACTCGTTCATGTATTAAAATAGACTAATGAAAAAATTATTTTAAAATAAAAAGAAAATAATATAATTTTAGAATAAAATTCAGATAATGTATCATATTTATTGTTAACATTTTCCAATTCAAATTATCATTTCATCTAAATACCAATTTTACTTCCTAAAACAAAAGTGACAATTCTTGAGATCCATGTGAAAACAATATCAATATAATTATGTATTTTGAAGTGTAATTTATATTAATAAATAAATAATGAACGAACTTCGTAGCACATGTTGAATTGTGTGATTAATGAGAATTCTATTGCTGTTGAGAATTTTTAAATAACTTGTGAGTACGTTAAGTGTGTTTGCAATTTGCCACGTAAGTACAAAAATTCTCACGTTTTTCACACCAAATATCTTACTCTCCCTCCGTATTAAAACTGTTTGTGTAACTAAAGCGCCAAATTAATCACGTGTTAGTAAGAAAGAGAAAAAGTTTAAACAAAATCAACCGCAATCTTTATTTCTTTGTTTCCTCAACGCGAGGAACTAGCGATTGTGAGAAAGCACGCGTTGAAAACGCCGACACAATTGGAGAGTGAAATGCACGGTAAGAGATAGCGCGTAGGAGTAACTAAGAAAAACACATGTGTTAAAACATAATGGCTAAAATACGAGGAGAGGATTTTTAACGGATTTTTCGTGAAAGATTAGGAAAATGCAACATGTGGTAACCATGCATTTACCTTTTGGGTTTGCCTTGCACTTCGCCAAAGCCAAAACAAAGTGCATGGAAATGAGAGACCCGGTCACTGCCTCTGACTCCAATCATCTACATTATATATGCCATCTTATTCTCCCTCTTATGAGTTTTTCAATCCATTAACATGGTAGGGTCACTCACAATGCTCCTCTTGTTTGCTTTTTCATATTAAAAGGGGAACAATTTCTCTACAAACATTCGCTATTTCACATTGGTTGTCTCCCTCTACTACTAACCCCCATATTACTCTCCAACTTTTGCTCTCACTTTTTTTTCTCTCCAAATATATACTTTTTTTGGAAAAAAAAAATGGTGTCGCCCTTGTGGTTTCATGGTGGCCTTGGGTTCCTACTTCCTACTCAATCTATCTTCCTTCAAACCTGTGTTTTTTAATATTTCTTTTCTCTTTTGTACTTGCTAATGTTGTGCCTCCTTGTGTTCTGTGATGGCCCCCATTTGTTGTAATTTTTTATGGCTTAACTTTCATATGGCTATCATTTGTTTCCAACTAAAAAGTTCAAATCTTGGGAAGTGGGTACTTGTGAATTTGTGTTCTTCCTCCCACCCCTCATGTTTTCCTCCTCTTTGCTAATAATGTACAATCAGAAAAACTGTTTCTTTGAAGCTGGTTAATCTTTTGTGTGTTACACCATAAGGATTTTGTAGATTAATTGATTAATTTATTTTTTTTGGCTATTTTTCCTAATAGAACTTATTCTGTCCTGGGGATTCGAGTTTGAAAACTCCTGAAGTGGTTTTTCCAGCTAAAAACACATACTTGGGGCAATTTTCTATGAAAGGATGAAACTATATTTTGTGAATTTGGATAGTGTATAGATAAGGAGTAGGATGAGAGGAGGAATTGATGAGGGTAAGGAGATTAGCCCAATGTTCCCTAGGCTACATGTGAAAGATGCAGATAAAGGAGGGCCAAAAGCACCCCCAAGGAATAAGATGGCACTCTATGAACAATTCAGCATCCCTTCTCAAAATTTTGCCTCAAGATCATCTTTGTTTTCTCTCTCACTCAGAAACTGTACAGTTCCTACATCATCTAGCCATGTGACTCAAGTAATAATCCTTTAAATTTTTAGCTTTAATCATTTCCTATACCCTCTTATCTTTTCCTGCTTTCATAGATGGAACGGAACTCGCTTTGTTTTTTCTGTCTTCATCCCTTTTATAAGCTATAGGACTTAGGGAGTATAGAAGTTTGATAAAACTATTAAGCTTGAATAAAGGTATAATTTTTTATTTGTCATGTGTAGTGAACCCTTGCCAGAATAAACTTGAATTTTTCAAAAATAATTTAACAGTAATACAAAAAGTAGTTAAGTGCTCTTAAATGGAGCACACAGCTGTATCAACAACGGTGAATTGTTTGATCTATCTCTTTCTTTTAATCACTTTGCTTTCCATATTTTATTATATTCAAGTACTTATTTGTTTCCTCTCTATCCTTTATGTTCCTTATGTTTGAACTACAATTCTGCTTCTGCCTCTCTTTATATACCTTTTTAAGTTTTTTTTTATTCATTAGCCATTTCTGATTCTGATGTTTACACTATACTACAGGTCGGTAGCAGTCAAAACTTCCAATTTTGCACCTCCAATGCACCTTATATTATGGCTGAGAAGATCCAACCTTGTAATTCTAGAAAAACTAATCTAACCAAATTGATGGTGAGTCATGCTTGAGAACCTATGAAACCGACAAATTGTTAAAATTTAAACTGCTTCTGCTTATTGTCATTTACTGGTTAATGCAATTTGTTTCAGCAAGATGATTCCATCAATAATAGGAAAACACCTGATGATGGCGAAGATGCTTTTATAACTTCTGGTTCTGCCCATGGGAAAAATTCATGTTGTAGCATCATCCAAAATGATAAAGATGAAGACAAAATCGGTTGCTTTAATTTGAGCTCTTCAGTTAAAACTAAAAGTCAAATTTCATTAAAGAAAGGGAATTCTTCCACTGCCATAGAACTAAAGTCGGCACAATATGGGAAGAACCAGATGCAAGAGCATACAGAAATGAGCCTAATTGGTCTGAAGCCAAAGGAAGGGCCTCCTCAACCATTAGATGGTTTTGGTGATATGACAGATACATCATTAATCTCATTGGTGAAAGGTAGAAAAACTAAAGCAATGAGTAAAGAACATAGATCTTTGAAAGATGAAATTAGAAGTATTTCAGTAGATAGCTTGAAAACATTCCAAGGCAGTAGTGTCCATACACATGAAGAGCATGCTGCTTTTGGGGACAAAATCAACTTAAGGGACCGTCACATTGAGAAGTCAGCAACAAGTGATATCCCTAAATGTCATGTTAAGTTAGAAATTGGTAAACGGTGCTTCCTGGATAAGGGAGATGGAAATGAAGATGAGGAGACTTACAGGAATTGTTATGCCTTAAATAAAGCCAGCCCAGAGTGTACATTCAGTATGGATATTTCCCCTGACAATATTGTAGGAGTTATAGGTGAAAAGCAATTTTGGAAAGCTAGAAGAACTATGATCAAGTAAGTTTATCTCTCTAGTACTATCTGCTTATGATTTGGCATTTCTCTCTTTTTTTTTATGAACTATTAAAAATTCTGAAAAAGCAATACTGTTCAAAGATAATCCTTACGAGTTTCTGAAACTTCTAGTGCATGGTTTTCAATGCGGTCCATTCTATTTTTTGTTCACCTTATACAACAAAAAATTACATGCATCAAAGCATTGTCTCTGTTTAGGTGTAAATTTAAAAGACTCTAAGTGCAAAATGGATATCACAAGAACTTGTCTGTTACCAAATCTTATAGTAAATGGGATCCACGGACCAAATATTATGCCTTATGCTTTTTGGTCTAAAAGTACCAAGAACCTATCTAGGCCAGAATCTACCACTGAATACTGATACATAACAATGGAAGGCCTAGGATTCACAATATCAAAACTAGGGTTTTCTTCGGTGAATTAAGAGTCTAAATTAAGGGAATCAAAGGCTTATATATGATGTGTGGTGGTGGGGTGGGTTGCTTGAATCACTATTTATACTGGAGTACTCAAACATCAACAGTATTCCTTAAAAATAGTCTCTTCATTCACCTAGTTTTGTGAGTTAAGTATATCACTGATACTGACCTACGCAAACTTTGGGACCAAATAGTACACATCTTAGGTCCTTAATTAATTAACCAGCCTCGATGAATATATGTAAAACCTAAGTAACAATAATACTTTAAGCAATGCCTGAAAAACCATAACCAGTGCATAAGTATAACTAAAGACCTACTCACAAATTTACTGAACCAACGCTATCCTTAAAGCTGAAAATAGAGCATGTTGGAGTTGGACCATAACAATCATGTCTGATATAAAATCTTCAACAAACTAGTGAGACTTGTGGATCTTTAAACTTATGAATTTTATTTTATTTTTTGGGCACATCACTAATGGATTTAACTACTGCTTGCATTGACTACCCTTTTCAAATATTAATCACCTTACCTCATTTGAATTAAATGGAAAAGATTTCCAAACCTCAATTTTTCATTAGCCTTCATCCTTTTACCTTGGACAAGATTCATCCTTTTAACTTAAAGTGCATTTCTCAAATTTTAGTGTAAATTGAATCATGTGAACTATTTCTTGAAGCACTCATATGTTTCACCCATTCATTTTTTTTAAAGTTTCTTGTATTTTGCTTTTCTCTTGGATCTGATACCGACATTGCTATATTCAGTCAACAGAAAATCTTCGCCGTTCAAGTGTTTGAGTTGCATAGACTTATAAAGGTAATTATCAGACTAAATATTCTTGACTGTTAAGTTCTTTGAAGATGTGTGTCCCTACCTTGCTTTCACTTGGATTGACATATAAGAAGTAACTAAATCATTTCTTAAAAGCAGGTACAAAGACTAATTGCAGGGTCACCCCATATATTGGTTGAAGATAACCCTTTACTTAACAAGCCACAACAAAAAACATTGGTACCAAATAAATCACAATCTGACCTTGTCAGTGAACAACCATCCTTGGTTGTCAAACTTGACAGCAAGTCTGCGAAGGCCCACAGCGTTGAACTTGCTAAAAACAATGCAATTGGGAAGATTCCCATTCCTTATGTCAACTATATAAGCAAAGGCCATGCTAACCAGCTCTCAGATTATGGCCATCCTTTAGGAAATCTTGCAGTAGCCTATGAAGACATAAATTCCAAACAGTGCTCAAAGTACATCTATCCAGCACCAGGAAACCAGTGGTTAGTTCCTGTCATGTCCCCATCTGAAGGCCTTGTGTACAAGCCAATCATAGGGCCATGCCCTCCAAATGCAGGATTCATGGCACCTATTTATGGTACAATGAGCTTCAATCCAGGAAACAAGGACGATTCGGACTCAAATCTTGCTCCTGGTTCTCACCAAAAGTTTGGAATCCTTTCTAGTACATCTTTACCCCAATTCTTGCCACCACCATTCATGCATTCACCTTCTATATCAGCTTCACCTGTTGAGCAAACGGGGCAGTCTAATGGTTCTGAAAATCACCATTCATGTGGAGAAGTAAATTCTGGCATGGTGTATCAAAACTCCTCTAACATGTCCAGCCACACAAGCCAAGCTATGCCAAGAAACATTTCATCAATGAAAGATAAAGAATTGCAAAGGAGCACTGCTAGTAGTCCATCCAAAAGGATGAAAAGAGATGTACTTCCTTTGTTTCCTGTCACTCCAGATAGGGACACACAAGTTGAACAAGACCCACGTGTGATCAAAGCTATGCCTCACAATCCAAAATCAGCAACTGAATCAGCTGCACGAATATTCAGGTCAATACAAGACGAAAGGAAACATTTGTAACCACTGAAGTCACCCCTCTATATTCTCATTTCACAAGTCCCTTAATTTGACACTCTTAACACTCTATCTATAACCATTTTTCTCTGGTAAATATACCCCCCCCCCCCCCCCTGATATATTATATTGGGGATAATACTTTAAGAGCTTTAGACAGGCGAGGAAGAAACACATGTATAGGTTGAAGCAGAATTGTAAATTCATGACACAAAAAGACTACTAAAGAAAAACATTTGTACCAAGCACTTGAAGAAACGCAGAAACTTCATCGTCCTCAGACTTCAGCAGCTGGCTTTCCCTTGTACAAAGAATTTCACTTAGACAAGTAGTAACATCTTAGGAGCCAAACACAGACACACATGCATATAATGTTAATGTTGTTCAAATAGCCTAGAAAGAATATACTAGAGCAAAGGAATTGCAGTAATGTACTTTACACACTTTGGGCAATGTCACTTGCCTTGTTTTTTTCCCTTGTGCTGTTACTAGTATGGGTGTCAGACAAATCTTGATATATTTTGGACCAAATATATACAAAAAGTTTTATCCTTATCTAATTAAATTAATATTTGTATCATAATATTGTTTTTACTTTATATTTATTGAGAAAAAGAGAGAGTAATAATATATTAGAGTATATATTTTAAGTGTTAGATAAAAAGTCTAGTGCAACAGATTAACTTATAACCGAACCAACAATATATAGGGTTGTTTAAGTTATTTCATGGGATCAATAGTTTTATTTTAGATAAATTAATGAGATTTTTTCATAAAAAAGTTAAGTAAAAATATATGTGTAATTTTTAATATAATATTTTAACTTATTAATTTGCTTAAAATGATGTTGTTTGTTCTCATAAAATACAACTCCACATTTTATTAGCTGACGACATTTTTAGCCTAATTCAACCAAAATTTACCACAACGATAATGAACTGCCCCAAATTAACGTTAGGTTAAGAGGATATCTCAAATGTTTTTGCGTATACTTCACTTCTTTAATATCTATTATGGGAAAAAAAATGCCAAACCACCTTATTATGCAAACCGAAACCAATGCAATCAATGCGATCTCCCATATATCAAGGAGAAGATAAAAGAAACTAAACAATGAAATTTCACAATTACAAAATTAACATTATTTTTATAAAGTTTTGTTAGTTTATTTAAATATTTTTTTATTAAATTTATTTTAATAATTTTTATGGTTAAATACAAAACATGAATCCTTATTTAATAAAATATAAATAAAAATTGTTGATCCAAAGACATCCTTAATTTTTAACTAATTAATTTATCAAGTTAATTTAATTCCTTTGATCATTTGAATGAAAATTTAAAAAATGCTTTCTATATTCAATTTATTTAAAGAGACAAATTTTACTTTAGAAAATAAAATACAACTATCATTATTGATCAGAAAATAATGGTTAAAATTTTAACATGTTTAGGAAAAAATTTTATTGTTTTTAGAATTTATTTAATGAATTAGTTAAATTTCAAAATTATAATCACTTAACGAAACCTTATAACCTCAAGCGAATTATTTCTATTATTTTTTTTATCAAAAATTATAAAATTTAAATCTTCTTATATTATTAAATAACATGATATAATCATATTAAAGAAAGATTTTTTTTTATCAAATTTAATTAGTGAATCCTATAATCAATTATGATGGATGCTCATAACTTGTACAATTTTTTCTTAATATAACCGTAGCATGTTACTCAACATCATCATAAGAGGATTCAAATTCAAAATTATTTTAGATAATTTATTTATAGTTTAGTTACCTTCTCTTTATCATTTTTTATTGATTTTTTTAAAGTTGATCAAGTAAGCATTTACTAAACATCTTTAAACTAAAAATAAAATACAACTATGTATTAATAAAGGCAACCTAAGAAAATAAAATATATTATGCATTGATAAATATGACTTAGTAAAAAAATAAATTTTTTTAAAAAAGCTTAATCTTCTTTCATTCAAAATAAAATTTCACAAAATTAGTTTGGAAAATGATAAATATAAAATAAAAATAAATAAAATCATAATTTTTCAAGTAAATTATTAAATAAATTTTTTAAATAATACATAAATATATAAATTATCATTTTTTTTCTAATCTATGTCAAATGGTACATAATAATAAATCAATAAATTATTTGTATTAAAATTTGTACTATTGAATAATATTAATGTATTAAATTATATATTTTAATAAAAATATATGGTACGAGTTCATATTATATGTCATTTAATATATATATTTTTTGTTATCTATCTATTTTAATTGTAAGAAATTATTAATTATTTTTTATGAGAAGAAATCAATTTATTTTCAAAGTAACTTTACTTAGAATTATTTTACTCAATAACTCTCATATACAATTATATTTCATCAATTCAACCGTTGAATTAATAAATTATATTATATAAATTATTTTTACAAACTTTTATAAAATTTAAAAAATATTTGATATTTTATTAAATAAATTCAAATTAAAAGATATTATAGGAGATATATGATCTATTAATTTAAATTTATTTAATAAAATATCAAAATTTTTTTAAATTTTATTAAAATTTGTAAAGATAATTTATATAATATAATTTATTAATTCAACGGTTGAATTGATGAAATATAATTATATATAAAAATTATTTAGCAGACTACAAGCAAAGTTCCTTTTGAAGTAATTTAATTTTATATATATATATATCTTTTATATTTATTTAGTTATTATCAACTATAATAAATTATTACACTTAATATTTTTATTATTTTTATATAAGAAAAATTAAAATTATAATAAATAAAGAAAGATAAAAACAAAATTAATAAAGGATAAATTAAAAAATTAATAATTTTTTAAAAAAAGTTAAAAACATTAATTATATTTTTAATATTTATATTCCTTTTTCTAAAAAATAAAAAGAAAGGGAGGGAGTTAATAAATTATTTGCAAGTTATTGATGTGAAGCTTACAAATCTGGGTTTTGATTCAATTAAATAATCAAACTTAAGAATAGTTTATTTTAAGTATTTATCATATTATTTTTGTTGTTTCTTTTAATATTTTTATTAAATTAAGTAAAATATATTAACAAAGTGAAATGGTATTCAAAGTTAAGAATATCTAATAAGCAAAGTTTTAAACAGTAATTGTTTAAAAACAGGGTAATATTATTTTACAAAAATTCAAAACACACTTATTGCTACTTTTGCAAAGAGCATATTTCTAGCATCAATTAACAAAGTGGCAAGTAATTTTGTTGCGGTTTTTACCCAAATTCTTAAATGGATCGTTGCCATCATGCCATCAAAACGTTGAAGCAAAGGAAAAGAATAATGTACAGAATACTTAATGGACTGAAAAAGTTTGGTGGTCCACCAATTATTCTACCTTGTAACAATATCATTGGGGGAAAAATGCTCACAAAAGACAATAAAAGACGCTTCAACAATAAAAGACGATAAGAACCAATTAATAAAAGAGAAATCTTATTTATACAATAATATTATATAAATTTCATAATAGTACAACATGGAGCATGTGTTGGTAGAAAATTGTAACAGCCTAGGTGAAAACGGCAACACGTGCACCAACAAGAGACCACATAAAATTGGTAAAAAGTAAAAACAAACGGCAATTATATGGGCCGAACCCAACCCAAAACGACAGCAACAACTTAAAACTCAAAAAAGTAACAGACAAAAATTTTGAAAGTTATGTTAGGTTTCAACGAACGACTACGTGAGTTGCTGTTTTTTAAACTTTCTCTTTCCTTTAATTAAGTGAGGCCCCATTTAGAGCCTAACAAACAAGAAATTAAAAATTAAAATCACAACTTAGCACGTTTTTTATACAGTGATGAATGACAGAAAGAGTAGAGTCTGCAAATAGATAGCACAATTCTCAGTTCCATTGAAATCTGGCGCAATTAAAGAATAGAGGAGAAAAGTGTGAAGAGGATCCAACACTTTGTTCCTTTAACGTCTTTGTTTGAACTCTATATAACTCGCTTTCGTTCATATCCCCAACATGGCATCATGGTAATGCGGTTCTCACGCTTCTGTGCTTATTGCTTCTTCTTTTTCTTCCTTCTCTAATTCACCGTTCAATGCCCTTTCCGAGAAAACAGGAAACCAAAGTTTGGATTTTGTTCATTACTTTCAACGATATGATCGTTGTTGGTTTTGTGGGAAGCTGATTTTCTCTCTTTATTTGATGTGATCTCGAGCTTTGTTTGGTGTTTTGATCTGTTATTTGATATGGGGTGTGATTGTTTCTCCCAATAAAGAAGGAAGGGTGACCCATGTGGTAAATTAGTGTGACATGTTTGTTTTGATCTGGTTTTACCGTAACATGTGAGGTTTTTTTTTTTTTTTATGCATATGAGGTGTTTGTGAGATTTGATTATGTGGGAAGGCACACAGTGCTAAGATCCTAAGTTTGATTGGAAGAGAGCAGAGGAAAAACCATGCAGTCTAGATTGGAGGAAGGGAAGGACCCTGGTGCGTTAAGAACTAGTCTCTCTAGGCCCTTCCCTTATAGATTTCTGCAGTTCTTCTTGCTCTTTTTGGTTATTGGCCTGGGTGCTTCGTTTCTTAGCATGTATATGATTAGGCATTTCGGTATTCATAATGTGGCTTTGGTACAGTCTACGTTAAAGCCTTGCTTTGAGCAGCCAATGACCGTAGAAAGTTGGATTAGGCCTCCTTCAAGTTTGCTACATACCATGAATGATACTGAACTCTTCTGGCGGGCTTCATTTGTTCCACGGATCAAGGCTTATCCTTTTAAGAGAACTCCCAAGATTGCCTTCATGTTCTTGACCAAGGGACCCTTGCCAATGGCTCCACTCTGGGAGAAGTTCTTTGAAGGGCATCACAAGCTTTATTCCATCTATATTCATTCATTGCCGTCTTACACTGCTGATTTTTCATCATCATCCGTTTTTTATGGGAGACAGATCCCAAGCCAGGTATAAGCTAGATTTATTTTATGTAAATTTGGTTTAGATGTCCCATGGTGTTAGATGCTGTGTGTGTTCATCAGGAGAGTAGCATTATTTTGTATGGATTGTCATGTGTTCATTTGATCATTAGTTGTCTTTCACCAAGCGTAGTTTGATCCATGTAGTGGGAAAAGGCTTGGTCGTTATTGATGTTGTGGCATGTCTTTCTTCAAAATTCTATATTTAGAGTTCTAGGCTATATCAATGCCATTTATTTGCAGGCATTTCAATCCATCCACCCCTATTTATTATGGAGTTTTATCATAGGTGCTAATTTGTGGTCATATTAAATGATTGTCAGGTCCCATTCCTTTGTGTGATACATGGTAGTAAGTAACAAATCTCAATGTAAAAGGCTTATAATCTCCCTCTGCTATATCATGCTTTTTTATGTCAAACAAATGTTGATAGGAATTATCCAACATGTGGATCTAGGAGTTGTTTTCTAATACTGGAATAAAATGCTGTTTGGAAAAGAAAAATCATGTTCGTGGTTATTCATATATGAATTATATTATGATAAAAGGAAATTTTATTTGCTTTGGCCTGTTTAATATAATAGATTTTTCTTAGAAAGGAGTACCTCCGAACTGTATTATGCTATTATCTCTATCTATATAATATGTGCTGGAGAGGTATTCATTTTTCCAAGGATAAATATAGATGGGTAATTTGACAACTGGTTTCCTTCACAAATTTTATGGCTGTTACTTTTGTGATTCTGCACAAATTTACGATATCTAGCTATTAAAAAGTGGTAGAAGAACTAGTTCAACTTTTGAGTTAACGATGCTCATTAAGACTTGCATATTTAGTGAAAATAAACAAGAGCTTTTGGTCAGTTGAAAATTTTCACCACCTCTAGACAGTTTTATTTACCTACACCTTTTGAATTGTGGTTATAGGCTGCTGATTACTGACTATTAATGAATCATTTTTTGGATAAGTGTGCCTGTTTTAATAGGTTCTGTACAAGTTATTAAATTGTTATTGTAACTTTTTATGAATTAAAAATTATATTCAAGGAAGACTGTTTTCGTTAATAGATTTATCTGCGCCAGCATTTTATTATACAAAGTACAGCATTGAGTCATTAACGCTGGTGAGAATAGAAAGAAAAGGTTTTTGGATCATCATACTTGGTTTGAAAGCCTACTTAGCATATAATCTAGAAGTGGACATTGAAATGCAGATATAACCCTGACAGTATATGAATTTCTTGATGGTAAATTGAAATAAAGTAAATGTTTCTAAAATTGGATGTTGCAAATTATTGCAAGGGGGGAGGGGAGAGAAGGAGGAAGATTCAATAACTGATTCTTGGGTCTACTAAGGTCATTCAGACATCCTTTGTGCACCATGAATTCCCTTTTAGTTGTGGCTGTGACTATGATACTTGGTTTTAGGATTTCTGTGGCCTATTGATCCACTGTTTGAGTCTTTAAGTTCCCCTATTCTAATGTATGTGATTCACAACAAGGTACATGGCGGGCTGTTCTGTATATTCAATTATGATTTAATAGCTCCCTTCCCCCTTGCATGCAAAAAAAGGGGGGGGGGGGGGGGAAATCAAGCCTCAATCTTCATTTTATCCTGCCCATGTTTGATGGCTTTAAGCAACTAAGCAAGATTGCTATCAATTTTGAAATGTGTTGGCACAAAGTAGGTAATAATGATCTGCCACTGGAAGGCTCTGGCTTCATGTTCTTGAAAATATTTGTTTCTTCATTCTTGTGCCGCAGTAAACTATCTTTGCTTAAAAGGCATGCGTCTAATTGAAAATTTTAATAAATATCTTATTTATTAAGGTTGACATGATGCATAGGTGCCGGTGGGAAATTATGAAATAACTTACACTTAGCAATCAAACATGTCTGCCATCCTATGTTTTTTTAATTATCTAACAATTCATTGGAGAATATGCTTCTAAAACCAAACAAGCTTGTGGAGATATATAAACTACTTTTCTCTTGAGATGTTCCTCAAATTGTGCATGTTTTTCAATTTTGATAATGTGACTGTTAGACCAAGAGTAGGTTTCAGGTTGAATAGTTTAAGTTTTTTAAGAGGTTTCTTATTGTGTGTCTCCTTGGCAGGTTGCAGAGTGGGGAATGATGAGTATGTGTGATGCTGAAAGAAGGCTTCTGGCCAATGCTTTGCTTGATATCTCAAATGAATGGTTTATCCTCCTATCTGAGTCCTGCATTCCTCTGCAGAACTTCAGCATTGTGTACCGATACATATCAAGGTCAAAGTATAGTTTTATGGGTGCATTTGATGAACCTGGTCCTTATGGGAGAGGACGCTATGATGAAAACATGGCACCTGAGATCAACATGAGTGATTGGCGTAAGGGGTCTCAGTGGTTTGAAATTAATCGTGAACTCGCTGTCAGGATAGTCGAAGACAGCACTTACTATCCTAAGCTCAAAGAATTCTGCACACCACACAAATGCTATGTTGATGAGCACTATTTCCAGACAATGTTAACCATTAATACTCCTCAGCTTTTGGCAAATAGAAGCCTCACTTATGTGGACTGGTCAAGGGGTGGTGCTCACCCAGCTACTTTTGGGAAAGATGACATCAAAGAGGAATTCTTCAAGAAAATTTTGGAAGATCAGACATGTCTTTATAATAACCAGCCATCTTCTCTTTGTTTCTTATTTGCAAGAAAATTTGCACCTAATGCTTTGGGCCCTCTTTTAGATATAGCACCCAAAGCTCTAGGAATTTGATATATGCCTGCCTTCTGAGCTGCATCTTTGAAGGAGCTGATTGGAGCATGTTAGTTAGCTATCAGCTGACTCTACTTTAGTCTCACGATTCATCTTCTAATCTCCCTCTTCTACCAAATTTTTTAGTTGCTCCTCTGGCGTTTAGATGTGTAGGATATTCAATCTAAACCACATTTTATACAAGTGTTAGCCAAATTATTGACTAATATTTTTATTGGATTACTTGATTAAATAAATATTTTAGTTTTGAGCTATCCTTTTGAAATATGTCTTGCTGTTAAAACCAGTTTTCTCTTTCTTTTTTTTGGCAACATTATGATACATTCTCACTAACACTTATACATTATTTTGTATGAATGTACACGGTGCAATTTGATTTGATTTTAAAGAAAAAGTTATCTGAACCTATTAAAAAAATACTTATGATTTGATTTGATTTAGGTGAAATATGTTATGAAATTAAAATAAATTAAATCAATTTTTAGCGGTTTAATTTGTTTTTTTTTGTTTAAAAAAATAATTCAAACAATAAAAATAGTACTAAATATGCATAGAATATTATGTTCAAAATCACAACAAAAATAAAACTCATAATAAAGAAGCTTTACAATTTATAAGTAAGAATAAAGAGGATTATAGTAAAAAAAAAATGTATATTTCGAACATGACTACATACTACTTAGGATAAAACTAAAATATGTGTAATTTCATATGAATTGAACTGTAAAAAATTATGATTTTTTAATTTTAATTTTTTTATTCAATTATATAGTTTAAGATGGATAATTCTTGAACACCCTTAATATTTGAAGCATTTCGTAACTTGGGTTCTTCCAATTAGCAATTTTCAACTCTGTCACTTGGTTTGCCTAGCAAAAGGAACCGAGGCCAGACATGAAGCATACATATAACATGTTTGATTAAGTTTAAATTTGAAAAAATATTTGTTTATTTTTTAAAATTAATACAAATAAATTATTATTGTTTTAAAAGAGTGAACCGCACATGCACTTAGTAGTCAAAATTTTAGTTTTGTTTCTTCTTGTTTGTAGGTCCAAGCATTAGTATCAGAGTAGCAGTGTCTCTGTCAAGTGTGGGCACATCAGGTTGGTGAGATGCCACTAGTTTAGTAACTCACATTGTCAACTCTTTCTGTAAGCGCCTTTACAATCATTAGATTACAAATTGTTTTGAACGGTTCACATTTTCACTCTCAAACTTTTTCGCTTAATAATTGGATTTGATAGTATTTTTACACCAACCATTTTGTTCTTTGGTCTTCCATGATGGCCTTCAATTAATTCTTTGTTTTTGGGTACACCTAGGCCTTAGGACATCCTCTATTAACTTGAATTGATATTTTGAACACTTCACATATGGACCAAAAAAAAAAACTCATTATCATCATTTCCCTTGCGTAGAATTCTTACAATAATGATATATTTCGTTGTGCCACTTTATTTTATTTCATCTTAATTAAATAATTTTCGTACTTGAAATGACTTTTGAAATTGAAGTAATAGATGAAACACATAATGAAGAAAAAACCACAAACTTCAAATTTAAAATGAAGCTGAAAAGGTGACAACTACCAGGCCAAAAGCATATATCGAAACTGCCAAGGATATAAAGTTATGTAAAAGAGAAAAAAAAAAAGAAAGAAGAATCTTTAAGAAAAAGGAGAAAGAGATAATAAAGAAGAAACTTTGTTACTGATGATTTTAAAGGACAAACACCAAGCAAAATAAATAAATAAATAAATGTAATACATTTAAAGCCAAAGTATGTGTGAAACCAATGCCTTGTACTAAGACATAAGCCAACATGGATTTGTAATGATTATAACTCATGATTTTCCACCTCTATAAGCAGTGTGTCCAGCTGAACTTTCAAAAGATAATTAACAGCTAATGATGCATGAAGTGCAGCTCCATAACAAAGTGCATCTTCATTGACTTTGTAATAGGGTTAGTGTAATCCTGGAAGCCGTTCATGTGAGGCATTCTTCATTCCAAGGTCGAAGAAGTAGCCAGGCATAGCCTCTTGATAGAATGAAAAGTCTTCAGCTCCCATTTTTGGTTTCATGTCATGAACTTTATCAATGCCAAGCAACTTCCCAGCAACATTGTAAAAATGCTTGTGCAAGTCACCATCATTTATAACCGGTTTGTCTTCATCAAAGAAGTTTATTGTTGCATTACACCTGTGTACAGCAGTATGACCAGTGATAACCTGCACCATGAATCAACCTTAGCCATAGGTCCATAGCAGGGTACAGCGAAAATTACAATGGTAATGAAATGAAATGACTGCAATAATCATTTTAGTTGCAATTAGCTTTTCTGATAAGGGCAGAAAGATTCCTTAATTGTGGGGTCTGAAGAGGGTCAAATGCATGCAGCTTACCCCATAAGGGAAGAGGTTATTTCCATGATTAGGATATGGCCATCAAGTCACAAGGCAGTAATCTTACAATTATGCTAAGGCTCCCCAACATACCTATAAGCTTGTCTACAAATAGAAATGCAATACTAGATTTTGGATTTTTGGTTAGTTTTGTGATATAAGTAACAAAACTACCCACCACAGGAATTTAGTTCGCCAAATTTTGATTTAAGCTATGCATCTTATTTTGACTAATGATTCATACATTTGTTGGCACAAATAACTGCGGATATGACAACAAATAAGAATAAGATGCAGAAACATTATGCTAGTGCAGTATTTATGCCCTGTTTGACTGTCACCGTACAAATATACTAGGATTAGTTTGTTAAATAAGTACTACAGAATTTCTTATCAACAAAAATAATTCGATACATAGGGAATAAACCAGCTATCTTAGGTGTAATTTTATCAACAACTTAAAGCATAAGGGTTTAATAATTTACTTTAATTAATAAAATGAATTTATCTTTCTCCATGATATACCTGCTCAATGCACTGTCTTAAATTTGTGACAGAATCTAGAATAACATTGAAAGCACTGCCTCCTTGGAATTTTCCTACTGTCACAACCTGTGAGTACAGTCTTCATGTTAGGCAGACACAAGATTTTGGCCATTAAACAATGAAGGTCCTTCTGGGTACAATCCCTATGCATTTCCAACAATCTGTAATTATCACATATAGACAAGTACATGCGCATGCTCATGTAGTTACATGTGCAATTATACACGCACTAGCATGACTATAAAGGTACAGATCCAATATCCATCTATTGTCATTAAAATGGGAACTAGAGTTATGTTCCTTTCTTATTTTCACTGACATGGGTTTTCAAAGCTTTGTAATTTTTCCTTATAGGTCTCCAAGTAGAATATTATGTTCTTAACGCTAGTGATTAATACATTTGGCAGGACATTCTGGATGTTCTGAGGGGCAATTAATGGAGTGATTCTCAATTCTGGATGAACTATGAAGCTGAATACTATTATAAATAGTGTCCATTTTAAGGATTGGTCATTTATTCCTTTCTGACAAACCTAATCTTACCACAAGGATGAAGCATTACTAAGATCAATTCCATTGATTGAACTGAATCCTTATGCAGACTCGTTACCAAATTTATAACAATGACTTCTAACCACCCTTGTGATACAACACATTGTCATACAGATAATCATTGATTCCAAGAGATAACAAAATTAAAAGTTAAACGAAGACTAATTATTCCTAGTTCCTACTATCTGCAAACCCATTCTAAGCCTCAAAACTTGAATTTCACCCTTGCATAGTGCCCTATATTTGGACTTTGGCATTTAAATTGTTCATGGTCCATTATTTCTACTCCCTATTGCCTTTTTAATTTTAGTATTATACACTACCCAATTGCACAAAAGTGATATTGTCACTTCTTTTGTCTTGAACATATTATCTGTTCAGTTAACATGTCACTAAGCAGATGATGCAGTGGTATGTTTACCAATACTTTTTTTTTTCTTAAATAGCCAAAATGGAAAAGCCTCCCTCTTAGTATGGGTTCAGCATATGGTACAAGCTTCACCATGTTAGTAATAAAGTAAGAATAATATAAGCATAAAAGAGGATGTGGAGGCAATGGAAAGGAAGAAAAAAAACAAACAATCACATTTGAAGCTGTCAATATAGGGTCTATAGAATGTTGAGGAATACCTGCATGACCTCCCTTCCCAGTTATTATTGCTTCAAAGAAGCCACTATCTGCATATATGATACCATACTAGAGGCCACTTCACCTACTGGAAGCTTAGATGAGACATGCAATGCAAAGATAGCACTTACATTTTCCAACACTCCAGTTTCTCAAATTTTCTTAGCCCCTTCACCCTCCTCCTCTGCTTGTTGGAAAACAAGAATAACAGTTCCCTATTTAGACAACAAATAATGAATCATATCAGGGATCTATGAGAAGGTGAAAACAACATAGCAATTCTTTAATATTTTCTATTTAGAATTTATTAACTAAAATAAATTTGATCCAATGAAGAAAATTTTTAAAAAACTTTCTCTTAAAATTTCAATCTCACATTTTATAAAAAAATTTACTTATAAACTTTTAAAACTTTAATATTTCAACATCAATTGCTAAAAATTTGAATAAAAATTAATAATTGGAGATTTATTAAGGAGAATGTTTGAATTAAATTAAAAAAATAATTTCATAAAATAAATTTTAAAATTCATTGCTCATAAATCAAACAAACCAATATCATCTCAAAATGATAATATGCAGTATTATCATCGCACTGAAAATAAACACTTACCAATTTATTAATCTAAGCACAGAGTTAATTTTCCAAATATTCTATAAACTACTCCAAATTTATTAATGTAACTCATTTATAAAAATATATTTACGTTTATAAAAACATTACCAAATGATCAAAACATAAATTGATAATATGCTGTAGAAAAAATTACAATAACAACAAATTGACTACTATTCATGTTATACAACAAAAGCATTCTAAATTTATTACTCAACATTTTGTTTTTCACTATTATCAAACTTGCAAATTTTTGCTCGAGCCCTGAGTCCGGAAATCTTGAGTGGCTTACTCGGAAGAGTCCCTTCAGAATTTTCATATATTATGTACATAAGCTCTAAATTATATTGTCAATATTTAAGTTGAGAAGGAAAGACACTTTCTATATTTATAAACAAAATTAGATATAAATGATTGATAGTCCTTACCTTCATATTTTCATTAACCTGTGATATCTTGATCAACCATATATTTATAAACAAAATTAGAAATACAAAATGCATCATTGATATTAGAAAAATAGAAAATAATTTAGATTCATATTGATGTTAAAAAAACTAAATATTTCAAAGAAGAAAATGTAAATAAAAAGTTGCTAAAAATTATATAGAAAAACATATAGACAAAAAAAATAATTTAACTTTCTGCAAACAGCGAAAAATGAAACATCCAAGCCTAAAGTTTGTGCCTTTCTTTACTAAGAAAGGACAACGATATCACACAATGAAAAAAACAAAAATAAAAATCTTTTAAAAAAATTAAAATTTTAAAGAGTAAAGAGTAAACAGAACATTACCTTCTAACTCTGCACTACATCTCGTGGCTTTACGTAAATAAGATGTTTTTTCTACTCAAATGAATCAAATATCAACTTAAAAATTAAACCTTTACAAAAAAATAATAATAACAACACAACCAATTATAAAAAATAAAACAGTAAAACTTGAGAAATTCATAAAAAAAATCTAAATTCTTTCAAAAATGCAGAAGAAAATAAAAAAAAGATAGATAACATGAGTCAAATCTGAAGAAAATAAAATAAAGGAAAAAATAATAGATCCAAGATATAATTGAATATATATATATATATATATATATATATTATATTTATTATGGTCAATTATTATCTTTATCAAATTAAAATTAAGTTATAAGTGATTAAAATAGGATCAAACTAATAACATAATAAATAAAAGTGAAATGAAATGAAAATAGTTTGAGTTGAATTATATTTTAAGTATTTAAATTTATTCTGTTAAATAATTTTTTTTTAATTTTGATCTGATTTAAAGTTTACAAACTTCTTTAAAAATTTATATTTCAAAAAAGTTAGTAAATATACTTAAAATTTACATTAATTGATTAAAAAAATTTATAAATTTAAAATTTTATAGTTTAAAAAATTATTAAATAAACATAATATATATATTGTATAAATATAATATATTAAAATAAATAATAAATATAAATAATATATATATAAAGATAAATAACTCTTTAAATAAGTTATTCAAATTTTTTTATTAGCTTAAAACTAATTTGTTTATAAGGTTCTGTAAAATACGTATCTATCTATTTATTAAACAAGTCAAGTTAAGATGAAGTTTAAATAAGTTCAATCATTGAACACGATTTTATTCTTTTCCGTCCTTACTACTAAAATATTAATTATAGATATAAATTATACCTAATATTAGTAAAGTAATAAATTGACAATAATAATTTTAAAAAAGATAAAAAAAAAATTTTCTTAGAACAATTATATATTATCTTATTACTTTACTCCTTCATCATCTATGGTTCTCTTAGAATTTTTGCGAATACTGTATATTGACAATCTTTTGTAGTAAACAAAATTTCGAGCAAAACATTAAGATATTCATTTTAATGTAGTTTTGACTAAAAAATTCAAATAATTTTTTAAAAAATAAAAATTCAATTTTGAGCATATTACTAATATTTTGCAAAATTTAAAAAATCATAAAATGAAAAAAAAATGTTACGAGTTTAAGTGTATGCTCACCTAAATTAGGTGCAATAAAAAGGGGAATGCCAATATATATATATATATATATATAATAAGGAAATAGTGAAAAAAAAAAAGTTATTCTTTAATCAATTTCGTTTTATTTTTCAGACATCCTATTCTCAAATTTACTTTTTATATTTTGCGTGATTGCAAAGTTGTTATTCTGCCGAATTATCTATACCACTCCCATTTACTATCAAGATATATGCGCATGTAAATGATCTTAATTAAGGAAAAATCACAAGGGAATCTGAACCATGCGAAAAGTAAAACAATGCCACATTCATTTTTACAAGAAATACACTAATTTGGCTTTTAATGATTACAATTAACAGTTATAATTCATCATGATGTTTCCCCTCCACCACAGGTACCTGTTGGTGATGTTTTAGAAGATAAGTAGTAGCTAAAGATGCATGAAGTGCAGCACCATAAGGAAGTCCATCTTCATTGAGTTTGAGATAGGGTGAGTGTAATGTCTGAAACGATTCATTTGCTGTCTCCATTCCAAGAAAGAAGTAGTAGCCAGGTATCACCTCTTGATAGAATGCAAAGTCTTCAGCTCCCATGGATGGTGCCGTGTGAATATTAACTTTATTGATGCCAAGTAAATTCCCAGCCACATTACGAAAATGTTCATGCAAGTCACCATTATTAATAGTTGGAGGATAGAAAGGTTTTGATTCATCAAGGAAGCTGATAGTTGCATTGCACCTCTGCACAGCAGCTTGACCAATGATAACCTGTATAGAAGAATTGGAATTAGCCCATATCATAAATGCAGCGACAAATACATTACAGGTGCAAGTTTTTTTTTTCTTTTTTGGTTCCAACAGAAACTCATAAGCTTATGTAAAAAGGGCAAGATGCACAAGGCTCCAACTATTGTTAAATATATGCAGCCTTTCCATAAGCAAATAAGTTATTTCTAAGAACGGAACATGTGATCAATAGGCCACAAGGCAACACAACAATCTTACTTCTACAATCATGCGAAGCTTCACCCTCAAACCAATAAGCTTTTCAAATTGTCAACCAAAGGAAAAGGGTGTAATCATGGTTATTAGTATCTCATAGGAATTTAGTCTCCCAGGTTTGTGTATTTGATAGGCATTTTTATATAGGTAAGTGCAAAAGAGGGATTTAGTAAGGCTATAACAAACTTGCATAAGTAGCAACTAGTGTGGGAAGCATTTTGGTAAAATTAAGAGCTGCGAGGGATACAAGGGAAGAGGGGGGAAATGAGAGAGGAGACCGAGTTTGGGGTAGTTGTTGCTAAAGGGAAGAGAAGTTTTTCTTTTATTCTCTGTTTCTGTACTTTCTGCAATTTGGCATTTTGCCCTTGTAATCAGAGCTTGTTCACTGACTTTTTCTTTATCAGTTACACAGTAAATTTAGTTCCTACCAGTAATCTATGCATCTACTCTCAGTAATGTTGACCAGTTTTCTGTATGACAGTGATTATGAATTTATGATACAAAACAATATGTAAATGTGGTTGTCTTTGACTGTTCCTATGAAATACAGCATTTCTTACTATTAATAACTAAAGTTGTTTGATGCATGAAAAACTAACCAGTTATTCATCATGTAAAATTCTTTTTAATACCTGACATAATCATAATCAAGCCATTAGGTAGGTTTAACAACCAAAAGAAATGACGTTATATTATAGAAGAGATCATTAATCTCAGATTTCAGTTTATGCATGTAAAATGAATCTATTCTTCTGTGAGTCATACCTGCTCAATGCGCTGTTTCAGTTGCTGAAAGCTTTCTTTAGAAAAAGCTCGGAAGGTTCCACCAATTGTGACATAATCTGGAATAACATTAAATGCGCCACCTCCTTGGAACTTGGCAACTGTCACAACCTGTGGGGCCATGCTTTATGTAAGGAAGACGCAGAGGATTGTTGTCATAAACAAGGAAAGTCCTTCAGGAAACAAGCCTTTCATCTATTTGAATAATCAGAGGATTGTTCACACATGCATAAATTCTAAAGGTCTAGATCCCATAAGCCTCCATGGTCAGTAAAAGCTTGTTATCTAGTTGCGTTCCTCTACAGTTTTTTCACTTACAGAGAATGGTATTAAAAGCTTCACCTTATTTGGTCAAGTCATATCATTTTTTTCCCACCCTTTGCAATCCAGACACTTGGGGTCTGTTTGGGGGTAGAATTTTGGAGGAAAATAGAAGAAAGGACAATTCTTTTTATTTTAAAATTAAGAGAATTAGATGATGTTTGTAAAAATTAACACAAGATTAAAACATTTAAGCTTATGCTAGTTTATTAATTTTTTTTGTCATTTTAAAAAACATCAAATTAGAGAATATTTATTTAAAAATGAAAATTTAGTCCTCCCTTCCCTTTCCTTCTGAAACCCTACTCCCAAACAGGGCACGCTGTGTTGTAATCCAGATACTGGATGGCTTTGACTGGCAAATAGTGGTGTGGTTCTCAAATCTATAAGGTGCTCTTCCAAGCTCTACTTTCCAGCCAAGCCAATCGCTCAGTTTGTTACATAAAATGTAATAGCGTTCTTACATCTTAACATATAATTGAAAATGATCCTCAGAACTAAAGTTATGTCAAATTGTTCTACAATGGAAATGCTCCAATACATTCTACATTTCAAGCAGATTAAAGCAGCATAGTCATGGATTTAGAATATCGTGAAAACTACTCAATTTTAGCAATAAAATAGGGATAAAATAAGTATAAGTGTGTGGATCACAATGGACAAAGAAGAATTAAATTTTAACCAAATTGACCTGGGAGTCCAGAGGATCGGCCTCACGAGAAACAAGGTGTTGTAAGCTAATAATCACATTAGAAGCTGCCAATATGGGGTCTATATTATATTGGGGAATAGCTGCATGACCTCCCTTTCCACTTATTATTGCTTCAAAGAAACCACTTCCTGCCAATATTGGACCAGACCTAGAGTCCACTTGACCTACTGGAAGGTCAGGTCCCACATGTATTCCAAAGATAGCAGAAACATTTTCCAAGACTCCAGCATCTAAAATTTTCTTAGCCCCTCCACCCCCTTCCTCTGCTGGTTGGAAAACAAGAACAACAGTTCCCTATTTAGACAACAAAATAATGAATTTATCAGGGATCCATCAGAGGATGAAAACAACAGAACAAAAAAATTCAGAGAAAAGTAGCAGAAATGGATGAGTGTCCTGGTATAGTAGAATGATATATGGGCCAACTTTTTCTCTTTTTTGTTTTATTTTCTCCTTTCTATATTTTATTACAATGCAAGAACCAAGAATAATTAACAAAGTACCAATATTTTAATTAAGATGTATACCGGATGATCGAAATACTATAATTTACAAAGTTGGCATGATACTGGCATTGATAATTCGGTAATGGGCAGCAAAGTATCAATATTTAGAAACTAAAGACACTTTTGAAGTTAAAATAAATGGAATTATACATCACAAAAGTAAATAGATACAACAACAACATAAGCCTTATTCACTAGGTGAGGTTGGCTACATGGATCACACAATGCATCATTAGACTCGATCAACAACCAAATTTTCTTAAATGTTATTTACCATGAATTTTCTTTTAATAATTTCATCCAAAATCCTTTTTAGCTTTCCTCCACCCTTTTTCACAGGACTAAGAACCATGCCATCAACTTTTCTTACCTGTATCTTCAATGGCCTTCTTTGCATATGACCAAACCGTCTTAACCAACTTTCTGTTATGTTCTCCTCAATTGATGCCACACTAATATCTCACCGTATGCGGTTATGTTATATCTTGTCCTTTCTAAGATTGCTTGAATAAATAGACAACTATAAATCATCAAAAGGACCAGATTGCTTGAATAGATGGCAAATTGGACAGTAGTGACCCCACATTTTAACTTGAGATAGGAAGAGCAGCATGAGTGCGAGGGAAAACAAAGCAGAACATAACATTACGTTGAAACAAAATGGATAGCATTTCTGGTTGAAAGTTGAAAGAGGGAAGGTGGACATTCAATACGTGTAACCTACTCATAGTAGCTTAAAGAATAACGTGGATCCGCTTAGGAAGAGTACAAATCCAAACACACTAGGAAACAAAAAAGCAGCAAATATAAAAAGTAAAACCTGTATCTCTTTTTCATGCTCTTTGAGAATCTTTGCAGCACCAAGAAGCATGGTAACATGAACATCATGACCACACGCATGCATCTTTCCAGGTACTTTACTCTTGTGCTCCCATTCCACCAATTCCTAAGGTTAGAAACTTAGAATATATTACCAAATCAATGGAATACAAATATGGAAAAACTTAGGTGTAGTACCATAAGTGTGTTTGGTGTTGTTAGCCAATCAAAATTGGAGCTTTAACTTTGTAACCAACATAGATCTACATTAAAGGTTGATATCAGTTACTGCGCGAAAACTCTAATTTTGATTGAAAAATAACACATACATATAATAGTGCACCTAAGTTTGTAGCACTAAGTTTTGTCATATATATATATATATATATATATATATAGAGAGAGAGAGAGAGAGAGAGAGAGAGAGATGGATAGGCATATAGATAAAACTAGAGGAAAAACAAACATTACTCTTTTGTTGACTTACCCTTACCCCCGAATAGAACCAACCCTTAAAACTATCATAAATAACAGTCAAAACCCTTGTTCAAGCAAATGATAATCATCTAAAGGAAAGAAAAAAAATATATAGAATTAATCTAACCTGCATGGGAAGAGCATCCATATCAGCTCTTATTGCAACAAAAGGTGACTTTCCTGTCCCTATGAAGCCAATGACACCAGTGACTGCAACGGGGTGTTTATAAGGAATACCCAATTTATCCAATTCAGCTCTAATCAGTTTACTGGTCTCAAATTCCTCATAACCTAATTCAGGATTCTCATGAATCTTCCTTCTGATTTTCACCATCCAATCAAAAACCTCAGGCTTCTTGGCAATATCTAGAAAGTTAGTGGGGAGTGGGGTTGAGGTGAAGGATGAATCTGATAATGAGAAGAATGGTGTTGCAAAGAAGACATGGGAAAAGATAAACAATTGGAGGCAGTTGAAGAAAGCCATAGTTACTTGGCAAGTGACTGTGGAGAATTAACTGGAGAAATTAAACAAAGACCAAACAGAAGAGTAGGTATATTCAGTTAGATCATGTAGCAGAATTCAGACACAGAAATCTTAGAAGGGCCAAACGAGACAAGTAATGAGTGATCTACCTCGAAAAATGTTTCTTTTTACCATAAAAAATCATATAAGAGCGGTTTTTATGATCAACTATTTCAATCTTCAATATTTATATTAAACTAATTTAATTTTTAATTCTTTATTATATACTAATTTTAATGATTTTGAAAAATATTAGTTGTGATATCAAAATATAGAAATTAAATTCAATAGCAAAATAAATAACAAATTATATAAGGAAAAAACATGAGATGGATTGGTAAAAATGTATAATATTATAAATAATATATCTATAAAAAATATAGTAATTTGAAATAAAATATGATAAGTAATGTAACAGAAAGATTAAAAAAATCAATAAATTTTATAATTTTATAAAAATAAAAATCTTTGTATTTATATTGTTTTCAAATAAACATTTAAATGTGATTAAACAATTAAAAATAATTTTTCTATAAAAATATTTATTTGACTTTTAATATATTAAATGTTTATTTTTAGTAAAATATTATTATTTTCATATATTTAAAATCAATCATAATAATTGATATTAATATTTTTTATTTAAATTTCCTTTTTAAAATTTATTACTTCTAAAATAGGTTTTTTAAATTTAAATTTTATTTTAATTTTTTTAAATTTTTATCTTAAATCTTGATTTTGTATCAATTGATCCTTTAAATTTTTTATTTTTATAAATAATTCTTTCTATTAAATTGAGTTATTACAAATAAAAATTCCAGTCATTTATTTATGTTAGATTTCAATTATTTGTTAGGTTTTTTGTATAATTTATTTTTTAAAACACTAAAACATAATAAAAATTGTAAATTAATAAAGAAAGGGGGAAAAGGGCCTTTAGAGATGTTAAAAGTCAATCAATTGGCAACTTTTCGAAATTCATCAAATCTATAATATATACATTAAAGTTTCATTTTTAGAAAAAAAAATCATGCTGAATTATTGTAAAGAAGGTATACCTATTATTTGAAAGAAAGAAAAGAATGTTAAATTTTAACGCACACATAAATAATATGATAAAGAGAGAGATTTTATGACAACATATTAGAAAAAGTCAATGAATCAGTTAAATTTTATAAAAATGAAAAAGATAATATTATATAATATTTAAATAATTTTAACAAAAAGAGATATGTGGTTTTTTTTATTTGTTTTTAGTTAATATAAAAATATAATTTAAATAGTATAATTATGCATAAAATGTTAAGATTATATATTTTAATATGTAAAAATAATTATCTCATGCGGTAAGTTTTGTGTAGAAAATACTTATATATATATATATATATATATATATATATATATATATATATATATATATCATGATGATGTAAATTGTTTTTTTTTATCTTATTCTAAAGAGTTATGATAGTTAAATATAACTATAATCTAAATATACATATGCATCCTAAAAGTTAGATATTAATTTATTAATAAATTTTTATAATCAATGTGATTAATTATATAATTAAATTAATTATAATTTTATATAAATAAAATTATAATATTTTTTAGTAATTGATTATATATATATTTTAATTGATTATTTTTTATAAATTAAATGGTAATTATTATAAAAATATGTAATTAATTATAAAATAAGAATTAATTTAATTATATAACTTATTATATATCCTTGTTAATTAATTAATTAAAATAAATTTTAATATATATATGTGAATATTTAATTTTTTTTAAGATATTAAAAATAAAAAAAATAAATAAAAATATAACAAAATAAATAAATAACTAATTCAGATCAAATAGAATTAAAAATCTAAAGACAGAAAGTTTCATATGAAAGAAAATATTTTTTTGCTCTTTCTAAATCTTCTATATAAAATAGAAATAGCATATAAGATAAAGGAGAGACTTTTTCAATTTCAATCTCATGTAAAAAGATATCTTTCAAACAAAAATAAATTATAAAGTTTATACTTAAAAAATAATAAATATAAGTTTTATTTTAATTATTATTATTTTTATTTTTATTTTATTATTTATTACTTTATTTTTTTATATTTGTTTAAATTTATTATTATTATTATTATTTATCTTATTTATATTTGTTTTTTCTTCCTTTTCTAATTAAATTTTTTAAAAATATTTATAAATTTTTAAATCTCATGCAATGAGTTTTAATATAAACAAATAGTAATTTTTATCGTTTCATTTTAATTTGTATAAGTTGATGTGTAACTTACGCTTAGCTCGAGCTTTGTAGACAAGTGAACCATATAAAAATTATATTTAACTCAATAAAGTTTCATCTAAAATTATTTTCGTATTTTTTAAAATTCTAAATTTTCTAAAACTCATGGGACCAGTTCTAATACAAACAAACAGTGTTATTTACTGTTCCATTTTTTAATTCGTACATGTTCATATGTAACTTACATTTAACTTAAAATTTGTGCGTGTGAGTTTAAATAAATTATACTTAATAAAATTTCATCTAAAATTTACATGACGAATTCTAACACGAACGAGTAGTGTTATCTGTGTTCCATATTTTTATTCATACAAGTTCAGGTGCAACTTACGTTTGGTTTAAACTGTGTACGCATGTGAGTTTAGGAAAATTTAATAAAATCTCATCTAAAATTATTTTTCGAAAATTCACATATCTAATATGAACGAGTAGCATTCTATACCGTTTTATATTTTAATTCGTACAAGTTTAGATACAGCTTATATTTAGCTTGAACCATGTGCACATGTAAGTTTAAATACATCATAATTAATAAAATTTCAACTAAAATTCATTTAGCGAGTTCTAATACAAACGATTAGTGTTCTCTACCATTTCATATTTTAATTCATATAAATTTAGGTACAGTTTACATTTGCTTTGAATCTTGTACACACGTGAGTTTAAGAAAATTTAATAAAATCTTATCGGAAATTATTTTTCTAAAATTCACATAACGAATTCTAATACGAAGTGTTCTCTACCGTTACATTTTTAATTCGTACAGATTTAGATACAATTTATTTTTGGCTTGAAATCATATTTAATAAAATTTTATTTAAAATTATTTTCTAAAATTCACATAACGAATTTTAATACGAATAAATAACATCTCTTACCATTCTATATTTTAATTTATACAAATTCAAATATTAAAAATAGGATCAATTTTTGTTAACTATATGAGTAAAGTGTTAATACTATTCTTGTTCGTAATCGACTTTAAATATAGAATTCTTTTTTTATTAAATTTTTTTAAAATAAAAATTTAAAGATGATTCTACGATCATTTTTAGTTCTATTTAAATTTTAATGAAATTATCATTTTTGTTATAATTTTGATTATGATAATATAAATAGATATATTTAAGGTAAATATAATTGTTAATAATTTTCATATCCTAAAATATCAATTTTTGTGGGGTACATGTTCTACAAGCATTATTGCATCTGTGACCAGTGTGAATCTGACACGAATAATCTCACATATTTTTTCATTGAAATGTTAAATCATATCTCATATTTTAAATTGCCGACCATTCTACGTAATCGATAATTAAAAAGAAAATACAATCACAAATCATAATCGTTTGTTTCTGCTTTTATTTTTTTTCACCTATTTTTGTTATTAATGTTTAATTTTATTTACATAATATTTTAAATTAACAATCCATTGGGGGCACAAATCATAGAGATGGTTAAGGATTTATGCTCAAACAATAAATTTGGAGATATCAATCAAACATATTAACAACTTTTTCCACATAGTTTAATTTGGATAAGTTTTCGGAAGCAATGCAACTACAATTATTTGGTTCTGTTATTAAATTCAAATCATTAAAGGACATAGAAATTGAATGTTACATTGAAGATTATCCTACTATTTAGTCAGGTCACCTGAAGGACTTCTTTTTAAAAGTTAAGAGTTGATCAAACAGATTGCATGTTGTGTTAGAAGATAACCAACTGTATGCATTCTTTAAATCACTAAGTGTTACTGATAAAATTAAAAATTAAAATAGTTTTACACGATATTCTGAATTTGAACCTGATATTGTTTTAGTTATAAAAAAAATTGTATGCATCCTTTTTTTTTTAATTGTACGTACTTTATTCTTTTATGTATGAATGCTTCAAATTTTGCAACATTTACTTGGAGTAAATAAATCCCCTTAATTATTGATCATTTGCACTTTTTAATTTTTGTTTGTCATGGCAATTTCAGGATCTAATCATTCTGGATGGGTTAAGGGATTTTATAATTCCTGAACTTTGTGACATTAAGGGATCAATGACAAAACAACCGATTGTTGTAACATTAATATCTAGTTTTGAGGGACCAAACATTTTTGGTGAAAAATATTTGCAAGCGCCTCATCAACTTTTCCACTGCAAGTAAAGCTCATCACTTCAGCAAGGCAAATTCTCTATGTTTTCTGTAGGGGAATTTGAGATTGCTAAATTTTATATTTTTATATCTTTCTTCTCTATTGAACAATGCATCAATGGGGTCTTATATGTCTATTCATTGATAAAAACACATGAATTGAAATAGCATGTCTATTTATGATAACCAACTTAAAAGTTATAAAATAAAAACAAAATAACTGCTAGTTATCAAGTGTTCTTTATTAATCCCATTTTCCTACTAGTCCTAGATATATGCACATATAGCGATTTAAGAGGGAAAGGTCTAAGGAAGTTGTGGCAAGAAATAATCTGCTTTTAATGGTTATTAACCGTTTAAAATTCATCATGATGTTTCCCCTCCACCACTGGTACCTGGTGGTGATGTTTTAGAAGATAAGTAGTAGCCAATGATGCATGAAGTGCAGCACCATAAGGAAGTCCATCTTCATTGAGTTTGAGATAAGGTGAGTGTAATGACTGAAACTCTTCATTTGCTGTCTCCATTCCAAGAAATAAGAAGTAGCCAGGTATGACCTCTTGATAGAATGAAAAGTCTTCAGCTCCCATCAGTGGTGGCACATCAAAATTAACTTTATCCATGCCAAGCAAATTCCCAGCCACATCACGAAATTGTTCATGTAACTCACCATTATTTACAGTTGGAGGATAGAAAGTACTCCATTTTTCAAAGAAGTTGACACTTGCATTGCACCTCTGCACAGCAGCTTGACCAATGATAACCTGCATAAATGAAATAGCCTTAGCCCCTACAATAAATGCAGTATATATGCTAGTATTTTCATTTTCAACCGAAACTCATAAGCTTATGTTTACTAGATTTTGTCCCCATTTTTGTATGCTTGGGTTTTAAGTACCTATTTGCACTATCAAGAAAAACTACTTTGCAGGAATTTAGTTCCCCAAGTTTGTGTAATCTATTCCTCTACTCATAGTTAAGTTGATTAGTTTTTATTTTTATTTTTGTTGACAATGATTAAGACAGAACATGATGTAAATGTGGCATCTGAGTTGTACTTGACTGCCCCTTACATTTATACAAATTTATATTTGATTCTATTAAATACAGCATTGCTTATAGATAACTAAAATAAGTTATTTGATGCAGAGGAAACTAAACAGTTGTTCTTCAGGTAACATCATTTCTAATACCTAATAAAAAATCATAATAAAGCTATTAGGTAACAACCAAAAGAAAGAAAACAACAGATTACTGCAAGGTGATGATGCATATTATTGAAGAGATCATTAAATTCAGATTTCAGTTTATGCATGTAAAATGGATCTATATTTCTGTGATCTACCTGCTCAATGCGCTGCTTCAGCTGTTCAAAGCTTTTTTTAGAAAAAGCTCGGAAGGTGCCACCAATTGTGACAGAATCTGGAATAACGTTGAATGCATCACCTCCTTGGAACTTTGCAACTGTCACAACCTGTGGGGACATGATTTATGTAAGGAAGACACAGGATTATCACCATAAACAAGGAAAGTCCTTCAGGAAACAACCCTTTCATCTGTTTAAATAAGCACCAATTATCATATATAAAAATGTTCTCACACACACAATACATCCTAAAGATCTACATCCCATATCCCTATATGGTCATTAAAAGCTGGGGGTGTAGTGTTTCTCTACTTCATCTTTACCACTGACAAGGGTATGAAAAGCTTCATCAAACTTGGTATTCAATTCATATTATTTTTTCCCAACCTTTGTAGTCCAGACACTTAGCAGAGACACTGTCTTGTAATCCAGATACCGGATGGCTGTGACTTGCAAATGGTTGAGTGGTTCTCAAATCTATATGGTGCTCATCCATGTTTAAAAGTCCAACTTTCTAACCAAGCCAATCATTCAGTCTGTGGCATAAAATGTAATTGTACTCTTACTTCTTGGCATATAATTAAAAATGATCCTTGGAACAAAAGTTATGTGAAATTATCTCTACTATGGAAAAGTTCAAATAAGTTCTTCATTGCAAGTAGACAAAAGAGGTGAAGGCTTTCCATTGATAGGTTGCAATCATATAGGCTCTGCAATTTCCTTTCATTTTGTCTGGTCTTTTCTGATTTCCACATGACATAATTCAAGTAAACACAGCAGAATGGCTGATTGCTTGAAAATTAGCATAGTAATGGATTGAGAATATGGTGGGAACTTGTTGATTTTAGCAATAAAATAAGAATGAAATAAGTATAAATGATTTGATTGAAAGGGAAAAAAAAAGAATTGTTTGAAACAAATTGACCTGGGAGTCCAGAGGATCAGCCTCACGAGAAACAAGGTGTTGTAAGCTAATAATGACATTAGAAGCCGCCAATATGGGGTCTATAGAAAACTGTGGTATAGCTGCATGACCTCCCTTTCCACTTATTCTTGCTTCAAAGAAGCCACTTGCTGCCAATAATGGCCCAGACCTAGAAGCAGCTTCACCTACTGGAAGGTTAGGTAGCACATGTATTCCAAAGATAGCAGAAACATTTTCTAAGGCTCCAGCATCTACAATTTTCTTAGCCCCTCCACCTCCTTCCTCTGCTGGTTGAAAAACAAGAACCACAGTTCCCTATTTAGACAACAAAATAATGGTTTATCCTCAGAGGATGAAGTAGAATGATAAGAGGAAAAATAAAGCAGAACATAAAATTATACAAAAAGAAAACCAATATAAAATGCAAAACCTGTATCTCTTTCTCATGCTGTTTGAGAATCTTTGCAGCACCAAGAAGCATGGTAACATGAGCATCATGACCACATGCGTGCATCTTTCCAGGTACTTTACTCTTGTGCTCCCATTCCACCAATTCCTAAGGTTGCAATATATCACCAAATCAATGGAAACAGAAGCAACCCTTAAAACTATGATAAATAAAAAGTCCAAAACCCGGTTGAAGCATATGAAGAAAAGAAACAATATATAGAATTGATGTAACCTGCATGGGAAGAGCATCCATATCAGCTCTTAGTGCAACAAAAGGTGAATTTCCTGTCCCAATGAAACCAAGAACACCAGTGATTGCAACAGGGTGTTTATAAGGAATACCCAATTTATCTAATTCAGCTCTAATCAATTTACTGGTCTCAAATTCCTCATAGCCCAATTCAGGATTCTCATGAATCTTCCTTCTGATTTTCACCATCCAATCATAAAGCTCAGGCTTCTTGGCAATATCTAAAAAGTTTTTAGAGAGTTGGTTTGAGGTGAAAACGGATGTTGCAGCAAAGACATGAAAAAAGATGAACAAAGAGAAACATTTGAAGAAAGACATAGTTTGATTGGTGTTTGGGAGAATGAAATGAAGAAATGAGTGAAGAAGAACAAAGTAACAAACAGTGTCAAACAGTTAAACGGCCATGCAAATAGGATACCTACCTCATGCTTTATCAGAAGAATTAAAATGTATTTTTTATTATTTAAATATTTAAAAGTTTATAAAATATATAATATTTATACACAATTGTTTTTATTCTTTATATACGCATATTTACAAAATATATTCCAAAAATAAAAGAAACAACTTTTGCTTCTATTGTCACCGAAACATCTTCCATTAAAATAAGGTTGCCTACAGTTTCGACTTTTCATAGAATTACAGTTTCAACCAATGTTTTAATATATTATCTTTTACGAATTTAATTCATTTAAAAAATTAAATATATAAATAATAATATAACATACATTCATTTATTTTTGAAGGTATATCATTGCATCTGTTTTATTTTTTATTTTTTAAAAATTTAACAACGGTTGGATGAAAAATATAAACAAATATATAATATTATTTATATGCATGAGAATTATTATTACCTTTAAAATAAATATAAGGTTTTAATTAGAATATTTTATAATTATAATTAATTTATATTAAAAATAAATATATTATTATTTTTAATTTTATATAATTGTTCTTCTTGAAAATATTAAATCCATTTTTTATTATTAAATCAGATCTAACATTTGTCACACTAGTAAAAATAATAATATGCTATTTAATCAAACTATCATAAGAATTTATCGAAAAATTGAAAAGACAGATAATGGTAATATTTTATTTAATTATATGGGTAGACGCCAGGCATAATATACATGACTATTTGAGCAATAGTAATATCTTCTTATAAAATAAAATAAAATTGATGCATCATTTATTAGGTGAGGAAAAACGATTCATGATTGCTCCTTAATTAATGTTATCTTGTCTTTAGTTGCAAACTTGGGTATAAAATTTAAAAAATAATCCCATTTAATAATTAGGAAAATCATTAAAAAGTTATAAGAATACTTAAAATTATTTTCCTAAAAAGTTATAAGAATACTTAACATTATTTTTTTATTTTACATATGTATTATTTACCTCCCTTCATAGTTCACCGCATGTGTCATAGTTCTTCATTGTAATTAGATTTCTTTGCCATATTTTCTATTTAGCAACCAAAAATTTAATGATATATTTAGTGAAAATAGGTAATGCAAATAGCAGTTATATATCTTTTTAAATTTAATTTACATTGGACTTATGTATATTAATAAAATTTTATTTATATTTATATAATTATATATGTATAAAATCATAATATTTAATTATTTTATTTTCAAAGTTACATCTTGTTATTAATATTTTAAAGATATATATATATATATATATATATATATATATATATATTTATTTATAAACTTATTAGCTTTAGATAAATTTAAAATTATTGTTATGTTTCATATTTTTTATTATTTAATTTTTTATGTTTATATTTTCAATCAAATATAGATATAATATGAAAATAATTTATTTAAATAAATAAAATTAAAAATATGAAAACTGAATAATCGTATTCAAGCCAAACAACGTTTAATTAAATTGGATTTCACTCTAAAAATAGCTGCGAAAGCATGCATGCACCACTGTCCATTCCGATTTTGCAAAACAATCAACATATTCGAGAAATACAAACAAGTAGTCACTGCAATTATAAGGTGAGTTATTAGTACATGATGATATATTTTTATGCCAAGAAAGGTGAATTAGTAATATAATGATTGAATTTTATGATAGTATTGATTTAAATTTCAGTGCAAGTAATACAAAAAATTTTATCACTCTAATTATAAGGGGAGTTATTAATACATGATCATATATTTTTATGCTAAGAAAGGTGAGTTAATAAGAATTAAATTTTAATAATATTATTGATTTAAATTTTACTGTTAATGTAAGAATTTTATTAAACAATGATCAGTAAATGCTTTTAAATTATTGAGATATGTTCGTTCCTAATAATTTTTTTAAAATTCAACTTATTTAAACTTTTCTCCAAAGAAAATCATATATTTTTACGAAACACATAACTGAATACATATGATATTTATTGTGTAAAAAGAAAAGCATATTTTGTAACTAAACAAAATCTTTAAAAAAAATTATTTACTTAGGGGCATTCACAAGGCTCAACTTTATACATATTTAGTTAATTATCTCTAATTGAATTTTAGATTGATGGATTCAGTGCTCGGCATTGTAAAGGTTACATAATTAATGAGATACATAGCCTGGAAAGGATTTGGGTCTCTATCTTTATAGTGTTAATTAGTTTAAATTGATTAGGTGAAATGTTGATTTCTGCTGACCTATGCTAAATGGTGTAACGTAAGCAAGATAGGATGCTGTCAATCATAATCGAAACTATAGTTATAAAACTTGGATTGAAGATTAGGTAAGTTTTTAAATTATTTAAATCATACAATTACATTGGCATAAAAGTTAATAATAAATTAGTGATTTAAGATTATATAATCTTAAATTTTTAACTATATAAAATTATAATATTAATATAATCATAAAATTTTAAATCAATATCGATAGATCCAAATTTAAAAATGTTGAGTAAAATAATTCAAATTTCATAAGATTCCTTCAAGAAAGAGACAATATTGGCGTTTATTGATTATTATTAACGGTATTGTTACAATTCATCATGATATTTTAGAGGATAATTTAAAGCTAATGATGCATGAATTGCAGCCCCATAAGGAAGTACATGTTCATTGATCATAAAATAAGGTGAGTGTAATTGTTCAAATTGTTCATGTGAGGCATTCCTCATTCCAAGCATGAAAAAGTAGCCAGCCATAGCCTCTTGATAGAATGAAAAGTCTTCACCTCCCATCAATGGTTTCATGTCATTAACTTTATTGATGCCAAGCAAACTTCCAGAAACATCTAGAAAATACTCGTGCAAGTCACCTTTGTTTATAGTTGCTGGATAGAAAGGCTTCTCTTTTTCAAAGAACTTCACCGTTGCATTGCACTTCTGCACACCAGCTTGTGCAATTACAACCTGCATAAATGGATACCATTTCATTACTGTAAAGAGTGTATCCATTTTTAGTTTAATTAATGCACATAAAGGTGATATTGATTAAAAAAATAGTTTCAATTATAGCATTTAAAATAACTTTATTCTTCTCCGTGACATACCTGCTCAATGCGTTGCCTTAATTGGTCAAAGGTTTGTTTTGAAAAAGCTCTGAAGGTGCCACCAATTGTGACAGATTCTGGAATAACATTGAATGCATTACCTCCTTGGAATTTTGTGACGGACACAACCTGTGGGAAGATGCTTTCTATTAGGACCTTTCAGATTCTCTAGAGTAGTGAGAGGATGTACTTTAAAAAATAAAATACATTAATAACAGTTAATTAAAAAATTAATAATTAAAATTATGAAGTTGAAGTTAATTTACCTGAGGATCAAGGGGATCAGCTTCACGGGAAACAAGATGCTGTAAGCTAATTATAACATTAGAAGCTGCCAATATTGGGTCTATAGACTGATGAGGAAAGCTTGCATGGCCTCCTTTTCCAATTATTTTTGCTTCAAAACGACCACTTGCTGCCATTATTGGACCAGATTTAGATCCCACCTCACCAATTGGAAAATTAGGTGTTACATGCAATCCAAAAATAGCTGTAACATTTTCCAACACTCCAGAATCTCTAATTTTCTTGGCCCCTCCTCCACCTCCTTCCTCTGCTGGTTGGAAAACCAAAACTATAGTTCCCTATTTAGACAACAAAATAATGTTATATGATTTATCCCCTCAGAGGATGAAGTAGAATGATAAGAGGAAAAATTAAGCACAACATAATATTGTACAGAAAGGAAACGGAAACAAAGAAGCCAATATAAAAAGTAAAATTACCTGTATCTCTTTTTCATGCTGTTTGAGAATCTTAGCAGCACCAAGAAGCATGGTAACATGAGCATCATGACCACACGCGTGCATCTTTCCATGAACTTTACTTTTGTGATCCCATTCCACCAGTTCCTAAGGTTGCAATATATCATCAAATCAATGGAATATAGATTAGGGGAAAAAATTAGTGTTAACAAAACTTGATGAAAAGGAATAATATATAGAATTGATGTAACCTGAATGGGAAGAGCATCCATATCAGCTCTTAGTGCAACAAAAGGTGAATTTCCTGTCCCAATGAACCCAAGAATACCAGTGACTGCAACAGGGTGTTTATAAGGAATGCTCAATTTATCTAATTCTGCTCTAATCAGTTCACTGGTTTCAAATTCCTCATAACCCAATTCAGGGTTTTCATGAATCTTTCTTCTGATTTTGACCATCCAATCATAAACCTCAGGCTTCTTGGCAATATCTAGAAAGTTGGTTGAGAGAAAGTTTGAGGAATCTGTTGATGAAAAGATGGTAGTTGCAGCAATGATATGGAAAATGATGAACGAAGGGAACCATTTGAAGAAGGACATAGTTTGATTGGTGTCGGAAATACCGTTTCTTCATTATCATATGCGTATATATATTTAAAGAAATATAAAAAAATGAAAAAGAGAGAGTAATAAATATGATAAACAAAATAGTATAAAAAAATAAAAGATAGAAAAAAAATATTGAATGTATGAATGCAATCTATCCTTTATAATTTGGATGACATTTGCTTTGTGCTATATTTGTAATATATTATTTTTGTTATTAAATTTAAGATATTTATTAAATTACCTTAAGAATTTAATGATAATTTTGAATCAAATAATTTAAAATATAAAAAAATTAAAGTACATGCAATTTAATTAAATTCCTTTTATTTTTAAAATACTTTGTTTAAATAAAGTATTTGAATTTTTTTAAATTCTTTTATTTAGATAGAGTAATTTATTTTTTTTATTTGAATAGAGTAATTTATTTTTTTATATTTTAAATTTATTATTTAAATAAAATAGTTTAATTCTAGGTATAAAAATATTAAATAAATAATTATGCAGTTATTCTTATTTAGTGATACTCTTATTTTATAAATTAGAAGAAAAAATTTAATATTAAAATTTTAAAATTAATTTGTTAGTTTGAATAAGGTAATAAAATATATGATATCAATGTTAGTAAGGATAAGATAAAATAAAATTATTATAAATTATTATTTAATTATTTTATTTTATATTTAATATTATGTATTAATATAATAAATAAAATAGTAATTATATTGTATGTATTCTGTAAAATTAATGAATAATCTAACTGAAAGTTAGTAAAAAGTAAAAAGATAAATAAGAATTAAAAGTTAAAAAAATTAATGAAACATAAAATTTAAAAAACTTGCTCATTAAAATAATTTTTTTTATATAAAATTAGTTAATAAATATAAAAAAGATAAATAATGATATGATTATTATACTGAAATTTAATTATATATTTTTTATTAATTATAAATTTCAATATTTTATTATTTAGATTAAATTATTATACTAAAAATAAAGATAATATTTTCTATTTAATTTTATTTATATATTTCTATATAAATTATATACATAAAATAATATTTATTTTATCTTTAAGTATTTATCAATCAAATTAAATATTATATTATAAATAATTTAAATAAAGTATTTAATAATTAAATTAAATAATAAAAAACAATATTTTGCAATAAATAATTTTTTTTATAATATATCAAAAAAAAAAAACTTTCACCTAATAATTAAATCATAAATACAAGTATAGATAATGTTAAAAAATTGCGATTTTATCCAATTATCAAAACATATACTATGTCAGATAAAATTGAAATGATATTAAAAAAAATTAGATAATTATTTTATCTTTCGAATAACTGAAATATACTCTTAAATGCATTCATTATCTTTAAATACAAATTTAATATAAAAATCTTAAATAAATATAATTATAATTAAAAATATTAAAAAATTATATAAAGACTCAAAATTAATTTTTATAGTCTATATATTACATATTTTTTATTTATTTTCTTTCTTTATATTTAACTACAATTATCTTAGTTAACTAAGATTTCATTTAGAATAATTATGAGTTTTTTTTAAATCAATTTTAAAAACAAAAATTATTTGATAAAAATAATTTTGAAATAATTTTTAACTATTTTAAAAATAATTTTGATTCAAATATTAAAATAAAAAAAATTATTAAATGTTATTTTTTGTTCTAAAATATTTTTATTCTTAAATTTATCCAACATTTCCGTCATTAAACTATTATTCTATAATAATAATAATATATTTTTTATATTTTAAAAAATTAATTTATTATTTATCTAATTTTTATATAAAATAAATAAATAATGATATTTAATATAAAAATTATATCATATTTATAATATTATAATATAATTTATATTATATAATTATTTATAATATAATATTATAACGTATATTATTTTTATATAAAATAAATATCAAAAAAATATAAAAATATTATAATAATATATAAAATTATTTATCGTAAATATTTTAATCATATAATATATGAAATAGAAAGTTGTATTATATAATATTTCTATATTATAACTATTATACCATTATTATTATTTTATAATATTATTTTTATTTTTACTATTGCTAATATTATCATTATTATTATAATAAAATAAATTTATTTTTAAAATTTTTATGTTTTTATTATTTTAAAATAATTAAATTATTGATATATTTTTTATAAATTTAAAAATAAATAATATTATTTAATAAATTAAAATTATATTTAATTTATAGTATTATTATATAATTTTATGTTATATAATTTTTTATAATATAATATATACTATTTTATGTGAAATAAATATAAAATAATCTTATATATTGATTATTAAATAATATATCAAATATAAAATTATATAATTATATAATATTTTTATATTATAACCATCATTATAATTACCGTAAGTACTATTAATATAATAATAATAATAATTTTTATTTTTATTATTTTAAAAATAATTATTTTTTAAATTTTTTATTTTTGTCTAAATTTTATATATTAAAAAATAAATAATGTTATTTGATATATAAATTATATTTAATTTATAATTTTATAATGTATATTATTTTTATGTAAAATAAATATTAAATAATATAAAAATATTATAATATATATATAATTATTTATTTTAAATACTAATTATCAAATAATATATAAAATATAAATTTATAATGATATAATATTCTTTCTTTTATTCTTGTGAATAACTAATTTTATCTGTATATATAATAAAAAATTAATTAAATTTTAAAAATTTAAAATTTATTTTAATTAAATAAGTTAAAATAATTAAAAAATTAATTAAAAGATGCTCGGAATAAGAGATAAAAAAGTTACAGATATAAAAAAAAAATTAACAGATAGTTGGATAATGAAAAGGTAATTAGTAAAACAGTAGGAATATATCTAGGATAACAAGAGAGTGGTTCTGGTGTGGGATAATGGCAAGAGATGATGTATCAAAACAGAGTAAAAAAACCTAAAGGCAAAATTAGAGAAAAAGACGTGGATACATGACAATGAATGAAGTAAGTAAAGTGAGAGCAAATCAAATGCAGTTTTTTAAACAAGACAACATCTTGGTTTCTCTTTGTTTGGTCTCAATGCATCTTTTCCAATTCTCAACATTAACATGTAAAATTTGTTCCTTAATAATCTATTCATTTTCCTTGATATCTCATTCGTTCTCTTTGTTTTACCTGTAATATGATATATATTTTCAATTTCTAGTATTAATATGTAAAATTAACCCCTTAGTTTCTTTTATGTTCAATGTATGTTTTGAATTCCTAGTACTAATATGTAAAATTTATTTTTTAATATTTTAATCAATTTAAAATTAATTTACAATATTTTTTTATTTACTTTTTTTTATTAAAGTTATTGATTCATAACCTCAATTTTTTTAATTTTAATAACAAAAATAAATAAATTATGTAAATAAATTTAATTTAATTTTTTTAGTAACATTAATTGAGTAGTGATCTATCTTTCATATTGTTTGATTTTTAAATGTTTATTGAACAATCATTTTGTTAACTTGAACATGCACAAAAATAAGGTAAAATTAAAAAAATAGTTTTTAAAATTTTTTTAATATAAATTTTTGAACCATTTTTTTTTTGTTATTTGATAAAAAAAATAAATCAAAAAACTTTTCAAATAAATTATATATTTAAAATCTTAATTTTTAAAATTTTTTTAAAATTTTTTTTAATAAATTTTGGTAATAACTCATCTATTTTTTTAAAAAAATTTGTCTGTTATTCCAAAATTTTATTTGCCATAATCCTAATTGCAATAATAACCTACCATTATCAATATTTTATAAATATTATTTTTATTCTTATTGCTATTACTATCATTTATCATTACTATCATAATTATTATCACAATAATAATATTTAATTTTTTATTTTTAAAATTTAAATTTATATTATTTTAATATATTTTTATAAATTTATAACAAATAATATAATAGAATATTTTAATTTTTTCAACAACTTAAAAAAAATCCTGAACCACGTTAGATTTTTTACCATCTTTTTCTATTGTTCTTTTTTTTTAAAAAAAAGTAGAAACTTAAATGGCAATAAAATGCTTAAATAAAAATCAAATTATAAAAAAAAAGAACATAAGCACAAGAAATTGAGAAGAAAATTTATAAAAAGTTTTTTTACTTGTTTTTTATAAATTAAAACTGAAAAAAAAAACTAAGAACTATGTAAAAAAAACTGACGATGCAATACGGTTACACTTTTGAGAAGATTAAATAGTTATTTTTATTTTAAAAGATTAGAAAAAATCATATTATTTTTTAAAAATATAAAAATATCATTATCATTTTAAATTATTTATTTTAATTCTTTTATAAAAATTAAGATGATCATTTTATAAAAACATTCAATTTTTAATTTTTTTATGTATTGCATTAAAATATAAATTTTATATTTTAAAGATTAAAATAATAATAATAATTTTTTAAAATTAGTATAATTTAATCTTTTATATTTTAAAAATTAAAGTAATTATTTATTTATTATAATGATATATTTAATAAAATCAATGGATAAACTAATTATAAATTAAAAATTAGATAAAAATGAACCAAAATAAATAAAAATTAAAAAATTATTCAAAATTAAAAACTAAAAAATTATTGATTAAAGTAAAAATATTTTATAAAATTAATAATTAAATTAGTTAATAAAAATAAAATAACAACCAATAACTTATCATAAAAGTAAAAATTAAATATTATAATTTTTATTAATTATAAAATTTAATATTTTATTGTTTAATTTAATTTATTATATTAAAAATAAATATAATATTTTTAATTGATTTTTATTTTTTATATTTTTATTAAAGATATATGAATAAATTTATAATTATTTTGATGAGTATATATCATAAAAAAATAATGATAATTTTATTTATTTTATTATTTATGATATATTTTTTAAAAAAATATATTAAATATAAATATTTTAAAAATTAAAATTATTTATTTTTAATTTTTATAAATAATTTTTAAATTTACTTTATTTTTGTTAAAAATTAAATAATTTATTATAAATAATTTAAATAAAAATTTTAATAATTAAATTAAATATTATAATATGAAATAATGATAAAAATAATATTTTATAATAAATAAAAATAATCAAAGTATATTAATGATAAAAGAAAATTAATAATCTAAAAAAAAAATAAATAAATAAATTTAAACATTAATTTTAAAATGACTACTTATTTTATTTAATTATAAAAATAAATATTATATTTAATAGTATTGAAATGATATTAAAAAAACAATTATATATTCCATATTTTATTTTCCTAAACTTCAATGTGAAAGCGTAGTGTTAAAAAAGGTGAGCCACAACTTTTTCTGCGAAGAAATCTGCCACAAAATTGGATCACCTGGGCTATAAAGGAGAGACAAATGTCACTCACAATTCATACCTTCCATTCTCAACATCATATAGCTGCCAAACTATAAGCAAATTGAATACTGAGAAAATGAGTCACTGAGAAATCTTAAAATTAACAACCAACATTACTTATAAAATTTTGTGGCCCAACTTTATTAGGAAAAGCTTATAATTTCTCTCTGTATAGTTGATAAGTTTTTATTGCATGGAAACGATAATCTTTCTGTTTTGGCAATCTACAAGTAGAATCGCCTTCACTCGTGTGAGCCTTGTCTCCGGCAAAAAATTAAACTTAGCTAGGTTATATGGAAATTACAAAATTAATTATATAAAAATTATAAAGTTAGTTAAAAATTTAAAGATGAAAATTAGAGGTGAAAGAATTGGATAAAAGAAATTAATAAATTAAATTAAAAGTATTTAATAAATTTTATAATTAAATTAATTAGAAAATGTAAAATAGTTAATAAAGATATAATTAATTAATCTGGAATTTGATAACTGTGATGTATTTTGTTTATTTTAAACAAAAAATGTATTATTAAAATTTAATTTAAAAACATTTATTTTTTTAAAAATAAATATATGTTTTCATATAAATAAAATTTTTAAATGATTAATTATATTATTATTATTATTTATAAAAAAATAAAATATATCATATAATAAGATAAAATAAATAAGTAATAATTAAAATATATAGCATAATATTAAAACAGTAACCCTAAACCCTAAAATTTAAATAAATAAATAAAAATTCATGATCATTCTCATGGAATTGAATGCATTAAAGGTACAGTGGCCCCTGATTTAGCTGGTTGTGATTACTTTTAAAAGATCCTGCTGGCATGCATGAAATTACCATCTTTCTTTTTACTTTAAACTTTTAACGATTCTGTATGCACTCTCCATTATGTTATAATAGGATTTAGTTCCCCGAGTGCGTTTGTTATTTTTTAATTGACTTTACATGTAATGTTGAACTCGCGAAGCCAATGTATTATCATTCAATTCTTTGTTATAAATTTAACTAAAGAAAGAAGGACCAAGAAATGTGCCAAATTTGTGCTACTTAGTAGTATGATTAGCAGCATAAGATTTGATTGATGCAATTGTGAAGTGTGAAGTGCCACACCACCATCTGATTACACCGGAATCCAAGGAGAGGATGAATTGGAAGCCATACCAATCTATTCACCTCAATCATGACACATGAAAAAAAAATCAACTAGACAATTTATTAGGAATGGTAACAATAACATTGTCATCAGATTGGTTATATTTTTCAAAATAAGCACCTAGTTTATTAAAATTAATAAAACAATTAATATAATATAAATTTATTTTTTTATAAAAATATCTATAATATTAAAAATTTAAATTAATAAATAAATCTCTTATTAATATAAATCTCATGATAAAATAAGAATATAACAATTTTAATAATATATAAAAATAAATTTATTTATTATATTTAAAATAAAAATATTAACTGTTATTTCATATAAAAATTAGAGAATTTTTTTTAATAATTAAAATTGTAAAAATAAAAAGTATAAAAATTTAGAATTATTCTGTTGTATTATAATACTATAGTAGAAAATTTTTATTGTATGTTAATTTTTATAAAAGGCAAACTAAATAAAAATATTAAATTAAAAACAAAATTTAAACACCGTATTCGATAATTGGCAATTACCAAACTAAAATAACTTAAACACCGGTATCAAAAGATTTTGTTATTAAATAATTTTTTTTTTACTATTTTATTTCATTATAAATATTAATATAAAAAAGATTCTTAAATTTTAAAATTTAATTTGTAATTATATTAAATTTTAAAATATTTTTTCTTATCATTTTAATCTTTTATAAAAATCAATATAATAATATTCTAAGTTATTAAAAAATTAACTTAATAATAGATAAAATCATTAAAAAATAATGTGACATCAAATTTTGTTTATAAGACTAATATAACGATAATTCAAAAATCTCTCTAAGAAAAAATTTAAGATTTTAAAATAATATTTCCGTGAATAAAGTTTTTAAAAGAGTAATTTAATAACACATATAATCTAAGAAAAATTGAAAGTTTTTGTCTGAAAAAAGAAAAAGAAAAAAATTGAGAAAAGCATAAAGCATGCACGTGGACAACACCCTATGTTATGTGTCTGTTCCTCCGCAGAGCTTCTTGCCGAGAATGGGCGTTTCCTAGGACACAACACAACACCTTCCTCAAACTCAATCCATTCCTCATCGTATTTCCCTTCCTTCTGTCTTTTTCCTTCCACCTTCTTAGGTTGTGTTTATCATTTCTCTTTCTTTTCACCGCTTCCTTCCTTTCTCCTAGAAATTCTCGTCATTCATTCGGGTCTCACCTCTATACATACAACACAAGAGGTTACTTTTTCAGCCCTTCTCAAACAAAAAATCCTTCGTTTTTATGCTTTTTTTTAACCCTTTTGGCCAAAAAGGGATCTTTCTTCTGCCCATTTGAACCTTTATTTTGATCCTGATATTTCACAAATACCCGTTTGAATAGTTAAAGGAGGGAAGGGGCTCTTGTTATCCTTTCCAATTTGCCTTTTTTTCACATACATTGAATAAAAAATGAATGAACATGGAAACGAGGAACCTGCCTTTGAGATTGGAGTGGTGATTCCGAGGAGAGTGGTGCAAGAAAAAGATGAATCTTCTGACTGTGCATACGTCCTAGTAAAGGAGTTTGAGAAGGCGGGGTTTGTAGTTGAGAGAGTTATTGGCATTGCAGATGAGTTCATCAAGGTTAGGTTTTGTATACTTCCCTATTGAAAACTCTATTATGTTTCACTCTCTATATGAGTCACTTTCATCCAACGCCATTTTTAAACAATAGTGTGGCAGGAGTTTTTTTCTTCTTGTGGAAACATGATTTATCATATGCAAATGTTTCTTAAATTTTTTTCTCTTTATATTTTTAGGCCTCTCAGAGTTTCCATTGAATAGTGGATGGTGTTTCTGTCCTCTGAAATAAATTCGGCTTATATATATATATACATATAAAATTTTGGTTTGTCTGAGGAAATCCTAGTTTTTTCCCTCTTCTGCCAGACGAAGAGTGTGAGCAGGAATTTTCCTCTTATTTGTTCTATTCCATGGTCTATCAATCTGGTGGTTTACTCAGTTCCGTGTGTCTAGATGTTTTATTGAGTTGCTAAAATTTACATGTTGTTTGTTTAGTTGGCTGTTCCTTTGGTGACATTGGGGAGAGCTGCAGCTGAACTACAAATCAAGAAACGGACTCATATTGGTATATGAAATACCCCTAAAGGGGCATGTGTTCTGCCTATTACTGTTATTTGAGTTCACTGTGTCACATGGTTGTTCAATTCTTCTGTTTATGACTTTATGTTAATGTGTCTTGTTCTCTACTTCTCTATGGCAGGTATGGATTTGCAATTTAAGGTGGAGGAGGTCGAAGCTTTTGTGAAACAACCTGATGGTTCTGTTTTCAGTTGGTGTGAGCGTTTTCAATGCTACTGTCACTTGATATATGAAATAGTGAGTTCTTCCCAAAGCCATTCATTATCTCCACAGATATGAAAATCCCTCTTTATTGAATTTGGTATACTGATCCACTTCTGCACATGCGGCATGCCACTTATTGTTTATCTGTTTCTAAGATTATGGATGGTGTGATTTTCTGCTTTAAGAAAATCTTATGAAATTGCATTCTTGTGATGAAGAATGAACAACAAAATTTATGACTTTTTATTTAACTTTGTTTCCGTGGTTAGTATTATGGACATGACTATCATGAAATGGAAGCCTTGTATTAACCGTCTTATTGATGTGTCTTGAACATTTTGATTCTCTTGTAAATTGAATTTGCAGGTAAACAACAGCACTTCAGCCAAAACCCTTAAATTTGATGGAAAAGAAATCCATTGGGAAATTGGGGAGAGTTTGATTCAGAAACTGGAATCAGAGAACATTGTTAAGCAAGTCTTTCCTTTGCATGGTGTTTGTACTCACATGTGCTATCAATTTTTCTTTAGAATAGCGCAACTTAAAGCCTGAACTGATATTTCTTTTGGTTGATAGATGAAAAGACGAGAAAGAAACTTCTTAAAAGTTGGGCACGTCAGTGGTGGGACATCACAAATCAACCAATTGATGAAATTTATTCATATTATGGGGCAAAGGTGACTTTTTGACTATGACTCTGAGCTTTATAACATAATTTGAAAATGGTGCTGTCCATTCTCCTTACCCCATGAATGAATGAATGAATAATCTGCAGATTGCAATCTATTTTGCTTTTCTTGGAATGTACACACGGTGGCTGCTCTTCCCTGCTGGATTTGGGCTTGCTTTGCAATTAATAGATTTTGGGTGCGCCAATCTGTGTTTTGGTGTCTGTTTATGCTACCGCTTCTTTAGTTTTGCATTTAGTTAAGTGGTTTTATGACTCCTTATTACATTTTAGGTCCTTGAAATTAGTAGCACTTCCAGTTTTCTTCATCATGGTGATACTTTGGGCTGTAATGTTTTGTCAGTTCTGGAGACGTAAAAACTCTGCACTTTTAGCTAGGTAATGTTTTACATTTTACTTCTTTTGGGATGAGTATAATCATTTTACTTCTTCCCTTCACACCTTTTCTCTTATGTTTTGGTTTTGCAGATGGCCTATTAGCTCTGCAGTTGCAGCTGACCAAGGATACAAGATTCCAGGGAAGAAGGCCAGTTCCATACAGTCCCCAATTGAACTCATAAAAGTATTTGAGTTTGATAAAGTGAAAGGGAAGCAAGTATTTCAGAGATATGAGTGGTTTGGGCGTCTCATGCGATTCAGAAATGATGCTATCATTATCTTTGGTATCATATGCCTCCAGTTACCATTTGAGTTGACATACGCTCATCTTTATGAAGTCCTTGGCTCTGATATATTTAAGTAAGAATCCGTGTCATTCTTCTTCTATGCACTTATATTTTCTAGTGTTAATTGAATATTCTATTATTTCTTCTTTTTGGAATTTCTTTCTCTCTGGTGTTCATCTATTCCAATAATTCTATATTGTTTGTTCTTTCCCAAACCTCAGCATAGGATCTTCTGTTGTGTTTATATAACCATTAGTTCTTACTCATCTTTGCTGATATATTGTTCACTACCTTTTGAGAAGGATTTTGTTTTATATTTTAATTTGTTTGGATGATTTGGAAAATAGGGAGGAAAGAAATAGGAGGGAAAGAAATGGATTGGAAGAATAAATTGTATGGATAGATGGAAATAGGAGAGAAAAGAATTAAAGAAAAAAAAATTCTTTTTTTTCTTGAGTGGAAAAAAGAGTGGAACTTTTTATTTATATAATTTTTTAGAAATAAATTTTAATTAATTTTTTTTAATTTTGTTACTATATTTTTTATTAACAGTGTTTATTTTTTATTTTTTAAAAATATTTAATAATTTAAAATAAATAAAAATAAAAATTAGCTCCCCTTGTTTTCTCTCGGGGTGAAATTTCCATGGGCCCACGAAATTTAATTCCTTCCTTCAATATAAGACAAATGCAATTAAAATCAATGCAAATCTTGAATACAAATTTTTTCCCTCCTAAATTTCTTCTTACTAAACAATGGGTAAGAGTATTGATGTGACTATGTTTTTAACCACAATTTTTTTTGACTCTTTAGTTGGAAACTTGGAATTACCCCACTTTAAATCAATGCAAATCTTGAAAACAAATTTTTTCCCTCCTAAATTTCTTCTTACTAAACAATGGGTAAGAGTATTGATGTGACTATGTTTTTAACCACAATTTTTTTTGACTCTTTAGTTGGAAACTTGGAATTACCCCACTTTACTCTTACTGTTTCTGTCGAACTAATAGGTTCAACTCCATCTAGTAAAGAAAAACATTACACTACTGTGTTCCTTAACTGTCTATTCTAAATTTTCTCTTAACTAATACTATTTCTCTTTGAATACCTGTCATCTTTTCTGTCAAGTATTTTTTGCTGATTCAACCCACAGTTCTTACACGCCAATGTGAACATTTTCCCCATTGTACCTGAAATTGAGATTCAGTTTGTTGTTCTTTAGTCCCATTCCCATAGACCTCTCATTCATCCATATAAAACCCATGAATGCCATTTTTTATCAGTGCCAAAATACCTTGGAAACTTGTGGATTTGGATCCCATTAGAAGGAACTAGCTTGTTTCTATTAAATAATCTGCAATTTGGCACTAAAAAATATCTTTTGTTTGGTTGACTCCAATATTTGATTAATGTGACTCTTGTTTTAAATGTTGGGGTTCAGGTTTGGGCTCACTGCTGTTTATATTTTCGCCATTCAGTATATTACCAAGATTGGTGGCAAGTTGTCTGTCAAACTTATCATGTATGAAAACAATGAAGACACAGAAAAACGGGCTGACAGCTTGGTCTACAAGGTAATAATGGGAAATTAATGGATCCCACATTATTTTTTCTTTCCCATTGTACTAAACATGGAACTTAGATTGCTTTCTCCTGCAGGTTTTTGGCCTTTATTTTATGCAGACATACATTGGAATTTTTTATCATGCCTTGTTGCACCGTAATTTTTCAACTCTTCGCAAAGTCTTGATTCAGCGGCTCCTTCTATCTGAGGTTTCACAGAAATGTTTTCTCTTGTTATCTTTGTCTTTTCCTTCCTTCCTTTTCTACTTTTCTTCCTCTTTGTAGTTTGAGGTTTTTCCTTAAACTTTGTGAGTAAAAGAAAATATTTTTCCAGGTGTTTGAAAACTTGTTGGAAAATTCATTACCTTATCTCAAGTACAGCTATAAGAAGTACAGGGTTCGGTAAGCTTTTTCATCCCCTTAGACATGGACTATGCTATATTTACTTTGTATACCATATATTGCCACCAGGCCCACCACACAGTATCTAATCTATCTTTAATTTGTCAAGACACAAGAAGAAGAATGAGAAGGATGGATCAACAGAGAAATTCCAGTTTACTTCTAGAGTAGAGAAAGAATACCTTAAGCCTGCATACTCTGCTAGCATTGGGGAGGAGCTTGAAGATGGGTTATTTGATGGTACTTCCGAATTCATTATACTCTCAAATTGCATATGATATTTAATTCTTGAACACATGGAATATTAAGTAATTTCATTTAGTTGTGCATGTGTGTGTATGTAGCAGTTGGAACTTAGGACTAAAAAGGCTTAATTTCTCCTCATGTTCCAAAGGGCATCATAAGACTGACATTGTTTCATCAATTTAACTGAAAATTCCTATCTTGATTGCAGATTTCTTAGAGTTGGCATTGCAGTTTGGAATGATTTTGATGTTTGCTTGCGCATTCCCACCTGCTTTTGCCTTTGCTGCTGTGGTATAAATGTTTTCTGTGCTTGCTTTTGCTTGCATTCACCATTGCTATAAAGACTCTTAATTCATTTTTCCCTTCTGTAAAATATTATGTTGTTGACAACTTAGTTCCTTTCTGTTCAGAACAACATCATGGAAATCAGAACAGATGCATTGAAGCTGCTAGCAATTTTGAGGCGGCCTGTTCCACGTGCTGCCGCAACAGTAGGAGCCTGGCTTAACATATTTCAGGTATTTATTTACAGGACTTCAGAAGGTACTTGTCAATTATTTTGGATAATGCACTTGACCACTTAATATTAATCATATATTAGAAAACATGTTTACCAAATAAGCAACTATATGGAAGGTCCACCTACTGAAAAATTTCCGCATACAAGCTTTTAAATTTTAATTGATGAGGGGACATGGGAAAGGATTATGTTGGTCCAAACTGTCAATTGTCATTATCATTAAATGTTTGCATAATTATATCTTCAAACATAAATGAATGCTTCATCAGTAAACTCTACTCTTTCACATGTCACACATTAAATTATACTTGGTTTTTATCTCACGCTAACTTGATGACATTCTTGATTTTGCAGTTTCTCATAGTGATGTCTATATGCACCAACTGTGCCCTTTTAGTATGGCTATATGATGAGGAGGGAAAGTGGAAAATAGAGCCTGGACTTGCAGCAATTTTAATCATGGAACATGTCCTATTGTTGATTAAGTTTAGTTTTTCTCGCTTGGTTCCTGCGGTAATTGCTTCCCATCATCCACAATCATTCCTTCATTTCAAAGATGTCATATGAGAGATAACATGCTATGGTACTGTCTTTCTTTGTAGGAACCTGCTTGGGTAAGAGCCAACCGTGCAAAGCACACTACACAGGCACAGGATATGTGTTCTAAGAAACTCTTGAGGACCATTTCTGGAGGTGAAAAGAATTTAGGAGAGGTTAAAAAGTTGGCATGATGCTTTGCTTTTCCACCTTCATTATCACTTCAACACCATACAAAGAAAGCTTAGATATGGATTTTTATTTTTATCATCAGCTTCCCACAGCTGAATTGTATATTATGGGATTTTGCTTTATTTGACCTGTGTTCATAACGCTACTTATTCATATAACCTTACAGTTTAGTCTCCCCTTTGAATTGCGAATATGAAAATTACTAATTATTTTCTGTTTTATCTAAATTTCATTATAGCTATAGTACTGTTGGGATTCCGGATTGCATTGTTAGGATTATACTTTGGTTATTTATTCAGAAAAGAGACTTATGTTTTTGTATAATTAGCACAATGCAAATATTATTTTTAATTTTAAAAGATTACTCTACGGTGAATCGGTGTACACAGAAAGTTGCACAAGACAATGTCAAATATTGACATGTCCAAAACATGCATCAAGTTTGGCTCGCGAAAGATGATTATGCTGTTAAAAATAGAAGTACTTGAATGATTTGACTATAATATATTTATTGAAAGAGGAGTTGAGAAAATGTTTATTTTTATATGGAGTTCAAAAATAAATTTTGAAGAATAAGATGTTTATTTTTATCAATGAATTATATATTAATGGGAAAATTAGGTATTGTTATCAATACATAATATTAACTTAATTTGGAGAGTTTTCGATTAAAAGAAAGAAAGATGGTTTGATCTTATCATCTTAATGTATATGGCAGACTCACGATGCAAAGGAGACGGGTTCTCGAAGAAAAAGAGAAAACTTCAAATGTTATTCTTAATATTATAAGTTTGTCACCTTTTCATTATTTTATTTTTCAAATTTTTAACAAGAAAACAATGAAAACTCCTTTTTTTTTTTTCAATTTTTGGGCTGTTTTGAGAAACATTTGTAAAGAAAATGTTTCCTAAAGTCTACCCAAACATGTTTTCAATTGCGTTTCAATTTTTATAGAAAATATAAATAAAGAGTATACTAAACAAACAGCACCAAAATATTTTCTAATCTCTAACCTCCAATTGCTCTTCCTTTGATGTTTGTAACAAACGCTTCTTTGATAGGTATATGGGAAACATATTACCAATATGAATCTTTTTTCTATTACTCTCCATTTCAGAAGGCAGATATAAGTAGTTTACCTATTTGACCTTGAATTGATCAAGATTTAATTTATACATATGCTGTTCTCATAAAGGAAGAAAGAGGCAAACTAAAATGAAATGCAGCTCATGAATTTGCATACATTTCACACGTCACAACATAGTTTAGCAGTTCAATCTAAATTCCAAATTATATTTACAATATCTCTGACATTGAAATTCTTTGTAATTTGGTATTCTACCATCGGAATGATAAGGCATGATCCTTGTCAATGCAATTTGGAGATTTGCAGGGGTGTTATTTCATCCCCATTATACACAACACTCACCACTCTAACATCAATGCAAAGATTCCCAAAGCTACAACCATTTGATGTAAAACTCATTTTCATACTCCATTAACCAAAACCCATGTCTGTGATCTGTGCCCTTGGATATATAACAAGTTCTTCAATCAAGCTAAATTTGTGACTCTACCATGCGAGTTTCCAAACAAACAAAACTTAGATACAATTAAAATTAAATTTTCATCTTGACACTATACAATAACCTTTGATGCCAATTTTTATTTTGTGGATTATCAAGACGAAATTTTAATTTGAATTAAAAAATAATATTAAAAACACCTAAGTTTTGTCCTTTCCAAAACGGCCACTAACTTGGCGTGCATATGCAACAACAGCCTTAGCCCACCTCATGATCTCAGCCTTGAACTTGTTGGAATCCATGTCCTTGAGCTGCTTCCCTGGCTCCATAGACACCTCAATTGAAGAGAAACAACGGTCAAAACGCCTCCGTTTTGCAGGTTTCTGGCCCTTAGACTTGGCAATGGCCTTGCCACCATTGAGAGACATAGATTTATGTACAGACATGGCTGCTGTTGTTTGTGAAAGATATCAAATACAATACCAAATGAATAATGAAACTTTGAATTGTACCAACTCATTTATAAGGCTAGAGAATTACACTAAGGCAAGTAACATAGTATTCCAATGCGTGTAATAATTTCCTTTCATTGACTTTAGACTTTGTCAATATTTTAGGAAGGATTCCTTGGCAAGTTTATGTTAATATATTATACTATTCTATTTGAATTTATTTCTTTTCTAGAAATATTAAACCGAAATCTGTTTCTTTTGTATAGGATGGATGAACACACTACATGATGGTGCTGAATAGTGTACCCTTCAAGAATTGATATATTCCTTTCTGTACCAGTCCACCAATGACATAATTCATGAGGAAATTCTATGTTAATAATAGTTGAGCCCGTGTTAACTTAACTATGAAGAATAATAAACAGTTTGATTATTGTAACAAAAAGTTAAAGCCGTATCAATTCTTCCGTGGTTGGATTTGAGAGGCCTACTGATTCAAAACATATATAACTAGTTTGTAATAAAAATCTATACATAAAAAAAGTTGTTTGGATTAACTTTGTGATTATTTGGAATAAGTAGCAAAACTTGTTTATTTTTGTTTGGCACATTTTAAAAAATTAGCTTGCAATATTTTTTTATAACAAAAAACATAGATAAGCAAAATTTTAAAATTTATAATTAAAAATTATCAACTTAATATATATTTAATGAAGCTGAAAATATTAAATTACTTCAACAATCAATTTAATCATGTTTATAATCAGTTCTTGTTATAATTAATTATATAAAATAATGTATGGTCGGATATAGTAATAAAAATAATTTAAAAGTAATCTATCTTATTTAAACTATATAGAAGAATTATTTTTATGATAAAATTATAAAATATATTTATTTATATTAATTAATCTTAAATAAAATATTAACTATTGAAGATAAAATAATAAAAAAATGACTAAAAAATTAGCTGATAATTTTAAATCATAAACTTCAAAAATTTACTTAAAAAATTTTGTTCCCTTTGAAAAAATAAAGATTACAAAATTTTATACAACAAATACCCTAACACATATGAAGCATAACAAACTTTTTTAACTTAATCTACCAAATTAATTACATCCAAATACACATTTTTTAGTTAATGTCTATTGATATCATTTTATTCTCACCAATTTATTTCAAATACACAACCAATTACGAGAAATAACTTCAGGTTCATTTTTATAATTCTATAAAATATAATTCTTTTGTACAATACAAACAAAATAGATTTTAAAATGATCTCCCCTATCATATTTAAAACAAATTATTTTACATAATTATTAAATTCTTAATTATAAATTTAATCAATTTTTTGCCGTTAATCCAAACAATCAACAAGCCTCAAATGGTTTTAGACTATTGTTATTGCCACAGATAGACAAGTGTGGTCAGATCAAAAGAGGACCATATGTTATCAATAATAACACATCAACCCAACACATCCATATAAAATTAATATTACCAACACAATGGTATCGAAAATGGACACGATCACGCACAACAACGCAGTGCATAAAAATCAAACAAATAAAATAACAAGCATAGGGTTTCGAATAAGACGGAATTTTTTAAAATTGAAAACTCCCATCTACATTTACCTTAGTATTATGTGACAAGGTGTACGAGGCAAATCCCATCTACATTTACCAAGTTGTTTACGCTACAGAAACAAAGATAATTTTATGGTGTATCCCTTTACTTCTAATTGACATGGAAGATTATTTTTAAATCTTTTCTCTTTTTTGCCGCCAAAAAATTTCCCAACTACAGTCAAAATCAGCGGAAGACCAATTTCTTTCAAGAAGCGTATATCTAAACATGATCTCTGCCACCAAAGTCTATTACATAACAGCTTTATGTTGATACAACCTAAGCAACACTCTTTTCAACCAAGGGTTTCAAATCTAAAGACACTAACCAACCCTCAATTTACCAATAGCCAGATACTCATTCTCATTTGACCTTTAAAAGAAACAATCATTAGGCTATAACATGCTAGTTCTAGTTTTATATTGAATACTTGACAAACAAATGCTTCTCAAAACATGGAAAGAAATCTAGAATAAAGTTTTCAAAAATAACAAAAAGAGGGGACAAAAACAATGGTCGAATGCAATCTAACTCTTCTCAATTCACTTCCTACCAGCAACCTTCACGGCCTGTCTATTCCTCTTCTTGACACCAGACTTGGCAACTTTGAGGCTTCTATGAACAGCACTCAACCTTGCAAGAGCTGCCTTCTTGAGATCAGGCCTGTAGTTATTGTCTGCCACCTACAGCACATTGCAAAAGTAGAAAAAGAAATTAGAAAAAGTGGCTAAATGGATATAATAAGGTTAACCGCTCCACAAAACTCTTAGAAGAAAGAATTGATGGGAAAAATATGAACAAGCACTGAGTTGAAAAAACTGCAATTGGAAAATGCAAAGAGAATGATTTAAACCTAAAAGAAACATGCACAGCATAATCAATCATGAGAAAAAGCAGTCGATCATCTGAGTGCACTCCAAAAGTAGGCTTTTTCATGAGAATTCACGGGATTTAGATCAAGATCAAATATAATTATAACAATAATTAGGATGCCAATATTTGAGAAAAAAAATCAATATAGGAAACAGGAAATTTCATTAACTAACAATCAGGAAAGAGGCAATCAAGAAGAGATCAGAAGAATAAATTCATGAAGGAATTCTTAAGTGATAGAAGCTCAGAAGCCAAGCGTAACAAGTAAATTTCACTGAAGAAACCCAACAAAGGATTCTTCTTACATGTTAGAGGCTCATCACCGCGGAGTCTTGTTGGTAAAAAAGCTCAAAAAGATTTCATTTCAACTTAAAAAAAACACATTTCCGACACATTTACAAATCCTAACAAACCAATAAACGGAAATCAGATATTTGAGATTTGGAATAAAATCAAACTTCCGGGAATTACAACAAAAACATCATATACTTTCACATTTATCAGAAAGTTAACCACCAAGACATGAAGTGATTTTATTCAAATTACCTGATTTACAACAGCCTTTGCCATCCTCCGGAACTCCTTCTTCATCACAGATTTGTGAAGCAAAGCAGCAGGCTTGTTCTGTTTCTTTGTCTTTGTTGTAGCAAACAACACAGACAGATCCTTACCCACAGGCTGAACAGTGACAGTTTTCTTGTTAGCCAACCCTATGATGCCAATGCAAGGAGAAATTCAACCACAAAAATTGAAATACAAGGATTCAATCCATAAAAGGATTCGTAAATAAAGCCAACTCAGAGATCACTTTCCTCCTTCCATAACCCCCCCCCCCAATGTGTAAACACATCATTGTTAAAAGTCAATAAATTCAATACCAGCTCAAGTTCTAATTCAATAATACAATTCCAAATATTGTCATTTGCCTTGATAGTAAAGTAAACGTTATATATCAAAAGAAAATAAATAAAATCACTGATAACAAAAAGATTAAGTTTTTTCAAGTACACAATTCCAAAAATCCAAAAATTGAATCCAGAGTTTTTCAAATCATACCAGAGTACTTGAAAGAGTTGAGGTTGTAGAGATTGTTGGTCTCTCTGCTGAATTCGACGCTCTGAGTGCCCCTTCCAAATTGTTTTACCAAAAAGGAGTTGTTCTTCTTCACAATCTCCCACACGAGCTGCCCTGGTACTGTCGCCATTTTCGCCTTCACCAGCAACTCACAACTAGGGTTTTGCTTTAGGCTTTATATATAGGACGATGACGAAACCCTAATTTATCAACTTAAAGAAACCGGGTTCGGGAAAGACCGGGTCGGGTTTGGATCCGATCACCTCTTCTGGACCAGGATCCACTGGCCCATTAAATTTGTTTGAATAATATTTTTCTCACAATTTTTTTATAGGTAAACTAAACAAACAGGCCTAAAATATAAAATCCGAAATGATAAAAATAATAATGAAATATTCAAAAAACCTAATCCTAACCTTCATTATTTGTTTTATTAATAAGTTAAATAAATTAATGAACAAGGTTCATATCTTATTGAATATATTTTGAATTTATTTTTATAAAAAAACTTACATTAAAAAATTATTGAGATAATTGTTTGAAAAATACAATAAAGTTTCTTAAAATTTAATCATATCCAAACATGCTAAAATCGACGTGAAAAAACTGTTTAAACAAAAAAAAAATGATAAATTCAAGCTTAAAATAAATGCCACGTTAATTATATGTTCAATTTAAATTTTAAATGCCGAAGGAAAAGCATTTTGTGTTAAAAATAGATCACGACTTCATTTTTCTTTTTTAAATATTTCTCTTAAAACAAACTTCATTTTGTTCTTGTTTAAATCTAGCAATATTCAAACGTTACATTAGACATCTGATTAATTCAAGTAGAATTAACACAAGACTATCATAGATAAGAAAATTCATCCTGTAAATTTTTAATATGATTACATTTCTAAAATCTAGAACTCAAAATGTTGATTTAGAATGACCCTTACCACCTAACCTACACACTAGGCAATGTTCAGAATAGTTTGACATTGCCCTAAGATGATTTTCTTTTCTGATTCAATTTCAATCTTTTATGCCCAGTTTATGTTTTGCCGTTCATTGAAAAAGTAACGATACATTACAAGTCCAAATTGCACAGTTGTAAGTGTTGTCGTATCATTATCGCTTGACTGGACCAAAGATGCAACATAACAAACATGGATCTAAACTAATATTCAGACCAAGCAATAATTAAAAGCTAAGATATAGATATTATTGAATTATTATAAAAGAAGTGTAATCAATAAAACAATATTCTCTTTTTTTTCTACATGTTAGAAAACAGATAAAAAAATTTAAGCTAATGAAACAACACCAACAATAAAGAATAAACATTCACAACAAAGAAAAATGTTAGTAATCTTGGCAAGCGCCAAGCGGCATATGCATTGATCGCAAAACAAGGTTCCATACAAACACAATAAAATAAAATGGTGGTTGATCCAAATGTTCTCACAATTGCATTTTACTTTTTTTTTAGCCTTGTAGGATTCATTGAGGTGAGTTTGAAACAAATTATGGAGTCCAAGTCCAGCATGAGAGTACAATATGTAGTTATTGAGTCTCCGAAACATCCTAATTCATTACTTTTCAAGAACCTAATATCAGGTCAAATACCTAATACTAGACCATTCATCTTTACACCTCATCCAATGTTACATTATTTACAGAGCCAAGAGAAGCCTCAGATGATTTTAACTCCTACTAGTTCTACATGAAAATGTCTTGAAATTGTACAGAAGATTCAACCTTTGCAGAATATGTGGGGGCTGCAAACTGTGCATATAGTTAAAAATAAGTAGATAACATTATGGTCTGCAGAACTAAACCAAAATCTCTCAAATTACCAAAGAAGCAATTTTCCGCACCATCCATTCATTGAAACTCCTTCCCAACTGCAAGAAAGTCATGGGTTGGATGTTGGCAATGCACGGTGTGAGGACCGTGCCTGGCCACTCACTGCTTCGTGTATCCTACTGAATACTACTTTAAGGGGAATACAAGCTATGACAGGACCCTTGAGCTTATCTACCACCGGTTTTCTTTCATCTTCTGACTGTCTGTGACCGGTCAAAGAGGACAACTTCCGAATCTTCTTATTCAACAGTCCAGATTTTTTCATCTTGGAAGATTTACTTGGTGAAAATCGAGACAAATTCTTGGAATGTATTCTTCCAGTTATCGAGCTAGGCTTTGCCACACAATAGATGTCATCAGCTTCCAAGTTGCATCCAATGCCGCTCAACACTTTATCACAATGACCTTCCTCCAAAACCTCAACAGTCAAAGGGTGTCCGATAAAAGCTTTTCCACTCAGTTTACTCACAAGAGAAACCAAAGGGACGTGTTGTGGCCGGTAACTGGATTTCACTTCAATCTTAACATCATATAGTGAAGCATCGGAACAATAATTTCTTCCAGGGAAGTCTGCCGTTTGATATCTGGAGTTAACTGTAAAGCGCGAATGGCGATAAGGTAGCGATCTCTGAGGTGTGAGTGATCCATCAGGCAGAAGCTTCGCCTCTGCTGTTGACCCCCTGATATGCTTGTTCAAGTCACGAAGTCCATTTAGTTGGCCTTCAGCAACAGGTTTGCACTTAACCTGAGAGGTACAATTGTATGAAGCATTCGGTGCACCCAAGCCATTCCAATCAACTTTCTGACCAGCACCTTGACAGAATCCATTTGAGCTCCCTATTCCTGGCAAATAAGCACTGGATTGATGGTTCATGTCTGCATATTTTCTCGAGACTTGCTTTCTATTTTTACCTGTGTGTCTTGAATTCCTTTTTCCTTTTAACTGCCACTTAGAACTACTTTTGTCAGCTCTATGGCAAACAATAGTGTGACCAGCAGCTGAACTGGTACAACCAGGTTCATTCTTACCCTCATTTAATGGAAGAGCTTCAGATTGACTAGCATTACAAGACTGCTGTCCCAGTGCACTAACTTGAGGCTTGCTAGATGAACAAGAAACAAGTATGGATGACAAACCTGGCAAAAGAAATAACATCAGTGCATGTTAATTATCCAGCCAACACCTTTTCAAACCACATTATACAAAAAGGCACAGTATGGCTAAACTGAAGCACTACAGATGACATATAACTTAAATATATTACAATGCTTTCAACAATAGGCAAGAAAGGGTTTTGTTGAACAAAGATAAAGGATTGGAATAAGGGAGTTAATAGCGTTGATATGCAAAACTCAGGAAAAGAACAAAATCACATATACAATTAATAAATTTACACCTACTTTACAGCCCAATAATGCAACTTTAAACAATCAGTTTGCACACATAATATTGTGGCATAAGAAAGTAATAAAAAAAACCTAGACAAAGGCAGGTCACAAGCTCAATGAGAAAGGGGAGCAAGTTATACACTTCAGACAAATTGGCTTCAGCAATATTAGTAACATGAGTGCAACTTGCTCAGGTGCAAAATTAAAGTTCAATGAATCTCAAGATTTTACTTCCAAAGAAACCAACTATGAAACCATGCTTCAACTTAGCTCAAGCAACTATTACTAATCATAATGTATGATCATCATGCCTCTTCCAGGCTCTACATTCATTTTCCATCACTTTTTAAATTTTATGCTCTGAGGAAGGCTTTGTAAAGTATTTAACATACTTATGTAATATATGCATCTAAAATCTATTGGGTAAAAAGAAAGAAAAAACTATATTAGCAAACAAATGGGGGGGGGGGGGGATAATAAACTGCAAGGCATTCTGATGACAATTGTAAGCATTGCGCATTGCAAATCTGAAGATACTTTAGAATTCAGATTCTGTAGCATACCTGGAGTGTGTTTCTCCTCACTTAGAACCCCAACAAATGGCACATCAAACAATTTATCAGAAGAATCATTGCCAACTAGCCCTGGTATGCCAGAAGTCTCATTCTCCTTGACCTTGTGATTGATTTGAGAAGCATCACTACCCTTGTCATGGATAATTAATGATGTCCCATTCTCACAAGCAGCCCCAGCACTATCTGAATTTTGTGTTGCCATTGAAAAAGTATTCTTTGTCTCATTAGAATCTAATCCTGAAATCTTTCCATCAGTTACCCCACATAGTGGAGAACTGCTTGAACTGGGAAGCTGATCACAAATGACAGGTACTGACACCATGGCTGTACTCTCCAAAACCTTTGTCAAAGGCCGGCGTCGATTTTTCCTTTTCAACAATTCATGAACATTTGCCGCTTGTGATCTCTTCCTCTTCAGAGTTGAAGAATAACCCTTGCCACCATTTACAGAAGTTCCATTGGGCAGGCAGTTCCCTGTGGTTGAATTGTTGAGTGAGGCACTAACTTGCTGAACTATTTCAGTTGTACCAGTACCTTGGATCTTTCTCTTTGACACTACACCAACACCCAGGTCCTCAAGTCCTCTCATTCGCTTCACTCCTTCAGTTCCATCATCTTCTGAATCATTAGGTGTTCTTCTCCTCCTTCCCTGAACAGATTGCATCTTTAAAGAACCATTGTGATTAGGCTCTTCAAAAGATATACCAGATTGTGACAATTCTGGAGCTGAATTAGAATTGTCTTCAGAGTCACTCAGATCATCAGTTACATCCTCATTGTCATCACCAGAATTAGATATGACTGGTAATTCTCCACCCGATCCCCCATGTTCGCTACCAGATTTATCTACTCTGGAGCATAAGTTTAATGGTTCCTTGTCCAGGTGAGCACTCTCAAGCTCAAGAGCATGAAGAATAGCATCTTCCCTGCGAGCATACTTCACTGCCTTCTTGTTTGAATTAGCAGCAGATGCCTTTGCCTTCTCAATGCATTCATCATACTCTCCACAACGAAAAGCTTTCACCCGCTTTGATTTTTCAAGATTATACCAATCCCTGTATCAGAAAGGAGTTTTTCCAAAATCAGACTACAAGAAATATCAATACTTTTTAATAACCTGAACGATAAACAGATTCAAGAAAGACAAAGGAAGTACACAAGCTAGTGAGATTTGTAACTTTCATATATGATTACATCAAATTGAAAAAGTTGAAGCAGAAAATGTGTAAAGTTCCATGCCAACAAACAGCATACAGTTCTGAAAAAAGGAAAACCACATCCAAATCAGCAGTGACAACAACCAAGTTCTAAAACTGATCCTGTTTATTCCAATTCTATCTGGGCAGAAAGGAAGCAGGCATCCTAATAATTCTCCCATAAACTGACAAGAGTATATGGTTCAATTTCTCATTCTAGAAGCATGAAATGAAGTAACCAAAGCCAAATAAGAATCGGTAAGATCATCAAATTCAGTCACCTTCCCAGAAACTTGCTTAAATGTAAATTAATCATAAAAACAGAGGAACTAAAAAAGCAAGGTGATTTCTTGATCTATGTCAAGACACCCAATAAGTTACATCCACTTATCTAAAGTAAGAAGAAAGATAACTTCATAAGTCTTGCTCTCATTAAAAATTGCGCACTGATCTTCAGCTTCAAACAATATCATGAGAAAAACATTCATACAAACGCTCAAGCAAAGCGACGGCCTACATTAGAGGTGAGATGATAAACAAAAACTCAATAAATATCTCCACACCAATGGCAAGGCAAGGCCAAACATCAGTCAGTAAAAACAACGCAGTTCCAATCATATTTTTGGAGAAACATAAATTAGTTCTACTCACTCCTGAGGTTCACCTGACAGGAAACAATGACATATCCCTTTTCCACCTTTAAAATAATGAGAAAACAATTCCATCCCATAATAGCTCCAATGACGCAAACTAGAAACACCAAAATGTGTATAGAAAATAACTTCAAAACAATGGTCCACAATATTAGCATCAACCCACATCTCATTAAAATTACAGAAAGGTTTGTCCCACGTATCTCAATCCATTACCTGGTGTGAAAACAACGCCTCAGCCAGGAACCCTCCCCACCCCCAACACACACAAAAAGACCAAAACAAATCATTGATCAAGCCAGTATCAAATAGCCACAACACCATCCAATTAAGTACGCGTTTGGCATACATTAAAAAATGGACTGAAAAAAACTAGACGGGAAAATCAGCAAAGTAACAAAATGAAAGCATGTCATTTAATTATTTTGCCAAAGTAAAATAAATAAAAAGAAGAAGAAGGACTCACACGCTTGCATCCTCACGACCTAAGAGCTTAACCGGTGTACCCGATCTCGGAGAAACCAAGCAACTCTCAGACAATTCATCAAGACCCATTATCCGACCCGGCCACCATGACCCGTTTCGCCGTCGGACCCAAACCAAACCACCCACCGACGCATCGATTCCGTTGATGTTCGACTCACCCGAACTACCCATTTCTCAGCAGCAAGTGCACCCAAAAGACAAAACCCTTAAACCCCTTTTGATAATAATAATAATAATAATAATCAATCCCAACACGTCATTGCGAAGCAACCCAGGTTCAGAAACGGCTCAAAGGTTTCACTTTTGCGGAGAAGAGGTGAACCCCTGGAAGCCTAAAACCCAAAGCAGCGAGAAAGGAGATTAAAAATGGGGAATTTGTAATGGTGCATGCGAGAAACGGGTGGAAAAAGCATGGACCTTGATGATCGGAAGGGAAAATCGAGGGATCTAATACGTTTGGTTTTGTGTTGGTTTGGACTTTGGGTGTGTTGTGATTTCTTCAGAAGGTGGTGGTCATCCGTGGCAAACACAGAGGGTACGGACACCAAGGAGAGTGGTGAGTGAGTGAGGGTAGAGAGAGAGAGAGAGAGAGAGAGTGTGTGTGTGTGTGTGTGTGGGAAGCGGTTCCTGAACAGAGAGAGAGAGAGAGAGAGGGAGAGAGAGAGGGTTCTGTTCCTTGTTTGGATCAAAACGTAACTTTTGGTATCTTTAGGCTATGGCCCATTAGAACCAAGGAGGGAGGCAGTGAAGGGATGTGTTCGTTTTTGGTGTTTTGGTTTTAAAATATATAAATAAAAAGTGTATACGGCTCAATATATACGGTTTGTCAGATTTTACCTTTGTTGTCTTGTCAGCATACATGTATTTTTCATCCATACAAATATAGTATTGGATCCCCGCAAAATACATATAGTAATAGCTTTCTGGTTTTTTTCAAAAAGTGTATAGGTTCAACGTATACGGTTTGTCAGATTTCGCCAATATGGTTAGTATAAGAGTTTTCATCTTTAAAAATGTAGTACGAGTTTAGTTTTATTTCTTATGATCACAAAACTTGAACACATGTTTATGTTAGAGTCAGAGTCAATCAACCAATGCTAAGATGTACTAAATTTGTATAACAAGAATAAATAAATTAATCCTTTATTTATCACCTGAGTGATGCATGCTGCATTGAAGCATTTTCTCTCATCGGACAGGTTAACAAGCATTCATAATGCAGTCAAGCAGTTTGGATGCACAGGTGGATGGTTTTGTTTTTTTTTTCTATAAAATAAATTATAAGAGTATTAATTGGAAGACATTACTGTAAATTATTATTTGCAAGATTTCTATACCTTTATTTTTTTATCCTTACTTCCGTTCATTGTTATTCTTTCACAGGTTATGTAATTATGATTAAATTATTTATAAGTGGTATATTTAATGGTGTTTAATTTTGTTACCTTTAGATCATCCAATCTTACAGATTGAATGATTCTTTAACTTTATTTTTTATTTTATTTTTTTAAGCTTTGACTAGTCTTTTTAATATAGTATAAATAATTTGAAGATTATTTTCTTTTTTATTAACAAATTTTTAACTAATGAAATAGATGACTTCATTGTAAACAAACAAGTATATTAAAATTTAATAGAATTAATTTTATAAATTATTTGTATCTTTTTTATTGTAAACTATATTCTTTATGTTATTTTATTTATGATCAAAATAAAATATGTGAGTTGTGAAATATGTATGAAAAGTGTGATCTTATGAATGAAATGGATCAAAAAATCAATGATCCCTTTTAAACAATACAAAATAAATAAAAACAAGAAAAATACAATACTAATTTTTTATAATTTCCATGTCTTTTCATATTTTAGTTTGATCTATCAAATTTAAATATCACATCCGAAATTAATGATTTCCTAAACATAATCGATTGGTTCTTTCAATTTTCAAATAATCATATAAAATTTTGGATTTTTGATTCATCAATTTGAAACTTAAAAATCTTAACATTAACTTAGATATCAAACTAAACATCTTATTAACACAAAAATGAAAAAGTATCAATAAAATTCATAATTTTAAAAAATATTAACATGCAAAATCAATGTTTTAAAAGAAGACAAAAAAAAAAAAACCACAAACAATTAAATAAAAATAAAAATAAAATTTATTTAGTATTATATTACGTATGAATAATAGCAAAATATAGGTTGTAGATCAAAACATGTAGTCAACTACAATGAAAAGAATTGCAAAATAGAGATAATTAAAACAAAAAATTCAAAATTAAACAAATAAACTAATAAAATTTCATAATAATTTAACAAATTTTAAAAAAATAGCGCACATTCAAAAACCAATATATGTTTGTTCAATTTATTTAAAATAATTAAAATAATATATATATATATATATAATTAACGATCGAATTGGTAAATAACTACATTTTATACAATATTATTAACAACATAAATTTTGGTATAATTTATCCAATACAAAATATCATTTTCTTATATATATAATTACTAATTTAAATGATCCTACCATGTAAATTATATTTAAAAAAATTCATATAAATAAAAGTTAGTAAATATTTTATCAAATTATTTTATTTTAGTGTGTAATATATTATTAAAATATAAATAAATATTAGTTGTTGAATAGTATGTTTGTAAGTATTTAAATTAATTAAAATTTGATATATTTTGTTGTAAATTGAATTTATTTATTTTAATTTTTTAATAAATTTAAACACATTTATATATTAGATAAATTAAATTAAAATTGTATATTTTAAAACGAATTAATTTATTTTTCTTTAATGTTGATGAATATAAGTGTTATTGTTAATTTTAAAACAATGTAGATCGGAAAAAAAAGTGTTTTATTTGTTTTCTAAAATTTAACTAATTTTAGATAAAAATACTTAAGTTGTATTGTTGAAAGTATATTATCTTATTGTCGGATGACAATATGAATTGAACATCATTTAATCTTTAAATTGATAAGGTTAAATTAATATAATTTTTGATATATTATTTACAATATTAAGTGATTTAAAATATTTAATATATTCAAAAATTTTAATTTGTAGAAAAAAAATTACAACATATTTAATCATTTTTAGTAAATTGTATCTTTTTATTATATATGATGAATAATATATTTAAAAAGTTTAATTATTTTTTATTTTGTTAAAGCTTGTTAGTTTATTATACATATATGCAGATATATACATTTTAATTTTTAAAAAAATATTTTTATATAAAATATTAATTATTTATACATATCTTCGTGGATCTATTTTTTATTTTGTTAAATTTTATAATCAAAGAACATTTAACAAAAATAACAATAAAATTTTAATTTTCATATACTGCTGATGTAAAGATTTAACAAGAGTTTAATTTTTTATACTATTAACTACTTAAAGATTATAATTAATATGATTTTTAGGTGTTTAACATGTAAAATATTTTTTTAAGTATAAAAAATATGTTACATATATTTAAAAGGTTCTTAAAAATATTATGTAAAGCATGATTAACTTTTTTTACATCCATAAAAATATTGAATTGTCATCTCTCTTATAAATAATATTTATTAAAAAATATAATTAAAAAATATTTAAGATATTATTTTTAAAAAATTTAAAACATTTTTTAAAATATAAAAAATCTAACATTTTCAATTTAAAAATTCTGATATTTTTTTAAAAAATCCAAATAAAGTTTAAATATTATTAAAATTTTAACAATTTGTAATTATACAACAATCAACAGTTAAATAATTTTCATTTCATTTCCACTAAATTCAACTAACATTCAAGTACGGGTTTCGTGTTCGGGGAGACCGAAAAAAAGATGAGAGAGGTTAAATCCTATTATTCATGTTCGAATGGCAGATTAAAACGTACCGTATTAGAGAAAGAGTGTTTCAGTGGTTAGGTCTTGTTTGAGCTAGTTGTACCCTACACACTCTGCTGCATGTAATGGTGCTCTGACATCTCTCTCTCTCTCTCTCTCTACATTTCATTCGCATCTCCCAATCAATTTTCAACCATGACGGGTACTCATCCATTCTGATCTTTCTATCTTTTCGCCTTCCATCTTTTCATGTGCAAATTCATGATACGTTAATTTATTCTGTGGTTTTGATTGCAAAGTGATCATTCTACCTTTTTCCACCCAAATGCGCTGTTTAATGTCTGTCATAGCGATGCGATTCTTCATTATTGATGTCAATTTTCCAACGATGTATGAAAAGACATCAGACGGATTTTGTTCTTGATTATGTTTGGGCACTGCAGAAATTCCCAATAGTGTTATAACAAAAAGCTTTAGTTAAGCCTAATTTGACCATGTGTATCACGCAGACTACAAACAAGAACAAGATATGGAGATTGAAGCATTAGAAGCTATACTTATGGATGATTTCAAAGGTTTCTTATTTCTTGACTACCTTATATATATGTGTGTGTGTGTGGGTGTGTTTGTCCCAGTTTACTTGTCACTGAGAAAAAAAGGGCTTGAGTTTCTATTTGACATTCCATGGTAGAAATACACTCCGGTGAAAGTGGCCTAAGTACATCCAATCGGTGCTTCCAAATAAAGGTCGCTGCACAGGTAAATGTTCTTCCTTCTTTTAGTGCAATTTCTTATACGATTTTTTTTTTAATTTACAACAGAATGTAGTGGGGTTGTTCGATCCATATAGCCAACCTTATCTAGTGTAAACTACTTTTGTTATTGTAGTTGTTGTTAGTGAAGTCCATGGTGTGGATAGGTATGGCTGTTGCCCTTATGCAGCTTATTTACTATGGAACCAATTTGTATTATACTATTCTGGTCCATATTTTTGATTAATAGTTAACTTATCTCCTTATCTCACAGAATTCTTTTGTTATTGAAAATAAGAGATCATTTTCCTGTTGTATGTGGTGTTCTAACACACTGAAATTATTTGGAATAATATTAATATCTTCTTTTGGTAAAAAGTAACTTGTGGTGAACAGTTTGCTCAAGTTTCAGTTTTATGAAATTTAGAAGTTTGATGCAATGTACTTAGGCAACTGAGACTTCTCCCCTCAAATGAATTGACAAAAAGTTACACTTATATTTATCTAAATGTTATTCATTTGTACAGGATGACGAGACAGATGGGTCAATCACTAATTCAGGTTTATTTTTTTCTTTCCTTTTGATATTTTGTTTTCTTTTCCATTTTGGCTTTCAGTTTTACTGAACATGTGCTTTAGATTTTGGAAGATCTAGTTGTTTCTCTTCCTATGATATGGATTTACTTTTGGAGCTTATTTACAATTTTTTCTACATATTCTTCTGAACATAATATACGAAAGATGTGGTCGGTATTTTACTGCAGCTTTACTGGCTTTGATCTTCTCACACACAGAAAAATATCCTGATGAACCTCCACTTTTGAATGTGAAAAGGTCAGCATTGCTCCCACAATTATCTTGTATTTATTATATGTTTGTTTGTCCAGTTATTGTCAGGTGCACTATATATGTTTTTGTTTCATTTTTCATACATTAACATTAAGGTGTTTTTCATATACTTTGTCCATTTTTGGCAGTTTGCAAGGGATACATACTGAAGATTTAAGGATTTTGAAAGAAAAACTTCAACAAGAGGTGGTCTTTATGATGATGCAGTTTGTTGTTTAATATTTGAGCAGATCTGGTCTTCTGTGCTATTCGTGCACTGGTTGCTAACTTGCCATCCAGATTGAAAAACATCTTAATAGCCATTCTGAATTTAATATGTTTCCTGTTTTTGTGTATGCATTTTCATGTTGCACAATAGCTGATGGTTATGGAACCCTAGATTTGTTGTGGATGCTAGTCAGGTTATGGAAATTTTGATGCAAAACCTGTGTTCCACAGGCATCTGAAAATCTTGGTATGGCTATGATCTACACACTTGTTACCTCAGCTAAAGAGTGGTTGTCCGACCGATTTCTTCAAGACTCTGTTGGTGGGAGTATTGAAGCTGAAGAGGCAGCAAAAGATGATGTAAGACTGTCAACTATTTTATGATTTTTCTTTAGAAATTCTGGTTAGTTGAACGCTTTCTACATTTTGAAGATAAAATAAAATAGTTTCTCTTCTTCTGTATTACTGAGCATTTGTTAATTAGCTGTGAGGCACAGGTAAGTGCACATGGTGAAACTATTGGGATCAGATAGTATTCAATATGGATATGTATCTTTAGAGAGTATAGTGATGTTTAAGAAAAAGTAGAAAAAATCATTCAGCTTTAGATATAGCTTGAATGGCTTAAGTTGGCTTGATATGGCAGGATACTTAAGCTAATATGTCTAGATTGGTAAAATTCTTGGAGGAGCTGCAATAAGGATAGGTACTAAATGCAGTTACATATTTCATCTTCTCTGCTACCTAAATCTCCAATCTCCACCATATTTTTCAATGCTCTTATGTTTATATGTTGGCTGGGCTGTTTCTTGCACTCCAACTCCATCCTCAGAGTTACCATCAAGTTTCTAGGACATCAATGTCAGAAAATGTCAATTTCTTCACATCAAACACTAACAAGAAATGGAGAGGGGGATGTTATACTTCAAATTGTATTTGGATCCTCTCCATGAGAGAAAGAAGGGGGTAAAATTTAGAAAGAGAGGTGTAGGCCACATCAGCTGGTGTGGTGATGCAAGAGCCGGAATCCTGCATTGGCCAGGTCTGAGAACACCCATTTAAAGTAAAGATTCTCCTTCCCCTCTTAACAACCTGGCTTTTAGGAGTGGGATCTCCTTTACATTAAGTTGTATCAAAGATTGGTTTTTCCACACCCTGCTGTCGATTGACTACTCTTTTCAGTCATATAGGACTACATGCAGGAAACCATTCAGTATTGGAACTTGGAAGGGAATACAGATCCCTCTTAGATGGCTTTGGCACATGGGTCTGCCTTACAACATATCTCACTAGAGTTTCTAGGCTGGTTATTTGGGATCATAAGCTGACTTGTCATTGTGGGAAATATAATTGCTAAAAGCTTAAGTTTATAAGCTATATATTTCCTTATTTCCTAAATGCTTAATATACCAGTTGCATGGAGTATGATTGCTTTGCTACCAAGTCAAATACCAACTCTCCTAACAGCTTAAACTATGAGGTTTGGGCAGAGGCACACGAATGCTTTTAAATCTCTAGCATGTTGGGCTCTAATCTTGGGCAATTCACAAGTGATTAACCCATCTTATGCCAAGATTATAATTTAATTGTAAAAAATGGAAATGGTAAGGATAGAACTCAGCTTCTTGGTTGTATAAGCTCTTGTAAAGAGATGAGATCTAGAGAGAGCCCTCTGTTGGTTTTTTCCCTTTTTCCTGACATTTCCATATTGTTTAGTGACTTATAGTATAATTGTGTAAAGCAAACTAGAACTATACAGTATATATTGTGAATACCAATAAAGATAAAATAAATGACAGCTACTATTTCAACATCTATAATTTATTTAACTCAAGAAATTGTCTTAGGTTAGATATTTGGCATGTTTTATTCAATACAGCTTTGTTTTCAAGGTCACTCGATCAGTGCTGACTGCTGACATTTTCCTTCACTGGAAAGTTGTTTAGCAGAGATTTTATGGAAGATGTGAGAATTAGTGCTTGTGTATGGAAGGGACAAAGTTTGACAATGTTAAAGGAGAAATTATATGCTTGTACATTTTGTGCAGCATGTAGTAGGGACAATTATGGAAGGGTAATAGTCAACTCAAACATAGTGAATAAGAACAGTGATATGATCAAAGCCCAATAACTTACTCTAATTTTTTTTACTATGAAGGAAAAATAACCATTTGAAAAAGTTAAGACTAATATATTGGGTTAAATAACCACTCTTATTGGTTATTATTCCTACATTTTAGACAAATTATTATCAGAGCTCCTCTTTTTGTAATTCTTACAGAAGTTTTCCACTGGAATGCACATGGTAGATGAGCTTATAGAGAACTTGTTTGTATCGCAGAAAATCTAACGAAGCCATCATTTTAATGAAGTAAAAAAGTATATGTAACGTGAGTAAATTGATCCATTTATTCACAATCTAATTATACTTGTTTGATACACTGTTGTCAATATTAGTGGAAAGAATACAATCGAGAAAACAAACGAATTTTTATTTATTTATTTTATCTAATATGCAGGTATATATAGATAACTATTTATCTGTTCTATTTTAACTATTAAAATAAAAAAAAATGATTAGAGATTAGAAATAAAATAGTAAAATAGAAATAAAATATAAAATAATAATATATATATATTATTATTATTATAATAATAAATATTTTTTACATATAATTACTTCCTGTTGTCTGTTTTAGTGCATTTCAAAAGGTGATCCATGAGTTCTTAGTCATATTAGTAAAGGTGGTGGTGGTTTGCCTATGTTCTGATATTCTTACCTGGTCCTGAATTCATTTTATGATGATGTATTTTCCTCTGTAATATATTCTTTTTATTATTTTATCCATGGGAAATGCTAACCAGGCCTTAAGGGCACTGGTTAAGGAGTTAAAAATAGAAAGTTTGTATTGGAAAATGTTATTAATGCACAACATTAATAACATTATATACAATAAGAACTTTTTACTTTTACATCCTTAATCAGTGCCCTAAGGACACTGGTTAGCAAGACCCATTATAGATTTGCCTTTGAAATTGTGTTGAAAAAGTTGCCTGACAAATTTTTATCAATCCAACATTTTTAGATAGTGGTACCCCATGGGGAACCAGTTACTGTTGAAACATTTTTGGCATGGAGAGAAAGGTTTGAAGCTGAGCTAGCACTGGTGCGAGCAAAGTAAGCCCCTTGTAATTACTCTAATTTTATGGCATACATTTCTAGATCTTTGTATCTACAATTTTAAAGTACAAAGGTTTTCTGTGGAGTGGTGCATTCCTTTGTGTGAAGTGTGTTTATCAGTGGCAATAGAGGTTTTAAAAGCATATACTTACGGTGGAGAAAACAGAAGAGAAAGGTGGGTGGGGGGGATCATAAATTTTGAATGTAGCATTATACCAAATAACAGAATAGAGTCGGTGATATTTATAAAGGATTGGTCAATTTCTTTCCCAAATTCTTTATTTCTAAGTTCTAACTAGTTAACAACTAATTGTAAAGTTTAGTTGTAGCCTGTAGTAGCAACTTTCCTTTTGATGCCAAAACAATTTGTCCTAATTACAGGCTAATGCCAGAGTCTGCGCTTACTGCTCCCAAGGAAAAGAAGCTAAGTGGTAGACAGTGGTTTGAAAGCGGAAGAGCGGTACTTTGTTGTCTTTTCTATAGCTATTCCTAACTTGATGTCTTAAATTAATATCTTTTGTGGTAAACGTTCTACTATTCAAGCATACCATTTGCTTCTTACAAGTAAAATATATGTTGGACGCTAAATTGTTTTATATTTGATTAAAAAGAAACTTCTGTGTAGAATTAATAATGTCTGACAAAGGGCCCGTGGGCTGTAAAACTTATATTTAAAAAATTCCTTAGTGCCTCCAAAATGAGACATTAAAAATTGAGATAATTATTAGAAAGGACCCGTGGGCTGTTAAATTTGTCACAGGTGGCCCAGTAGCCTGTAGTTCGCTTCATAACAAGATTACACAATGTTGGCCCCCTTATAGGCTATTCCTGGTTAAATATACGAACCCTAGTGTCCTTATTTATGAATCTCGCTTGAAACACTTCATAACATAATTAACCACAATCTTGGTTAATGGACCCCGTTTCTTAAATATCATTCCTACAGGTACCTTACAATAATTTTCCCGTAAATTTTATGAACATATAAATAATGCCTGCTACTTTGGTTTGTTCACAGAAAGGTGCATCAGCTGTGGTCACAGAGGAATCTGATGGGGAGGAGGAGGAGGATATTGACTTTGACGATGATGATTTTGAAGGTCTGTGTATCCCCACGTGCCCCCACTCCCTCACACGATGTTTCTTTGAAAAAAATGCTTTCTTATTGTATATAATGATAAAATACATGTTGTGTCATGGCAGATGACGAAGAGGATATGCTCGAGCATTATCTGGCAGAAAAAACTGATTCATCTGCACCTTCTTCCAGGAGAGCTAGTTAAAATGCATATGCAGCATAATTCAGGCAAAGTTCCTGCCATCCTAGGATAGGGGCGACTTGGTTTTATGATATTATCAAAGGTAAAATGCACAAGTGTTTGACGTGCGACTTTGTATTTCACTTGAAGACTGTTTGATATAAAAGAAATATTTTTTGTCCGCAGTCGTGATCCACGAATTGTATGAAAACAGTTTCATATGGATAAAAAAAAACTATTAACTCAATTTTAAGTAGAAAAAATAAGATGAATTTGTTTCATTGTGTCCATGCAGTGTCCTGTAAGAACTAAGAATATTTCACCGCATTTTTTACCTTTCAAATGTATGAATTTGAATTCGAAAATTATCAACAAATATTGCTCCAGGAATTACACCCCAAAATACGAAGGGATAATTGATTACATCGCAGTGCTTAATCGATAATAAAATTATTTATGCCAGCATTTTATGAAAAGATAACCATGATGTTTCTGCGTAATTGATTATATTTTTTTTAATCAATTACTGTTTGATTTATAGTTGGTTATCGGTTACATACAAATATTGTGGTTATTTTTGAATAAAATAGTGGTTAACTTAATTATATAAATAATTTTATAATTGATTATATATTTTAATGTAATTAATTAACATTTTATATTTTAGAATATAAATAGATGTAATTATTATAATTATGCAGAAATATTAAAATTAATTTAAATTATTTCAAGTGCGGAGATAGATAGACAGATGTGCATTTCTAAGATTTGTTTTTCGTTTTGTCCCTACGGGCATGATTATATTATGTCATGAATGAAATACCAAATACGTGACCAGTCTGGTCAGCTCAAACGTGATTTGATTAAGAAAAAGAATAAATGTTATTTTTATTTATTAATCCTTGTAAATGTCAAAATTCTACGAGCATATGGATATCACTGTATACCATGTTACAAGTCCATGGCTAACAACTTGTCTACCATGTCAAGGCTATTACTATATCCTATATAAGTACATGGTTAACACTTAACCAATCATATTTTTCTTAACCAAACATTTTTCTTTAAAATTATATTGGAAAAAAAATCATTTTTAAGGTCCAGATCTTCTGCAGTGTAATTACAACCACCGGAGGATCGATACGTGCTAGCCATAACAGGAGCGTTTCACTTGGAAATATACTTTTAGTAGAGTAAATTTTTATATTTGCCTTAAATGTTTAGAGTATGTTAAATTAGCTCCTACATTTTTTTATCAATTTGATCCTAAACAATAACTAATGTAGTAAAAGAAAAATGTTGGAGAATAAATGATTGATAAAAAATAATTTAAAAATTTTGTTGCCATTTTTTTTTTATATTTGGAGATTAAATTGACGTGTTTTAAAAATGATGAAAATTAATGTTAGTTACATTTTTTTAGTATTATGCAAACTGTTTGGGACGAGTAATTTTTATGTAATAAATCATTTCAGATTCAATATTCTCAACTAAGTTGAAAGAAAAAAATTATCATTTTATTTTTCTTAAATGTATAATCTTTTGTTCAAATTAGTCCTCATATAATTAATGTTAGTTGATCTTAATATAAGCATGCATGTGACATTATTAACCCTTCAATTTAGATGCAAGAATAAATACGGAGGAAACTGGAGTAACAAGAAGTTGAAGGAGAGATTTTTATGTTTAGGATTAAGAGTAAACTTTTAGGTTGTTTGGATTAAGAAAAATAAGAAAGAAAATGAAGATAAAACCCTTTTTTTTGTATTAATTGTTTTTTAACAATTGTTTTTATTTATTACTTTTGGGGATAAAATAGGTGTTCTGATCTCTTCTGGTTTCAAACTAGAGCTCAGTAATTGTTTTCTAATCGCTACATTTTTGCAAAATCATGCTTATTAGAGGATAAGTGCCATCTGGGGTGCACATATGGCTAGAAATTCCCCCCTACACGTCAAATGTATTCATTATTATTTGTTTGTAACCCTTAAGCTTACACCACATAGTCTAATGTTCCCATTCTCACAATTCGAAAAAACGGCTACATGTAGAATTTTGTCAATTAAAAAAGTGGAAGGTGTTGTTCCACTGGCTATGATTGTACAGATTGAAGAGAAGGGAAAGACCAGACTTGCTTAATTTGTTCGCAATTATGTGATGTGAGAGTCAAAAGGTAGTTTGACTTGATGATTTGTAGAAAATAAATCCATTGTCTACCAATGCCCTTAAAGCTAACCAACCAACATTAAATTGTAGCAAATTTTTTTTTTCGGTGCAATTGTATTAAGGTATTTAATAACATGATTGGTCACATAATTTTTCAGAATCATTTTTAATGTGTTCATAAACACTGATTTATAAAAAAATTCAATAAAAAAATCTATTTATAATGTAACAAATATAAAAATCATTCACTACTTTCGTTTAAGTAATTAAAAGCATTTGATGTAGTCTGTATTCTTGAAAAATGTGATGACATGCATCAGAAAAACCACAAGCATAAATATAGAAAAGGTCACAAGATTTTGAAATACATATCTACAGTATCTTTTGAAGTAAGACTTTAAAACAACAAGCATATTCAATTTCAGTGCTAATTTTTATTTCAAATCTCAACATCCAAATATTTCTCAAGTTTGGAACAAGCATCAAGCTGGGTTTAATAAGCCAAGGACAATTTCACCTTTTTCTTGGTAACAATCAAGATATCCTTTCTGTTATGAAACTAAAATTTGTCCTCTAAATATTTTTCTTTTCTAAGTCTAAATTCTTATAATACATATTTTACAAGGAATATGCTATGGCGATAGTGTGACACTGTCATTGAGAACACTGGTATCAGCAATGATCCTTGACTTGAAACTATTAAGTGAATGGAGATCTCCGACGGTAGTGGTAAGCATCAGTACTTGGATGCATTCAAAACTTGGCAATATCAACCTCTATACGGAGCCTTGATCAGTCATGGCTTGAGCAATGGTTAGGAAGGCAGAGATGACTGCTCCATGTACTAGAGCCCTGACATAACAAGCATACAAATATTAACTAGGGCTGCATATTTAGAAGAAAGACACTTCAAGATGAAGGATCATTTAAACAAATCCATTGCAAGGGAATTACATCCACAAGAACCTACACTCTCCATTCCAATGACTGGTTACAGAAGAATGCATTATTTATTTAATGGATAAAAAGTTAATACAAGGATGGTTAATATAGGTATTTTTAAGGTTTTTTTATTAATATTAGAAAATATTTCTAGTAAATGCTATATTGTTTGTCAGATAAATAAACCTGGTCAGTTGTCTTCTTAAAAGTATGATAAACAGTCTTGTAAGAAAGTAAAATATGATTTTCTTTGCAATTAGAAACAGTATCACGAATTCATGATCATTATAATTCTTTTAAATTAGAGTGCTCAATACTCAGAACATCAAAACAGATCTGCACAGAGGAAAATCATATATTTTGTTTTGTGGGAGGATAGCAGGTTGAAAGAGGGAGAAGAGCATGAATTTTGGAAAGTAAAGCATATGAAGTTAGTAGCTTTCATCGATGTTGTAATGTTAATGAAGAAAGCACCTACTCGGGGTTTTCTTTTTGATAACCAAAATCAGTTGCAGCTTTGATAGCTCTTTGATAAGTCTGTTTCATTGCTTCCTGTCCAAAAGAAACAGCAAATTTGAAGACAGAACAATAACAACAATATAAGCTTTATCCCACTAAGTGAGGTCGGTTATATGCATCCCATGGCAACCATAGGGCTAAGTCAAAAACTGAAGACAGTTGATATAAAACAGTATGTAGCCGATACTTGCCAAAGTATGAAAGAAAAATTATTAATTAAATTAACTCAATGTCCACATCAGCTATTTGTCCAATTTCATCTAGCATCAGTCATATTACACTAATCCTTAATGTGCGGCATGCACTGAATAATTGTCAACTCCTTCAAAAAAAAAACACAAATACAGGTGCACTCGTACACACATTATAATGTATTCACTGCGCACAACAAACATGGTTTATGGAAATTGTACAGATCTTTTCCAATAGCATGGAAGAATAAGCTTGATTCAATTTGATTAGGAGAAAGAGTAAAAAAGAAGATGGCAAACTACTATATAATATCAAACCTAGTAACCATTGACAATTCTTAAAATGCTAACTATATGGTTAATAAGGGCGATTGGGTTCAGAAAACAACCTGCAATTTAGATTCGAAGTCCTCTGGTGACCAGTGCATCAAACTGCATTCATGATTTAGTTCAAGTTCTCCAGCCACAACCTGCAAGCAAGGAGAACAGAAGATTAAGAAAGATCCATCAAAATGTTGTGTCTAATGTTGATGTAGAATCTACCATAAGTAGAACAGATGATCAATTAAATGATGCTAATCAATCTTGCATAAGCCTATGATCATAGTTTTAATTTGAGTTCTATATTGTGAAATGATAAATGTTTAAATAACCCTATTCTTGCATGGCTTAACTAGGAATTTTAGGCATTGACCTCTCTAGTTTGACCTATGTGCAATTTTGGTCCCTCAAGTGTATTTTAGCAAATTTGATCCTTCTACTTTTAAAATTTAGCAAATTTGATCCTCCGTCCATTTCCTTTTACCTAAAACTCTACAATTCTCATTTTCTACTTAAAATCTCTACAAATTAAATTGATTAATCTTCTACTCAAAATTCATTAACCAAAATATTAAATTTCATCCAAAATAAAGGAAAACCTCAAATTTATCCCTCTTCACACCCTAATACCACATTTTATAAAATCCTTCAAATTTAATCAAAATTCTACAAAATTTCTTATTTCTAAACTTTTAAAATTATTGATGTTGCAATGTCATTATAAACCCCTCTAAAAGTTTGGATAAAAAAGAATAATTTGAGGGTTTTAATTTGAAGAAAATCAATGAGACCAAATTTGATAAATTTTGAAAGTAAACGGATAAGAATTGCTAAAAAAACTTTGGGCACCAAAATTGCATGTAGGTTAAACTAGAGGAACTGAAAATGCAATTAAGCCGAAATTCTAATAGGTCTATTGAGTTTTTTATGTATTGCATTATAGTATTCCATAAGGGGATCACATCATAAAGACATCAACGGATTGCATTGCAGTGCTAACCCAATGGATTATATAATTAGGAGTCAATTAAATCATCACCAAATGAAACCTGCAGGTTAATTATGGCATTAGTTTAACAAGTGCAAGAGTGCACAAAGCTCTTGACTACTGTAGGGATTGAAGAAGATCAGATGTACACAAACTCTCTCACATCGGCAGAGAGACTGTTTCCATGACTAGAACCAATAAACCATGGTGAGACAAACTTATCATTGAGCCAAGGCTTGTGATTATCAATTAAGCAAAGCACCCACTAAATATCTACATCCAATGAACGTTTAATACATTAGGGAAGTACTTGTTAAACAAATAAAGCTATGCCTGAAATTTGGGGGAAAATTGAAGCAAAGCGAAAAGTTAAATTCCTCACACAAGGACCCAACATTAGGAAACTACTCCATCTCCTTTCCGGTTTCTCTATAGGTCCCCATGCCAATTGATGCCTAATAAATAAGATATAATCAGAACTAACTATGCATCAAAATTCTCAGTTATGGTGGATAAAAATTTGCATTTTCATCATGGCAGTATTAGAAATGAAAGTTAGTGGCCATACACCACCACTACTACCACGAGCATTAATGTTGCTGCTGTCTTGGTTACAGTGGCAATATGTGTACAATTTACATAGGAAACATTAAGTAAAAAGCTCACCCCTCCAGCACCAGCAGCCATTGCAGGAGCAACAAGGACACTAGCTTTCCTCAGAACCTGAACTGCCTCAGGGGTACAAGGCATGTTTGAACCTAGGATTCAAATAATAACAAGTAGCTTCAAATGGTAGATATGAGGGAAAAAAAAGAGCAAAAATATATCACACGGTACTAGAACAACTACCTTCCACTAGTATACGGCAACCTGAATTAACCAAATTAATGGCATCAGCTTGATCAATTTCATTCTGTGAAGCACAAGCAAATGCAAGATCACACCTTTCATTCCAGGGTTTTGCTTCGTCATAATATTTGGACCGAGCATAGGTCTTTGAGTAGTCTCTACATATTGTCAATTTATGAACAAGGACCATAAAATTATATATCATAGCAACCGTGAAAGCATGTACAGATGACAGAAGAGATACAAACCGCAAACTTCTTTGTTGAGCTTTGATGTCTCTCAAAAATGATATTTTCATGTAGTCAAATCCATCCTCATCAACCAAATATCCTCTAGAATCTGACAAATGCTTTTGTTAAAAAAAATGGCATACTCCTTGAAAAGACCAGGATTCGTAAAGGTATTCAAAATGATACAAGAATCCTGGATTTAGTAACTACTATTCTTAATGACGATTAATAATAAGATGAAAACTGTCATACACCCAAGCATCATAGCAGATGCAGTAGCCTCCCTATATTCATAAAAAAACGAAAATTACCTGATACTGAAATGGGAAGAGCACCATAAGCAACTAGCTTCTCTAAAACATGCATTGCGATCTTTCCAGAACCACTCACAACACATCTACAGGAAATTATAAATTAGTACAGTATTCCAGCATCATGAATGTGCAAAATCAATTCAGGAAGCACCATATTTCACGCTAGAAAATAGTCTTAAAATGAATCTAAAAAGTTAACCAAAGAAATTATTGAAAATGAGAGTTTCCAAGTTTCTAACATTAATGGAACTGAAAAAAAAAGTTTCAAATTCTCATATGAATACTTAATTATAACAAGAAAGGTAGCACCAATAATGAATGAGTCAGTAGCAACGATGTTTATGAAATGGTCTAAATTAAAATAGAAACCTTAATCCTTTAAGTTCTTTATTCATGTCAGCAAGCAAGAGCTGGGCAAAGAAAACCTGCAGAAGCATGACCAACTTGTTAAACATTTGGATTTGATAACACGAAATGCCAGATGCAGAGTACTTCTAATGATGATCAACTTGGTCAGAGTGGACATGTTACATGCTTTTTGTTCTAAGATGATGAGTTGGCTGATATGAGATTGTAGGCAGTAATAATAATCCTTACACATTGCTCAGCTTTTTATCAAACAAGGGCATAAACAGGAAATTGATATGACTTGCTGTAAAAGGATATTCGTGGAGAAATACCCAAAAAAAGAAAATGAAATGGAAGGATACCGTGGAGCACATTTCATACATAATCACTCATATTTTCACATCTCACCGCATATCCACAGTGATTAAGAATGAAAAGTTGCAATTACCAGCCCATAGCCAGTAGCTTCTGGTCGAAGACTGGAGCCAGACCAAAATATCCTTGGCCCTGTAAAACTTCCCTGCATAAGGCATACATATGAAAAATACCCAACAAAAAAACACTAATTTTCCTTTCTGCCACAAATGCCAACATAATCAATATCTCAAAATTTCATGTTCCTAAACCTATACGTTACACACCGCACTATACATGATGCATGTTGTGCAGCATATGCATTTTACACAGTAAAGCAATGATCCCCAAGCCCATATAGGCAAACAACAACAATAACCAAGTTTTTCCTGCTAGGTGGGGTCTGTAGTTATCCATCTCGGATAGTGATGTGGAACAGCCAGCCCCAAAAATGCTACAGCGAGATAATGCATAGCAGGACCACTGTTAGTTTGAAAATAACAAATACAAGCTAACTAATTTATATTATTGAATACATACATATATATGCTAAAAAAATATATTTACAGGAACTAAAAACATATTTTACCTTGTCTATAAATAATCCTTCTTAGTGGTTTTGACCATTAGTTTTTTCTCCCTCTGCCTCTAGTGATTACACTATCCTCCATCTCATCTACTATCCTAAGTAAGCCTTCTATAGATTTCTTCTACACATGCCCAAACCAAAAAATCTTCTATAGGTCCTCTAAAGGCCAGAAATATATATAAGAAAAAAAAAAGTAAAGCAAACCTACATCAGGATACTCTGAAAGAGATAAACTAAAAACATTTAAGAGATTACCAAAATCATAAAATATGTAGACAATAATGCCTAACCTACACTTGCAAATGTAAGACGCCATGTCTCCACATTTGCACTATCTAATCCTTTTTTCTTTGGCTATTGGGATTTATTCTATTGAAGTTTTTACATAAAGTGCATCAACCTGGCAATACTTGGATCCGAGGGATAAATGTACAGGGGAAAACATAATATTTATATTTACACCAAATAGTTTGTTAAGATTAAAGAATATCTGAATTACCTGAAAATGACCAGCTAGACGTCTATACTGCCCAAAAAGATACCCCATTTCTCGAGTACCAACACCCATTTCCTCTGATGGAAGGTCCTAGTAGACATTCATCACAAGAATAATAATATGTAAAATAGGCCTTGAATGTGAAAAGGTTAAAAGATACAACAAAAGAATCTGCTTTCAGTTACCTTGTCAGGCCCCAGGTAACGATACATCTCACTCATGAAACTTTGGCAAAATCGCATAATCTGCCAGCTTATTGAAATAACATTTAGTAATTTTAAAATCACTCAACTAGAGGTTGAATAAGTTGAAAATTCACCTCATTATCACTTTTTCCTTTTGGATCAAAATCACTTCCACCAGCTGCTCCTCCTAGTTTGTAAGGTGATAAGGCATTCTTTAAAGTCTGCAGAGAAGGAAGTGTTGTATAAAGAAATGCAGCTTGGAATATAGATTCTTAATTTCTGCTGCTATGAGAATCTCAGTATATTTGCCAAATATAAACGAATAAACATTAGATATATATATCATTATTTAACCAAATTCAAAACCTTAACACTAGTCTAATTTGAAATGTCAGCAAATACAGTTTCTCTGTCCCAAATTCCCAATCATTATATTTCCTTATGTAAAGTGGGTAAACCACACAAGATGTAGACATCTAAGAAATATATCAAAGATCCCCATAATCCTCATATTAGGAATTTTTTTACAATTATGGCATTGAGTATTTAGTTTCACATTTTTACCATGATAGGAATATATGAACTTTGAAGGTTTGCTTATCAAGTGTGTGTATATACATGCATACATACAGGTCTGTAAAATACATAAAAGAAATGAAACACATGCATCTTATGTTGGTATAAAATAATAGGTACCCAGCAATCTTAGACATCTATTCTAAGATATCCACACCTTTTTATTCCATTGTACATTTTCAAAATTTTCTTTCTATTATCTTTCTTGCACTTATTCTCTCTTAGTCCCTCAACCCCCCTCCTCTCTCTCTTCTATTTTTTTTCAGCACTTCCTCAATTCTATATGGACCTGTATATTTGCGAGAAAATCTGTTTGTTTATGTTAGAAACCAAATCAGAATTACAAGAAAGACTCTTTATTAATAGAAAAGAGCAGTACAGTCCAGGTATTCGAGAGACCTGGTTCTCTCCCAATGCCTAAAGGCCCCAATCCTCTCCAAATTCCCCCCTATTTCCTTGCTCCCTGCCTCTATTTATACACTTTACAGCCCTCTAACAGTTTAACTACCTCAACCTAATTAGTTATTTCCAACTAACAAGTAAAGAGGAGCTAACTAATTAACTATTCTCTAACAATACCTAACAATACTCCCCCCCTAAAACATTCACCTTGTCCTCAAGGTGAACCTTTGACCCTAACAGCTGCTGACAAAATTCTACCAGGATCCCACTGCCTAAAGCATAACATGTGTTTGTCTTTTTTCCTCTCAGCAAGAGATATGACAGCATAAGTTGCCTTCATTTCTAAGATCCATTTCTTTTCCCTAACTTGTTGGGCTTGGCCCATTACATAAAAAAAATGATTTGCTGCTCTTGCTCTCATTCTTTCAGAAACTCTTGCGTTTTTGTCATGAAATTGCAGAATGATGCCTGTTTCTGTCGCTGTCTTGGTCACTGTACAAGGCACAAAATTCAGTGGTTCTTGCACTTTGGATGATGGAATCTTGACCAGCATAGGGGAGACCCAGAGCTTAACCACGATTGTTGTCCCATCCTTTTCCATGGAAGAGCTCAACTCTGGTGCTTTCAGCAGTGGAGGTGGGTTGGCTGATGTACTCACAAACCACTCCTTCTTGGCTGTCACGTTTTCCCTCCATCTCTGCCCCACAGCCATGCTTCCCACAGGGAGAGATTTCCCTTTTATTTTCTCCGCTCCTTCATCACCCAAGATGTGGTTGTAGCAAGCCAAGTTCTGGACACGGTTTTGGTGAGGCTCCTTCTCCACCACAAGCCTATCAAATTCTTCTGCCACTGTATCTACCTTGTCTGTTTTTCTCTCTGTTTCTATTTCCGATTTATCACTTTCTTCTTCCTCCTTCAAGACCTCCTCTCTTTGTATGTTTTCTTGCTCCCAAGATTCTGCTCTATCTTTCAAGACTTCCTTGCTCCTACTGTTTCCTTGCTTCCAAGGTCCTTCCATACTCATCAATAAAGGCTTTGCCCTTTGACCCTCTGGAACAGCAATCTTGAATCTTTGGTCACCCCACATTCCATCGGACAAGGCCTCATCATCCTTCTTGGAACATGATCTTGCTGGATCTGTTTCTCTACCCATCTGAATTTCTTGCATTTCTTGCTTCATCTTTTTCAAAGATTTAATTGCCATCAAGCTTTCTCGAAGAGATGCCTCCAAACGTTGTTGATTCTCCATCTGTTGTTGCAGCACCAACAATTGAATTTCCAATTCCCGATTCATGATACCCATTGCACAGTTGTACCCACAGCTCCCAAGAAAAAGGAGCTCTGATACCAGTTGTTAGGAACCGGATCAGAATTACAAGAAAGACTCTTTATTAATAGAAAAGAGCAGTACAGTCCAGGTATTCGAGAGACCTGGTTCTCTCCCAATGCCTAAAGGCCCCAATCCTCTCCAAATTCCCCGTATTTCCTTGCTCCCTGCCTCTATTTATACACTTTACAGCCCTCTAACAGTTTAACTACCTCAACCTAATTAGTTATTTCCAACTAACAAGTAAAGAGGAGCTAACTAATTAACTATTCTCTAACAATACCTAACAGTTTATTCATTCTCACATCTGTTGATGGGTTTCTCCTCTTTTTTAAATCAGAGAAACAAATACTAGAATAGTAAAATATAGTCCAGACAGTGACATCACCTTGATGTAAAAATGGAAAAAAAAGGTGGGTTCTACCATTCTGGTGATGAAATGTATAAAGAGTGTAACATACACCTCAGATGAAAGGGATTAAAGGGTGTAACTTAGAGTTTAACCTGAAGAAAATGGAAGAAAATCTTTTGCACCATGCATTCTTGTGGTTAACAAATAGCCTAAAGGCTTAGAGAAAAAAATATATGCTTCCAAGTCATGATAAAAAATGTGATGGCATTAAAATAGGCTAATTCTGCAAGAGTTAAATCATTAGTTGTAGGGGAAAATGTCATATATGAATACCAAAAATACTCATAATACCTGTTCAAAACCAAGGAACTTGGCAATACTTAAATTCATTGATGGATGAAAACGGATACCACCCCTACATGGACCCATTGACTGGTTAAATTGTACCCTAAAGCCCCGATTAACATGTGTCTCACCCCTATCATCCACCCACGAAACTCGAAAAACAATCACCCGTTCAGGTTCCAACAGGCGCTCCATGATGTTAACATAACTGAAACATGAGAATATTAATGAGATACATCCAATACTAAAGCACTGGCTTTGTCATCTGTAGATAAATAAGGATTTAGCTCCACTAAAATGAGAAAATATGCAAAGTGAGAAAGTAAGGGTGAATCCACCACTGATTTAAAGTTAGTTAAGCACCCTTATGTTAGGTATTGTTAGATAATAGTTAGCTAGTTATCTCCTCCTTACTTGTTAGTTGGAAATAACTAATTAGGTTCTGTAAAGTGTATAAATAGAGGCAGGAAGCAGGGAAATAGGAGGTTAATTTTGGAGAGGATTGGGGCCTTTAGGCATTGGGAGAGAACCAGGTCTCTCGAATACCTGGACTGTACTGCTTTTTTCTATTAATAAAGAGTCTTTCTTGTAATTCTGATCTAGTTCCTAACACTGGTATCAGAGCTCCAATCTTGGAGCTGTAGGTATTGAATCTTGAAGATGATTCCTGATTTTGAAGGAAATGAAGCCTATTGGTGGCTGATTAATGTGGAGCAGCATTTTGAGACTGTAAGAATACTTGAAGAGCAAAAAATAAAGATGGTTGGGAAGGCTATGCGAGCACAAGCTTTTGTTTGGTGGTATGTATGGAAAGAGGACCATCCAAGTGCATCATGGTAGGACTTCGTGAAGGCCTTGCTCAAGCAATTTCAACCTGAATATGACCCAGATCTACCAGTTTGGATTGAAAATGAAGGTTCTTTGACGCAAGAAAGCATAAAAGAATATGAAGATTTGGAGAGCAAAGAAGATAAAATAAAAAATGAAGAGTTGAAGATCAAGAATCTGAATTTCAATAATGGAGAAGCCAATTTGGTTGAAGCAAAAACATTGGCATCACAGAATGAGAACAAAGAGTTACTTATCTTACAGCAAACAGAAATTTCAAGAACTGTTCATGGTTTCAGATTTCAGGATTTCAGTGGGTCAACAACCCAACAAAGTTTCAAATTTCAAGAACAGGTCATGGTTATTGCTTGTGCAGATTCAGGAAAGGTGGCATTAACATGCTGTTTCAAGGTCAAAAGGACAGCAGAAAACAGAGCACCTAAATTGAATAAGGGCACTCATATATTTGTGTTTGATCCAGGAGGAATGGAAGCTATTTTCTTGGCTGCGGAGTGGAATTGGCATGATGACACTTTGGAGAGGATTGGGGCCTTTAGGCATTGGGAGAGAACCAGGTCTCTCGAATACCTGGACTGTACTGCTCTTTTCTATTAATAAAGAGTCTTTCTTGTAATTCTGATCCGGTTCCTAAGACCTTACTTTCTCACTTTACACATTTACTTACTTTAGAGGAGGTAAATTTGATAAATAAATATATAATTATAACCATCAGAGTAAAACTCACTGAGAATTCTTTGCTATGACTCTTTCAAGAGCTTGAACTGCCTCCTGGACTGCCTGAATGAATTCAACCTCATGAGGATCCCTTTTTAGGGTAGCTTCAAGAATTGATCCCGCAGTTTTTGACATGGCAACTTCAATTATAGAATTGTCAAACAATACCCAAGAATCTAAGCATTTTTGTAAGAATGAAGAGAACTTATCATTTCAACATATAATGCAGTGCATAGATAACCAGCACATACTCATTTCAAGAAATTGATTATGTAAACTGCAAAATAGGAATTCTATCACACAAAACAAAAGAAATGAGCTGAAATTTCATGATGCACCTTAAAACTTTAAAAATGACATTAAATGAAGTTCAGGTGAAACAGAAACTGAAGGAAAATGAGAGAAGAGGAAAGAAACCTGAGAGAGAAAGAATCTGAAAATGCTCTCTGTAATATTATGTTACTAGTATAAAATGAATTAACCATGTATTCTGAGTGTAGCTTTGATTATATAGGGGAGCTGGGTAGGGCATACTTACAATTGAATTGGTTCAGCGGTGACAGAATTATAACAGAACAGTTGGGCCACTAATTAATTGAACAGTTAAACTGATCTGTTAGTTGCTTTTCTTAACTCACAGATGGGGTACATATGCTGTGCTTTAACAGCCAACAGTATACTGGCAATAATATACAACTACAGAATACAGATACAACCGCATACTCCAATATCAAACTAGATGGTAAATTAGTATTTCAGAACATAAGCACAAAGCAAACATTTGAAATGTGTGCAGAAACAAAATTATTCAAAGCATCCATTAAACCAATGGAGGGAACAAGTAAAAAAGATTCTATGCCATATTCATTCTGTAATTTAATCTCTAAAAGAAGCAGTAAAGTTTCATAATTACATTCAGATTTATCTAATAACATGATGTCTGCACTTCATACAGCAGTGAATGCAACAAAAAAACATTTTATTATCCTAAATAATCAATCAAATGCATCTTCTGTGGCCTTTCAACACAACTAACATGATATTTATTATGAACTTATGACCACTAATTAAAATGAATTTGGAAAAATGGTCCAGTTTAACTTCTAGAAAACAGTATTTGACCATCAACATTTTAAAAGAAACTGAAAATGTTATCTGCATGTGCCAGTTATTATTAGCATGCTGAGATGACCAACCTTTTACATAAGCAGGTTTGTCGACCACAATTTTATCTTTGGAGGCCATTTGAAGACGGAGAGCCTCTTTGTGAAGCAAACTGTTATTGTGTTCTTCCAGGGCACTCATCTGCATATTACGACTGCCTTCATTCCCATAAGGATTTCTTCTATGCTTCCGGCCATACTCCCTGCAGACAGAGCAGAAAATCCTTGGTGTCCCATCTTTTACATCAACATAAGCCCATTTATAGGTGTCTGCCCATTCCTCTCTCCATCTTTTAACAACCTTTTTCTTCCTTTTCGTTGGTTGGGACTTGGACATATCCTGAGCATCATTAGGAAGCTGAGAAACAATCGCCATTTGCTTGCTCTCACTATGTTCTTCTGCAGAAGATTCTCGCATTGGCCCACCAATCAGAGTAGGGTTACCAAAAGAAGGATCATCCTCCCCAGGTCCAATTTCTAGATCAATCTCTTCACCAATCTCTCTCACAACTATGTGATGTCTCTGGGTTTGCTGAATCAAATTTATATCATCCATTGCAGAATTCATCCCTACTCCACTGGTTGGCAACAACATTCAGCATGACAGCCTTCTCTACTATCTAAAATGCTTTGACTTCTGTCAAGACAAACACACCCAATCACCAGTTTACCTATTTCACAGTTAAATGGAACAAACAATCAAAAATCATTTACAAGTTCCTGCATGACATATGGCTGGACAATTATTGCTTGATTTTATTGAGTAAGATTAGCTCTAGAAACAATATACATAAACCTAACCTACCACTCTAGTAGAAATAATAACAATGGCATTGTCTAGGCCACTCTCCAGTTCTTCAAAACCACAATAAAACAAAAATCCCAAACAAGAATATCATCATTTCTAGTACTCAGACAATAGCAATAGAACAAAATCCCCCAAAAACTCCATCAGCCCCCAGATTTAGAGAGTACCATTTGAATTGGCAATCATTGGCACCCGAAGCCACAGCATATAACTCCTGATTTTCAGCAATACAAAAAGCCAGAGCCCACAAACTCAATAAGTGACAGAGACCAAAAAAGAATGTTTTTTTGCCAACTACCCACAAATCAAAATTAAATTTGCAAAAATACCTAGAACTTGAATTTGATCGCTGAGCTAAAATACCTTGAGAATTTGAATGAAAGTGACAAACTTTAAAAACGGAAATTTTGAGCATCTCTCTGCATATCTGAGACTCTACGATGGGAGATTGCAGCAGTGAAAGAAAAAAGGAGGAAACTTTAATTTGAATTGAAGGTTAGAGAGTGGAAGGTAGGTCGTGAGTGGAACAAAACAAAGTTTGTGATTTCAATGATTGTTTCAGGGACTGTTTGTTTTGGTATTTTACGAAATCGAAAGTGGGGGGAGATGAGGAGTGAAGAGTGACGAGGATGAACGTATCATGTTTGTGATGTGATGGGAAGTGGATTGTGTCATTGTATGTGATCATCACTATGCAAACGAAACAATCTTGCCAAGCGTGAATTTGATGCGAGAAGAAAAGTAAACCTTTTGTATCGTTTTATTTTTTCAATTGAACATTTAACGATATAATTTTTGTTTAAATATGTTTTAGTCTCTCTGAAATAACAATATATTTTACTAAATTTCTCCCTAGTATATTATTTTTAATGATATATTTAGAAATTATTATACTATATAGTTTTCTTTCTCTATGATCTTAAATTTAAATTATTTTTTGTTTTAATATTTTTATAAATTTATTAATTCGGAATCATTTTTTAAAAAAATTAGCTTTGTTTATTATATGACTTTTTATTTATTGAAGATGGGTTTTAATTAAAATAAATAATAATATAATACAAAATGTAATTTTTGCGAAAGTTAACAAACTTGATGTATTGCATTTATATTGAAAAATAACTTTTATTTTATTTTCAGTTTTCAATGATCATGCACGTCATCTTTGTTAGATTTAAATTTATGTATTTATATATTTGATATTTTCATAATAATCTGCATAGTTGTAATGAAGAATGGACGAAAAGTAAAAAATTAAAATAATGAATTACAATATTGCAAGATTTTTTTATCACTTTATTTTTTAAATTATAATTTTTTTTATAAGAAGTTATATTACCTGAACTAACAACATTTATAATATGGAGTTTGATCTTCCAACAAAAATATTTTTTATACTTAAAATTTCAAGTTCAAATTTAATTTAAGAAATATCAAGTATGCATTCCTTAAATTCCAATTAAGATATATTTATTTTAAACTGATTATAATTTGCTAATTGAACGATATATTTTATCTTATTAAATATTTATTGCTTCTTAAAAAACTGAAACAAAAGCCAAAAACTTAATCAAATTTAAAAATCATTTGAGATTGGAATGGATTCAAATATATATATATATATTAAATTTGAATTTAAAAGCAAACTTATTTGATACAAAATTAGAAAACTAACGAGATTAGATTGGATGACTTCTCCCTAAAAACCGAACCAATCTAATCCATAAACATTTTTACTTTTAAACCCCTTAAACTTTTTTGTCGTAATTAAAAAAAATAACTAAAAAAGCTATATCTCAAGGAAAAAGAAAACCTCCTTAAACTAATATATAGGCTAAAGTTTAAGGAAAAATATTAAAATTAAATCATATTTAATGCATCCTTGGTTATAGGTAAAATTTAAAAATTTAAGTATCCACAATACAAAACAATAGAAAAATAGAACATGTATTCCATGAAATAAGCATCAAGTGTTATTTATGACAAAAATAAATATCGCTATTTTTTTATAAAAAAAAAAGTACTACACAGTTATAAGGCATACAATGTTATATCGAGCAAAAGGTTGAAAAAATAAAAAAAAGAATAAATATAATGTAGAAAATAAAAATAGTGTTGAACAAATAAATAAGATAAAATTACGAATGAACAATTAGAAAAAGTTAAAGTAACACTTCTGGTAAAAAAAATATAATAATAATAAACTTGTCTCAAATAATTTCAACATTTAAAGAAAAGGCAGATCTTAATAAGAAAACTAGATTAAACAAAGGACTGAATCGATAGAGGCAAAGGTAGACGAAAAAAAAGAAGAAAGGAACTATGAAGGAAACTATTGAAATGTAATTAAAAATCAATAAATTATCTATAAACACGTTTTCCATTTCAATATCAATAATTTATCTATAAACATGATTTATAATAAGTATTATGACGGTATTTGATATTGTCAACTCCACCGAGTTTGAAAAAGCTCAAGTTGTTGATGTTAGAATTAAAACATTATTTAGATCGAATATGCTATTTAATAAACAGTTGAGCCTAAGAAGCGAGCTCCCATCTGGATTTATTCATCTTCATATTGCAGTTGTTGATGCGACTTAGAGTATGTCCCAACTCCCAATTTTTCTCTCCTGGCTCTATTCGGCACCAGTTTTCCAATAATCGCCATGAGTAACTTTATTCATCTCTTAGGCTTGTGAACTTAAAATGCACATTCTCAAATTTCGTTACGAATGTTGAGACTGAAGCACGCTGAACTTGTAAAATGATATAAAAGATGTACAATTTATCCAATCATGGAAACAAAATGAAGGTCGGGCTAAGGAAAAAATAGGCCAGACCTATACACAAGCAATATGCAAAATTTTATATACACAAATATACGGCTCTACCAAAGATTAGTTTTAAAAACTAGCACATCCAACCTACACAAGAATTCATCTACTCAACTGTGCATCATGTATCACCGAAAAGTTCTAAACAGGCTTCAACTTTATGTATATATAGCACTCGTGATCATTCTTTATTATACGAGTGTGCAAAGTCTTTGATCCTTCGCTTAATATGCTGCAAGAAGTGCGAAAAAGAAAGCATTTAGAGCATATAGCAAGATGCAATAAAACTTGACAATTATGAGAAAAGACAAAAAGTTAATCATTTAAATAAAAATAAGATTCCCGATCAAGGTTAGAGAATATGTAAATAATTACCTCCAGTTCATCGTGAAGCACAACAAATATTTTCTTCAATCTCTTGTGTCTCTGCAATTCACATCATATTCATACCCACATGTTTAGTACATATATCTAAATACAATTTAGGTAACACATGAAGCACTAAGAGAAAAGATTAAAAAAAAACTCCCATATCCCTAACACAAACTCCTAATAAAAAGATAAACCAGTAATTTGTTCAACTTTAAGCTCAACCAAAATTGCATCAAGTTAAAATAGACAAGTACCACTCAATTACCATTGCTGGCAACTATCGGTCCTTTTTATCTGTTTTTCAAGGTTATTTCACATAAATTAATATCTTCATTTGTATTGAAATGGTTATATAATTTTCTATTATATTATTAATCTCATTCATTAATTAACTTCTCTTGTTAATTGATGTCATTGTGAAGGGTAAGGATAAAATGGAGAAAAAAAGATAATAAATTTTGTCTAGACTTTTAAAGTGATAAAGAAAAAGAAAAAGAAAAAGAAAATTTCTAAAATAATAACAGATAAAGGGAATGGGGTATGTGATTTAGACAGTACAAGTATTCTTAAAGCTTATCATCCAAAACAGAAAGGGTAAATGAATGACATTAGAGCCTAAAGTCCAAATAAACGTTTGAGAAACTAAGCAATGCAGAATAAGAATGTACCAAAATGTGATTTGTCCAACATTTGAGCTCTATACAATTAAACAAATACTGTATGCATGGGGTTGGAGCCAAATAAAACATACCGTTCCACAACGTCGATAGGATTCCCTCAGCTGCCCCAAGATTTCATAATATCTATCCATATCATCCCTGCCTTTAGCATATTCTAAATCCTTGCCTAGTTTCTGAAACTCATCCCTACAAATTATGGGTAACATTACATCAGACAAGTAATCAAACAAAAACACCTAACAGAAAAGAAAAGAGTCGTTGATCTGTAAAGTAGTGTTTACCTGTAACTCTCCAAAATCTTGTTCAAGGAGCAGTAACTCTCATATTTATCACGATACTCCTGCACATATTCTTTATATCTAGCATTGCATAAGTAAATACGCATCAGATGCCCAAGTTAATTCAAAAGAAAAACCCTATCACAAAATCAATTACTAGAACAATAATTATAAAATAAAAAATAACTGCTTACTGGGAGAAAGTCCTTATTGGTCCCTTCAATTCAGGTTCATCCTTTTCATACTTTGAATAAGAGCAACTATTTTCATCTGAAGACGATTCTCTCTTCTTTTGATCGCTATTATTTCTATCTGCAAACACAGAATCCTTTCCTCCATCAGCCATCTCTTCCACTGAATTAGGTGTTTGTCTTTTACTTTCTTTGATAGGGTAAGAAACTATTCCACGTTTACCATCTTGTTGTTTGGAAGCATTTGCAGGCACCCTTCTGTTGCTCTCACTACGGCCATCCAAATCAATATCTTGGCTCACCCCAGATTCGTTATTTCTGAATTTACTACTCATTTCTGCCAGTTTGTTTTGAGATCCAACTTCTGCATGATCTGCTTTCAAATGTTGTGAATGAGTCTGCATAACTCGAGAACGAGATCTTGTTGAATCTTCAAAATGATTATCTGAGTTTTTTTTATTCATGTTCTCCAAATTACTGGGAAAACCAGAATTTACAACGACAGAGGATTGCTTTCCTGAATCTGAAGTTGCTTTCATTGAAGGTTTTACTTTAGCAATATCTGAATTCCTGTCCTCTAAAGTGTTTGCTTTGTTTTCCAAACGTTTAAATGACTCTTTTCTTTCAAATTGCTTTGCGATATGAGTATCATCTGGAGTGGACTCACGGAGTTCGCCCAACTCCAAGTCTGAAAGCTCTCTTTGAAGAGAGATATCTCGCCCATTAATTACTGGAGATTTATTAAGACCAATTCTATTGTTGTCCTTAGGTGATGTTCCCAAGTGTGACTGTGTACCTTGCCAGCCTTCCTTTAACTTACCAACCATTTCACCTTGTTTTTGGTGATAAGAATCCACAGATAGTAATTGTTTGCTTCCATTACTACTATCCCTGGAATTCCTGGGAACTTTTTTCTCGGTGGCATGAATATCTTCATTTAAGGCATCTTTATGAGATTTATCTTTCTGCATAGAAGAAACTTCACGTGTATGAAAGTCCTTTCCCTGGTGTTTTTTCCCATGCTTCACACTTCCACCTTGTTTATCTGATTTTTCTAATGGGTAGGAAGAGTTTCCTGGATGGGTTTGATCCAAGGACCTTTGACCTATTTGTGGTAAATCTGAACTAGATTTTCCTGGAAATGCTCGATTGTATCCTTTGTGTAAGCCAACACCAGAATTTCCTTGTCTATCTGCTCTGTTCAACACTTGTATATTAGGACCCTTACTAGTGTCTTCGGTAAATTCAAAAGGAGACAAATTCCGAGAATTTTCAAACGTCCGCACATCCATACCAGGAGAGAATGGTTCATGAGTCAAGTTTCCTGCTTTCAATTTCTTTGTACGCTCAGATTTCTCATCCATGTTCTTCAAATCAGAACCCCTCTTGTGTTTCCCTTTAGATAACCTATCACAGCTCTCAGACTGTTCATGCCTAGAGGTATCCTTGACTTCATTTTCCCTTTCATCAAACAAACTCCCTATATAATTTTGGCGTTCCTGGAGCCGTTGATAGTCAAGTGAAAAAGATTTTGTCTCTTCTGCATACTTTCCACTTCTATTAGAAATGGTAGACGTAGGTAGAGCCATTTCAGCATCCTGTTCCTCAGGTAAGTCCTTTTCAATTTCAACTGCATCAGATTCATTACCATCCTGCCTTTCATCAACCTCATTCTGCATTGATATTCCATCAGGAGATTTTTCTTTTACTGGAATGGGTAAGGACATTCTTTGATCAGAGGCTGCTGTTTTTTGCTTTGACTCTTTTTCATCATCACTTGTCATAATATCTACATCTTCATCTGAACCCTCCAATCCCTCCTTGCTGCTGGAAGATGCATCACTATCGCTGTCACTACTGCTCCCACTCCCTGTTCCAGCAGGACTTCTGCTTCTGCTCCTACTATGGCTTCCACTGTCACTTCCACTGTCACTGCTGTCACTTTCACTGTCACTGTCACTTCCACTATCACTTGAGCTCCCTGCCTGTCCTTCACTATAGTCAGAACCTCTCTTGTCACCAAAGATATTGGGTGAAGTATGTTGGACATCATTTTTTTCCAATGTGTTTGATTCTTCTTCCACTTTGGATTTTACATGCACCATTTCCTCCAAATCATCATTTGAGACTTTCTCTTCAGAGCCCCTCTGGGGAGCTGATATCTGATCATGAAACTCTTCACGAGCAGGTAACTGGCTATGATTGTCATCAGGAGAGCTGTATAAATAAAATACACCTTAAATGCATGAAGGGGCCCATAAAAGCAATGAACTTGCAGTACTGGTATTAGTATATCATAATATTGTACATGAAAATAGCAGGTACCTTCCACTTTCAGTCTGGGGTTTCTTTAAGCTTTCCAAATCCACTCCTGGTCTCAAAATATACCTTCCTGGGGCCTGGTATTTTGCAATCTGATGCTCAAAATTAAATGAAAAGTTAGATCACAGGTGTATCATTAAAATATAGCCTCAAAAGATTCCTACCACTTACCTTTTTTATAATTGGCTCAATTTTCTTTATGGAATTTGGAAGTGTGTCTCCAACAGCTTTCTCCAAGGCCTATAATCAAAGGGGGTAAGCAGTTGAGATTTGATAAATTGGATGAATCAAAAAGTTATATATATTAAAAATCAAAGGCAAGAAGAATTATATACTGGATTTTATGTAACACCTTCAAAGTCATTCCATTAGGTTTATCCCTCAAAAGAGAAATTAACATGCCCTGCAAATCTACTGGTTTAGATCCATTGTTTCTCTTGTCGCCTGGCATGTTCCTCATAGCATTGTTGGTTCTGGTAGGGATTTCTTTATCAGAGACAGCATTAATATCTTGCTTGGCCATCTTCTGTGATGGCACAGCATCCTCAAGGCTCTTAGACGTGTTTGCAGCTCCCAGTGGAGAGGATGAAGCAGCAAAAGGATCTGGTGGAGATGGAAGAGGAGACGAATGTCTGGCCTTGGTAGTAGTACTTGTTGAAGTCAATCCAGATCTATGGGAAGATTTTGGGGGACCTCCAACTATAAAAAAAGTTTCATAAATTACAGATAAACTACATAAGCTAACAGATATTTATCAGAAGGGTTTCAATCCTACTAAGGAATGCTGTCTTAAGATTGATTGAAACTATGTTGGAAAGATGTAAATTTCAATCACCTTGAAGGGTTTCCACTTTCCTTTTCTTAAGTGCAGCCTCTTTCTTTTTATTATAATTCTTCCATGGTGTAGCTGGACAAGTAAAGTATAAGGCTCTTTGGTAAAATAGTATACTAGCATTATTAAAATAAATGCAGTGAAACTGGAAAGCTTTAGCAGAACAAAATAGAGTGGCTATAAGCAGATAATCATGCCCAATATCATGAAGAATTGCTCATCCCAATGACAAAATAAAATGGCAATTTTAAATTTTCACACTTAAAATAGTACATGAAGAATTAATCCATAAAGTACAAGCACAAGAAAAATTACCCTCAACAGCTGCTAATGCCTTTATCTGGCTCTTCATAGATGGGTTCCCAGGCTCTAAGACAATGGCTCTGTAATAAAGCACATAAATAAATGTACAATAAGCCAAAACAAGAAATAGGGGGGGGGGGGGGGGGGGACATCATTGTAGTATAAAGAAGAAAAATCATTGAGTTCCATGAAATCTGAGCAACCTATTTAGCCAAGAAAAGATATAGATGGGTAAATCAAGATTTTAACACTAGAAATAGAGTATATTCAGAACCAAGAAACTGTTATTGGGCAAATGGCTCAGTATAACATCATCAATAGTTCATTTACTTTTTAAAAAATAAAGCTTTAACAGTACATTATTGGCATTGTATATTGTAAAGTTGCAGTGTGGAAATTAATAGAACAGTACCAGAAGGGAAGAAAACAGGTATGATTAATGGCCATTCCTATCCTTGTGTCTGAACAATGAATCAAGAAGATTGTACAGCCAACAGGACAAATTACAATGAAAATGAAAGCAATAAATTTTACTTCAAAGGATTCAAGACAGGCCATTTACTCTCCCTCCCTCACCCACCCCCTAATTCTGTTAGAGCTCCCACTAAGCAATTTCCTTAGAGACTCCAGCTAACTAACTGCTAGAAAAACTGTTAACTGCTGAGTAGTTAATAACAGAAACTGACCCTGGGACCTGTTCCCCTATGCTTGCCCCTATTTCTCATACAGTATGCCTACTATTTAAAACCCATTACTCATCCCAGTACCTAAATACAAGTAATCTATTAAAAATTATGGCAACCATTAAAAAAATACATATAAAAAATTCACTGTCAAGACCTTAAAGCTGACTTCAATATTACTACCCCAGTAGTTGCTTGAATTTATACATGCTAGTTATATATCAATTGACTTTTATCTGATAACTTTAAAATTTAGAAAATGTGAGGGTAATACTATGAGCAACTGCTCCATTAGTTGTCATCTAGAAATTATATTAAGATATTTTCTAACAGAAATATCATGTGCATTTTGTTATAAATGCATGGCAAATGCAAGCAGTAACAACTTAACAAGGAAAAAGGCAGAAGGTTACTGTAACATAATAACAAGTCAAAGACAAGGTTTTCAAAGGGTGTACAGCATAATATAGTGTGCATGGTAACAATTAAGGGATATCCCTAACAGTTACATACTTGCGAGACTTCAGCTTGCGTTCAGCTTCCTCTGACCGCATTTTGACATGATTCTTGGTTGACTCATCCAAGATACGATGTACATTCAGCTTCCGCCAGGCACACCCAGATTCAACAAGTAAACCGTTTCCATCTTCACCACTTTGGCGCTCCTCATATATATCACAGAGGTCTCCAAATTCCTTTGACCATGTAAATCTGAACTCCTTCCCACCAACATCAATAACCTGGTACAAATAAAACAACAGGCCTTTCAAACTGCAGATCCAAAATTGCTTATCAAAAAGGAAAATACATGGAAACAAAAAGACAGTAGACACAAACCAATCCACATTGGGAACTAACCTGTAATTGCATTTTAATTTCAATCTTGAATAGAAAGAAAATTGATAATTTTACTAGTTAGTATATCATCAAGAACTTCAAACTAAGCACACTGTTTAAAGATAGTTCTTAGTTCCTGGTAGCACTATTGCAACAACACTGTTCAAATGGAGTAATGTTAATACAGATTCGAATTCAGTGAATAAATTTCACAATATAGATATAAGTATAATTTCAAACTCTGTTTTACATGGTGAATAACCGCGAACCAGAATCTATATTGTCATTACTCTCCATAATTTTATTTTATTGCTGAAAACATTCCAACAGATTCAAAAGGAAGACTAAAATGATCATCACTAAAAACCAAAATAAATGAATAAATAAACAAATGGGAAGAGTAGTTCAAAGAACAAATTAGCATTTGATTTGACAAACAACACTTGAAAGTGAAGGGTCACAAAAACCAATCAAATGTTAAAAGCCAATTCGAGCGAGAAGCGTTACGTTTCCGTTAGGATTGTTGGGGTTGCGGTCGAACTTCATACGCGCGGTTCCGCCCTGTGCCTCCACGCGCTTGATCTCCTCAACGAGGTCGGGCGCCAGCCTTATGATCATGGAGAAAGAGAGGGCGTTGCTGCCGGCGACCAAACTGAAGGTCTCCTCCACCACCGGTGGCGCTCCCCGAGCGGCGTTGCGGGCGGAGGAGCCTAGAGAGAGGCGGCCGGGGGGTGCGGACGCACGATGAGGGGGCAGAGGAGGGGGGAGGCGCTTGGGGGCGGCGCGGCCCAGCTTGGAGGAGGCTCCGCCGAACATGTTAGGATTTGTCGTCGTCCTCCGAAGCGATGATGGAACCTACCACTTTATTATGCTATAACACCAAAACACCACAACAATAATAATAATAATATTATTATTTTATTATTATTATTATTATTATTATTATTATTATTATTATTATTATTATTATTCTATATTTCTCTCAATTGGCCATATGTGGCAAGGTCGAACAAAGTATATATATTTTTTTTTTTGTAAGCATGTCCAAAAATCAATTTTGTAAATAATTTAAAATTTTATCTCTAAAAAATTTGAAGACCAAAGATTGTGTATAAATCCATAGATTTAATTTTTCAAATATAATAAATATATAATATATAATTTTAAATATTGTATTAATAATAATATAATTATCATTATTAATAATTATTATTTAAATATGTCAACCAATTAAATTTAAATAACTCAACTAACTAGATTTTAAAATTTAACATATTTAATAAATCGATCTGACGTTCCTATATGTTATATATGTGAAGTTGTTAGTTCCTAACTATCCCCTTTTTTCTCTCACAGGCATTGTAATAATACTCCTCTCATCTTGTTCTTCTCTTTTAATACCGATATCTGATTTTTGTGTGCATCTCAAAAGAAAAACAAAATTGCATTATTATTGTTTTATAGTTGCGCAATTAATTTTTATAGTTTTTAATACAATGTATATTGATAAAAAATTATGCATCAGATTAGTTTATGTGTATATTTTACAAATATTTAGTAATTCAAAATTAAATTTGTTCAACTTTACAAATCATGCGAACACTTTTTGTTTTGAAAATGTCTATTTAGTCCATACAAATCATGAAATCTGGAGATATGCCTTTTTTTCTTATTTTAAATATGTTTCTATATTATCAAATTGTGTTTTTTTTTAACTAAATTGATATATTGAAGTTACTTTTATTTTTATCAAGTCACGTTTTTTTAGATATTATTTTTAAAATATTATTTTTATTTAAAATTTAAATACTGTTATACTAACAAATTTATCTCTCTAATCTTTTATTTTGATAAATAAATTTTTAAAAATATTATGATTATAATTAATATTATTTTAAATTTTTATCTTTAATTAATAATAATATCAATAAATATTTTGTACTATGGTCTTAATAATATATTCTCTTAATTTTATACTCAGTTTTAAATTAATACTTAATACTGATAGGATAAATATATCTAATGTTCTTCTTAATTTGTTTTTATTATTTTTATTTAAAAGTAAAAATCTATGCATATATACGAACAAGGAGTGACATGTAATAAATTTTTTAGATAACTTACATAATATTTTAGGTTTAAATTTAAATACTTTGTTTTATACTAAAAAATATTCATGCATTTTATATGTAACATTATAATAAAGAAAACCATCAAACAAAAAGAAATCTCAAATAAAAAAGTAAGTATTCTAAAAGTAACAAAAGTTTACTGGTTGATAGATTTAGCTTTTTAATATTTTAAAGTGATCCCGAGGGTCATTTTTAAATATATGTATATATATAATTTTTTCTTTTAAATTTTTATAAAATTTCCTAATTTTATAATTATTTTTAAAAATATTAATATACTTTAATTATTAAATAAATTAAACGGACGAGCTAATTAATTCACAAACTAAAGTGAATTAGAAACCAAGGTGAGCCGAACATAATCTTTACATCTTATCAAATAAACTTACGAGTGATAATGAAAAAAATTTACAATTAAAACAGTAACCAAAAAACCTTTTTGAAAATTTGGTGAAATTATTTTTAAAATATGTTAAAAACAAATTTTATACACTTCTAACTGAACATAATTTAGTTTTAAATTTTAAATTGAAAATAAAAATTCACATCTACTATAAACGAGACTTTCATATTCTATTTTTAGCAGTGTGTATTTTATGTTATTTTGTCTTTATTTAAATTATTCCATTTTAGTTTCCTTTAAAATATATTTTTTAATATTATTTTATAAAGTTTTTTAATTAAAAATAAAAAACAATCAAACACCTTCCATATTTCTATCCTTAATTTAAAGGTGATTAGATTTATGAATTATTTTAATTTAAATAATAATTGAATAAATATTATTTTTAATAAATTATTTTATTAGCAAAAAATCACAAGACCCACTGAATATTGTGAGAATCACTCCTTATTTAATAAAATTTACTGAATTTAAATCGACAATGGATAATATAGTAATAATATGTTGTTGGCGTTTTTTAATATATAATAGCAAACTTAAAGTAATCGAATTTATTGCATGAGTAATTGAAATTCAAGTAAAATAAAAAATATATTTAAAGTAAATAATTTGAAAACTTTAAAATACGTAGAACAATGGTTTTTTACAGATGAAATGAGGTATTTTTACCATAAAGGTGGAGAATAAAATAAAATATTATCCCTTGTTTATATTAAAAGTGATGTCCTTATTTTATTATATAAGATACATTTGATTTTAATATTTAAAAATTATATATATACTAAAAAATAATTTAGAATCATGCATAATGATTCGTGTATGGGATTATAATTTATCCTATATTTATTACAGATGAATGATTTATTAGTAATTATATGATGTTGGATTTTAAAATATTATTTAATATTATATTAAATATTATTTAGAATGTGTGATTTTATTTATAAATTTGTTAATAATTTTGGATGAAAATTAGGGATAAAAGTAAGTTAAGCTGAATTAGATTTTAAGTGGTTAAGTTTATTTAAAAATTTTGAATTATGAGTTTAAGACTGTTACTTGTTAATGGTTTTTTTTCAAGGTCTAAAGTAATAATCAATAAATAGACTTAAAGTCTATGTATATAATTAATAAAAAAAGTTTGCAAACCTAAAAAGGTCATTAAATAAACCTAAAACATGTATATATACTATGTAAATAAAATATAAAATAAATATAAATAAAACCTGAATAGATTAGATAGGTTTTTTTTATAAACATAAGCTTCGTTTGTTTATCTAAAAAAACTTTTTAACAAACCTGAATCTATCTATTTATTAAACGAGTCGGACTGTATATCTTGATCAAACAACTTTATTCACTTCTATCCCTAATAATAATTTAAAACTCATCATGTCATCATATATCTTTGGAATTATTAGTAGATATAATTGCAAATTTAATAATCAAACTCCAAAACGTCTAGATATGCTATGTTAAAGATAAATGATGTTTGTTGAAAATCTGCAATTATATATCATATTGCATCATATTTTATCTTAAATCTAACTAAATTAATTATCTATAATTTATGAATTATAATTTAATTGAAATTTTACATAACTTTTATTCTATTAAATTATATTGTGACAAAAAAATTCAATCTAAATTTAAATAGTAAGAATTTAATTTGTTTACATGAATAATAATTTTAAAAAAATATTGGCAACTCAATAAATTTAAAATAATTGAATATCATTTTAAAAAAGCACAATAATAAAATACCAATAACCGAAAATATTTTGATAATTTTACATTATTTTTATGAATTTGAAAATTACATGACAACCAATATATAATTTTGATTTTTATGTTGTTATTTTCTTTTTACATCACTTTAATAGAAAATTCTGATAAAAAAAAATTACAACTTTTTTTACCTGCAATATTATTAAGTGGAGAATAAGATGCAATTTAATTAATCAAATCTATTCTAAAAAAACCATTCAAAACAACGAATATTAAATGTCATTATCTTTGTTAAATACAATCTTCAACTTAAATAAGAAAAAAATAATAATCGTTTTATGATTTTATATACTAATCGGACGTTGAATCAAACAACGAGTGAATTGTTGGAAAAAAAAATACTACTACCAATTAATTCTTATTATTATAATATATAATTTTGAAATATATAATGTTATTTCAGTGGGTAACTATCACATTGAAATTAATTTAAAAGGATATTTTAATTTATTTAATAATTTAAAATTTAATACTGTCAAGATCAATTTTATTAATCTTTAAAATAAACAAATTCTAAACATTGACATAATGAATTTGACTACTAAGATACATTATTAAACAATTAAATGAAATCACTTTCACTTATAATGGATTATTCATGTCACGGAAATGATGATATTTTTCTACTTTTATTAAAAATGTTATACTTCAATTATTATTTTTTATTCTTAATAACTTACTAAGAAGATAAAAACATTGTTTTTAAAATAACTACTTATCATATAAAAACACTAACTTGTTTAATATTTAATATTTAATATTTTTAGCACTGGTTTATCTAACCACTACCTTTTAAGGATTTTTTATTAACAAGTGTAACAATGTTTATAGTTACTAATGCAGTAACAAAACCCTTTTATTCAATGTTAAGAGCAATACTTCGTAAAAAAGTTGGAAATTAAAATTTCCCTATTATTTCATTAAGAACATTAAATAATTTTGTTTTAAAAAATTAATAATTTTTATATATCTAGTAAATGGATTAATAGAAAAAAATTCTACGATAATTTAATTTTTTTAGCAAAATTGTTTTACTAATGCCAAGTAGTTAGTATCATATATTTAGCATTTATGATAGAAATAATAATATAGGATAAATTATTATATTACATATTTTAATATTTGGTGAGTTAATATAATAGAATATTATTAATTTTTCATATGTTTATATTTAAATTATATACTTCAAATATTTAAATTTTTTAAAAAACATGTACCTAGAAATTACTATTATTACATTGAAAACAAAACATTTTTGAAGGAGCGGAGCCCGATTTGCATCAGAGTTGCGGTCCAACTAAAGAAGAGTCTCGTGGTTGGGTACGTCGGCGGGTGCAGTGAACATGCAGTGAACATAACCCGAACCCGAAGAGAAAAAATCCAGTGGGCCAGAGACTCGTCTCGTCCCAAATATAAAACCAGAAAAACAGAGAAAGGCCACAACAAAATAGCGTGTTTCGCTTCATTTAGTTTTGCCCTTTCTTCAAGCCAAGCTCTTCCCACTCTCTTTGTTCCTTTCTTCTTCTTCCCACACTCTTCCTACCATCATGATTACAGGTCAGACACCTTTTCTCTTTCTGATTTTTGATAACGCACAGTTCCTTTTTTCTCCATGCATTCATCGCCATCATTTCGGTGTTTTTTTTTTAAATTTTATTTGCTTGTGTTTTTTTTTTATTTCTTCTGCGTATTCGAAATCGAAGAGATGCGCTGGTAATTTAGGGTTTGTGCTAAGGGAAGAAAGAATTTGTGTTCGTCGGGAAATTCTAACGGGATATTGGCTTTTGAGCTTGATTTATGGCTTCTGTTTTGAAATTATTTTATTTTGTGTAAGCTGGGATGACTGAGTGTTGTCTTGTCTTGGCTACGCTATTTTCAAGTTTCTAGGTTCGTTACTCTTTGTTATCATTAAGTGTTCCTTGTATTGCAACTTTAGAAAGTGGAGATGCAGCTGCGTTTAACTTCTTATCGAGTTTAACTTCTTATCGAGTCCAACTATGCCGGCATTGCAATCGATGTTAAACATTTTTCATTGTGCAGAAGGATTGCCTTGTTTTACGTCTCTTAAAGGATGTTAACAATGAACTGAAATTGATTTTTGAGGGTGATTGTGGAGCTTCTGGTTTTGCCATTAGATTTGGGATTCCGTTTAATACTATTGTATTATTGTCTTGTTGATTGTTAATTTGTTTGTTTTTCGAAGATACACATATATGTGCATACCTGATTCTGTTACTCACTAGTCACTACTGATCTTTCTCTGCAGTTAGCGTAAAATGGCAAAAGGAGCTCTTCAAAGATGTAGAAATTGATACTACCCAGTCCCCTTATGTTTTCAAGTGCCAATTGTATGATTTGACTGGTGTACCTCCTGAAAGACAAAAAATTATGGTCAAGGGTGGTCTTTTAAAGGTAAGTAGACTGTTGAACCTATACTAGTAAGTAGTAAGTAGCAAGCAACCTAAAGCTGACCTTGCTTTATCTGATTTGATTTTGATATTTCCTTATTAATGACCAGTCAGTCAACACGAGTAGGTTTAATAGGTTCCTGTATAATAAGTTGGAGTGAAGTTGTTTTGAATTTTTTTAATAGCTTTGATTTCCTCTTGCAATGCAGGATGATGCCGATTGGTCAACATTAGGAGTGAAAGAGGTTAGTGGTGCTAAGATGTGCTTTTCAGTACTGTTCTGCTATATTTCACACGTCCTTTTAGTTAAATGATCTATAACATCTTTTTACAGGGTCAAAAGCTAATGATGATGGGAACGGCTGATGAAGTTGTGAAGTCTCCTGAGAAGGGAACAGTTTTTGTTGAAGATCTTCCTGAAGACGAACAAGTAGTTGCTGTTGTAAGCTTCAACTACTTCATTAACTGCCAAGTAGCTGTGTTTGTAGTTTTATGAAGCGAAACCCTAAATTATCATGCATGATGCATAAGTATCTTAACCGATGCATAATCATGCATTGATCCTTATTTCATCAGTCATTTATAGAACTTAGAAGTCAAATAATTTTTCCTTTAGTTTAAAAGTCAATTCTTGCCAACAGCCTAATCTTAAATCTGAGAAACAGGTTCACAATAGTCCTATCTGTCTTCATATTTTTTCTTCTAAGAATTCCAGCTAACAAATTTGATCTGGAAAGAAACAATTCATCAATGTGCCATTTCTTTCCATTCACTTTTTTCTTTCATGGGATGTCTTGGGAGGTGGATGAAAACTTGAGAAGCCTAAGCATTTGAAACACTGAATGTATATGGTCTATCCTTTTGAACTTTGATGTGAGGCCTAGCATTGGGCATGAAAGTGAACTTATTGATATTGTCTTCAGACTCTGCACATTTCTCAGGATTGTGGTTTACTTGATTGATGGCTTGCTTGTTTTTTTAATTCATTACGCTTAGCACTTTATAATAATTGTTTAGCTTTTTGCTTGAAAAAGGCAAAAACCTGAATGAATGTTCTACTGCTTTTCTCTGAAGCTAAAAGTAGCAGCTTATGGAAAAAGGTTGAAGGAAAAGCTGTCCTAAATCACTTCATTTAAAGCTTAAATGGGCCCTTATGGTCTTGTCTATATCAGATGTTCTGTTTTCTCCTTGGAAGTTATTTAGACCGGAGACAATCTAGAGTTTGATTCAATGTTCAGAGAGCGTAGTTGCTGCCCTGTCCTATAAAGATGTACACGTGTTGCATTGGTCATCCATTTATACCCAACATCAAATTGGTACTCCAAATATATACAAGAGATCAAATTGGTCCTTCGGTGTCATTTTTGTCATCAATTAGGTCCTTAAAATGACAGCAATTTGGTCCTGGAAGGTGGAAAATGGTGGAGTTAATTATTGTTGAATGACTAATTTTATGCTGTTGATGAGTAGAGGATCAATATGGTGTCATGTATATTTATGGAGGACCAAACTTTAAAATACATATTCAGTCTAATAAAATCAAACTATCTGGTGGGATTTATTGTCCAAAGAATGTTGAATTTATTTTCTTTTATGTGTTTGCTTTATACTTCTGCTTGGCCGAGTGAAATATTTTTATTATTTAGCGTTTAATTTTCTTCTCTTTCCTTTGGGGGGTGGGTGGATCTATCTGATGGATGGTTCTTCCAGGGACATACTGCTGGTCTTTTCAATTTGGGGAATACATGTTATATGAACTCAACATTACAATGCCTCCATTCTGTGCCAGAGTTAAAGTCAGCTTTGATCCAGTAAGTTCTCTCTACGGAGACACAGCATAAATTGACATTTTTGTTTGCTGCATTTGAGGTTGATGTGTGATGAACAATTTGTGAACTTTCTTGGAATCAGGTACTCACATTCAGGACGAAACAATGATGTTGATCAGTCTTCTCATATGTTGACCATTGCAACCCGTGACTTGTTCAATGAGCTTGATAAAAGTGTCAGGCCTGTGGCACCAATGCAATTTTGGATGGTACATTTATTGTGTCACTATATAACTAATTTTTTATCTATTTTTGTCAATTTATATCTTTATATTATATCATGTGCATGGTATTGGGTGGGAGGACCTTTTTTTTTTAATTTTTTAAATGTCACAGTAAAAAAGCACAATTGTACATTTGAAAGTAACATGGTGCTATTAGATAGGTTATCATTAAAATTCTAGTACAAATTTATTGTTTCAAGAATTCAGTTGAAAAAAGTATCATTTTGTAACAAGAATTATTCTTTCATTACTTTATCCCTTTTCTTGCACTTCTTAAATCTGGGTATTGTCTTTTTGTTTAAATCTTAGCTTTGGTGCTTGGGATAGTTATTATGTGATGTTTGTTTCTATTATGTATGGCATAAAATTTAGGGTAGCATCGTAAATTTTGCTTACATTCCTGTAAGATATCTATGGTTAATTACTATCTTTACTTCATGGGAAATAAAATGTGGAATGTATGTTCCATGCATGAACAGGCATGAAATTCACATTGGTATCTGTCCTCGGGGGTTGAAGGCTGCCTTTTGTCATGATCCACATTTTCCCTTTATTGGCAACCATAGACGTATGCTTGTGCTAATCATCTAGTTGAATACCTTCTGTCATTGGATAAGGCAATGTCAACTCTTTACCACCCTACATTTAATTTTGTAGATTAATAGGCAACCTACTTTATTCGAATTATCTCACCTAATACCAATTAATGTAACTAGCTAACCTATTTGAAATAACCACTAATTGGGGGGGGGGGGTACCTAACAACTGTTGATAGAATTGGATCATGACAAAGAAGGAAATGGAGAAAATAGATGATTAAGAGAGACAAAGAGGGGTTTTACAATGCTCCAGCTTAGTTTTGAAACATCGGTGCACCCAATTTTTTTAGTTTTTATGTTTAACAATAAGTCCTTAAATTAAAAAATTACGTATTAGTCCTTTGTGTAATGTATTATCCCTTGAGCCCAATCATTGTTCACCTGCACAGCACCTCTGTTGAACCCAACCATCACTATCTTTCATCTTTTCCAACGCCCCATCTAGTGCTGGCACCCAACTCTCTTCCCTGGATCAAATGCAAGCCCACCACCATTGGCTCAAAATTGTGTATAGCAACCACCCAAACCACATCGCAACATTTGGCCAGAAATTCTCTCCATGCCTCACCAATCTGCAGCCACCTTGGCCATGACATATTTCTCTTCTCCTAGCAGCTCCATCACACCAAAACCCCACCCTTTATTGTATTTCCATATTCTAAAATTCTAGGGCCGAAGTAGAAGACTTTTCTTTTTACAATCTTTTCTAACGAAGTTCATTTTTTCTTCATCCACATTCTCACCCCATCAATCATGGTTATTATCGTTTTCATGCCACAAATGATCAAACCAGCTTGCTAAAATCATAACAATGTGACATCACGTACCATTGTTAGTCATATAAATCAACGATATCATGGTTTCTGGTTGTCTGTACCTCAATTCCCACTCAATTTTCGTAAGATGAGTGTAGAAATAAAGAAAAACAAGAAATAAACAAGAGGACAAGGAACAAAACAGAGGGAGAGAAAAGAGACGAATAGAAAAAAGAAGAAACAAACGAAAAACAAAGAAGGACGTCAATAGACAAAAAATGGAAGAAGAAAATAAAAAAGCTGGGAAGAATAAAGGAGGAGAAAAGCATATGAAGTAAAACCTCCATGGTGGTTGCCAAAGTTAAGGTTGCTAACTAGATGCAGGATTGGGCACATAACAAGTGATATGAGAAAGGGAGGGTAACTGATGACTGCTAAGGGAGAGTCTGAAAACCCTAGTGAGCCTTAAAAAACTAACCCCCAAAATAAGATTGTGTTTGCTATAGCTGCCTCAACCTGCCATGTTGGCATGGCTATGGTGCCAATAAAATTGAAAATTGTGGACATTGCCCTAAAACACCAAAAATCGGATGGCGAATGGCATGAAAACCATTGTTCAATTTTGCCATGGTGCCTTTAAAACCACCATTAACAATATTGGAAGGCCTAATATTTGGATGGGGGTCATGGTTCCATTTGATGCTACATTATGTTCTCCCAATCCTGTTGTTCAAAGGTTTAGGTTCATAATGAAGGTTTGGGCTCAACAAGGTGGTGTCTAAAAGGAGTGAACTTTTTGTAGGGTTGAGGAGAGTAGGTTGAGCAATGATGCTTAGCCAATTGATATGTTTCACAAGTAATTAATGATGAATTTTTATTCTTAAAAGATTGGGAAACATGTGTTTCAAATAAAAGAAACTTGGATGACCTAATCTATAATGCCATAACATAATTTTGTCATTCCTAGAAACAGATACTGAATTGAGACAATTACTTTGAGTCTCCTTATTGAAAACAATTCCATCTTCAAAGAAATAGAGGCTATTAACTTCCTTAGCACTACCAATTGTCTTCCTTGATTTCAAATCCTAAAATTTACATAAAAAAATTCAAAAACAATAAGACATTGTTGATCATGTGTTAACTTGCTAATGGACAAGAGATTGCAGGATAAGTTGGAGACATGAAGAACATTATGGAGAGTAAGAGAACTTGAAATAAGGATAGAACCAACACTGGCTATTGCAGAAAAAGAACCATTTGCAATTTTAACCTTTTTGTTACCTGCACATGTACTGTGAGTAGAAAACAAATTTGGACTATCTGTCATGTGATTAGTAGCGCCAGAAACAATGATCCATAGAGCGTGAGAATTTTGTGTAGAACTAAGAAAACTAGTAGACAAAGGGGTACCTTTTTGTGCCAAAGAAGAGGATGAAGTAATTGACATTTTTGCAAAGAAAATTTGATACAACTACTCTAACTGTTCCTTTGTGAAAAAAGATGACTCAAAGGTATTTTTTTGTTCTTGGTTTTCAAAGTTGGATGCTTGAAATGCTTTGCCTTCGACTCCAAATTTCTTTTTCCAATTAGGTGGTTTACCATGGATTTTCCAACAAGTCTCCTTTGTGTGCCAAGGCTTTCGACAATGTTCACACCATGGTTTTTTCTTCCTTCTTCTGAATTGTGCACCTTTCCTGCTAATGTAGAGCTTTCAGTTTTTGTTAGATGTTGAGAGGTACGCAACATGATTTTCCTCCTGGGTTCCTCTCATCTAACTTTAGAGAATACCTCCTTCATTGAGGCTTTTGTCCTAGAATTCTTTCTCTCACTTCATCTGAGGTAGGGTTTAGTCTTGCTAAGAACACATATACCCTATCATTCTCATCTTTTTTTTTAATTGTGCAGCATCAACACTAATCTAATTCCTACCAAAGTATGATCATGACATTATAGTATGTTGTGACATCGTTCTCTCCTTGTTGGGATTGCCATAATCGTGTTTTGAGGTAAAAAATATGAGAAGAATTCTCCAAATTAGAATAACACTCTTTGACAACTTTCCAAACATCCTTGGCTTTTGGTAAAAATAGGTAAGAGTTTTCCAATGGTTGGCTCCATCGAGTTGATCAGCCAGACAATAATTAAGGAATCCTCAAACTTCCATTTTTGTAGAGTGGGGGTCCTCTATGCTCGGTTGGAAAATGGCTCTAGTAAGGTGGCCTAGCTTGCCTTTGCCTTCTAATGTGAGTTTGATCGATTGTGCCCATTCCAAGTAAGTTTTCCCGTTCAGTTTCAACCACAACAACAAAGGGTGCATTGCTGTTGTTTGTTGTCATGGAGGTCACTGCAGTGTTCGATCCTCCATCTGTTCGCCTGCTCTAGTTGTTTAGGGTTTTTCAAGTCATGGCCATCTTAACCATGATAAAATAGTCCCGTGCTCAGAGCTTTATAGCTTCGATACCATATAGGAAAAGAGAAAAGAGTAATTGTTCCACTTTTCTGATTCATTATTTAAGGAATTACAAAGATTAAATAGGAAATAGAGAATCAATTAGAGAAATTCTCTTGCCTAAACAAATTACAAGATGATTTAAATAAAGAAAATTAGGAATATATTAAAATAAAGAAAATAGATAATATCAGGTCAGATTAAGGGAAGATTCTGACCTGATTTTATTCTATCCTTACTTTCCAAATAAAATATGTACACAATCTTAACATCAAATAAAATACTTAATATATAATATCTATATATGATGTCTTGTTTATATTATATTTGAAATGCAAAGCTGCTGTGTCCATTTCATGTCATCTCGGTGTCCCCTTCTGTCGTTGCTCCCTAAGTATTACTTATCACTATTAGAATGTGGTTTTAGAAATATATTATGTTCTACCACTTTTATTTTGCTTTTACGTGCATATTTGGTTTAACTTATTTTAAGGAAATAATCATTTATCTACCCAGTCCTGTGAGAAAATCTTTTAAAAAATAAGTTGTTATTTTCCTAAAAATAGTTTTTCCCTAACATGCACTATGTCATTTGAGTAGGACAGCTATTCTTTCACTGTATATTTGAAAGTTTTATTTTCATAAATTTTTCATGGTTTTTTACTGTTCTGCCCTAGCCCCACTCATTTGTTGGGGTGGGGGGGGTGGGGGGTGGGGGAGGAGAAATGATGTCCTGATTTGCTACTGCATTTGCCAGGTATTGCGGAAAAAATATCCTCAGTTTGGCCAGCTGCATAATGGAGTGTTCATGCAACAGGTTTATGCATTGCTTGCCACTTTATTGAATTTGTTTTATCACTCTAGTGAATTTGTATTCTTACGTATATAATTTTTCATGTCTCACAGGATGCTGAGGAATGTTGGACACAACTTCTATATACTCTTTCCCAGTCCCTCAGGTCCCCTGGATCTAGGTAACTTTGTGCCTATTTCTTGGTAACTGAATGCAATTGAAGCAGTATCTTGTAGCTAATATTTGTTATTTGGATAGACTTAAACTGAATTTTTAAACAATTGATCTCCATTTTCTTTACTTCTCAGTTCATGCTACTAGACAATGCTGTCGTGTCAATCTAGAGTAGTTTAAAATAAAATTTCATGTTTTATAAATTCTCCTGATTTATATATTATTCATTATTTTTTGCCCACTTCTTTGCGTTCTGAATGTCTATTTCAATCGAATAAATGCTTTAATTTTCAGTGAAAATCCCGATGCTGTGAAGGCACTCTTTGGCATAGAACTTATTAGCAGGTTTGTCTAAGACATTTTTCCACAATCATTGGCTACTAATGTGCAATAAGTTAATTGCATTCTCAATGTATTCTGTGCTTAGTTTTTGTTCTCATCTGTTGCATTGCCTTTGTCATATTTGCAGCTAGTGATTTGACAGACTAGCCTTGAGTATGTGAAAAATCAAATAGATTCTTTCTTTTCTTGATTTTGACTTACAAATGTCTCATTACCATCATATTCATGCATCATATTGTTTTCTCCAAACCTCTATGGTGGCAGGTTTTGATTGTTTTATGATTAAGTAGTGCCTTGTTATCTTCTCTGATTTCCTGTCCTATGGTGTTCTCTTGTATCTAGTTTCTTGCAAATGTGTTGTGGGAGTTCTGAGAGAAATTTTATTATCCAGCTATTATGTTTTTAGCAATTAAACCTAGGACTGTACGGTAGCTCATCGAATATCAAAATAAAGGCAACTTTATTTACTGTCTAACTAAATTCTGCAATGTTTTTTAATTCAACATGATTAGGAGTTATGATACAGTTGCCTGTGAACTTGCAAGATAAACTAGGTATTCCATGATGCATGGGTTGCCTAAATGAAATATTTAGTTCATATTTAAATTAAGTTTGCTTAATAAAATCATTGCACTTTGATTTCTATTAAAAATTTGAAAGCCTAAAACAGATGAAAAGTCAATAAAGACAAAAGAAATGAAAAGACAAAAACTAAAAGGGTTATTGACAGAACCTGAGAGATTGGTGATCCAATCTTGGGCCAGGTTAACCCATGCCCATAGGTTTGGAATTTGAGGAGGGGGAAGAGGACATGTGGCACCTAGGAGCTAGAGAGGTTTGTTATGCAGAAAGGTGATTCTGTTACAGGGGAGAGAATAAAGGTAGCTTGGCATGAATCGTGTGGAAGGAGGGAGAGGCTGGAGAAGTGCACTGGCCTTTGGCTTGGAACCCCTTGGTTCTGGGAGTTGAGAGGTGTTGGTCCCTATTTTCTGTTACTGCTTTTGTTGAGTTCTTGATTCCCATTAGTTATATAATAGAAAGAAATCAAAACTTAGAAAATTAGAAAGTTTCCATGTTGCAATAATAATGGAAGAACTTTTGTAGGGTGTACAGAGGTCCAAAAGTGTATCTTTTTATTCTTGTGTTTTTTCCCCTTCCATATTTTGGAGAGGTGATGCTGCCAGGGTTTCTTTCCTGCTAGTTTTCCGGACATTTTTATGTCCATGACTCTGTTAGTCTTTTTGCTTGAGATATTTTTCTTTTTGCTTGAGATATTTTTCTTTTTGCTTGAGATATTTTTTATTGTGTTCTGCACACATTTGTTTCCTTGTGTAGCTTTGAAGTCCTTGCTCTATGGTGCATTCTGGTTGGCTCAACTAGTTATGAATCAAAGAGACAATTCACATTTATTTATTTTAATTCTATTGAAATGCTTATTGATGTCCACAAGATTTTGTCCCTCTATGTTAGGATTCATTGTCAAGAGAGTGGTGAAGAAAGCTCAGAAACAGAATCTGTTTATTCACTTAAATGCCACATATCACAGGAGGTGAACCATTTGCATGAAGGGATAAAGCATGTAAGTGCCAGAACATCTTTCTTTCCACTGACAACATAACATGTCTGTGTGTGTCAGTTGTTCACTAAGGATGTTATTGTCTCGTTACAATTCTCTCCTTAATGCCCCGTTACATGATCTGTCCATCTATTCTCCGTACTTTATTCCGTCTGAGTTTTTACTGATGCCTTGATACAGCTGTATAACTATGCTATTGTGTCAGTGAAAATGCGATGATGTTTTGTATTGCCGGAAATTGCTTAAACTTCATAATTTGTTTCTTCTGTTTTTGAATAATAATTGGCTGATGATTATTATGCAGAGGTTTTTTTTGGGGGGGAGGGGGGGTTATGCATAGGTGTAAGGTTTGGTACAAACATGTGCACATATACACACAAAAAGGATATTTGCAATAAATGAATTATTGGTGAAAATTTTCATAGTACCTAACATGTTAATAGGAGTTGAAATAGGCTAGGGTAAGCTTTGCAAGGTTTTAGTCTTATCTATCTTTCAAATTTAAGGCTCAAGTTTAGCCTGTTTACCTGATGAAGGCTAGCTTTTAAACCTTGGCTTGACCTTTTTAAAAGTGGTCTAGCCTGTAAGTATATTTAAAACTCTATTTCAAATAAGTTAAAAGCTTACACTTAAATAAACTAATAGGCCTAAACTTATGTGCAGATCAACAAACATAAGCATTTAAATAATACTATTATATAATTTCAGAACAATATGTTAGAATAATAGTAAATTTTATATAATATGTCATTTGTATTTACTTAAATGGGCCAACCTGTTAGGCCTAAAAAGCTTTTTAGATGAGCTGAAGCCTTACATTTTAGTATTTTGAAAAAACTTTCACCTGATCTGATTGGTAAATAGGCCTGTCCTAACCACCACCTTACATAGTGTAGGCTAGGCCATAGGTCGTTGCAAGCAACTTGGTCTATTTCTATCCCTACATGATAATGATGTTCAAATAGTGGTCAATGGGTAACAGCATAATGACTTCATCAGTCACTGAAGTGGTTAATTATTTTAATTTAGACTTGATAGTATTCTTATCTTTTTTACCTCTTGTTTTCGATTTCCCCCAGAAATTGCTGCTAAATGAAAATTTTGTTTTAGTTCGACATTATTGATGTCTATAATTTTTTTTTTAATTTTCTTTATTCTTTTTATGAATACTTCACTTTTTTAAGAACTTCTATTAACCTAGCAGACTTTTGTAGGGGTTAAAATCAGAGTTGGAAAAGGCTTCCCCTGTTTTGGGTCGTAGTGCTATTTACTTGAAGGAATCATGCATCAATGCCCTGCCGAGGTTGATATTCTCTTTTTGGACATGATTTCTTTTCTTTATTGCCATGTGATTTCAGGTGGAGTACATTTATTTCAAACTTCCTTTGTTGGTATAACCTGTGCAAAATTACAAGACCATTCAATGCTAACTTGATGAAGTGTTTGAAATCTTGAGATTATACCTTCATTTAATGATTTTGATGGTATGCTACCAAATCAATCCAAAAGTTTAGACTGCTAGATGCTGAAATCAAGGAATTATTTGGGTTTGGAGCATGGATAATGCAAAGGCCCAGTTTACTTGTGCGGAAATTTAATTGAATTCTGATTAACTGAGGTGGCTGGGATTACATTCCTAACCACTTGGTCATGGTTGCTTGATACCATATCAAAAATCAAATTAATTCAACCTAAAAGCGTAACCTGCTAGTTACAGGCCCAACAGTGATTTTTGTCTGTGACAGGGACAATTAGGGAATCCAATTGTGTTGTTTTTTTGTTGTTTTCCCCTCTGTTCACCTACACAATATGATGGCAAAACCATAATAGCAAACTATCAAACTCTTGGTAAGTCTATATTCTAAACAGAGTCTTCTGCCAAGACAACTTTCAGTTTAAAGTGAAGATGAGCCAGTCTAATTTTGGCTGTACATTTTACTTCCTATGGTTCAGTGTAGAATATTGTCAAGTAACAATCCTAGTTTTGAGACCTTAATTCATCTTTTCTAAATTACTGATTTAAGTCTTACACCAGCTAAGAAATTATGTGAAAAAGTTATGATTTTATGGTATTACTTATGATCTTTGTCTCATTGATCATAATTAAAATATTGTTCCAAGTTGACAAAATTGGATCTCAATATATTGGTCTCATGGTAGTTCGGATGAAGATCAGCTATTTCTTTGTTGAGTTTTATTTCTTCCTTGTTAATTGCTCTGAGGGATGCAGTTTTCAAATTTTGCCTGTTCAAGGTACTTGACTGTTCAATTTGTCCGGTTTTTTTGGAAGAGGGAATCCAACCAAAAGGCTAAGATTTTGCGGGTAATGATCTCTCTCTCTCTCTCTCTCTTCTTTTCTCTCTTGGGTTGATAGAGTTGGGTTGGATGCTTTCCTTGGAAATTTTGTTTGCTTTACAATGTCATTATGCTTGCTTATCTCAGAAAGTGGATTACCCTCTGGAGTTGGATGTTTATGACTTCTGTTCAGATGATCTTCGTAAAAAATTGGAAGCACCTAGACAGGTATTCTCTTTGTTTAGACGTTTGAAAATCTTATGGTTGTTTGTAATAAAAAGATATTTGCTTTGTGAAATGTGTGGGTCTATATTCTTATTTTGGATACTGTGCCTGCAGATCCTAAGAAATGAAGAAGGTAAAAAACTTGGTCTGAAAGCAAATGAGAAAAGTTCTGTTCAGAAGGAAAATGATGTGAAAATGCCTGATGCTGAGGTGAGGAAACAGCCAACCTTGACCATTATCGTTGATATGTAATAATTGTGATTCCCTTCCATGATGGCCATGCTGTTTGCTAGCATAAGAATGGAGTAGTAATTTCATCCCATGCTTCATCCATAGAATTAGGAGTGAAGCATTGAATTCTATTCCTTAGAGTGGTGAGATTGGGATTTCATGCTCCATGGATTGATATGTAAGATTTTTCTCCCATATGCTATTAAGTTTTCACAAAAAGAACTGTAACCCAATTCAATTTTTCCTTTTACAAGCAATTATAAAACAACGTTTGCTTTTTTGGGCAACAATTTTTAATTATCTAGTCAGAAAAAAAAATCTTAAAGCATTTCTTTATATGTGAAAAGTTAGGTTTTTATTGGATTCATATACATTGATTCCATGTATGAATTAGAAAAAAATTCCTTCCTAAAATCTGCCAAACTGGGAAAGGGGAATAATAATTCTGTTACGGTCAATTCCATTCCACCGCATCAACATTCCATAAACCGCATGTTGCAGTGTGCATAAATAAGCATAATCCTAGTACTTTTGTCTTTCATTGATTCAGGCATCAAATGGAGGGGAGCCATCTGTAGTTCCCATGGAGGAGGGTAAAAACCTGCGACATTCTTCTACTCATTTTTATTTTATTTTACTCTATTTTTGTCAATCCTCTTTATTCTTTTTACTCCATTCTCTGTCTATAGGTGAAAAAGAAACACAGATGACTGGAATTTATGATTTGGTTGCTGTATTAACCCACAAGGGTAGAAGTGCTGATTCAGGACATTATGTTGGTTGGGTCAAGCAAGAAAATGGTTGGTTCTTGGGAATAAATGTTACTGGTATCTGACTATCTGTCCTGGTCTCTTTGAAGCAATAATAATCATTTTATTCTTGGCAGGGAAATGGATAGAGTATGATGATGACAATCCCAAACCAAAAATAGAAGATGACATCACCAGACTATCTGGAGGAGGTAAGGAATAAACAGACTTAATTCGTGGACATGGATAATATAAAATGATTATTTACTACTCAATTGTCTCTTTCATTGAGCCTAGCACAAGCTGACATCCGGTAAAAAATCCATGTATTCTGATCTTAAATTTTTTCTTTTCCTTAAAGGATTAGCCAATTTATTATATTTTTAGCTTTTATTATTAGGAAATTGCAAGGACAACCATACTTTTATCAACTTCAAATTTGTTGTATAAGATGATACAATAAAAGAATTGGTCTTTTCTTTGTCTCTAGGTGATTGGCATATGGCGTATATAATCATGTACAAGGCTCGTGTTGTCTCTGTATAATCGCTACGAAGAGCCCATTCGATGTGTTACCTGAGATTCAAGGGTTGTGGAAAGGAATGGTCTCTGGGTCATTGTTTGTATTGTACTTTGAGGTTTGATGCATGTTCTTAGTATTTGTTTGTTTTAGGTATCTTACATTTTTTTAAGGATGTATACGAATTTGAATCGAAGTATGCTACCCTGGATCTCCTCCCTTCGAGTGGGTCCATGGAAAGAGGCAGTTGAATACCCATCAAGTTACATTTTTATGGATGAAACGTGAGAGCAATGTCCTTTATGAAATGCATGGTCAACGATGACTAAGAATTGCTCTTTTTGTTTTTTATGACATACGGGCTGAAAACCTGATCCCGACTTATTGAATTTGATTTTAATACATGAATCCATTTTTTTATAAAAATTTTTACATTTGATTTTTTATTAGTGTCTTAATGTTACTTCAGCACCTTTTGGCTTTTCTCACTTCTTCTAACTTACAAGCTTTATCCATCATTGATGAATGGTGGCAAGAGGGACACCATGACTAGGTAGCCAATGTTGGGATTTAGTGGATTCTGTGGCTGCGACCGGTCTTAAAAGGCGGAAAAGGCAACGAAAATTGAAAAGATAATAATAGTTGTCATTAATTGTTTTTTCATTCATAATTATAACAAGAATTGATCTAAGCTTTAAAATTTATGGTTGAAGGGTATTATTTTAGACCATCTATTTTAAATACAATTTCCTATGTAATGCAATTTTCATATTCTTTTATACCTCAATCTAGTATACTATTAAGGATAACAAAGGTTTGTATGGTACGGGGATAAGAGGATAAAATAAAATAGTTTATTTTACTTGTAATATTTGTTAAATAAATGAGATATAATAGTTTATTTTATTAAGGTTTTTCGCACTTTTGATGTTAGAATCATCCGTTTCTAATTTGATGTCCATGGCTTACAGAACGTTTTAGCTGTCTCTAATGGTTGCATTCTTACTATCAGGGTCCAGGAATAAAATACAAATGACATGGGCTTTGGCATACCAGTAACCTTATATTCTCTCAAGATTACAGTACAGAAAAATAAATTAATAAGAGGAACTGTCAGGGTCGAAGAATAGAAAACAAAGAAGCTACATATTCAAGAATACTTAAATTACTACTAGTATGATGAGGGTTGAAACTACATAAAAATTTTCTGGTCAACATCTTTTTTATGTTTTAACATCTTATAACAACTTTCTCTAGCAAAACCCAGTGTGTGTGTATATATATATATATATATATATATATATATATATATACACACACACACACACCTTTTTTTCCTCTCATTAGAAGCATTATTGAGCTAACCCTAGCTATGTAGTCATTGAATTATCACTTTGCCTTGTTGCATTCAAGTTAGCTCTTTCCTTTTTACTTTCAATTCCATTTCCATTGTTGCAATAACTTGGCACATTGCATCTTGCTGATTGCCATTACCTGTGATCACTTGAAGTCATTCAAATTAAACATTTTATACTAAAAGTCCATTTCCAAGCCTAGTTTTTTTTTTTTTTTTCCTCATTGATTTCAGATAAAGAAAAAAATTCACAATTTGTGGCTACATAAAACTATTTTACTTGTAAGGATTAGTAATTACTTAAGCTACTGATCTAGTTTTGGTTAGAGACTTTGTGATTGCCATATAACTTGTGAAGGATACCATTGCAGTCAAATACATCCCCAATCATCATGTGCGAAAGCTAGTTATAGCCCATTTGGAGATTAACCTTTAGTTTTAGTACGTCTCAATGCATGTTTATCAAAGGGAAAAAAAATTTCGTCGGTCAATTGGAAGGTTAATCATGAAGAAACGGTACCACTCCTGAGAAATAATGAGGTGCCAGAAGCAGAGAGGAACCTGATTCAGAAGGCCATTAGCCAGACATTTCAGAGCACAGCCCATTTGGCCAATCTTTTACCAACTGGCACATTCCTTGCTTTCCAACTTCTGTCACCAATCTTCACAAACATTGGCAATTGTGACTCTGTCAGCAAGTTAATGACTGCTGCACTTGTAGCTCTCTGTGGTGCCTCATGCTTCCTGTTATCTTTTACAGATAGGTTCAGAGACAACAAAGGGAACATCTGTTATGGGTTTGCCACCCTCGGGCTTGTGGATCATTGATGGATCAACCACCCTTCCACGTCGACTTGCTGCAAAATATAACCTAAGGTTTATAGATTTCATGCATGCAGTGATGTCAGATTTGGTGTTTGCACTGTTTGATCAGAATGTGGTGAATTGCTTCTTTCCAGCACCATCAAATGAGACACAGGAAATCCTCACAGCATTGCCAGTGGGCATTGGAGTTTTGCGGAGCATGTTCTTTGTTGCATTTCCTACACAGAGGCATGGAATTGGCTTTCCTCTTTCAAAAACTTAGCGGTTGAGTTCTGTTAATTTTCATCTTTGTTACCGATTTCAATAATTTAATTGATTAATGAATTCGTCTGTTGGGAACAAATTTATATATCCAATTTAAAATCATTATTTAAAGTGTACACTATTCAATTAAAATTTAATTTTTCAATACCTTCATTTGATGTATTTAAACCTGGATTAAACCTTGACTTGAAAGACCTCCATCAATCCATTCGTTAGCACGCAAGCAATATTTTTTTGCCAACTTTTTTTAATGGAAAATTGATTGCTTGAGCAACTCTTAAACGAATTGAATCTCAACTCAAACAACCCGTGTTTTTTTTAGTCTTACATCCAATAGCACACGCAATAGCAAGGGATCACAACTTTGTTAAGATTAAAAAGTAAACAGCCAAAAAACTGGCAAGTATTCAACCCGAACTTGTCAATATTCAAGAGTTATTATTAAATAAGTCAAAACAGTAAAAGAAAACACTCATTTACTCAGAGTTAGTAATAATATTAACTCATTATGGTTAACTGGCCATCTAGTGTACCCCTAACCTCAAGACATAGTTGGTTAAATGGGCTAATAGAATCTCACATTTGATAAGTTGTAGGTTTGAATCCTCATTTATCTACTTACTTCAAACGTAAATCCTTTATGAGTGCTTTATAAGCTCATAAGCTTTCCTTTCTTAGATTGAGACAACAGTCTCCCATCCTATTTTTTTTTTCCAAAAAAAAGCTAGTGTCCCTATTTGTCTAAGATATGTGCATAATGTGAATCTAGCATTAAACAGATGATCATAGTGCAAAATTAAATCCCGAAGGAGTCAGGCCATATAAATTGCAATCTGCAAATTAAGAATGTTGACTAAAATGTTAACAACTGCACTATGAGAAGAATGAGGATTACTTCAAATTTTGCTGAATTACTGCAACTAACTGAGCAACAAGTTTTCAAGGATTTGACCAAAAAACTTCAGCCACAAGTTGTGCGTTTGATCAAATAAATGATTTTGCAATTACCTGATTTTACCTTGCCCAGAAGGCCAGGACTGGAAAATCATTTCCAACAAACATGTTCCCTATTCAAATTTCAAAAGTGAATGGGGAAGAACCAAGGCACTATCCCCAAAGAAGAGAGTGAAGTTAAGTGAAATATAAAATCAGCCCCCAGGGTAAGCTTATTTGTAAATCTTGCACACAGCATATTTACTTCCTCAATTAGAAGCTTTAACCATTAGGTCGCAGAGACACTGATGAACAGAGAACGTCATCAATCTGTGATGATGAAGTGAGATCATGAATTGAAAAGGCTGCATGTGCTCAGTCACTGAGAAAAAAGAGAAAATGTTAGTTTGGATCTGCAATAGATTAGCTGTCCAAATTGTAAAAGCAGAAGATAAAACTACCTTTTCAAGAAAAATTATTTTTCTCCAAATCCCATGACACAACAATTTAGACAGGAAAAAAATAATTAGATGAAATTCAGAAACAAAAAAGACTAATAGGATTGTATTCTTGTACTTTATTCTATCCATTTAAATTTAGAAACCAAGAATCCACAAGAATTCAATTCCTGAAGCGGGGAGGAGGGGGCGGGGGTTCTAAAGATACGGTAATTGCGTAGAAATCTTATTCTTTTTCTACAATATCCAATTTTTTTTGTTTTTAAACGGTGGATTCACATGAGTTGCATTTTAAAGACAGACAAACTATACTAGAAATAGTTGCAGATTTACTTAGCACAAATGACAAACATGCCAATAAAGGGCCCAAAACAAATTTAACTGAAGGCATAAATACAATAATAAATTAATAAGCAAGTTTTCTGCACACAACACTTTTGAATTAGTAACTAAGTAACAACCTTTTACAAAAGAAAAAGCCAGGAGCCCATGTCATGCCAAAGGTTTCTAGTAAGAATGCAACACGTGTCTGTAATCTGTGGACCTACAAACTTAACTTTCAGCTTCAACAAACGTCTGCTTCAGCTCAATCAGCAGTAATTCAGTGGCTTCTCTCACTTTTTTTCGATCCCAAAGTCCACCCATTACTACACTCCATAGTCCCTCATCTGGAATGCAACCATCTAATACCATTTCATCAAGAATTCTAGCAGCTTTGTTCAGGTCTCCTCTCTTGCAAAAACATTTTATTAAACAGTCAAAAGTGCCAATTTCAACAGTGATACCCCTGGTACGCATACTAAGATACAACTGAAATGCACGAGATGAATCAGTATTATTACAAAGGCCTTGAACCACCATGTTATTTATTCTAACATGAAGGCTCCAGCTTATTCGACTTGGAGAGATACCACCAAGCACCATCTCATCAATGAAGTTTGCAGCTTCTTGATAGCTGCCTGCAGTGCAGAGGCAACTTATTATTTTCCCATACAACCCTGCATCTGGTTTCACACCTTGTAGCCTCATCCTGTCAAGAATCTCCACAGCTTCACTTAGCTTTCCTTCTTTACACAGTCCATTGATTAAAGTACTATAAGTGATCATGTTGGGCAAATGGTGTTTTCTAACCATCATTTCTAATAACTCCAATGCTTGTGATGAATGGCCCCCCTTACATAAACCATCCATTAGAGAACTATAAGTGAAAACATTTGGCTCAATGTCATTTCTTTTCATCTCTTCAAGTAATCTTATAGCTTCATCCAAATTATTAGATTTACACATGCCATGTATCAAACTAGTATAGGTAACAACAGAAGCTGCAAAACCTTTCTGCTCCATCTCTTTGAATAGTTCCATTGCCTCACCGATTTTCCCGAGTTTACACAGCCCATTAATTAATGTACCATACGTATATGAATCTGGCTGGCATCCACGATTGGGCATCTCCCGAAATATCCTAAAGGCTGAATCGATAGTTTCCTTGTTTTTGCAGAGAGCCTTGATCAAAATATTGAGGGAAACGACACTAGGTGGAATACCCATTTCTCTCATCTCCCTGTAAAAACCAATAGCCCTTTTTACATGATTTTCCTCCACAAGAATATCAAGTATTGTAAGGTAAGCCTTTTGAGTGGGCCTAAGCTGAAAGTCTTCCATCTTTTGGAACACCCTGATGACATCAAGTGGCCTATGCACGCGCCCATAACCCCTGCATAGAGTTAAAAATATGTCCTCTGTAACCTCACAATTTTCTTGCTTCATTCTCTCCAGCATCCCTTCTGCTGGCCTAAACTGGTTCACAGTGACTAATCTTGAGATCATGAGACCAAAACTTTCGTGATCATGACGAAACCCATTACTGTATTCAGCCGTTGCAGAATCAAACAGAAGGAGAGCTTTGTGCACGTCTTTTTCTGCCTGTATTAGCTGCACAACTAGGGAATTTGTGATTTGCTTTGGCCACTTGAACAATGTTTTACTACCCATAACCAAAATTAATATTACAATGCTTAAAAAGGGTAAATCTGGGAAACAAATGATACTAGTTCTTCACAAGAAGGTGGCTCCAATGTTGAACTTTGTTTTACTCTCTTAGGCATTTCGTCGAAAAGGTGTCCGACTATATGATGCACCCAAACAATGAAGTGTCAATCTCCGAGAGCGTGTTAAACAAAGGTTGAATGTTTCAAGAATTTAAACGGAAGTTTAACAAGGATATAACGTTACCTTGTTTTTTGGGAGTGGAACATAGTCTTTCAATGTTGTTGCAACTGTTTTGATTTAGCTGTGATTTCTTGGCAACGGTGAAAAAATCCCAATCCTTATTCGAACCCAGATATCGCTCTATTGAAAAGTATGGTTCTTGCCTCTATCTTTCTTCAGCCTCACCTCCACTCAGTACTCACATAGGCGCTTTCATAGGCAGATATATGCATAACCGTTCTCTCTCATCGCCTATGGGCTTGTTTTTAAAGCTATGCTAAAAAATATTATATATTTTCAAATAAAATATTTAATATATAATATGTCAAATGCAAAGCTGCCGTGTCCATTTCATGTCATCTCCGTGTCCCCTTCTGTGTCTCTGCTCCCGAAGTTGTTACTTATCACTGTTAGAATGTGATTTTAGAAATATATTATTGAAACTCTTATTTTGCTTCTTTTATGTGCATGTTTGGTTTTACTTATTTTAAGGAAATAATCATTTATCTATTCCAGTCTTGTGAGAAATTTTTTAAAAAATAAGTACTTATTTTCCTAAAAATAGCTGTTCCCGAACATGCACTGTCATTTGAGTAGGACAGCTATTCTTTCATTTTATATCATTGTTCTGTCCAAAAATGGAGTGTTCAAGCAACAGGTTTATGCCCTGCTTGCCAGTTTATTGAATTTGTTTTATCATTCTACTGAATTTGTATACTTACCTATATAATTTTTCATGTCTGACTGGATGCTGAAGAATGTTGGACACAACTTCTATATACACTCTCCCAGTCCCTCTCAGGTCCCCTGGATCTAGGTAACTTTGTGTCTATTTTTTGGTAACTGAATGCAATTGCAGCAGTATCTTATAGCTGATGTTTGTTATCTGGACAGACTTAAATTGAATTTTTAAACAATTGATCTCCATTTTCTTTACTTCTCAGTTCACACTACTAGACATGCTGTCTTGTCAATCTAGATTCTGGAGTTAGTTTAAAAATAAATTTCATAGTGACCTTCTATGTTTTATAGATTCTCTTGATTTATATATCACTCATTATTTTTCACCCACTTCTTTGCATTTTGAATGTCTATTTCAATCTAACAAATGCTTTACTTTTCAGTGAAAATCCCGATGCTGTGAAGGCACTTTTTGGCATAGAACTTATTAGCAGGTTTGTCTAAGAAGACATTTTTCCACAATCATCGGCTACCAATGTGCAATAAGTTAACTGCATTCTTACTGTATTCTGTGAATAGTTTTTTGTTCTCATTTGTGGCGTTGTCTTTGTGATATTTGCAGCTAGTGATTTGACAGAATAGCCTTGAGTACGTGACAGACTAGCTTTGAGTATGTGAAAAATCAAATAGATTCTTTTTTTCTTGAATTTTACTTACATATGTCTCATTATCATCATCTTCATGCATCATATTGTTTTCTCCAAACTTCTGTGGTGACCAGGTTTCAATTGTTCTCTGATCAAGTAGTGTCTTGTTATCTTTTTTATTTCTTTGTCCTATGTGTTATTTTGTATCTATTATTATTATTTAAAAAATTATAATTAAATAAAAAATTAAATAAAAAATAATAAAATAATAAATTATATATTTTATCTTATTATTATTTAATTTATCATTTTTTATTTTATTATTTTTTATTTAATTTTTTAAATCTTATTATTTTGTATTCAATTATCTTTAATTAAGCGTAAATTGTAAGAGAATGATTGTTTATGAAATTAAATTTAAAATTTATAATATTTAATTAAAATATTATTTATAAAAAATAAGTATTTAAAAATAATATTTTAATTTATAAAAATTATAAAATTAAAGATATGTATATTTGTTCATTCTATTTATCGTTATAATTTTAGATAAATGATGGATGTACATTTGTACGTACATGTATTTGTGTAGATATCACATTCCGATAGTTTTTTAATTGTAGTATTGTTTTTTAAAAAATATGATTTTTAAATTAAGATACATTGAGATGAATGATAATATCTATGAATATTGTTGTTTATATTTTTATGAAAGAATTTTTTGTTTTTGTGATTGAGAAATTAGGCTAAATTTATAAATTTGGTTCACCTTAATTGTAAAATGTTGATCGATTTAATTAATTAATACTTCAATTTTTTTAATTTTATATACCGTCAATATATTTTGATTGTTTTTTTTAATATGATACTTGAATTTTGAATATACAAATAGTTAAATAATCAAAAGAACAACAAAAAAATTTTAAAAAAAATATTTCATTAAAAAACTTTTAAAGACAATCAGTACATTTCATCTAGATAAAGAAGTTATTCTCAATTATGTAAAATTTAAAACTTTTCCATCCCTTTTATTAATTATGAATCATGGAAAAATATCTATTATTGGGTAAAAAATCAAACAATGAAAATATGTTAGACACTACATTTAACCCAAAATTGTAGGACATTACTTATGTGAATGTTATTGAGTTATATATTAATTTATTTGTCTATTTTCCATTATGTTAATCAACATATCCTTTTTATCCAACGTGGGGCTGCTTTTAGTTGTACCCAATTTTTTTTTTCTTAAACGAAAGCCTTTGAATCACAAATATTACATAATGACACTACGTGTCTTGTTTCTTTTTATTTTTATTATTAAAATTTGTTTCTTGCCATTGTTGTTTCTGTAGATCTTACAATATATTAATTATTTCAATTATTTTTTATAGGTATTAATGAATTAATTTTTTAAAATTTTGAATTTTGAATTTTAAATTTTAAAATCATCATTAGTAAATCGTTTTACCAATCCTCCAAATACAGAAATAATGCATACTAATTATTAATAATTTGAACAATGTTGGAAATATATCACCATGACTTTACCTATAATGCATATTAATCTAAGTAAGGTCGGTGGAAATATCCGATCAAATATCCCAAACCAGAAAATATATTATAAGATTTGAGCAAAATTATACATATTAATTAGAGATATCAATAGAATGAATATAGATAATTGATACTTGTTACTTGTACTTACCGATAAGATTTTATCTTGAAATCATCTTATATTTGAATGGATATATCTGAAGGAGATATTAAATAAATTTATAATTATCTCTAAATAGGTCTAGATATCTGTACATATTTATTTAAATAAATAAATAAATATATATATATATATATATATATAATCATAATTTAAACTTTATCTTTGGAATTTTAACTTTGTCAAGTAAATCTTGATTTTTCTATTTGACAACACTTGACATATTTTTTTAATTGTATCATTTAATATTTTTAATTTTCCAATAACACTAACTATCATATTTATTATTAGTTTTATCTTTCTTATTAATTTCTTTGTTTTATCATTGATTTTCTCTATCTTTATTATCTTATTTATTTTTATTACTATTTAAAGTTGTTTTTATATAAATTTAATGTTTTAATTAATATCTTTATTTGAATTGAAAATATTTTTAATTTTTAATAATTAATTTTCCTATATAGGATAAAGATAAAAAAATAATAAAGACTACTTTAAAATTTAAAAATAACGATTGAAAACGAACAAAAGTTTTTCAAGATGATGATAGATTAAAAAAAATAAAATAAAACTAAGTTGTTTTTCATATTGGTTATTTTTTTCTTTTCCTATTTTATCTTCCCCTAAAAAAAATGAAAAATATCATAACATTATTTAAATTATTAATATAAATTTTATTAGTATAGAATATCTATAAATTTATTATTTTTAATTTGATTTTTACAAATTTTAAAATAATTTATTTTATTTAAAAAAATATATTTAAAATTCAACATATTTAAATTTATATCACTACTTATGTTTAAAAGCGCTATTCATAGTAAATATATTACTTAAATTATAAATAAGTCGATTGTAAAATAAAAATCAAACTTATATTACTTAAGTATAAATAAGTCAAATAGATTGTAAAATAAAGTTAAACTTGCATTGCTTAAATTAAGAATCAAATATGTGGCCTATATTACGAAAAATAATAAGGCAAGATGATAAAAAAAAAAATAATTTTAACTAGATATGTATATTTTAAATATCACCAAAGTTGATTTAAAAAAAAACTATATTTGTTCTCAACTTAAATAAAATCTAATCAATTTAATTTAATTTATATTTTTTATTTTGTATATTTAGTTTACAAGTTATGAAATATTAAACATATATATTTGTTATTATATTATATTCTTTATATTTTTAATTTTTTTTTATTTTCTATTAAGTTGTTATTATTCAATTGAAAAAAAAAATTTAAAACTGGATACTAAGAAAATTTTTTTTTAGTAAATATATTATGATTGGTAATTAGAAATCTAATAATAATAATAATCAATAAATATAAACTAAGATATGATAATATTCATTAAAATTTTGTAAATAATTATTAAATGATTATGAATTCTAATTAATGTAAAATGAAAGATTAATTTGATTATATTTTTCATAAATAAAAAAGTTTATTGAATAATATGAGGAGGATGAAGTTCTTGCCAAAATAAAATACAACATTGTAATTAGATATCCATGAAAAAAGTTCATATAATAATAACAAGTTATTATTAGATAAATTTAATATTTTTAATGGCTATCATACTTTATGGGTGATGTATAAAATACAACGTATACTTAATAAAATTAACTATACGAGTGTCAAGTGGGATCACTCATATAATATTAACAAATTTAAAAATAAATTACAAAATCAATAAATTTAAATTAAATTTATTTGTTTAAAGTATGATTCACACTCCAAAAACACCATAATTTGACATTACATTCATAATATAAATTCAGCATAATTTATTTAATATATTCTATTTTATAAAAAAATTTAAAATTTTTTAAAATACATAAAGATTATTTTAAGAAATAAATATTTTAAAGAATTTTAAAATTTGAAATAAATTATTATTTAAAATATAATTATAAATTATTGGTTATTCATTTAAATTGTGATTGTTAAACTTTTAATTATAGATTTTATAACTACTATTTTTTTATTCATAATAAATTTAATCACATAAATTGAATTTGATTAATTATCAATTTTAAATATTTATTTAATTTTTGTTTAAATTTTAAATAATATTTAATTTTATTTATCAATAAATTAAATTTTAAAAAGAAGATTATTTTTTTTATTTTTATATATTTAAAATAGATATCCAAAATCACATATATTGTTAAATTTTTTAATTTATAATCTCTAATTAATTTTGTTTTCTATTTTGTTATAAAGAGATTGTTGAATTTTATTATTACAACAACAAATACACAAATACATAAATATTTAAAAACAGTGCTGATATATATCTTAATCTACACAATAATATCTAATTATTTTTAACACAATTAATATTATAATTTTGAAGAAGAGAAAGGGTTATCACTTCTTTGCAAGAAAAGCCTTCGGATTAAAAAAAACAATTACCAAAGACTTACATTTTGCTCCTTCCAAGAAAATGAGTCAATAATAAATAAAATAAAGAAACAATACAAAACTCTAATCTAATCTCTTTTCCTAACCTAAATAAATAATTAATGTAAACCTATTGCTGAACTAATTCTATTGTAAGAGAACAGCATAGATACATGAAGTTTTAATATCAAGCAAAACACTGAATTCCTAAATATTAGCATAATTCTAGTAAAATCACAAGAAGTGATTACCAGGTATTATGAAGTTAGACTAGCTTGGGAGTTCAAAGCTTGAGAGCCAAATCAACTTCATCTTGGGTTCCCTTCACAAGATTTGAAAGAGCCAAATCCTCTATGCTGCTATTCTGAGGTCTTATGGAAGAATCCCTTGGTTGCTCAAAATTTTCATCATCACATGCGAGCTTGAGACTCAAATCTTGAGACCCCTCGATGCTTGCACTCAGCGGTCCTATGAAAGAATTGTTTGTTTGATCAAAATTCTTATTATAACATAAACTACGATGTAATAACAGTGGTTGTGACCCAAAATTTTGTGATCCTTCTCTAAATGTAGAAAAAAATAAAGATTGATCCGATTTGTGGGGTTGATGAAATCCACTCCTATCAGCCATCAAGGTCTTGAAAAGATCCAAGGTGGGTTGAGAACGATTCAAAATGTGGTGCCCTTGTGGCCATAGATGATGATGATGATGATAAGAGTCATGTATCATATGAGGCCATCTAAAGTGAGGCTTATGACTATGAGTGAGGGATAGTGGTTGAAGTTGAACCCCTATTGTTTTGCTACCTCCAAGTCCATAAGGTTGATTGGAAGCAAATTTAGAGGAATAATCAAACGAATCTTTGTAAGCAGAAGCCATACTAAGAATCTTCTGTTTTTTTGCTGCTGCTCTTTCAACTTTGTGAGCATTCTGATGTCCACCCAAGGCTTGGCTATTAGTGAACTTTCTATCACAAAACTTGCACAATAACTCCTTCCTTGATGATGATGCTGGAACTTTTCCATGATTGCTTTCTGTCTCAACCTCCATCATCTCATGATTGGAAACACTGCTTCCAGATTTGGAGGGTTCTTCTTGATCACCACAATGCTTCATTGATTCCCTCTGTTTTTTAATTGTAACTATTTATGATAACAAGTATGCAAGTTTTTCTTCTTACAACTCAAGGACAGAGGTAGGGGCCAACAGAATAGCAATAAGACCTGTTCAAGTAAGATCATTATATAAGTTCCTCCTGATTTGAAAATTAGTTCTTAATTTGAAATTAGTGTGATGATGCTTTTTTTTTGGTAATTTTGCAATATTATCCTTACTTTAATTATCTGGGAAAATATCTTAATTGTACTGTAAGCTATCCTCGGTATATATTGTTGTGCTTTGCTTCATATTATGTTCCAAAATTGTTGCATTGTTTCCGATTATGCTCTAAAGTATATACTTGATTATTAGATTTTTTTATATGATATCATATTTTTTATTAGATTGTAAATTTTTTTTATTATCACCTATCTCTACATTATAAATTTAAGTCTTTTATTCCTAGACGAGAATGCTATTAAATATTGTTCTTATATTATTAAATGTTAATTTATTCAGAATTTATTTTTTATATATTATTTCTTAAACTTAGTTTTAATTTTAAATTTTGATATAAAATATCAATAAAGATGTCATGTTTTAATTTTACTAAACTGTTTCGTTAATTTTAAAATTTGTATCTATTTAATATAATTAAATTTTTATTAATTATAAGAATAATAATAATAAATATTTTTTGTTTATAAATTTATTTAAATTTAAAATTACTTATATAATGTATGGGTAACTTGTAAGTTATTAATTGATTTTCAAGAATAATTTGTATCCCTGAAATTTTAATTACTTAATATTGATTATCCTTTAAAAATAAGATAATTTAATAGCTTAAAATTATCTGAGATCTACAAATTAGGATAATTAATATGCATTATCTCTCTTTCTATGTATATTTAATTAAATGATATTTTCTTTAGAGTAATAAAAGAAGAAACTTTAATTAAAAAAAGAAAAAACAATAATTTGTTCTACCAAAAAAAATTAAATGATAGTATGTGATCTCCATTGTTGATTTGATGTTATTCCATTTAGGAATATATTAATCTTGAGAAGATAGTATAAATAATTATAAAATTATTTTTTAAATAATACAATCTCTACTTTTTTATATTTTTAATAAATTTTTTGAACCTAAATCTTTTATAGATGCACACCCGCTCTCATATTCATTTAGTATCTAACTCCGGATAAATGTTCTTATTGTGGTATTTTAATCAACTAAAAGAAGAGTATTTTAATCATATTACACAAACAAACAAAAAAATCCTTAAAGAACTAAGATTATACATGAATTAAACTAAAAAAAGTCAATTAAGATCTAAAAATCCACAGAACAATACAAGTCTAACGACATATGTAACTTTTCTAATCTAATCTGAGTATGTCTATGAATACTTAAAGAAAAATTAATAAATAATATTTTTTATTAAAAATAATAAAATTAAATGTTATAAATATATTAAATCCTGTATTTTTAATAATATATATACATTTTAATTCAGATAAATATAATAATTTTTAATTTTAATTTCTAATTATTTTGTTCTTATTCTTTAATTTCTAATTTCTAATTAAATATTTGTTAATATATTAAAAATAAATAAATTATTTGTTAACTTATTTAAAGTTTCTAAAATTAGTTTAACCGTGAAAGATTAAAATAATTTATATCAAATCTTAAATTTAAATCTTACTTTTTCATCATTATTAAAAAAGCAAACATACTTAACTTAATTTTATCATATATATATATATTATAGTTAAATTAATACATATTTAATAAAAACAAAGATTTAGAAAAAGAAAAAAACGAAGGCAACAGAAAATTTTCTACCAAAATTGAAACAGAATTTGTAAATTTACCCAAGTATAAACATCTCTACTCCATAATTTGATCTACTCTTGAAAAAATATCTCAATATCTGGTGGACTAATCAACGAGGGATTTCATGATCAATTGATTGCCTTGTCTTCAGGGCTTTGTTTGTTTCTTTGTTAATTGGAGAAGGGATTGGCTGCCTGATTCTCACCGATGAAGCTCTTCCCTTATCTTTCAGGCAATTCTCTTTCTCTCTAAACCTTAAATCTCGAAACTTTCACATGTTTCTTATCTGATATTGATTCACGTAAAGGTTCTATGTTTTCCTAACATAATCGTGAGATATCTACGTTTCCCGCTTTTTGTTCTTCTGTTGCATGATGTGGGCGATGTGGGTACAGGTTAAACTCAAAGTTCAATTTTTTTTGGGTTACTTTGTTCTAAACGTTATGAGCTTTGTAAGAAAAACACATCCCTGAAAAATTTTAAGGGATGCCAAATTGATTCAAAAGGGTTAGTTTTGTAAGGTGCATAAATAAGCTGGAAAATCATTTATAGAATTCAGTTCTTAATCTCTTTGGCCCCTCCACTGATAGAATTTTGTTAGGTGCATAAGTAACCTTTTGCCCTTCTTCACACCCCTTATAAACCATTTTGATTCACATGTAGTAGTGCTTCTTTTGCAGCAAATGCATATGCTTTAACATAGTCTCTCTAAACTAGGTGTGTTTTCTTATGTTCTAGTTGATTTCAAGCAAGTTTCTAGTTAAGACATGGAGCAGGACCTAGTATCGAATCTGCCAAAAACAATCCTTCATGACATTCTATCTAAGCTGCCAGAGAAAGATGCTGCTAGGACAAGTGTTTTGTCCAAGGCCTGGGCTGAAACATGGTCTACTTTTCCCATCTTGTCCTTCTGTGATACTAAAATAATAGGGACGTTTCCCCAGCCTTCAGAAGATTTTGGGAGGAAAAGAAGGAACTTCATTGATTATGTGAAGAGAACATTGCTAAGGTTCCGTGATCAAGGCTTAGCAATCAAAGAATTCAAGCTTGGTATCAACTCTTTCGACCTTCAATACATGTCCCCGGATGTTGATCTTTGGTTGATGTTGGCTAGTGAAAGTGGTGTTGAGGTACTGGAACTTTGCCTGCCTGATGGCCCTGAACCTGATGAGGAAGGTCAGGATCAATGCTATATCTTGCCAGCAGGTGTCATTGAAACCAAATCACTTAATAAGTTAGTGTTGATGGGGGGAATCAGAGTTGATCAAGCATTCCTGAATCATTCATTCAAGTTTTTATCTTTGCGAGTATTATCATTGTGGCTTGTCCTTTTGGGAGATGAAAGGGCGATTGAGCATCTTATTTCTTGTTGTCCTTTGATTGAATATATAACTTTGAGGTGCTGTTCTGTATTGAACCATGGTGGCAGAAGAGGTCTACCTGAGTCAAGGACCTTTAGGATGAACTCTATAAGCATGCTTGGTCTATCAAAGCTTAAGGGAGTTGATGTTCAAGGAGTCCAGGAGGTTAACGTTGATGCTCCAAGTCTTGAGAATTTCTGTTTTTGTCCTGGTGATTTGCATGCACCTTTTAAGATGAATTTTGACAAATGCAGGAATTTGAGAGAGTTACATTTATGGTCATTGAAGAGCACTACTCTCACAGACAAATGGGTTCTTGATCTGTTTCCTAAATTTCCTTTCCTCGAGAGTTTGAAATTCGTCAATTGCACAATGTCTGAGACGATTAATATTTCAAGTGTTCAACTCAAGGTCTTGGAGTTATCAAATTGCTCCAACTTGAAGGAGGTCAACATTGATGCTCCAAATTTATTATCATGTGGCTATTGTAGCAATGGTGCCTCAAAACCTGTTATATCTTTTCTAAAATGTTCTAGTCAACTGGAAGTCAATGTTCTGCTTCACATTGATTATATGGATCTTAGTAACTTAAGGGAATTTATCCAAAACTTCAATCCTCAAAATGTTTTGGCATCACTATCCCTATTTATCCATCAGCCAATTGTGGTAAGCATGACTAACTACTTGATCGGTTCATTCCATTTGCATCTTTGCTTATTTTTTTTATATCTACCCTGGATTATGCAGGATGAATTGAACTTAAATGTCTTGCAAGTTTCATCCCCTCCACCAAGCATCAAACGATTGGATCTACGAGCTGTACCAAAGAATAAAGCTTTGTATTTGCCTCTTGTCAGTAGTTTACTTTCAAGTTGCTGCCCTGCAACTATTTCGTTGAGCTTGCATTCTTTTTTCTGCTGCAGAGCATTCATTGAGGTATGCCATTGTCTCAATGTTTCTTTCATTTAAAACTGTGCTTCCAGTAGTGAGACGCATGCAAATTGTGGATATCTTATCTGATAGAACAAGAAAAGCTTGTCTTGCCATATATATGCTTAGAAGGTTTTTATCCATATATATGTTTTCTAACACTATTTGTTAATCGTCTATAACTACAGTTTTTCTATGAGACGCTAATGGGAAGAAAAGAGGAGTGCTTTTGCAGTTCTAGTCATACTAAGTGTTGGTGGCATGGCTTGAAGGATGTTAAAGTGTCAAGCTCTAAGAAAACCGATGAGAATGTTGATTTTAAGACCATGTTAGATGCATTGCCCACTTTTTCACCTCAAGAAAATATTAGCTTTAGGTTAGAATTGTAATATTGTTGTCATCAACTGATAGGCATACTTATGAAGTTTGATGTTACTGCAGAATAAGATGTGCATCCTTTTTGTTCTATTTGTGAGGTCAACCGAAGCTCTTGAATGTAAGCCAAGAAAATACATGCAATATATATATATCCTATATAGGGTTGCCATTTATGCCATGAATGAAATGATTATTGTTGAGTGAAAATAGGAAAGAACAGGTCAGAAAAATGTTTTTTTAAAAGACTAAAGAGAAACAAATAACCAATTCCCAGTTGACATTGATTTGGGTGAAAGACACTGGTACTGGTATATGTTTTTTCTTTTTTTTCCATAATGAATTTACATATTTTTCTTCATATTAACATTAACTTATTTATTCTCTTAAAATTTTATTTCAACCATCCACCTCTTAAATAACCAAATATTAGTAAATTTAAATTTTTTATTCTCTTCTAAAGGAACAAAATGTAATACTTTATACATCTTGGTTTGCTGATATAATAATATGAATCAATATGATACAAACCAGATACTAAATTAAGTTGATATTTCTGTGATTAAAAATAAATATACTTTAATTTATTTATGATAAGGATTTTCAATATACTAAATTTCAAATTCTTTTTATCTGAATTTGGAAAATAAAAAATATTCACACATTTTTATCAATAAAAAAAATCCCAAAACTCCGTGCGATACGGGTCACTGCACTGATATATATAGAGGACTGACAAAACATTTTCAATCCACCAATCGATTCATGTATATCCATTGTGCATTGTGGCCCATTTTGTTGGGTAAGTAACGCTGCTGCCTGCTTGCATAAGACATACTTCTTTTGAACAAAAAAGAAAAAGGACATACTTCTTTTTATGTTACAAATACTTTATTTGCCAACAAAGTTTGGTATAAATGGTGGATAAATATATGCTTCTTAAATATGTTAACAGGAATTATTTAACTTATATATAGAAAAAGACTGTATTGATAAAAGGCAAAGTTCATTTTAATAAATTTTACATCTTGAAGATATTAATCTTTGATTACCGGTGAAAAACATGCTTAAACATGACAAATGTATGATTTTGGTAGGAGCAATGATTCTTTTTCATCCTAATAGTACATATCCTCCCTTACACTTCAATCTTATGGCTGATAATTTTTCAAAAAAATAGAAAAAAAATCACACGATTTATATTATATTAAAAAAATCATTTCTCTTTTAGAAGAGTAGTATATACTCCCCTTTTTATTGACCTGGCTCCTGAACCAAATCTCCACAGCAATTGGTTTCTGCTGGAGGGTTACAGGTTGAGAAGAAGGCATGAACTGAGGTCCATTATTCACTTAACTTATGCCTTAAAGTTGACCCTTTGGCCTTTGCTCATAAAGAGGCATATCAAAAACATTCATACAAGGCAACACAAAATTTATGTCTAAGTTATTTTTTTAAAAAATAATAATAATAATTAATTACTCTTATCATTTTTATATATAAAAAACAAATAAACGATTATGTATTAAAAAAATAATCTCAACCAGTGTCTTGAATCAACACAAAGTCCTAATCACAAAACTAACCTATTATGTTACTATTCATTACAATAGGAAAATCCAAAGTATTGTGTATGGGGATGGGCAAACATGAAGATGAGAATCTAAGAAAAAATCATGAATGTTGAATCACAGCCTCAGGTGGGTGACTTATCTTGTAGTTGACGTGGATCACATTTATTAGAGGAAGGAGGCTAAGCCATATCTTATTTTCTTGTTCATTTATAACAATCCTAGTCAAAACTTGCATGTCGATTGTGATATTTGAAATGGGAAGTTTGAAATTCACCAAGACAATTCCGATTTCTCCTTCTTATTCAACGTTGGGTAGAGGCAAGCAAAGCATTGACATCTCAAGAGCAATTGATGTTATGTGTCCATCCATTTCATTCCAAAAACACGTTTTTCTTTGAGGGTGGGGTGGGGGGTAACTTGGGACTATTTCTTTGAGTAGCAATCTACGGACAATTTCAATTACACTGCCAATAAATATGCTTTCATTGAGTTTGACGTTTGGAAAAAATTGATCCACTGCATATTCAAACTTATTGGAACCAATTCTACCGTAAAAATAGCCGTTTTCTTTGTCCAAAGATTTGACCACACTTTTTTTCTTTCAACCAATACCAACATTCATTTGGATATATTCTGTTGTTTTAGATTTATCACAATTTTAATTATCACAGATATTTACTGAAACTCTACAAAAAAGAAGTCTGTGATCGTTAAAACTATAATAAAATATCTTTGAATAGATATTACTCTTGCATAGGATAGATATGATTTTTCTTTTTTCTTTCTTCGATTTGCCTGTTATAAATAATTAATACAAAATTATTTAACATTTATTAATCATCTAAATACTTGTATCAGACATCTATTTTATATATTGGACAACATTTACGGTACTTACATCAAAATTTTATTCTTTAATATATTAAATTAAATTAAATATATTTTGGGTAAGACTTGATTTTAATTATGTGTGAAATTATATAATGAAATGACACAACTCTTTTAGGTGTAAATTAAGGGAGGCTTAGCATGTAAAATTTCTTTTCATTGTTGGAAATTATGTTTCTCAAAATTATATTTTTATAATAATTATTAAGAATATTCTACTATGAAAATGTTTTTTAATAAAATATAGTTAAAAAATCTTAACATGTTAGATTGCTAAAAATATTTTAAAAAGTATTTATATCAAATATGAAATTAACATTCCCAACTTAAAATTTATTAAAAAAAACTTACAAAGAGAAATTTTTTCCAAGGCAGAAAAATTGCTCAAGTGGATATAGTTTCTCCCAACAAAATTTTATCCATCAAATGACAAAGAATTGATTAATTAAACACTAATTACCATACTTACAGACTCAACAATCTACCAATTATGTCAGCGTTTGTTGGTAATAAAATGGAACATAATGAAATAAAATAAAACATCCAGACCATCATTCGAATATTTTTTATGAAAGAATTAAAAAAAACTGATTTTCATGGCATACTTCCCATTTAAAGATGAAAAAAATAATTACAATATTAAATTGTATAAAATACATTTTATTATACTTCGGTTAAATTTTTTGTAAAATAATTTAAATAAAAATGATTTTCTATCAATTTAAATATAACTTTAATAACCTGTAACACGTGGATATTCTATACTTTCTTCTTGATTCCTTTTTGTTAAACAAAAATTTACTATTCTATTAACTGAAGTCTAGTTTTATTTTATTTTTAAAATATACCAATCTTGTTGCTAGCTATATTTATTAACTTAATTTCCACAGCAGCCATAAATTAAATCCATACATGAATGTGTCGCCAAGCAGTGGTGGCAACCCCACACATGTGCTGCATCGTAAATGAAATGGTAACTGGGATAACACTTACACATAGTGGTCCATCTTGAACACATCATGGCATGTGGAGACCACTTGAGAACTAAGATGATCACACATCCATTAAAGAACGGACACTTCTCAATCACAAACAGACAATCAATTCAACGTGAATTTAGTTATGGGAACACATTAAGGTAGAATTTGGTGCATTCTTTGCAGGGATTTTGGCTAGCCATTGACTAAAATATATTCCTATAACTAGAATGAACACAATTGCACATATTTGGCAGAAATCCATTGAAACAACCTAAAGTCATAAATTTGAATTTTAACAAGTTAAATATATTAATAGAGATTTGGGGGGGTTAAATAAGTACAATAGTCCAAGTTCAATCGGTTCAGTTTTGAAAAACAGGAATGAGAATGATTAGTTGTAAAATAATGACCAAGATGGAAACTGAAGAGCAAAGAAACAAGGTGTCAGTTGTCAGGCCGTCCATTGATAAGGTACAAACAAGATACAACTTCAAACAATGTACTTTGGATTTCCCCATATCATCCCCACATTCCCTTAAATATCTAAATACAATGCACAACAACGACTTGTCATGTAATGTAACCTTCCATATATCCAAGAACGCTTCAAAAGCTATGCAAAAACATATACCAAATTACATGCGGTCACCACTGTCACTAGAATAAAATTTCACATCCCTCCCCACAAAAAATTACTTCCATTTTTCACCATTGGTAAATTTGAAGAACACCAATCACAAGCATGTAAAATGAAAAAAAAAATTAAAAAAGGGAAAAACAAAAAGAAGCCTTTACCTAAAGGATGCTGCTTTAGTGATCCTCTTGGTGTATAATCCTCCATGATAGCATGCTATCCATAGGCTTTATCAAATTATATAACTCTTTACACAACCAGTGTCTGAGTATAAATATATATTATATATAAATATAAGAACAATCAGCATAATTGAGCCATAAAGGCTCAATTTTTTTAACCCTGCTTCTACTGAAAGGTGGAGCCAGGTGTGTATATTGCAAGATCAGACCAACCATGGTTACCACTCCAACAGCTTGAATCACCATTTTGCATACCCAGAAAGCTTTCTGAGCTCCCATTACTCTGCATCTGCAATTCCGGGTTTGGACCCGAGTTCGAATTCACAACCGGGTCACAACTCACATTCTCAGAAAATTCACCCATTTGCAGCATTTTTAGACTTGGCCCAGATGAATTGAGACCCTCCAAGAGACCCCCAAAGTGTCCATTTGATGCCAAAAGGGAACTGAAACTCCCACCAATGGTCAGCACCCTTTGGTCTTGATCAACCGGGTTGGTGTAAATCCGGGTCGGGTCAACCTCTGGAGGTGCAGGTTGGGATGCAGAGGAGGAAGATGATGGTGTAGAGCGTTTAGAGGTTGATGAACGTTTTGTGCTCTTTCTGCTTCCACCCCCAATTGGGATGTTACGCAAAGCGCCACCTTTAGTCCAATACCTTCTGCAATTCTTGCAGAAATGGCGTGGCTGTGAGAGGTTGTAATTGTTGTAGTAGCAAAATTTGGTGTTGGAGGAGTCACAACGAGGGCATTTGAGTTGTTCTTGTTCAGGAAAGTGAGGTTTCATGGGTTGAAATGCTGTTGGGTCTTGCATCGTTTTCCAAAAGGACTTGAATTTCAAGCACTTTAGGACGATTATGTGGAAAGTGTGTTATCAGAGGAGAGGAAAGTAAATGGGTTTGATTGATTTGGTAACAAAGTTCAAAGCTTTCAAGGGATTAAGAGATGGGTGGAAAATGGCACTGAAAGGAAAGGCTCAAGTTTGTGGTTGGTGCACTAAGATCCAAATTGAGCCTCAGGAAAACGGTTGTTGTTAGCTTTTGAAGATGTGAAGTGGCAAAAAGGAACCACCACTGAGCAGAAAGTAGAAAGAGGACAAAAAGGTTGGATATGCTTTTTTTTCAGACCCTGAAATGGCTTTTAGGCTTCTAGTGTTGTAACACCAAAATCACATGAAAAGTTTTCAATCTACAACCAATTTCAGACAGTTTTGTTTTTGCAAAGAGAGAGTGAGAAGAAGCACACAGATTAAAGTTTGTTGGAGAGAAAAAAAAAAAAAAAATAGGAAGCATTCAAAAGCAAATGGGAAACATAATAATATTTGGAGAGTCTGAATATCTTGACAAAGATGAAGATGAACTATCTATCTGTCACTCAGTTTATCCGAGTGGTGGTGACCACAGACTTCAAATAGAATCCCAATACTGCCTCCTCACTCTAACCTTTCCGTTACTGTTCATCATAACTATGGGACTATGGGTTGCATTTTCTATCCTTATCATTTACATATTTGCATTCAGTTATCAAATTTCTCAAAAAAAATATTTATAACACTTGTTTTACGAAAAAATATTTCAACGATTAACATATGTGTAATCAATTATTAATGATTAACGGTATAAAAAATATAATTAATAAATAAAAATATGTTATTAATTAATTAAATTAATGATATAAAAATTAATTAATTAATATTTAAGATGTAATCCGATATATACGGATGTAAGAATAATATTACTCTATGTTTTATGTAGCACACTTTTTTTTTTATTTTGTTTTATTCTTTTGTCTCCTTATCTTATACATTTTATAGTACATATTTATTGTCTAATAGGATTTATTTACATTTTGTTAAAATTCCTAAAACGACAACTATTATCTATCAGCCTTTGACATCACGTATTTAAGGCATGGCCACAAAAATCTTCATGTTGAAAATAGATAAAGAATATAAACATTAATAAGAGTTCTTTTTAAATTATTGACGATCACAAATTTAAATTAACTAATTAAGAATTAATCTTAAATTTTTGTTCGAATCTTATATATATATATATATATATATATATATATATATTAAAAATTTGTAAAAAAAATTATTTATGATAGTTATATCTTATTTAAATATCATCTCCAATAAAAAAATTTCTAAGTAAAAAATTTAATTATTATAAAAAATTCATTTAAATAAAATTTATTTTAACTATATATATATAAATTTTTTTAATAATAAATAATTAATCGATTGGACGACCAATGCATATTATATCTATAAAATTATCATATTAATTTAAAAGCTACAATTTATGTTATACTGAGATATATAAATATGTATAATAAAAAATAAAATAATGAAAAGTCAATTACTAAGTAACAATTGTAATTCAAATCTTTCTTATAAAGTATACTTCCGGTTTAAACGAGGCAAATCGATGCATATTGCCCATCACCCACTTTCCATACCATAACCAAAAGTGTACTGGTAACGTTAACCTATCCATAAAATATTAAAGGAGACAGGTTACTCTTTGGGGAAAGTATGGTATAATAACAACAAAAATTCCCATGGTAATAAACAAATCAACATTTTTTTCTTAAACATCATACTCATCCATCTTTTTATTTGTTAAAAAAATAAAAAATAATTTTTATTTACATGTTTACTTTAATTTTTAGAAAATTATTAATTATTTTTTTATATATCTTTATATCTTATAGTTATTATCAACAATAATAAATAATAAATAAATTTTTTATAAAAAATATTAATTATATTTTTTATATTTATATTTCTTGTTTTTTAAACAGATAAAAAAAATTGGAAAGAGTACTATTTTTTTCATAGAATTGGTTTTGTGATAATAGAATGTCGCTGTCAGATTAATTAACTCTATTAATCCACCAACCACAAAAAGACAACTATCAACTAATACTCTAATCTACTCTAATAATCCAAGAAAGTAATAAAAAATAATTTATAAAATTAATTTTGAAAATCTAAAAATAAAAAATATATACATATTTAATAAAAATTTAATTTTAATATGATGATAGTATAAAAAATTTATTTTTATTTAATATTGTTAATATGATAATTTTAAAATAAAAATATTAATTTTAAATACTTAAAATCGATCTTAATAATTAAGATTAATAAATTGATAATAACGGAAGTTATTAGAGAAACTTGACCGACACATGTCTAATCTTGAGCTGAGGCAACTGAGCCAGAACTTAAGGCTTAGCCACCGCCAACCAGTGGCCCACGGAGAGACTCGCGTGCGAACAAAGCAAGGGGGCATCATTTGGTTTCAACGGAAGATCAGAACCGTTGAATAATAGAAATGGAAATCTGGAACGTCAATGCTTGAAGAAGGGGAATGCTCCATTGGCCTTGCGTTGCGTTGAGTTACCGTCACCCCACCCCACTCCATACCCGGCCAATGTCACCGGCAACACGTGGCGGAACCCCCCCACTGAGTGCAGAGTGGGAAAGTGCTCCAGTGACAGCTAAAATGCCACAGCACTGTGCTTTCATGGGAAAGGTTTTGTCATTTTGTAATCATATCCTCATGACGTGGATACGCTGTCTCTCATTGGCCTTTCTTAAAGATATAATTTGACTCATGCCTGTCAAGTACATCTCTGATGTGCTCATGTGGACGACAAATTTCTTATACATCTTACCTTACCAAACATAATAATATTCTTCTAAATCTTCTTTAAATTACATCCACCATTCTTCAAATTATATCTTTAACTAATCTAATTATAATAATTTCTATTAATTAATTTTTAATACTATATAATATGTTAAATAATAAATTATAGAATAGAAAATACATAAATAATAAAAGATTAGATGGTATAACAAATATCATACGAAATAAAAGTTAATAAATAACTATTATGTTGCGTGGTGCTTTAAAGAAAACATCTGAACAGACAGCACACGTAAAAAGCGAAAAAAAGGCTACACTCGTAAGTCTCCTATAAATTTACGGATGAAAATCTCCATCCTATAGTATACATAGGGGGTGTTTAATTATTATAAAATTATAATATTATTTTTTATTTTTAATAAAAAACAAATATTTTAATAAAATTTATATATATTTTAAAATGTTTAATAATTCAAAATTAATTTTATTAAAAAATTTAATTAACTGTATTCCAAACAAGCACATAATAGTGAGAGAAACAAGCCATTTCACACCTTTAAATGTGTGACTCTATAGTTTGACAATAAGCCGTCATTTGATTAGAAATATATTTTTTAGTTGAATTGAAAAATCAAGAAAGCTATTTTTCTTTTTAATAATTTTGACTAAGCATGTTTTAGGAGCCAGTTTGACAATATGTATTTAACTGTTCACTACTTTTCTTTTCTTTTTTCAGAGTGACCGCGCTCATATTTTTATCAACCATTCTTAAAAATTTGAATAATAAGTAATTTTTTGTTTTTAGTAAATAATATTTAAAAATATTTATAGTAAAGTCAATAGTTTAACAAAAATATGGATTAAAAATGATTTTACAATTATTTCTTACAGAAAAACTAAAAAAATGTCATTACAAATAAATGATATATTTAAGAATATACTTAGTAGGGTCCCACTGGTACTTATTGGATTGAATTAGTTGGAGTGGTAAAGAGATGGGTGACAGAAGGAGGAGTAGAATTATGGGTTCGGTTGAGCACTAGGAGGAGTGGACCAACCTTTTTTATCATAAATAATTGAATTGATAAATCCAAAGGCTGGGATTTGATTTGGATAATGAACAGAGGCACAGTGTTCGTGCACAAAATTGAAGGATTAGGGTGGCCCCACAATTACTCTTATTTAGCAGTGAATGAATAATGATTGTCTCAGCAAAACGTGTGCGGTTATGATTCGAACGATGTGCTCTCCTCACTCAAAAATTTACCCCTTTTCTCTAACCACGACTTCATCATCACACACATAAATCATGACCATCTCGCTGTCCAGTAATTGCACTATACTACATAGTATACACTATCACTATCCGCAGAAAAAAAAAGAAAAGTAAAATAACAGAATGATGAATATTAATTTCGCTTTTCTCTTTGTCCTCGGATGACAAATTGCAACCAGATTACAGTGTCTTCAAGATGGAAATTACTTAATGCACTCTAAAATGTTTTTTTATGATGAGAAAACGATAAAGTTTAAAATTAAAATTTTATATAAGCTACTTTAATTTTATTTAGTGACTTTCTTTACAATGTTTTGTAATATCCTAAAAGTGAGCTAAGAATATATACTATATAATTATACTATGCCGTATATTTTGTGTTTCAAAAAGTTCTTCCCACCCATGCCACTTGCGTCTAGATACAGTCAATGTAAGACAGTGAATTTTCTTTTAAAAAAATTATCGCTCATCCGATTGAAATGTAAGAAAATGTATATACTATTAAACTGTGGAAGAATTATTATTCACAATTTAATATATTATTGTAGTACTTTTATAATTTAAGTAAATTTTAATAATATAAATATTATTTAAATTATAAATCTTAAACTATATATGTTTAATATATATATAATTAAAAATATTTAAAAACTTAAAAATTTATCCTATATATTTCAAATTTAAATGTAAATTATGTAAAAAAATTAATAATATATTATATGAATACAATATATTAAAATAAATTATAAATTTATATATATATATATGAATTTTTAATTGATTTAATAGATTTTTTAAAATATAAAATTGGTTTATTTATTTTATTTCATTTATAAATTTAAATTATTTTATTTAATAGATAAGTTAAATTATTGGAATTTAAAAAGATTAGATAGTAAATTTTCATTAAATTGTCTGACTCATTGTGAATCTAACTTAAAAAATAAATAATATTATGAATGCTTGCCATGTAATTTTGAATGAAAAATATCATCCAAATCAATTAAAAAATTATTTATAATTTGGTTTAGTTTGGTTGAAAAATTTTAAAAATTAAACTAATTTTTACAGGTTGACTTTTTCAGTTTTTTACTTTCTCTTAAAAATATTTTTAAAATAAAAATAAAAATAATAAATTTTTAAAAAATTAAAATTAACATAGATTAAAAATATAATATTTATATTTAAATATATTTTAACATAAATATTAAATATTATGTATGTAAAAAAATAATTACAAAAAATAGATAATAATAAAAAATATAAATAAAGTATATAAATTTTGAAGTTTGGTTTGATTTTGTAAGAAAAAATCGTAAATCAAACGAGTCGGTATAAAATTGTAATTTTTAAAAATTTTAATTTTTTTGTTTTTTATTCTGTTAAACGGTTTAGATATTAGATAATATATAATACAAAATATATTATAGAATTATTAAAAATATTTTTACGAATTGAGACTTGAAATTATAATACAACGAAATAAGTGATATCAATTGTTAAAAAATAAATATCATTGTTGTTGTTGAAAAAGTAAAAAAAACTATTTTAATCTTTTATGTGACAAAAATAATTATTTTTATTAATTTTAAATTAAAATAATTAAATAAATTTTTAAAAATTTAAATAATTAATTAATTTTTAAAAATTAAAATATTATTTTTCATCTTTTTAATAAACAATCTAACGTCTAATTTTTCAAAAGTCAAATGAACTATTTAGCTGATAAAATTATTTATATAACAATATTATATTCCAGGATTTTTATAACAAAATATTGAATATCTTGCATAGAGGCATTCAATGTGTGAGTGGTTATTTTGGAAATGATCTAAGACCGTTCCATCCTTTGTTTGCAAATAAATTTGTCTCGGGCGATGTTAATTATAAATGTTTGTTATGCTTCCACATTAAATTCATTCAGGCCACTCTACAGAAAATCTAATCTTAGGTTGTGAGAAGTTTTTTTTTTCAATTTTTAAAAATTAAAACTAATTTATTAAAAATAAATAAATAATTATTTATTAATTAAAAATTAAATATAATTATTATTATAATAAAATAATAAAAATTAATAATAATCCTCTAAATGATGATATTGGTGATGATAATAATATTATCATGATAATCATGAAATAATTATATATTTTAAAATATGAATTAAAAATTTATAATAAAATAATTAAAATAAACATTAATTTTTTTATTTTAATAATTAGTTTAAAATTATTTTTAAAATATAAAAAAAATCATTTTAAAATTATTTTATCCAATTAAATTTATTTTTTAAATTTATTTTTTTAAAAAAAATTGTAACCATCACAAGCAAAGTCTAACCTAATTAAATTTTTATGAAGTAAACTTTTTTTTAGGCCACTAAGAAAATTTAAAATAATAATAATTTTCTTAACAATGAGTTTAAACAAATGTATACACATATTTTTGTTTTATAATTTCCACGACAAGTGCATGAAATTGGCATTAGAGTGTCCAAAAGATGAATATAATGGTACCCCAAACATGAAAAATAATGAATAATAGAATCTAACACAGTTAGTTTTTTTTTCTTAAATATACGTTTATAAGGATTCAAATCTCAATTATATATAATATTTATTTTAACAAATTTTATATTTAAAAAATTAATCATCAACTTATTTTAATGATGTTTTTATATATTTTTATAAAAATTAATTACACTTAGACACACAATCATGATACAGCTGTATATATGATTTGTGCATTTAAGAACTGTAACAGTATAATTAACCTAACTCGGGTTTTATAATTGTAACTTTGCAAAGGTGGAGAGGGATTAATAGGTTATGATAACGGGCATTAGTGAGTGAAGAAAGATGGATGATGAGAGGAATAATGATAACTCCACACTTAAATTAAGGTAGCGATTGCCGCGGTCATCTCCGAGCTTTTATTTCATTGAAAGTAAACAAAAAAAATAAAAATTCCTTTCATTATCTTTTACGAAAAAAAAAGTTTATTAAAAATTTCTTTTACCTAAGAACAATTTAGAATTATATTTGACTTGATTTTTTTTCTTTAAAAGATAAGAAAAGTTAAAAATAAATAGATATAGAATGTTACTTAAATACCGTTCCGTCAAGTTACAAGGGTTTAAGTTCGTGATTTAATTAATTATACTTTAAATTATTTTTTTAAAATATTATAATTTTTTTATCATAATTGTAGGAAATATAAATATATTTTAAATGTATTAATTAATTTATTATAAAATTGATGTTATTAAGATATTAATTTATTTTGATATGATCAGCATATTTTGATTGTAAAAAAGATAGACATTTATAGATTGATTGTGTTACCTGGTTGAAGGATGAAAGAAGGAAGTGGAAAAAGAGGTGATTGGAATGAGAGTGATGGATGGGGATGTATGAAGAGTGTGAATGGTGGAACAAAACAAAGGAAGAAGTCAACAAGGCAAGGCAATGTTATGTTATGTTATGTTATGATAAGAATGATTTGTGTTGTAGGAAGGGTTGGTGTGAGTGTGTGAGTGTATGAGTGATAGTAGCAGCGTGTGGCTGGTGTCATGTCCGTGTCGTTCCCCCATCCAACACGCCACAACCCCAACTCTAACCGTATACGCCTATACCTATCTATATCATATCTTTACACCCTACTTTTTCACCTTTCTTTCTGTGTTTTACACTTACTATTTCAAGTAACCATTCACTGATTACGTACGGTAATTATATATTTTATTTTTTAATTAATTAATTATAATTATTCATCTATTAGTATTTTTTTTATATGATTTAACATTAAATAATTAAATAATTAATTAATCAATTATTTTTATATAAATATTCGATTAAATACATAAATAATCAATATTTCGTTTAATTGATTAAGTACGTAGATGCATGAAAATACGTGTGTATATAAAAAAAACTTACTTTTTTATACTACTTAGCATAGACGTTTTTAGTATGATTATTTTAGATAAAAGATTATCTTACTTAATTATAAAAATATATTATAATTTACTTTGAATTGGTATAAATAAAATTTTAAAATTCAATATAACTTGAAGAAAATTTGGTTTGAACTGAATTGAATAGTTTAATTTTTTATATATTTTTTTAGCAAGTATAAAATATTTAATTATTTAGTTTGTTAAATAGTTCTTTCTTCTGTTATAGTTGTTAGTTGTTTCTCTATTATTATTCTTTTTTTTTTCTTCAATTACTACGTATTTAAAGGATATCTGATCTTTTATATTTAATTCCCAGTTTTAGTGTTCATCTGATTTATATTTTGTTATTTAGTTTAGTTAAAAATTAATAAATAACCTTAATTTTAATTTAAAATTATCTTTATATCTGAAAAATTCTGGTAATAAAAATATACGATGCAAGAATAACTTTAAAATAATTTAAAACTAATTAATTTACAAGCATACTAAAATAAGATGTGGTCTCTAGAAAAATAATGATAAGATACAATTTTGAGAGTAAAATGATAAAAAAATAATTAAATATTATAGTTTCATAAAAATTTAATTAAAATGCATAGATAGCATAAAATTTTTGTATACTATTATTTAATTATAAAAAATTCTATTATTAAAAATTTTATTTTTGTAATAATCATCTTAAAAATTATATTAATGATCATCATATTATTATCATATTTTTTAATATAAATTGATAACTTTAAATCTAAAACTTTATATAAAATATTTAAATATTTGATATTTTATTATTATATCAATTCTAGTTGCTTACTATTATCATATTATTTAATAATTAAATTTATCAAATTTATATCCTATAAAAAATTTATTAATGAATTAACTTTTATATGAGTTAGTTTTTAAATAAAATGATCCTTCTCATTTTAAAAAGTATATAATATCATATAAAAGTTGTTGATTAAATTCAAAAAATTAATAATAAAACATTGATACTAAGAAAGAATGTGTTAAAAAAAATATAGGAGATTAAATTAAGTTGAGACAATTTGAAATATAATCCAAATTTATTGGATATTATTTTCTAATATCTAAAACCATTTAGATTAGTTTCAAATTAAACTAGGTTATTAACATGGAATTAATCGTAAATATATTCTTATTTTATGTTTGGATGAAAAATTTTAAAATTTTTAAAAATATGAAATTAGCAATAAATGGTGATAAAAAAATAAGTATGAAAAATTTATAAATTATAATTTAAAAGAATTAAATATAACAAAAAAATTTAAAATTATTGTTAAGGAGATATCATATAAAATTCTTTTAATTTTACATAAAAGTTACTTAATTCAAAATCTGTAATATTTTTTTATTTTTTTATCAATCAAATGTTTATAATTTAATATTTTAACATTATTCTATTTAAATATATTTAAATAATGTTAGATAGAATTCAATGTTTGAATGAAAAATGAAAGTCAAAGAAAATACTTTAGAAGGATGATAAAATAAAAAAGTAAATTTTAAGTTATTTGAATTAAAAGGGAAAAAAAATCTTCCTTTATTTAAATTGATAGAAAAGTACTGAGAGAAAAGAAATCGAGTACGACACATAATTACCATTTTAATATTTTTTACATTTATCTGATGATTGCAATATATTTGGAGATTATAAGGGTATTTTTGTAGTTATTCTTAGCTCTTCCATTTTCCGTGCTTGAGAAACACGGAAATTAAAGTCATGGAACACACCATAGTATGTATAGTTCTCATTTTCAGACTTTTTTTTTTTTTTTTTTTTGTCTTAACCAAATGATAGAAGTTACAATTATTTTTTATTTTTATTTTTTTCATCTCTTGTTTCTTTCCACTCAGTTTAACTTGTGGGAGCAGCGTGTCCTGGTGCATCTATCAACATTATTTAAATAATTATTATTATATTAAAAAAATTTAAAAAATTAAATATAAATAATTCATTTAAATTTTTGTTAAAACAATAAAATTATATATTAACAAAAATTTATGACACAGCAAAGTTTAAACATCTTTAAAATTATTGACATATAAAATAAACCTCTGTATTACTATCATATATAAATATTATGATATTCCTTCAACACCTATTAACGGTATAAGCAGTATTTGTCTACCAAATCTATACATAAAACTAGAAGATTTATGTCTAAATCAAGTTTATGATTATACATATATGTTCATGACTATTGAATATAGACTGATCTTTTGATATTGAAATATTTTTTTTTTGTTGCCAAACATATGTTTCACGATGTTTTCCAAACTTATTGAACATTCAAGTAATAGATAAAGAATTGCATTACGCATTACAAATATTCTGCCTCATTTGTTATTCCTCTTCATTTGGTTCTATACTCGTTATGAGACCACATTGACAGATTCTCTTATTTCACCTTATGTTAATTAATATGTTAACCTTATTCAGGATATTCTGCTATTTTCTACTAGTCAATCTCATATATTCAGTTCTAATTATAAAATTTTACCTCTTATATTATTTTATCCAAATGCTGGATCATAAAAATTTAATCCACATGCATACTCATTCATTATATTTTTTTAATTTTATTTAAAAAAAATTAGTTAAAATATTATTTCTTTAAAATATATTATAATTATATATTTATTTTCTCTTTCAAGCCATTTGTAAATACTTTCTAAATTATCAAAAGAATTAAATAATTTAAATAAATATTTTATAGTTAACTTAAATATATCTTTAATTTTTATAAATACAGGTGAATTTGATTTTAGTTTCTAAATTTTTGTTATTTTTTATAAATTTTAATCTTTTTAAAAAAAATTTATTACTATTAAAATATATCTAACTTTATCCTATCAACTATTATTAACGTATAATATAAGATATTTAAATGTTTAATATATCATAAAAAATAACAATAATTTTTTTTTTAAAAATTTTAAATTTTATAAAAACTAAAATTAATATTTTTTTCTGGATTAAAACTAATTTTAAGTTATTTATGAGAATTAAAAGTATATGTAAACCTTTATATCTTTGTTATTTCATAGATTTTTATGGGGGTTATATTATGTTTTACTGTTTTTGTTTTAGCGTGATGAATAAGTAAGTTACTGGGTTTTATTTTGCGCTATTCATGATTACTAGGTGACTGTGATGCTTGAAACACACTCTTGCGGATTAATGCAAAATTAACCTAATATACCACAACTACCAATTTGACTAAAGATGAGATTTACCTTCCACCTCTTCCTCTTTCTCTCCCTCCATCTCCTTGCTTTCATCTCCAATTTTTACTCACATATATTCCGTTATTTTACCGGAAATAATTAAAAGAAATAAATCTAAAAAAAATATTATTATCTATTTTTTATTTCCATCTAAACAACAATTAATATCCATTTGAGAAATATTCATAATTATTTTTTAAGTCATATACTTAAATTTTTTATTAAGTAGTTTAAATACATATTCCTTTTACATTTAATAATTTAAAATTAATTTTATCAAAATTAATTGTATTAACTTTAAAACAAACATACTCTCAATTTACTTGCCAAAGTACACTCTGTAGACAAGATAACGAGAATTTTACAGAATGCAAATATTATGAATAACTCATTTAAATAATTTAAAAAGAGTTCAATAAGTTGTAAGTTTATTTAAACTGTTAAATAGTGTGTAATTTATAAAGCATCACTGATTAGATTTTTTTTAAGTTAAAAGGAATTAGGATATTCATATATCCATAGATGAAAATAAAAACACGTAGGATTAGCCAGTTCAACTAAAAAATTAGTTAAAAATCAATTAAAATTGTTCAAAGTTAAGTAAAAAAATTGCGGCATAAGATCTGTTTTTGGGCTCAGAATTTTTAAAATTTTATAATCAACGAATAAATAAATAACTCATATATAAAGTTCATATATGGATTATAATTGTCTAACTATTTATTATAAATTTTTATTCTATAAAACATACAATATGTTCTTTTTATATATTAATTTAAGATTTTACTTATCTTAACTTAATTTTAATTTGACATTAATTTATTACATAATATTCATATAATAATAAAATAATGTGGAAAAACAATATCCTACTATTTTGGAGTCAAGCTAGAGCTTTTTAGTTTAAAACGCTGGAGAAAATGAGCGCATTCCATGATCCAAAAAAATCTGAAGAATAAATAAATATAACAGATAGGATACTAACTGTTATAGATGTGTATATAATGAATGAAGCTTTTTCATTCATACATGTGCTCAAAAGAAAACAGTAGAATTGTTATTTTTCTTACTACTATCTTTACAGAGGAAAAGCATCTAATAGACATTGAAGATCACAAATGTCAAGATATCCTTATAAATTGTGGGTAATTTTTTTATGCATGTATCCCATGCCATGTGTCATTTTGCCTTGCAAGTTCACTTTTCCATTGGGCACAAGGTTTAATTGGTACCCTTATGAAAAATTATAAAAGCCTCAATCTTCACACGAATGTATGATGATGCACAAATAATTTTCGATTGATCTAGCTAGGATGTTAGCATGAGGGTAACACATGAGCTTTGACAAGTAGAATATATACACAAGATCTAAATTTATGGACAGCATGAGACTTAGAGTGACATTATAAATTATAATTAATGGGAAAGCATATTCTTTTTCCTTGTATGCATACTGAAGAAGTCCTATAAAAAAAGGGACAATTTAAAGGAGAGAACATAATTCTTGGTGCAGCGATTCTCCATTTGATTACCACAATTTGCAGCAACACATTCCGTAATGCATTTTGCCAAGACAATATATACCTAGAGAATAGAGATCAATAGTCTTTGACAACAATGTTCTTGTAATCTATCTATCATCTCATCTTATTTGATTCCAGCTGGACTCTCATAGCACCTTTCCCTTCAAGCTTCTAAAATATTCCATAATTCATACTTCCGTAACATTTCATCTAAGCCTCAAAATGAATTCAACCGGCTCGTATTTGATTCGGCTCAAAAACAATCATTTCAGTTTGGATTTGAGTTGAATTTTATGTAAAATTTATTCAACTCATGTTTAATTTGATTTATCAACTGTTTGGTTCAATTTGCATGTTTAAAATACACGAAGTAAATGTTAAATTTCAAAATGAAATTAGTATATATATAATAAATTTTATCGAAATTAAAAAAATTTATAATTTTTTTTATAAAATTAAAAATATTGCTTAATAATTTATTATTTTATATATAATATCTTATTTAAAATATAAATAAATAATCATTTTTAATTATATATCTATAAATATTTGATTTATATAAATTTTAGTGTACATAATCATTACAATAATATTATATAATTTGAATTTTAATAATAATAAAAATTATTAAAAATATTATTTTATTAAATTTAATATCTAATATCAATTTACTAACTCCTCTTATATCTCATGTCTTAGCAAAGTATATGCTCTGAGAGATATATTGAATTAGGTAATAAATTAATAAATTAAATTATACTTAATTTAAATATTATTTATTTAATTAATAAATTTAATTTTTTTTAAGTTTAAATCATTTAATTTATTAATTAAATTACAAAATAATTATTATACATATTAAAAATATATTATATTTATTTTTATCTAAAAAAATTAGATGCGATTATATTTAAAGTGCAGATAAATAGAGAATAATTTTCGTATGTCAACTAAAATTACTACATTAAATAACGAGTTAAGATTCAAACTAATTTTGGTTCATTTGGAATCTTAAATTTCTACATGTAACCATACAAAGGAGAATTATTAATGCATGATTTGACTAACATACATGCTTGCTTGCTGTATTGGCTGACAAGTCATTTCAAAATTTCAAATTATCAAAACTAATTGTTATTTGTCTTTTTTAAAACTTGCTTTAGATATAAAATTGTAAATATTCAAAAATATTTTTCTTATTTCAGGCTCGACAACAAATCACTACTTCCAAAACATGTCGCTCATACAGTTTGCAACAATCCAACTTGTTTCCTAGGTGATTTTTAGCAAATAGGAACAAATTTATTCTCTAAGCAAGCAGGTATTTACCTCCAAGCTTGATTCAAGATAATGATAAAATGCTTGAAGTTCCAACTATATATATAGACTTAAAGTGAATTTTAAAGTAATATTTTTAAAAATAATCAAATTAAATAGTTAAACTATTATAATTTCATTTAAAATTTATCTTCAAACTTTTAAGAATATAAAGTTATTTATCAAATTATCATATTTGATTTTATTTAAGATTTATTTTTAACAGGTACTAAGGTTAATATATTTATTTTTTTGTTAATACATTGTTAATTTTAGGTAAGGTTTTGTTAAGTTTAATTTGAAAAAACTTATTTTTATTGAAGCAACAATTATTGAAATTGTGGGCATTATTGTATAAATAACATAAGTATTTAAAAAATAACTAAGTATTTTTATGAAATTGAATATGTTAATTGGTGTATCATTTTTGACTCATAATTTTTTTATGACCTTCAATTTGAAAATGTTGACATTTGAAAAGGAAAGGGAAAAGAAATGTTTACCATAACTGAAAAGTGTAATAGATAATTAATGTTTATGCTGGTAAGTATTATGGTAGTTATATTCTATTGCAACATTTATTATTAAATATTGAAGACATATTTCAATTAGGATTAATAAGACTATAAAAAGAACAAAATAAATAAGATGGTCATTAGTTAAGAGACACAATAGATAAAAAAATAAGATGAGGAATATTTTTTTTAAAATATTTATTTATAATATTTTCAAATAACTAATTAGTAAATTTTTATTTTTTGTGAAATTAAAATATTAATAATTAATAATATTTTGGGGTGCGGCCTAAACAAGGGCCTTAGCTACCGGACTGGCCCTATTTACTAAAGAAACCATCCCTTTTTTTAAAAGAAAAATGTTTTTCAAAAGTATCCTTCCAAGTAATATAAAATATACTTTCAGAAATTAGTTCTCACAAACATTTTTTTGTACGTATATAAAATATATTTTTAGAAAATAATTTCTAAAATTATATTTTATACATTTATAAAAATTAGTTTTGTAAAATATACAAATATATTTCTAAAAATCAATTTTTGAAAAATATATTTTATATATATGAAAATAATACTTTTAGAAATTAATTTCTGAAAGTGTGTAAAAAAAATATGCTTGTAAAAATTAATTTCCAAAATTATGTTTTATATATTTACAAGAGGATATTTTTAGAAATCAAAATTTATCACAAAAAAAAAGGAGTGATATCTTTAGCAAAAAAAGATGGTGTGAAAAAAAAAATCCTCACTTAAACATGATGATCCATTAATGTAAATCAGTCCCAACAGAACCCATGCAACAGAACATCATTACTGATATTCTCTAGGATTTATTATCATAAAAATCAACTTAAAACTTCATCAATCTGATTTCTATCCAATGGCTGTGATTTTCAACTGCATAATTTCCAGCTTTTTTTTTTTTTTTTTCAATTAGAGAGGATCCTGATCCATATTCTCTACGTTGAACATGTACTTCATCAAACTGAAATACGCTTTGTACGCAAATTTTACGTTGAGATTTGAGTGCATATGAGTAAAATGCTTGTTTGATAAAAGATTATTGCCAAGTGCCTCAAAAATGAATGACTGAGGCACCTTGAAGTTTTGGGATAGAAAGGCAAAAGGAATGCAACAATCCATCGTCTTCACTCGAGATTTCAGGAAAGGTCGCTACATTTTGCTAATTTGGTGGTATAGCGGAGATAGGTTTCGCAGAAATTCAAGATTTTAGAGTAAAATAATTTATCAAGAGAAAACACCTACAATAAGTTAACAACTTAACAATGTAGAAAATGTAAGCAGATTGCTTCAATTTTTTCTAAGTTGATAAACTGCTTATTGTTACTCATCCAAGGGAATTGTCTTTTGCATATTCTTTGATTTTTTTAAATTTTTTTTCCAATTTTATCTTTTAGTAAATATATTTTACAAATTAATTTATGGAATATAAATTTTATATTCTATAAATTAGTTTACGAAATATAAAAATATATTTTACATTTCGTAAAATATATTTCATAACTTAGTTTGCATAATGTAAAAATTCGTAAATTAGTTTGCGAAATTTAAAAATATATTTTACAAATATTTTACAAATTAATTTCCGTAACATATATTGAAAAAGAAAAAGAAAATAAAAATAACAAAAATTCAAAAAAATGTGAAAAAAGCAAAAGCCCTCATCCAAACGCAATCACTCTCCAATTTGTCTAATAAAGTTGGCCCAAATGAGATTGTGGTTTAAACAATTTTCACTATACAATATACAATTGGGCTGATCATAAATGTAAAAAATCGGACCGTTCAATCTCATTTCTTTTGTGATTCAATATAGCATATTACTTTTTATATTTCCATTTTTTCTATTCACACCTTTTTTATTTTATTTCTAACTTTACCTTTATATATATATATATATGTAAAATAAAATTTTAATTCTGAAATGTATTTTTTATTTTGAAATTAAAATTCTGAAATAGGTTTTTAAAATTTTAACTTTGTAATGTATTTTTTGCATTCCCAAATTAAAATTCCAGAATATATTTTTTACATTCTAAAATTAAATATTCAGAATGCATTATTTATCTTTTAAAATTGAATAAAAAAATACATTTTAAAATTTTAATTAAGAATGCAAAAAATACATAAATGTAAAGAGAAAAAATGTACGGGGAATGCAAATTCCTGGTATTTTAAGGGGTGTAAAAAGCAATTCTCTTCAATATATGGTAAGACCAAAATTGATTACCTAAAAAAATCTTAAATACCAGAAATAAAAAGGTTGATTTTGAATTGATTATTTTAATGGCAAGACCAAAAGATTGGTTACCTAAAAAAATTCTTAAACACCAGAAATAAAAAGGTTGCGTTTGAATAAATTAATTTTAAATTATTAGATTGTATGTGTTTAAATAATAAAGATATGGAATTTTAAGAATGTTGCAAAATTTTATTTAGATAATTTTATAAAGAAAAGGGATTTTAAAACAACACCTATTTAGAATGAATTTCAAAATTTCTATTATGTTTAATTCTGTTTGAATTATCATTCACAACTATTCTTATACTTGTTTTTTTAATCATCATTTATTGTTGATTTCATACTCTTCAAAATTTTAAAATTTTCCATCCAAGCACATGAATTTTATTTCATTTTTACTAAATCTCTTTTTTAGCGAGGAGAGGATGGTTTAGATTGTGTGAGAAAGAGGTAGTTTCAAATAGGGATATTGAAGAACTGATCCAAATTGCTTCAAATGGCTAAGTCGATAGAAAAAATCAAATAAATTGTTAATTGAAAATTCGAAGAAAACGAATTTATTATGCAATTTAGTTCAAATTTGAGAGTCTATAATAAAAAAAACTGAATCATAAACATACTAAAACTATATTTTTCCTACTCTATCCTTATATAAACAATAACTTAAAAATACATTTTATTGAATATATTTATATTTTTCTAAAAAAATAGATTTATTTTTACTTTGATTTATAATAGAGATTATGCTTGTGATTTATGATGAAATTTAATATTTAAAATGATTTTTCTCTTATATATTATGCATTTTACCATTTATATATTGGTTCAAGATTTTATTTATACTTTAATAAATTTTATTTTTTTACTAACCATCTAACCAAAATATTAAAGTGTTGTTGTACCTTAAAATATATATATATATATATATATATATATATATATATATATATATATAAATGAAATAGAAAATTGAATCTAAACCGCATAAGATTATATTGGATTGGTTTGATAATATTTCTTTCAAATTGATCCAAATAGAACTGCAAATTTTTTTCCACAATCAATTGGATAGTTTTTTTTATAAACTGATTTAAATCAAACTGTGAACATCATTAGTTTCAACTAAAAAAGCAAAAGAGATGAGTAATATTTTGCTAGATTGCAAGATTCGAAGCTCAAGTAATAGAGTTAGCGGTTCATAACATTTAGGTGCAGGGAACCATTCATCCCTCTCCATCAAAAAGGGTAGATTCGTTATTTCATGTGAAAGGGGATGCAAAAAGGTTTAAAAAGGAATTCCGAGGTGTAATTACAATGGCTATTCTAATATATTTAGAAAGGAAGTAGATGAGAACGAAGTGGTTTGAAGAAGAATGCTAAAAAGAGAAAAAAACTGAAACACCCCCTTCACTCCTAAAATTTTGAACACCAAATGGAAAAAAGATTGCTTTTATCAAAGATCATCACTAATTTTCATTTACCGATAAAAAATCATCGATTTTACGATTTGTTATTTGCTTATAACTTGCTAAAAACACATTCAGTCGCTAGAAACAGAATTTACTTTAGTTTTAGAAACCATATTTGCCAAAAAAATTTGAGATGATGATCAGGAGGATTCGAGTCCCTAAAAATTCCGGTAATGATGAAAATGTCATAAGGATTGAGAAAGTGAGACTCCATTTAATTGCTTTATGATAATCTTATATAGCAGGCTTATCATCTATGTACCAAAAAGAGAAAGAAAATAAAAAACTATGCCCCAACACATAATGAACAGTTGTCATGGGGCGAAAAAGGAAAATAATCCAACCATAACACAAAAAACCAACAAATTTTGGAAGCAGAAACAATCCAGTTTTATCCTACATCATTGAAACCTAAAATTATTATGTCCTTTGACATTTTACACAAAATTGACCAAGAGCAGCAAAAATTTAGACTTTGAAACATTGTCAAAATAAATCCCCAACACAAATATAATCAATGAAAAAATGATGCACTGCAGGTTTCAACTGCTCCATCCCACAAGACATCTGGGCAAAAAGAAAATTACATTTTATCTTTTTATCCTAGTGGCAGATATTGAACATCCTTTTAGTATTTGTTGTAGGAGAGCTACAATCACATTTTCTTCTTCATTTGCAAGCCAAACACAATATGAAGCATTGACTGCACCTTCTCTTTTATAAGAAGATACAGAAAAAGGGGGGGGAAAGAATATTAGGGTTGGAAGGGGGAAAATTAAAAAACAAAAGAGATGCTGCCCATCCAGAAACAAAAATAAGGAATTTTGAAACAGCCACTTCTGGATCTTTTTTCTAGAAGCTCCCGCTAAAGATTTTGAAGGGCACTTTGTAGTGTGAGAGTTAATGTAGCCTCCAACTCAATGGTCGGTAAGAAGGGAAAAAGAAGCCTTCTCCACAGCAACCCAAAAACAGGTCAACCAAGCAAATACATGTTTTTCAATCATCTTTCCTCAAGCATAGTACATGTATAAGCTATTTGCAGCAGCACAAGCAATCGAATTTTCAGTTGGGTGCCATGCTAAGTGCAGCAACTTTGTTGAGAAATCAAAAGAATTCCCATTTGCATCAACACCACTGTTTTCTGCTCCTGTTCAAGGTTACCAAAATATTGCAAGTCGAGATACATACTACAAGAACAAGCTATATTATGAAAACTCAGACAAGGTTGTAAAATAGAGAACTGACCACGTCTTACAACTCTTGTTATACTGTTTCCAAGTGATCTAGAAGGCCTTGAAGGGGTTTGAACTTGTCGTCTGAGGAAAGGAAAAGTTTATATAAAATCTTACAGTGCCTAAATAAACCCTCAACTGGTTTTAGAGCTTCAAGTATAAACTTACCTCATTGGATTTTTACTGGCTTCCAAGGTCGTAGCCTCGGTACTCCCCGGAACGCAACCAAACACACGGAATAGATTGCTGGTTCAAATGAAACAAAATCATAATATGCAGGCTCAATAATAATAGAACCACAGATAGATTGAGTTTGAATCACAGACCTGTATGAACCAGTTGAAACACGCAATCCATCACCACTTAGACAACACTCGAACTTATCAAAGATTGAATCGTTTTCGTATAAATCACAAAGCTGGCAAAAAAATAAATGCCAGTTATTGACTCGATAAAGCAACACATTTGTAGTCATATCTATCTAAACAGAGGAATCTAACCTTTGGCCTTAGGTATTCATGGACCTGGAATGTAGCAACTGGTCCAGAATCCATATTGATGTCCCATAACTGATATACACGTAGAGAAGTAAGATGAGATATGACTTGAGGGATTTAGATCATAACAAGCAGAAGGTTTCCAAACAAAGTAAAATAAATGAATGACATAGCATGCTCTGCCTTCCCAACGACAGCAATTGAATGTCCAAGGAACAATGTCCAAGAGTCATAGATTTAATAATTGAACAATGGGATGTTGGCTCATAGGTATCAACCACCACCACCACCAATGGATTCCATCAAATATCAAAATTTCCAATAGAATCTAATTGAACTTGAGATCTCCATCACCCTAAGCAAGAATCTTATCATTGAGACCAAATACCCATGTCCCAGAATTCAATTCAATATATTTAATAGTAACTCCATGCAAAATACTCAGCAAAGCTTTATTGACAGAAGCACAGATATCTCTCAAACCTTTAGAGTCATGTAATCACGACTAAGTATATATCTCCCATCCTTTCCAAATTTTATGTCTGAGATAGAAGCAATAATTTCTGTGAAAAATGATCTGGACCCAGGTGCCTCCTGTTCCTCAAATCTGTACAAAAAGTAATTTTGAGTCTACAAGGCATAAGAAATCTATCCATGTGATAGGCTCCAGAAAAGTGCTTTTATTTGTAGGAAAAAATTTGATTGCCAATGAAAAGGAATCAGATCATCTACCTCTAATTTTTCCAAATCATCTCAATTGTGAAGTGTAAGCATAAGGGAAACAAATAACATAAGGAAATGATGAGCTTACAGTTTGGCATGAGAATCACATAATGCTGACTGCCGCAAGTCAACAAGACGAATTGAACCCTTTGAACTGCTATAAGCCAATGTGTTGCAATGTGTAGGGTGAAATTCTGCTGATGTTATAACCTCTGCAATAATAATATCTAGGGTCAAGGACAACACTATAAAAAAATATTAGAATAAGAAGGAAAAAAAAGGGTTCAATTTGTTAAACCTAATCAACAAGACTGACTCTTATTTCTTTAACATTCTAACTAATTATTTGTGTTTTATTATCACAGAGAGCAGGTAATATTGCTGGCCTTTTTTTGGGAGGGGATCTAATAGCTATCAATTAGGCACTGAAGTGCATGCCTTGCCTGAACCTGACAGACGTGCCTAAGACTTCATTCAGGAGATGTTTACCTCATTAAAGGGTAACACCTCAATCAGTAATAGGTGCTGACCCCTTCTGGTACCTCAACTCAACATTATAGGCACACCATTTCAGCATCTTTGCATATACATTGTTTAGTAGAATGATGTAGTCTCCACACTAATAGGTTTACGATTCTATTTCCCATTCCAGTAGTATTACTTATAAGAGGTTTATTCAAATTAGTGTAATTTAGAACAGAAAATCAGAGATATGAAGTATGACAATGCATTGTTATCAGGTGGTAAAATCAAATCCTAGATGCAATAATTGCAGAGATCATGTTTTTTTTGGCAGACATTAATAAAAATTCACCCCATAAAAGCCCAAGTCAATTCCTAAATCCTTCCTCAAATCCATTAAAATTAAACACTAATACTGTAAATATTGTTCACAGCAACCAAACAGCCATCAATCCAACCATAAAACTCCATCTGATTACTTGCAAAAACCCTTACCAAGACATACACCCAATAAACCTTATTCAGTCCACCTGTTATCTACCTTTAATTCACCCAGAAAACCCTGATTCTGAACCCCTTACCATGACATATGCCCAATGAACCTTCTTCAGTCCACCTGTTATTACCCAGAAAACCCAAATTTTGATAAATTAAATCCCAATTTTACTTTTCTTCAACATCACGGAGATGAGAATAGAAAGATTTACACATGCAAATAAATAATACTCAGATAACTACAAGTTACATCATGTTATCATTTTTAAAGGAAAAAACTTACATGTTGATGGTGCTGTTCTCCAATCAAAATTGGCCAAGTGTTATATTTCATCTTAGTAATCGTTGTTGACCTTCAATGCGGCCACCAATTTCATCTTGATAACTAAAATTGGCGTCTCAGTAACCATTGTTATATTTTTGGTTATATTTTGATTGGAGAGCAATACCATCAGTACTTATGGTACTGTATCTAAGTTTTGTCCTTTAAACAGATATACCAACAAGGGAACAGTTTTAGCACAGCATAAAAATATAACAGGGAAAACTTACCAGTCAGATCCTCCATATTTGCAGGCTTTACATCAACAATGTTAAAACTTTGGTTGCTAATTTCCAGGTTCCAAAGATTTATTCGCAAATCATCAGCTGATATGAAAGTTTCGCCATCGCTGGCAGATATTTGAAACATACCATTTTCCAAATTTGATCAGATTTCAGAAAAGCATGCAAAACAAAAAAAGGGGGCGCAACTAATCAAACTTACAAGAAACAACACTGGGAAAGAAATCTAGTCAGCATTTTCAAATCAACACTTCATGGAGAGAAATAAAGAAAACAAAAAAAAAAAGCAAATTTGACACTAAACAGCCAACAATAGAAGTCCACACCACCCAAAATTTACTAGATAGAAAGATCTGGAACACAATAGCAAAAACTAAAATCACCTGTTATTTGAAATAGAATTAATATGATAATCATGGGCATGGGCATATACTCTACGGCATCGAGCCACCAAACTGGTCTCATGGCTTGTTACCTGCATATTTTGCATACCATGTGTTAGCACTAGCAGTGCTACAAAGTCTCAAACAACTAATTGTCAATGTTTGAAAACTGGCAGCACTAAATACTAAAATACACACAAGAAGGATGGAAAAATCAAAACAGCAAATTAAACGCTAATGTCTGTATGATATGAATGATATCTGGAAAAGTATAGGTGTGTTCCACTCTTTCCTGCAACTTATGCCAATAAGTATTTGTAACTTGGTATAGGCATTTGACTCTTTTCCTTTGCTTCCTTAAATATTTTTTCGGATATCAATCATAAACGCAAATCTTTTGCTCTTCCGCATCTTTGATGAAATTCTAACTATAAAAGTATATAGAAAAATCAGACCATTTTAAACTTTTATTACCGTGCCCAAACTAAAATAAGAAACCTTAAGCATCATGATGAAATCAACTAGGAAATGTTTCTTGTAGTTGTACAAGGCCAAGTACATTCAAGCTATATCTTCCAGGAGGTTTACAGTATTTGAAAAGGTCATGACTACATCCCCATTTTGAGAAATCCTCCCACCCATAATAAATAAATAAATAAAAAGAAAGTTGTGACTCTCTGTTCAGACAAGAGGCGGATCCATCATCCATCAAAAGCATTGCTGAACTGTCTTTCCATGTTAATTGACCAATTTCTTGGCAGATAGTAAAAAATCAGAGTGGAGAAATTTTTATCCGCAAGAAATATATATATTGGGAAAAAGATTCAATTGGAAGGGTTGAACACAACTACCAAGGGTAATCTTAACGAAGGTATGCCTCCAGATGGGAATGAGAAATCATTGCTTAGATAACTGTATGATCCATCCAGAGATACTCCATTTGCAAGATATGGCCTAGAGCTACTGGAATTACTTGAACTTGAACTTGCAACAGAGCCATTTCCCATTGCTTTAGGGTCAACATTCATGTCAGAAACCTTCTTGACCTTCTTTTCTTGAACCTGTTCAACTCTCAGATAAGGACAAAATTTGAATAAGTGACCTTGGAGACAGATCAATCATGTTAATTCATATGAAAACAACTACAGGAAATGTGATCACATAATGCATTCATCTTGAATATAAGCACAAACAAACACCCAATGCAGATTCCATTGGGATTTAGTCCACAGCATGGACATCATATTTTGCTTATCCCCACAAAATTGTCAGCTTAACATATTTATTATGAAAGCATCACATAATCAAATAAACATTATGATGATATATTGAATTATAAAATGTTTCAAATCAATGTACTTAAAAGATAGCAATGCTCAGAAAGGAAGTCAAGATATTAATTCACTTAAAAATGAGCAGCTTACACATACATAAACCCTATAAAGTTTCCCTCTAAATGCATACTTAACTGGTTAACTAAATAAAATGATTCAATATATAGTAACCAGGGAGTCAACATATAGTTTGTAATTTGCAAAGGCTAAGCCAAGCAACAGATTCCATTACAACCCAGATATATAAGCCTCGTAAGCTACAACACATCTCCACAAACAGATATGTTGATGTCAAACCATGTGAAACAAGGGACTAAACTTAGTACTACAGAAATGTAATCATGTGTGTCATCCATAGATAAATGGAATGAAAAAACAGCACTCAGCATCCCACAAATGAGTATCCATCCTACCTTCCAAAACTTGATGGTTTTATCATTTGTAGATAGAAGGAAAAGAGCACCATTAGCTGTTTGGCACCATTTGATTTTGTTAATTTTTTCTTCTATTTCCAAGCTCTTAAGATAGTCAAACTGAAACAACAATCACATGTTATGGTGTTATTTCTGCACGACAAACAGTTTGGGCAGCATTAACCAGTGACTGAAAATTACCTCAGGTTCATGACTCTGAAACTCTGTCTTATAACGGAACTCAGGATGCCTACTAATAGAATAGTCCATCCTCTCCAAATCCCTTCTTGATCCACGATGCTGTATGTTACAGTATACATAGATATAAAACAAGTGTGTAACATGGAATCTTTCAAAACTAAGTTTGATTATAAAAAATTGCAGAAGAAAAAGTAAGACTTACATCTTTTGTATCTGTCCGCTCAAAGAGAACTACTCGACCACCACGATCACCAGTAGCAAGATGGTCACCAGACTTGTCAAATTCAATAGCAGAGATTATGTCAACTGTAGAGAGAAATTTGGGTCAATAATTAGGAAACTAACACATTAACCTGCATCAAAAGCTAATCCAATTATGTCAATCATTTCATACTGGAAGACTCAATAATTCAGTTAATGGTGTCTATATTCCAAGATTAAATACCCAATAGGAACCCATCAGGTTCAAAAGACCCATGCTGGAATTGCTATTCTTTCTAGTCTCTTAACCCCTTGTATAAACCATCAACTAAATCTTAGTTACAGTTTCACATGAGTACTACACGTTTGCTGCGTGTTAAACCAGTTTCAAAAAGCAAGTGGTTTCTGTTCATATAGAAAGTCTTTCTCCAAGTCCAAAACCACAATCTTGCTAGATATTGATAAGAACCTTGGGAGACCCACACCACAAAAGCTGTTGTAGTTGGAGAGTCCAAGGCCTTATGAACCTCACACTGGAATCGCATATTTTCAATGTGGAACTCAAGTCCCATTCCATGCAATTGGATCCTAACATCCTACCACACTCTATACCCCGGTACCCAAGTGGGCTAACTGTGCATTAAGCCTTTGACTAGTCTCAAGCAAACATTTCAATGTTAGTATCACCACTCATGCTATTTATTTGCAGCAGAGACATGGTAGAAGGCTCTGAAATCAGCAGATAAAAATTTGGGACGCATCACACCACAAAACCTAGCCGTTGTAGTTGGAGAACCCACAGCCTTATAAACCCCACACTAAAATCTCATACTTTCAATGTCAAAATCAAGTCCTATACCTTGCAATTGGGTCCTAACAGATAGTATGTCCAAAGGTTTCCAAACTATCCAAATGTAAAACCAAATCTGCCAGTTCAGATAGATACAACTTCAAGAGAACTGCATAACTTTGGTTAAGTTGTATAGAAATTGACTGCATGAATATGTTTCAGTCACAATACATTTACACTCTGTTCAAAACATCAAACATTTATTTACTCTTTGTGAGTCCTTTATTTTTCAAATTTTGGTGACGGTTGGGAAAATGAACTTCAATGGTACTTAGTGTTTACTTTCTTCAATCGTCACTCATAACCTATAAAATAGAACATAACTCTGCCTGAACCGGAGAAATTCAGTTGGGGGACAAGTTTCCAACCATATATGCTATTAGTTGCAGCCATAAAAGAAGGAATTAGCAAGATACCAACTTCACCGGAAGCACAATGTTGAATCAGCATCTTTATAAAATAATATAGCACAACCAATCAGGATGCTGGACACACACGCTCACCCTCTTCTTCCCTCAAAAGTATCCAATACAAAATAACAAATGCTACCTAAGTATGATGCTAACACCATACATTGGACTATCATAGAAGACATTGCTTCAATTGTATCAACATATGTGTTTATACTCTTTTCAACAGAAAACAGCAGTTCTCCCTCTATGACATAGACAAAATTGCTATGCACCCATTCTACAAAATATCAGCTAAGAATCTCCACTCCACAGACACCACAACTGCCAACCTGACCCCTGAAGCCAATCTTCAATGCCACTCATCAAGCTACACAACATTAAGATCTAACACCTAATACTCAAACTCACATTGAAAACTAAATAAACCAATTCACCACAACAAGAACAGCTTGCTACATAAGCAAAAGCTAACAACACGAAAAACAAAACCAAAACCACCATTATTAACTGTAACAGCTCAGTTTCACACTCACAACAATCCAACCGAGTTCAAAAAAATCACAATGCAAAACCCAACCTCAAACCACTACTCCACAACACCCCTCCCCCGAAAAAAAATATCAAACAAGACCCTCACAATCACACACCGATTCCACAATGACCAAAAAGCCAAAACAACAAGGGAGCAACAAAACATGATCCGAAGCGGATCGAGAAGAAGGAACCAAACCCTAATCCCAACACAACAAGTGGATCCGACAACACATCGTATGAACAATTACCTTCCTGAACTTCTTCCCCAGCCGTACGTTCGCCGAAAACCTGCGAGAATTTCCACTCCAGCGGTTGCGGTGGACCCGCCGGAGCTGCCACGACCTCATCGCCACCGTTCATTTTTCAATCAACGGTACTCACAAAAATCCCAACAATCTCTATCTACCAGCGCGCATCGAAGATTCCCTTTCTGGGTTTTCACAAGATCATAGTTTCAGAGACACCCATCAGAAAAAGATGCAATTTTTCTTTCTTTTTATCTCCCCTCACACCCTTCTATGGATTTCCAGTTCAACCATTGGAACATCCAATTAAAAAAAACCCAAATTTTTTTCTCTTTCTCTCTCCTGCAACCTCAATCCTTTCTCTCTCTAAAAGGAGAAAAATGGGAATTTTTTGGGGATTAAAATGGCTGAGCAAACGGTTCTTTGGGTTTGGAGATGCAAAAAACACACACGCACGCACACTCTTCTCTGTCTACTTCTCTCTCTCAATAATAGGTTCCTGTTTGTTCTTTTCGTACGTAAATATATAATTTCCTCGTCCGTGATAACCTCACGTGTCTGTCACGCGAGTTTATGAAGTGTCCGGTTTGGTTGGGTTTTGATGGGTGGTGACGGTGAAAATGTCCCTTGTATCTAACGTCTGTGATGTCTGTGTTATGAAAGTAGGTGAGGTTAGAGAATAATTTTTAGACTGATTGAATTTTTCATTAATTAACAAAGTACTTGTGAAAGGACCAGAAATTGTAGATGGAAAAAGGTTAAGGTGTGGTTCTCTGAAATTACTTTCATGTCCTTACCTTTTCTCCTCTCAGATATTCTTTCACCGCCACTCTGAGATCTTCCATCAAAGAAAGTGGGCCATAGTAGGGGGAAAAAATACCATCATCAAATGGCTAAGGATTGTAAAGAGTTATTTTATTTTTAAAAAAAAATAATATGTAAGAAATTTTGGTCCTTTATAAGATGATGTTGCATGTATGATAATAATGGTGAATACATGGAATATGCAAGTAATAGTGTGTGATGGCTATTGGTCAGTGCTTGCACTCAACCCCATCCTAAAACATTTGCATGAATAGTGATTTGTCTTTGACATTGGGTTGGCAACATCCCTTTTTTAACATGACGACACTTTTTTGTTAAGGATTAGGGATTCTTTTGTAAGTTATCGAAAAAGAACCTTGATAGTGTAATCATGAACCAACACACCTAAACTAATTACTTGGTTTTACTTCTTTATTTTCTTTCTTTCTTCTACATTTTGTTTTTTATTTTATCTTCATCATCACTAAGTAAACATTTGGGGTCTGGGACAATGGGCCAAAAAAGTGAATAACCACGTTCTTGGTGGGTCTTGCAGATTATTTATTTATATTACTAAAATAACTATTTCCCAAAATCTATAACTTTGTTGTAGATCATTTTTTGGAATTATTTTATTTGCCGGAAATACAATCCAAATTCGTTTAGACATATAGATAAGTTGATCTGGTTGTCTGGGAAGTTTTTTCCCATCCAATATTGTTTCCAAATATAAGTTTTTGTTGCAGTTAAAAGCATTATTAAATCTATTATTGTAGTCCAAGACAGTGTGGTATGACATGTTCTGGTAATAAAATTGTTTTCTTGTTTGGTGAACCCGTGCAATATTTATAATATTGAGTTTTTCACTCAATAAAGAAAGTGCAATGCCAACAATATATTTTTATTATTAATTAAATATCATTTAATTTTGTTAAAATATTAAATTCCCATTTTCTCATTGAGTTAAATGGTAATTTGTTAATTATTTTTTGCTACTAAATTATTGAGTTGAGGTTAAGTTTTGCACCAACAAGATATGAAACCACTCTATCAAGAGAAATGTTATTAAGAAACTTAAGAATTTACTTTTGAAAGGAATATGCCAACTAGGATGGAGATTTTTGTCATTTATGGAGTAAAACAAAGTGTTTTACCCCCACATATATATAATAATGACTATTAATAATAAACTATTCATGCAATTAATTCATACTCTAATTTAAGAAACTAACACCACATCGAAATTAATATTTTCCTATACTAGCAAGTGCTCAAAAGGATTTTTTTCCCCCCCTAAGTTTATAGTTAATGAAATATTTTACTCCCCACATGTGTAACTCCATAAAAGGAAAAGTGAAATATGAAATTTACGATTTATTTTAATGGCTGGACAGATTGCTTATGACTTGGACATATTCCTAAAAGTACTATTTTTGGAGGAAACAATTTCATGTTAGTAGCTTAATTATTTCATTTAGTTAGGATATATATAATTTAATTATAACATAACAAAAAAAATAATACTCCTACACAAGCAAGTAGGGGTGTAACATTTTCCATGTTAGTAGCCTAATGATAAGTTAATTATGCAATTAATTCACGTTCGAATTTAAGATAGTGATACTGATAGCACATCATATTCAATATTTTTCTACGCAAACAAACAGGAACGTTAATAAACTAATTTTCAATTACAAGCAAAGCTATTTATAAATTATTCCAACTCAATTCATTTGATTTTATTTATTATACTTGAAAAAAAAAATTATCATCTTTTGTACTCATATGTATAAAAAACTACTTAATTTCAACCTTTAAAGTTTATCCATCAAATAAATGATAATATTTTTAAAAATCCTATTTTTATTGTCAAATGTTTAATTTCTAATTTTAAGTTAAAACTATACTTTTATTACTGTTTTATTTCAAATTTTAGTGTAAAAGTGTCTGTTAAATACTAAAACAATAAATAAGATTTTACTATAAATAAATAAGTCATAAATAAAATAACGTGTTAAGTTTAAATTTCAATTTTTTAAACTAAATCAAGCTCAGATTTCAAATTTAACTAATTAAAATAAATGAGTCAAATTCAAACATCTATTTGGTTTTACAAGTTAAATATAAAATACAAATGTTCACCTTCATTCGAATCATTCACATCCTTACAAGCACATGCTTGAAAGGATCTTTATTTTTAAATTATAGTCAATGAAATGAAAAATCTTACAACTTAATCGTCTGTAAAAATATTATCAATGAATTCTTTAAAGATTTAAACTACCATATCAATTCTTTGAAAAATTAAATTATTATCATCTTAATTATTTCTCAAGTTTTTTTTTATCGTCATTCTAAATTTTTATAAAGGTTCATTTGATGGAAATTTATATTTTATATTTTAAAGTTTTAATTTATTACCAAGTTAAACTATTAAATATTTATTTTTGTTCATTTTTTATATTTTCAAAGATTAATATAACAATGATTTAAATCTTTCAATAATAATTGTTCTGTTTGACGGATTAAATTGATAAAAAAAATAAAGATCAATATAGTAATAATTTTAATGTTTTAAAAATTTAATTTGAATATCTAAATTTTTAACATAACCTATTTGATGACATTCTATTTTTTCAATAACCCATATGGAAAATTTATTTAAATAAATTATTTTATTCCTTACATATGTAATTCCAGAATGAAAGCTGAAAATGTGAAAATTACGATTTATTTTAATTTTTAGATAGATTGTTCACTTGGAAATATTCTTAAAGGAACTATTTTTTAAGGTCAAATTTTCATATATATATATATATAATTTATTTATAACTTTTAGTAAGAAAAAAAAAAACAATATTTCATGATAAAATATCAACATTCCACTTTTCTGACGTGCAAATAAAATTTCTCTAGCGATGGAGTTCCCTTGAGCCTTAAAAACAAAAAAAGATTTGTGTTGATTCAACCTGACATGGTTTGAAATTGACAATGCACCACTATGTAGGCCAGGATATGTCTCTCTCCCAAAATGGCCTTGCAAATATGGAAACATATAATATAATGATTTTATGTACCCCCAACAGATAAACCAAACTTATTGGATTACTCATTAAATCCCATTACCATTTAGCATAGCCACCTTTTGTTTTCAATTTCTTCATCTTCTTTTCACCTTACTTCTAATCTTTCTCCATGTTCCTAAACAAAAATGTTTTAATTTTTGGTATTATTCAATCTATATGGTTTTTATTCTATTATTGATTTTTTGGTATGAAATAATGAATATTCTTTATGAAAAATAATTATTTTTAAATTAAATAAAATCATTATAAATAATAAAATTCTCTCTCCAAATATTAATATTATTCTATATCCAAAAATTAAATTTTATTATTGATTCAAATTTTATTTATGAAGTAAATGCAGACTTGATTCATATATATATTAAAGTGTTTTTTGTTTTTTTTTATCTAAATTAAATATGTCTTGAGATCATTTTATTTAAATAAAAATATTTAAAGTTCGGTAAAACTAACTCTTTTAACAATATATATAATCTGAATTTAAGATTTCATTTAAAAAGTAAAACATGTGCCACTTGAATTATATATTAGTTTAATTTGTTTTGCTAATTGTGGACATGTAGAATTATAAAAAAATCAGGCAACATATAAAAGGAAGTTTTCACAAGCTGAATAAGCAAGTCAGTGAGTAGCATTTGTAATCATTTTTTTCAAATAATTACAAAATGCACCAGCTACTAGCATTTGTAATTATTTTTCAAATAATAAAATAATAATAATTATCATATTCTATTATTGTTTTATTTTTTGTGTTAAATAAGTGAGTTATGGAAAATAATAAAAATATTTTAAAGTGTTTTTTTTTTGTTAAACCCTAAAATAGTACATTTTTACTAATTTCCTTTTTTGGTCAAGACACAAATTTATTGAATATATATTTAATTTTTCTTCTTTTTCTAATACTTATCTGGACTTTTGACATATAGCCCATTTCAAGACCTAAAAGTGGAGGTCCAATGACATTACCCATTATGGGATGTCAACTTCAATGATTTATTTGGGCCATTGGATTTTGTTTGTGTATTAACAACGTCTCATGTTCTGGGCTTTTCTTTTCTGAGGGTTTAGTCTAAAGGAAGGTCCAAACACAAAAAAAGATCACTTAATTATAATTTTGGTCTTTCAAGTTTTTTTTTGAACAGTTTTGCTTTTTTTTTTCTTCAAAATTTAGAAAATTTTATCCATCAATTTTTTTAATGATCTATAATAATTATTACTATGAGGGTTTAGAATTTACACTTTTTTATTTTTTCAATGTATTTATTTTTTTGGATATTTTATTATATTTTGTGTGCATATTTTTATTTTTAATTATTATTTGTTAAAATTTAATTATATTTTAAAATTTTATTTTATTTGTAATCAAAATACACAATGATTGTAAATTTTATAAATAAACATCCTTGATTATATTAATTTAAATTGATATTAAAATTAAAAGTAAGATAAATATTACCATTATCATCAATTTTTCTCAAAAACAAACATTGAGAAATACTTATTACTATAGCCATAGGTAACACAAACAGTTAAAAAATTTCCTTCACTAACAATTTACTGATATCTTTATTACGGATAGAAAAATTATTTATTGACAATTTTACTTACCAACAACTTTTATTTGTTGAAAATAACAAAATTTAGAATAGTGATACAATAGATGAAAGAGGTAACAATGACATTAATACTTATTAATGATAAATAGTAGTTATAATGGTAGTGGTTATTATTAATAATAATAATACTAATAATAATAATATATGATAATTATTATATATTTTTAAGGAAAGATAATATAGTTGAGTGATTTGTATTTTGCAACTTAAAATAAAAAAATTATATCTTTTCTATTTAAAATATCAAGGTAAAAGCATTTTATAGTTATGTTAAAAACTAATTCAAGTATATTGGAATCAAACATATTTTTAATTTATATTTTAAAATTAACATGTGAAAATTCACGATCATCTCAAATAAACACTAAACTTCTAAAATATAAACCTGACCAAAAACAAAATAATTTACAAGAACCAAAAATATGCTTCAATCATTTTCTAATTAGAAAATAATGATATATGTCTGAATTCTCAAAGTAATTTGATTATGAATATGTACAGAATAGATTATTGATGATGAACAAATTAATGAATCTACCTTGTTTTACTGAAAACATTACATGAATTATAAATCAGAAAGACCTAATATAGAAAGACAATACATTTTCCTTTCCCGCTAAGAACGCAGACAAAGAATTGGGTTAAGGTGATTAGGTTCACTTGTTTAAAGTCAAAAGGCTAAAAAATTTGGGAGTCATTTTGTTCCCCTTAAATGAATATTTTGCACCTTCCTTCAATTTTTTTAATTTACCATCATTGTCCATTGGAAGTTAATTTTTATAAAATTTGAAAATAATTTTTTGAAATATAAAAATATACTTTTGAAAGTTAATTTTTGAGAATGTAAAAATATATTTTTAAAATTTAAATTTTAAAATTTTTAGAAATTAAATTTTGGAAGTATTTATGTTAAATAATGTTTCCGAATTTGACTTTGAGAAATGTATTTTTACATTTTCAAAAAATTTGAAAATATATTTTTTATAAATACAGTTTCAAAATTTAAATTTTAAAAATATATTTTACACGTTTACGGATGAATAAATTTAGAAATAAAATAAAGAGGAATGAAAATAGAAAAAAAAATTGAAAGTAATGCCCAAAAATTTTAATGATTTTTTCCGTCTATTTTGATGGAGTGCTTAGGCCGAAGTGTTTCCGTTTTTTTTTATTCTGATGATCTTTTCACACCATAAATCAAGTCCATTTTTTTTGGGTTCATGAAATAATTGTGACATCAACAGGCCCAAAATGTTTGTCCCAGCTACGATCTTGAATGGACCAAGGTTATAAAATGTGAAAAAAAGAAAATGAAGAATTAGTTTAAAGAAATGTTTTTATTTTTTATTAACAACTAAAAGTTATTATTGTATTTTTTTATTACCTTAATTTAATTTTGTATGTAAGATTTTTTTTTCAATATTTTAAATACAAATATTTAAACTAAAAAATAAAATGAAAATGAAATTATATTTTTATAATTATTGATAAAAATTAAAAAGATAAACTACTTCCTTAATGAAACATAAATACATTTTTTATTATTCTCAGCGTGTGAAAAAAGTGTCATCAACTATGTACTTCGAAATTAACAGGGAATTTTCCTTTCAAATTTACAATTTCTGAATGCCCAAATAATGAATCGTTTATATGATAAATTCAAATTTTTATTTCATATTTGAGATAATATTCTTATGTACTTTTTCTTTATACATGGCTATGCATTTTTTTATGTATGTGAAATTAATTTTTACTTTTACAAAATTTTTAGTCAATCGTAAGTAAATTAAAATATTTATAAATCACTATAAAGTAATTTTTGTTAATGAATTTTTTAAGTGTTTAAATATATATATTTTATATTTCAAACGGAACACTTGGTATAAATTTTGATGTTATATGAAAAGGAATTAGATATAGTCACATGAGAGCTAGATTCACCGTGACCCACCCACCCTATTGAGGGAACAACCTCATAGATACATATCACGTCAATCAGATTTCGGTAGTAAAATTGACATTGTTTTCATGGTTCCAGAAAGGCTTCTCAACCAGCATCTCATTCCTTCAATATAACCGATACAATAAATGAAAGAGTAATTCCATAACACTTTCTTATAATATATTTCTACAATATTTATTTATTATTATTATATTACTTATTGTATTTCATCTTTTTATTGTTTCTTTCTATTTGTTATTGTTAAAGAATTATTATTTTTTAGTAATATTTTTTTCACATAAATGAATAAATAAATAAAAAGAGATACATAAAGAGTGATAGTATAATAAATAAATAAAATTATCAAAATAATTTTACTAAAACAATTAAATTTTTGATCCATATAATTTATTTCCATGCATACAAATAAATAGAAATAGACGAAAAAAATGACAGAAGGTGAAGAAGAGAGGCGGAAGTTGACATGGCATGCTTAAATAAAAGAAAGAAGTTAGATGTGTATGAGAATTGAGGAACAATGAGGAAAGTTGAGTGTTTGTGTTCCTTTCTCTCAGCAATAACAAGCAATCAAATCCCATACTGCTCAACACTCAACACAATCAAAGTTTCCGTTTGTCAGTAAAATCCCATTCTCACGGAAACTGTGTCCCATGTTTAAATTAATACATCATTGCATCAAATGTTGGTAACAAAAATCATAATATATATATTTAAATATCAATATAAAATGTTAGAAGATAGAATCCTCTTCCGTGTATTTTGTTTTACGATAAAAAAGAAAAAAAAAAGAGGAGCAAAAAGACAATATACAAAAAGAAGATCTATTTTCCAAAAGTTAATTCATGATAAAGAACACTTATAATCTCCACTATCATTCCTACTTATTAATTGATGCTAACCTCATCCCAAACCTATCCATGGCTATCTTAAGCATTAGGAAGAAAAATATAGGCACGAGCTATTATTGAATTTCTAGACCTTATTCTTAACTTATGTCCATATATATATCATTTTTGATTTAAAATTTAATATTTTGTTTGGATAGAAAAAATAGAAAGAAAGAAAATATTAAAAAAGGAAATAGAACTTAAAATTTAATATTTTATTTGGACGGTAAAATAAAAAAAAAAAAAGAAAGAAAATAAAATTTAAAATTTAATGTTTTGTTTGGAGAAAGAAGATAGAAAAAAAGAAAAGAATAAAAAAGGAAATATAAAGTATGTAAAGATTTTTTATTATTTGTTTATGCATAACAATAATAGTGAAGGAACATATTTTTGCGAATTCTATCATATTTTATTTTTTTTTAAATTGATAAAAAAAAAGGAAGATATTTGCATTTTTTATTTTTTTAATTTTAAATTGTTAAAATTATTATATATTTATAAAAATATAAAAAATATAATAAAAAATTAAATTTTTTTAAGTTAAATTTTATACTATTAATATATTTTTTTCCTTTTCTCTTCCATTCATTCAAACCATAAAAATTCTTCTCTTTTCTCATATTTTGATACGTCCAAACAACTTATTTTTATTTTTATTTTTATTTTTATTTTATTTTTTATTTTTTTATTTTTTTCTTTCTATTTTCTCCATTATAAAAAAAAATTTCTTTGTTTTTGTAATTTTTTTCTTTTATATGTATATATTAGATTGTACACAAATATATTTATTTTATATTCAATGAGAAATGGACTTCTCCAAAGGAATTCACGCTCTAAACGAATATGGTGGGAAACTGGCAATGGTCTTTTATTAGCATCTCACAGCATAAGAAAAAAAGGGAACAAGGTTTTGGGCACATCACAAAGCAGTGTGAATGGCCAAACTTTTCTATAAAAATTGGGTTTTGATTCCATCATACCTTACGGAACTAAAAACATGTCACTCAAACTGATGAGAATATGCCAAAACAGATATATAACAATACTGAGGAAAGATTATTATTCCATAATTAGGAATATGCAAAGTGGAAATAACTTTTTATTTGAAAATTTCAAATTGATCAGAGAGTTATGAACACATAATAATTCATCTTAGACAATATAAAACAAAAAAGAAAAAGGGAACAGATCATTGAAGAAGCGAGTTTGTTCTTTTAGGTTTTTCTTGTTAGGATTATTGGCCTCAATAAGAACCCTTGAAGACACGTACAATATTTCCCAAAAAAGCAAAAAGAAAGGGGGTTCGTAGTTTAGTATGATAAACCACAAACTTAAAAAGTTGAGAATTGATTGCAAAATGCTCGTGAATTTCATTTCATTTCACATTACATTATTTTGTGACATGAAACTGATGAATTAAATGGTGTCAGATTTGGTGCCATATGGAGTTTCCAAATGTCAGGTTAACCACTTTACATTATTTTGCATCTACGAATAACGCCAAAGCGTGATTTCGGTTGGTAATTGGTGTTATGTATGTAACCGTGTTATGTATACCACGTGGCTTCAAACCCAACTCAAAATCTGACACTTTGCTTTGCATTTAAACCCAAACTCCTCACAAAATTTATAGGATATACTTTCTGTATTTAGCAAATGACAATGTCCTTTGTCACCGCCATACCACATCATTATTCCAAAACATGAAAAAACTAAAGATGGTTTGTTATTTTTTTTATAAAATTTACTTAATGTTATTATCCCATCTTCTATCAATATTTTTTTAGCGATTAATATATTACATATAATAATAGAATTAAAAAAATTAACTATTTTCAAAAGTTAAATACAATTTATATTAAAATGAACTAAAACTTTTGAATCAAAAACAATTATTTTGAGATAGAAGGAATATTTTCTCTCCCTCCCCCTAAAATCTTTCCCATCTCCCTCTAACATTATTGAACATTTTGGATAACTTTTATTGTTATAGGGGGACAACAGCATAAATGCTTTGTTTATTAGAGTATCTAGGGCCAATCACGCATGTTCTGTAGCTTTTTGTAAATTATTGTTTATAGGGAATTTTTGTTGAAATTTATTTTACCTAAATTGAATGATTTTATAACATGTAAATTTCATATTTAATGTTTTATTTACAATATAGTGATAATACGGTTTGTACTTATAACCTAATTAAACCATCAAAGTTCTTTGTCACTTGTCAAATCCTTGTTTAAATCCAATATTTCATGTGTATCAGAATATTATTATCTTGACAGCTAACATTGTTTCACATTAATGAATTGTTGCCTAAAATTTTCATTTACAATGTTATAATATGAAAGGGTTATTATCTCTACCGTATTCCATAACAGATTTCTTGGTTTAACTAGTATTTTTTTTTTCTTTCAAATTATTACTAATCAATAGCTATTATTATTGTCAAATCATGATCATTAATTTAATTAATTTTCAACACTTGCATTTTATTACTTTCTGAGTGTTTCATCAACATTTCTATTGGCCACACAATAAAATAATTTATCTCTCTTAAAAATTTAAAAATTAAATGATAAAAAATCATCTTATATTGTACACATTTTCTAATGTATATCTACTGATATACAATGAAAAATAATAAATATTTTTAGTAAAATTATAAAATTTAATAGATTATATTATTTTTAATAAAAAATTTGTATAAAATTTTATATTGTGTGAAACACATATTAAAAAAGATCGTATTATGAATATGATTATTTAGTAGGCTATTTTATTATTAGGATATTGTTAATGAATAGAGATATATTAGTTAAAAAAAATTAATAAATAGACAATTTTATTGAAAATATGATAAAAATGCATTGATAATATTGAATGTATTTTTTTAAAAAAATTATTTTAAATTTTTTAACTAGTCTCTTCTTAAAATACTAGTTAACATTCAATTGTTTTGATTTTTTTTTTCTTTTTAGGTAAAAGCATTCTCCTATTATGTGTATGTGTTAGGGAGATGTTTCTTTTGTGGATATTATTAGTATAAAAAATTTAAATATATTTTTTTTCAATAAAAAATTTAAAAATATTTAAATATTATTGATTAAAATTTGTAAAAGTAAGATTAAATTTTGATAAGTTTATAAATAAGTAAAATTCATAATTTAAGTACATTTTATTAATATATATATATATATATCTTATTCTTATTTGTTTAAGATTGATATATGAAACAAAGTACGTGTTTTTATATACTTAGAATCAATATATTCCTATTTCTATTTATTTAAAATATTTTAAAATAACTATAAAAATTGAAATATTAAAAACAAAACTAAGTAAACATTAAAAAGTTAAAAGAAATACTTGATCCAAAAAAATATATATTTTAAATAAAATATTGAAAGAAAAAAAATTTGCCATATATGACTGATAAAGCAAAGTTGCAAAAGGTAGAGGCCATGCGCATAACTCAGCATGTTTACAACTCTATCACCTTTATCATGAGGGCGATATTAAGCTACCAGATAACCATTCTTAAGATAGCATGAATAGTAAATTTATTATCAATATTAATTACTATATATTCTGTATTTATATTTTTATTATATTATATATTATATATCATATATCATATATCATCTTTCATTTTTAATGCTTTTTTTTCTTCTCATCTATCTTCTTTCCATCTAATATTTTCTAAGATATGTCAAACATTTTATTTATTTATTAAAAAATTATTTTTAATTTTAAAACTTTTACTGTTTTCTTTTGGATTAAAAATTAAAATAAATATCATTTTATAAAATTAAAATTAAAAAAAGTAAAATGTATCATCCCTACAATCTCAATAATTGATTTAAAAAGTGAAATTTTAAACTCTTACGCAATTACGTACGAAGGACATACGTGGGTAACCCACAAACTTTTGTAAAGGTATTTAAAAGAAACATAATCTTTATTATTACATAAATTCATGTACGTACGTTCCGATTAATTAAGATTTACGGAAGTGTTTGGAAATAAATTATTTTTGAAAAACTGTATTTTTTATTTATTTTTAAAATGACAATATAATGTTTGCTTTTCAAAATAAATTAAATTAAGTAGAAACTTATAATATTATAAATTTACTATACAATTTATTAAAATATTTAAAATTTATTTTGATAAAAATATATTGAAAATTATGAAAATAATGAATTACTTTTGTAATTTTTTATAAATTATTTCAAACAAAGTTAGAAATTAAGATTAACCTAATTTAATATAAAAAAATAACCTATAAAATACAAATTATTTTTATTATATTTAGTTGATTATATCTTTAATAAATTTAAAACTCTAACAATTACTAATTATGAACCTTAAATTACATATAAAATTTAGATAAATTAAATTCTGCATCTCATAAAAGCTAAAATATATTTCAAAATTTAAAAAACGTTTACAAATTATTTATTAACAAGATTCTCACCTTCAAATTATTATATTACAACTTAAATTCATTGATGATTTAACTTAAAATGCAAGTATTATGCAATGGATGACAGTGAAGATTGGGCATACAATATGAAAAAAATAAAATAAATTCAACAATAAAAATAGAATTGATAATGCAGCTTTTCAATAGACAATCGTGTACAACATGCAGACAGGGTTCCCTCTTTTGTCATAACTAATTAATGTTAATATAATCTCAAATACACAAATCAGAAGATCACCAAATTGAAGACGCAAATAAAATGGCGGAATCAAAAGGCCAAATCCATTAATTAGTAAGTCAAAACCACTAATTATAAAGACAATCATATCATCACTATCTTGATGATATGAGATGTGACGAAGCAAAAAAGAACGTGTCGACAAGATAATAAAAAAGAAGAAGCATAATATATAAATCATGAACTCTCTTTGTTGGATAACATTACAATTCAAATGTTTATAATAATTAAACGTATTGAGGTCAGTCTCTTGAGTCATATTCAAACCCACTAAGCATAGGACATGAATTAGGAGCACTTATGTCGTTTGATATTTGATTAGCCTCATGTTTCAACGTAAAGTTGGACTCCATTAGCTACTCTATTACATTGATCAATAACTTGTCAAACAATCAAAGAAATTAAAAATATGTAGAACTCTTTCTAATATTGTACTGTATTAGCATATTGACACGCATGTATGTTTATTATTATTCTTTTTTGGTCTTGGATAAAAATATAGACACAGTGCTTACAAATTATAATTGACAGCATATGCATGTTATATTATCATCAATGTTTTAAAAATAGTTAAATCATTAATGAAACTGATGATAGTATTCATTTACCATATAATAATTTAATTATGATTATGGTTAAGCTAGTAATAAATAAATGCATATTTTTTCAATATTATATAATATGTTAAATGATAAAATTTTTAAAAAAATTAAAAGATAAGTTAAATAAAATTTTAAATTAATATAAGGAACCGTATTATTCATTTTATAAAATAAAAAAATTATAACAAAATGAAACAATATCGATGCCAGGTATATTAATTTGATTGAACATGTTGACCCGATCTAATTTTTAATTTTTTTAATTATATTTGAATCAGTTATATTAATATATTTCTAGGATTACAGGTATATAAATATCACATTAAACAATTCAATAATTTTAATTTAATCAAGTAATCACTGTAAAAAATAAATTTTTTAATCCAACTTATATTGGTTATTTAAAATAATTAAAGTATAAATGAAAAAAGTTATTCATAATAATGTGATAATAATTTTTTATGTAGACAGTCAGTATTTTTTGCAAAAATAATCCTGTTTATATTGACTCAGATTACTAAAGATGACATTTTTAAATTCTTTTTTAATACATCTTCATATTTAAGACTTGATTTCAAAATTTTTTATTGATATGAATCAATCATAGATCTATGTACTTGGTAATAGTATACTAATAATTTAAAAAAAGTGTATTCTAAATTATCCTAAACCCCATCTTCAAAATAATGATGTTGGTTGTTTTATATTTGTTATTTTCAAAATAATTATATTAATTTGTTATAATAATTAATAAATGATAAATTTTACACACAGTAATGATATAGGATACCATTAATTTTTCTATTAAATTTGGCTATATAAACTATACATTAATTATCGGATGTCATATTTTAATAATTGAAGTAGAATTAACGATCATTAACCGTCAACGACGGTTATTAAGATAGAATAAAATATTAAACCAATTTTAGTTAAATAATAATATTAATATTGATGATATTATATTTAAATTTGATCGAATAATAAATTTTTAAACAAAATAACACATAAACACCGAAACTGGAATACGGTAGACATATTCAATTTTATTTGAATGCAAATGAAATATTTATTTCTTCATTATCATGAATAAACTTGGTAGAAGAGGAAACCAAAATTAGGGATTCAATTTTAGATGAGTTTTATCTTTTGGATTTACTTAGCATGTGAATGGGGTAATGTTTTGGATCTCATTCACTGATTCACAATAAAAGATACTTTTAAAATTGCATTTTGCTCCTTAAAAGTCCAAAGGCTAAATCATAGTTTCTAGCAAGTTGGTATCTAAACCCGTGACAAGCTTTTGCATCTCTTAAGTAATGGCGACCAAGGCATGAGTAGCGTTGCAAAGTAGTTCTCTCACCTTCCTTTTCTACCAACGAAAAAAAAGTTATTGAAAAAAAAGTTATTGAAAAAAAATATTTATTATACATACTAAAAATGATTTATAATCGAATTATTAATTTTTTAAAATATTTATTTAGAAGTATAGAAAAATTTATGTTGACGTTTTTATGTAAAATATCATCATTACTCACTTTACTAAATGTGTTTAAATTTAAATTGAAAATGTCTACCAAACTTGTACTAGGCAACCGCGCCTCTACATAAACATATAACATTTAGAAAACATATAACTCATTTTAAAAAATAGCGATTTGATTATAATTTAATTTGTAATATCTCATATTTATTATGATTACACCTAGTAACATGGATAGGTATAATTATAACGGTTTAAACGCATTAAAAAATGGAAGGTTTAAACTTTAAATTTAAATTAAACTCAATTTCTTTTTAATTCCATCCAATTAAGTTTGATTCGCAAAAAGTTGAAAAAGATAAAATATTATCCAATTTAAACATTATTTTAAGAGTTTAAATTGAATTTTATATATATATATATATAGTTTGTTAGAGAATGTTGTTCGAATAGGTTGACAAATCTATTTTATCATTTCTAACCGCAACAAATTTATTAGATAATTTTTTTCTAAAATTGAGATAAAAATAGTAATTTATTTTGTATTTAGATAAAGTATTTTAATATTTTAAAAAATTTAAAATACTTGAAGATTTAAATATTTTTAATATAAATACTTTTATTTTAAAAATATTTTGTTTAGATAAAAAAATTTAAATTTGTTATATTTAAATTCTTTTATTTGGATAATAGATTTTAAATTTATTAAATTTTATATTTTTATTTAAATTAAATAATTTAATTTTTATTGTATAAAATTTTACATTAAAAGATTCATATATATATATATATATATATATATTTAATTTTGTTTCTATTATTTTTGTTCATAAAAAATTTAAATATATAAATATTTTTATTATACAATATATTTAAACAGAATAATAATCTAACAAATATATATAATTAAAAGAATAATAAAATATAAATATATTATTTAATATTAAAAATATTATATCAAGATACAAAAGAAAGTCATAAGAAACAACATTGAGAAAGTAGGGATGGAAGTGAACAAGGTCGTCCGAGAGATATTTATGACTTGTTTAATAAATAGATAGGCTCAGGTTTATTAAAAAGTTTTTTTAGATAAACAAGTCAAGCCTAAACTTATAAAAAAACGTATTTAATCTATTCAGGAGCTTGTTTATATTTATATAATATTTATTTTATATTTTATTTACATAATATTAATATATATATATTAGGCCTATTTAATAATTTTTTTATCTTGTAAATTTTAAGTTTGCAAGTTTTTTTAATTAATTATTTATATAGTCTTTAAGTTTATTTATTGACTTGCAGATCTTGTAAGATTTAAAGTAGGTCTTGATAGAAAAAAAATCTTTAATAGATAACAGATTCAGGCTCGAGCTTCAAAATTTTTGAACATGCCATATTTGAACAAATTGGATGTATGGATGAAATGAAGAGATAACAGGTTAAATGAAAAGAGAGAACTCGATATACGAGTCAAAGCTTGCAGACTAGTTCATAAATTCGAAAGTTAGGTAAGTTTTGGACCAATAAAATATGGATTTTTTCGATCCGGCCCATTTAATCCTAGGTTGAATCTATGGATAAATTCATTAGTCAATTTTTTTATTTTTATAAATATATTTTTAATTATTTTAATAATTAAATAAATTAAATGGATTAATCTACTAATTTACTTATTAAAATGGGCTAAACATAGTTCATCATTTTTTTTACTCACTTGTATTGTTTCATTTATTATTAGCCTACGTAGATTAAAATAAAACAGATTGCGTTGAAAGATTTAAAAAATTTTAAATTTCAAATATTTTAAAGAAATTTTAAATTTTTTCAACCATGTTAAAATACTTTTTAAAAAATTTTAAAAATTTAATTTTTTTTAATATCTGAAAAAGATTATTTAATTTTAAAATTTTAAAATTTTTTTAAAATTACTTTTTTTCTTAAAATACTTTATCTAAATACAAGTTAAAAAAATTTAATTTTTAAAAGTTAATAAAATATTAAATTTGTTAAATTTTAAAAATCAAAAGATGAAAGTTGTTAAAAAAAAAGTTGAAACCAAAATTACAAAAGAGTTAAAATTATAGAAACCAACAATAAAATTAAATCAAAATCTTATTCAAACACATTCATAAAATTACATGATATTTTGTAATTAAATAAGTTACAAGCATCAAATCATAAATATAGCCAAGAAAAAAAATTAGAAGTGATAAATGTCTCAATCTAATACCTTAAATTAAGTTAAAATTAATCTCTTAAAAGTTAGTTGCCTTCATTGGCCTAACTACACTATGAAGTACATTTGGGAATTATATTTCCAATTCTTACGGCAAATGCTATCTGTCAGACAGGTTTATCTTTTAATTTATTTTTCAAAATTATATTTTAATTTATTTTTTAAGCTAAAGTTTGATTTGCATTTATTGATGGTTGCTCTGACGTTAACGCATAAAAATGAATGGTCAAAAAATTAAAATAAAAAGTGTGGAAGGGAAGAAAGAAGGCTGTTGACAGTTGACAGCATTGTTTTCAGGAGACATTCGAAGTTTGAATTTTGACCTCTCAATTTGCAAAGTGACAAATGAAAAAGAAATGAAATATGAGATGGACTTCAATTTGAGCTTGAATTTTCATCCGCACATGTTTTGCGAGCAATTTAATAACCACATAAAAATCCCAAATATTAACAATTCTCTACACATTGTTTTTTTTTTTAAAGGTATCTTTCTATTCAATACGCAAGAGATAAACTTTTACGGATATACTTTATATCTTTCAAACGGTTATCTTTGAAAATAATTTGTTTTTATTTTTTTACTCACACCTTCATCTTGAAAATAGAAACAACATTTATTTGTCATTTTTTAATTAAGATATTTAATTTATATATAAATAACTTAGTACGTGGATAATCAATTATAGATAAATAAATTAAAGATGTAGTTTATTTTAGATATATAAAAATTATATTAATTATATTTCTTAATTTATATAAAAAAATTAGATATATAGTGTATTAAAAATAAAAAAAATAATAAATAAAATTGAATGAAATGAGCTTATAATAAAAATCTTAAATAATTTGTATAACATTTTAAATTTAAATTTTATTATCTTCATCATTACAAAACAAGAACAACAAGTGTAATTTAAATAATAATTAATTTTTTTGTTATATTAAAATTATAATTTAACATTTATCGTTTTAGCATAATGTAAAAAATTTAACATGCATGATAAATTAAATATTCTTTACCTAATATTCGCCACTTTTTCTCGTCACTTAAAGATTGTGACATGAAAATTAAAAAAATATAATTAATGTTTTAATTTTTATAAAAATTATTTTATTTATTATATTTCTAATTTTTATATTTTTAAATTTTTTTAAAATGTTTATTAATTATTGATATTATAAAATAATAAATTTGCTAAAATGTCAAATAAAATGGCATTAAAAAGCCATATTTTAAAAAGATCTTATCAAACAATATTTCAAAAATATTCGTTAAAAAATTAAAATTTATATCAAAATATACTAAAAATTATAATGATAATATAATATTTGTTAATAAAAACTTGTAATTTGAGTCCTTAGCTAAAAGCACTGCTTAACAATACTTCTCAACTTTAGGATACTAATCCGGAAAGCAAGATAGCCATAAAAGCATTGTTTATGTTTTTGAAAGCAACAAAGGCAATTTAAAGATTATGCACAGAGTATTTCTTTTCCCTCAAATGAGATACTTATTTTAAAAATAAAAATTTAAAATTTTTTATTTTTCTCATTTTTTCCTCTATTCAATTTTTTTTTATCTGTTACGTAATTTTATTCTTTCCAAACAAAGTATTAGATGCATGAGTTAATATTTTTTCTGGAACCGGACTATACCCAGAATATTCTTGTGGGCTGCATTTGGTAGTGGAGAAGTGCATTTCATAGTCAGGGGAGAGAAGCACCAAATAAAAACGCATCAAATTCCCCTCTCGAATATTCCTTTTTATTCCCGCGTTTTGTTTTCTAAGTCTAAAACCTGTTACACCCTCTGATCCTTTGACCAACACTAATTTCATCAGATCAAACGGCTGAGATTAAATTTGAAACGGCATTGCACCGAAAGTTCCTCTAGAGGGTAAAAACGGCAACTTAATTAACAGTTTCTAATTTTTCATGGCCTCCTTCTACGCTGCCAGGAACTATCCATGTGCTATGTAATATTCCCTTGGAATCAAAGATCCTTTTTTTTTTTTTTTAAAAAAAAATTTGGTTGTTGGCTCCAGCCATGTTCACTATAAATACCCTTTTCTCTATAAGCAACAAATCCAAGCCAAGAACCAATCTTGAGAGCACTACGAGACACCCAAATAGAGTTTAATTCTTGTGAAACAGGTTTCTTCTTCTGGGCCATTTAGATTTTCGCCATTTCATTTGTCTTGTCACCTTCAAATCTTCAATATCAGAAACATGTCTGGAATTATGGTGGTTTTCGACTTTGACAAGACCATCATCGATATCGACAGTGACAACTGGGTCATCGATGAGTTGGGTTTCACCGATTTGTTCAACCAGCTCCTTCCCACCATGCCTTGGAACTCTGTCATGGTAAAGCTTTAATTTTTTTTTTCTTTTCTTTTTTTGTGTCATGTGCTCTGTTTTTTAATACTCTGTTTTTCATTAACTTTCTTTTACTAATTTTTATTTTTTGCTATCTGCATTGTATTAATAGGATGAATAACCAAGTCTTTTGTGTTTCGGTTTTGATTTTACAGGACAGGATGATGTTGGAGGTTCATTCACATGGTAAAACCATTGAGGACATTGAAGAGGTTCTGCATAGGATTCCTATTCACCCGAGAGTAATACCTGCTATTAAAGCTGCTCATGCTTTAGGGTATGTAACTCTGCATGTCTTTCAATTTTATCTTACACAAAGTTTTTTTCTTCTTTTTTTAAAAATATAATTTGGGGTGAAATTTATGGTGGCATTTATTTTTTCAGGTGTGATTTGAGGATTGTGAGTGATGCTAACATGTTTTTCATTGAGACCATTTTGAAGCATTTGGGTCTAAGGGAGTATTTCTCCGAGATTAACACTAATCCAGGTTATGTTAACGAAGAAGGAAGGTTGAGAATTTTGCCTTACCATGACTTCCACAAGGCTTCTCATGGATGCAGTTTATGCCCTCCAAACATGTGCAAGGTATATATTGTTTTCAATCCATTCCCTTACTTTTTCTTTGTTAAAATTAAAATTTTCTTAATATGAACCTGTCATTGATTTGTCAAAATCACAATGAAAAGTATACTATATTGTTTTTTAATAAATGATTTGCATCAACAATTGGCAAGAATACATGTTTCTAGATAGCTTCCGGGATAGTATTATTTATGTTATATTTTTAATTATAAAGGTAGATGCTAACGTGACTCAATATGTTCATGAATCATGACTTGATCCTACAACAATGGAGTGCTGTCTCCTAATTTTTTGGCCTTAAAAAAATACCAAAATTCTGTTTAACCATCCAATTTCTCTAGTGGTTTGCGTCTCCCATTTGAGCCCACTGGATTTGATGGAAATAGAAAAATAAAGAATAGTTTTGACCTAGGCCCACAAACAGTCCAAATTGAAAATAGAATTATCAACCGAAAGATGATGGATTGAAGCTTCCTAAACTGATTAAGAAGTTTCTTTTAATAGGAATTTTCTGACCAATCTTATAATTCTAAAATCTGACTTTCTTTTTTTTTTAATTTTTACCATTGCAGGGTTTAATAATAGATAGAATTCAGGATTCAATTTCTGAAGATTATAAGAAGAGGATCATCTACCTTGGTGATGGTAGTGGAGACTATTGCCCAAGCTTAAGGCTTAAGGAGAAAGACATGATGATGCCAAGGAAAAACTTTCCAGTGTGGGACTTGATATGCAAAGACCCTTTGCTTGTTAAGGCTGAAATTCATGGTTGGAGTGATGGAGAAGAGTTGGAGAAAGTACTATTGCAGTTAATAAACAAAATTTCAATGGAGGAAAATCCTCAGTTCATTTCATCTGATTGCAAGCTACAGACTTTGTCTCTCTCTGCTCCTGAGGCTTTGCCTAAAGTTCTCCCAATTAGGCCATAACTTGTTAGCTTAGTATCTTTACAAATGTATCATAGCTACAGGGTTTTACCTTTTTCCATTTGATAAACCTTAATTAAACCTTCACTGAAATGTTGGAATTCATCCAAGATGGACCACCATAATTTCTATCAAATACAAATATCGGTTTGCTTTAGCTCCTTGTTTGGATTGATTATTTTATAAGCAAAGCACTTTTTATTTGTGGAAATTGGAAAATATTTGATTAGATATTTTTGGCTTATGTAAACATACCTAACATCACTTTGGTTTTCTATTTCTAAACAAAAGACTTGTCCATCTTGATAGACCTGTGCCATTGGTATAATTGTTGAGTCAGCATCAATTGTACAAAGGGCATAAAGGGAAATGCATATTAAAATACAATTTTTGTAGAGAAAAACTTCGAAGGATGAGGAAACATGTTATCCACAGTTCAAAATGTTATGCTTCTGAAAATATACCAAATGAAGTGTGCATTTTTTTTTAATCTTGTTGGTTTTATTTGAATGGATCAAAATCTGAAGAGAGATTGTGTATGTGTGATTATCAACAAAGGGACTAGGAACTGTAGATTCTCTACTACAAATGAACCCAAAAAAAAAGATAATGATTGAATAAAACTGTAGTTGTGGTTAACCATATAAAATTTCACTCGTATTCTATGACGTCAAATTTTATTTTTATGATCCTAAGTCTCATAATTCCTAAGTGCATGTTAACAAGTAACAACGCATATGGTTGAGCTTGAGAAACCACAAATGTGAATGAAAGTGTGGCTTCTACTTTTCTAGATATAGACCCTGAACTCATTTAAACACACACAATGTTACATATAATTAAAAAAAAACACATACAGTATATACCTTGTGAAATGCGTATATGTAATTAATATAAGATGGATTTATGGGTATGGGAATCCACTTGTTTGTGCTGAGGAAGATAGAATAGGAGATAATAAAATATCACAGTTTTATAAGAATAATATAGAATAAAAGTATAATAAACTTTTATTTTAATTTTTAATTGATATAAATTCAGATAATAAATTAGATAATATAATATTGTTTTATTTGATGTTTATAATCAATTAATAGTATGATATAAATTATGTTAAAATAAAAATTATTCTTTTTTAAAGTTAATATAATATTTTAAATTATTTTTATTTTTAGTAAATATAAAGATAATAAAATTATGAAAATTATTAAAAAATTGTATACAAATAATGTTGAAAAGTTGATACTAAAAATTATAATAATTTACCTAATTTTAAATAAAATTTTAATAAATTATAATTAAAAAATAATTGTAAAAAACAAAAAAAAATTTAAAAATTATTTTATTAATAATTAAAATATTAAAAAAAATCTGAGGTGCAAGTAAAAAGAAAAAAATATATAATAATTTTACCATGATAATGTCTATCCTAGTATTCTTCTTAATAAGAATTTGAATTATCTACATAAGAGGATAAGATATAACAAGTTAATAGAATAAACTAACATTTATTATTATTTCAACAAACATAAAAATAGAATAAGTTATCTTAACTAACTAATAAGTAGTTAGCAACAATATAGATGTGAGTTAAATCTAAGCATTCAATGAGGCTCTTTAGACATTATATTTTAGTTTGAAATAATTTTAAATAAAAAATATTTTAATTTAAATAAAAGTAAATTATAATTTGATTTAATCAGTTTAAATATAATATTAAATTTGATTCAATTTAATATATCAAACAATTTAGATTGAATGGAATGATTTAATTAATTAATTAATATATTTATTTTAACTAATTTTACTTAAAATATTACATTAAAGCAACAGTACTTTTTTAATAGCACAATTTCACCTAGATGTATTTTTTTCCCTTTAGTCTAATTGCCTTTCTTAAAGAATTACATACTTTAGCATTAATTTGTTTTTATATCATTTAAATATATAAAAGTAATTGATTATAAAGACATGAATTTATTTGTTCTGGATAAGCTTTTGGTTTTTTATTGTTCAGATTATTTGAATTCATAGAAGTATTATTCTATTTAGAAAATAAGACATTTATTTTCCATAGTGGATATGATTCACATTACTTTTTTAATATAGTTAGATTTACAACGAGAGCTTTTTGTTTCTTCTCTTAGATTGAATTTAAAAATCTCTTATATATATATATAATTATTGACTATACATTTTCGCATTATCAATTTTTTTTACAATTAAATAAGTAATTGAGTTTGAATCCAGAATCTCACTAAAATTATTCTAACCAATTCTAATGACTTTCGATATTATCAATTGATTTAATTTGTTTATTATTCTTTTCCAACAAATATCCTACAGTTGTTTCTCTTAAACTCAGTACTTAAATATAAAATAGATAAAAGAGGTATGATCCTTTGTTGTAGATGAATTTACTTTATAAATAGAAGTTCTCAAGCCATTTGTATAACCTTGCAGTTACACTCAAGGTTAAATATGCTTTTAATTTTTAAAAATAATTTTATTATAGTTTTTTATGTTAATTTAAATTATATTAAATTAAAATAAATTAACCATAATCATAGGATCATAATCAAGATATTTAAAAAATTATTAATTTTTTTTAACAATAGTAAATTTTAACTTAAATTAATATCATAAACTATAATAAGATATTTTAAAAAATAAAAATTTAAATTATAGATTTTAAAATTAAAAACAAAAACTAATTATTTTAAAGAAGTAAAAATATATTTAACACAATCAATTATACAAGTTTTTCGAGCTTGCTTTGTTTAAACTATAACTTAAATGGATGGACTTGTCCACCAACTGACGAACCTGTAATTCATTTTTTTAAAATTTTATAATGACTTTTTTTTTGCTTTATTAATTATTATATATATATATATATATTTAAATATTTTATTAATTAAATAAGTTGGTCCATTAATTTACAGGAAATGGACCAAATGCAAATTAATGATTTTATGGATTCTTTTATTCTACATGCCAATAAAATTCAACTCATTTAATAGTGGTTCGCTGTGAAATATGGACAGAGACAGAGTTAACGTATATACTCAACCCTAATTTTTCGTGAACATTGATTTAAAATCAATTTGATAAAAAAGTGAATTCGACTTTAACTACAACAATTTTTCCTCTGCAACTTCTCTGTTCTCCCCCATTGACCTCACATTAGGATTCACAACATATTTAATTTTAATTGTTGATACTGCTTTAGAAATTATATACATATATACATTCTTCCAACAATAGATACAAACAAGTCCTTAACCCATTTTAATTTTTAGAATAGATGCATTTTTTTATTTCACATAATTTTTATTTTTAAAAATCAAATATAGATATAATTTGTGTGAAGAGATGGAAGCGTTTAAGTTTATATTATATTTTATATATTATTAATAGTTTTATTTATATATCAGACATTAAAAATATTTAAAATAAACATTTTTATTTCTTCCTTTTAAAGATATATTAATTTTATTTTGCCAAATTTTAAATAATTTATAATGAATTAGATTTAATTGAGAGCATAAATCAAATTTTAAAAACTAAAAGACAACAAATAGTTTTTAAAATAAAAAGTAAATATATTTACCACCTGAAGCATTAGAAGTTAACGTTACATTTGAATGGATTGACATGAAAAAGAACAGTTAATTTATGAGATTAATTTTCTTTCGATAATAATTTTTTATATATAAAGTTTACATTTAACATCTTATTTAAGAAAAATTAAATACTTAAACTAACTATTATTAATAATTGTTAATATTGATGGCCATTCTCAAATAATGCAAAATTTAGTATTAATTTTGTACTAGTCAATTATTTTATATTTAAATCAATAATTTATGTATCAACACAAAATAAAATATAGTAGATAAATAATTATTTTTTTAATTTTTAATATATCAAGCTTTAAGTTCTAGTTGTATGTATAAAAAAAATTATTAATTGGGAGAAGTAAAATCTAGTTTAATTTTTTTACATCTTGGAGGAATTATTTTCTAGTTACAGATTAAGAATTATCCTTAATATACACAAGAAAAATGATAACTTGTGTCTTAACTTTGTTTTTGTTCTCTTCATTATATATACATTTATTATTTATCCCATTATTTTTTATTTTATTATTCATTTCAAGGTGTTAAATAATTTTTTTAAAGTTAATTTAAAATTATAAAATCAATTTAAGATAATATTTTTATAACAAACGTGTATATGCTAACAAATTTTTTTATTTTCTATACAAAATTTTAAAAATAAAAAATAAAATACTTTTACACACCAAACAACCATTAAATAAAAACTGTTTTCAAAATTTTCTATTAAAATAATATTTTGTGTCGATATCCTATTTTAATAATATTTTAATTTTTTGTTTGGTGTCTATGTCTCATGTTGAAGAAGGAGTCATGCATGACTATGGCACTATGCTTTCCTAAAAATGCTTGCCCCAATAAAAGAAAATGTGAAAAAGGGGAGAGAAAGTGGGTTTTCCTCTAACACTCACTGCAATAAATATCCTTAGAATCTAATCACACTTTGATGCAAAGCTCTCACCTTTCTTTTCCTATAAATACCCTTTCACTTGCTACATGACCTCATAGTTTATCTAAATATTTGTTTTTGTGCATTCAAATGGCTGGGATTGTAGTAATTTTTGACTTTGACTCAACAATCATTGAGTGTGATAGTGATAATTGGGTTCTTGATGAGACGGGTTTAACAGAAAAATTCTACCAGCTTCTTCCTACCATGCCTTGGAACCCTCTAATGGTTTTTCTTTTCTTGCTTCAAATATTATATTTTTCTACCTTATTCTTTCCATGTTTGGATATTAATATATATATATTTTTTGGTTTTTCCTAAACCTTTCAGGATAGGATGATGAATGAACTTCATTCACAAGGAAAAAGCATTGAAGAAATTGTAGAAATTCTGAACAGGACTCCAATGCATCCCCACATTGTCCCTGCTATTGAGACAGCTTATTCTCTTGGGTAACTCTGTTTCTTCACTTTGCTTTGTTACATGTAAAATGTGCCTAGTAGGAGAGAGTGAAAACTGATTGAGTTTTCATGTGTAAAATTTGTATGTTTCTTTTTATTAATGTTTATAAGGTTTTACTTATATAATGTTTGTCAAAAGAAAGTTAGACACAATTTATAGATAATCTCATCATGTTAAATTTCAATGAGGATTAATTCATGGATTTATTACACCTTGTATTTCTTCCATAACATACCCACCCTTACGATCAAATAGCCAGTGAAACATGTGGGGCCTTTTTGCTTTTGTTGGTTGGATGAACATATTAATTAATTAATTAATGCCTATGGAATTTTTATTCAGGTGTGACCTGAAGATTGTGAGTGATGCAAATATTTTCTTTATTGAAACAATTCTGAAGCATCATGGAGTGTGGAATTGTTTCTCTGAGGTCATTGCCAACCCCAGCCATGTGAATGAAGGGAGGCTCAGTATTTGCCCCTACCATGATTATCTAAAATCTTCTCATGGATGCAATCTCTGTCCACCAAACATGTGCAAGGCAATTACATCAATTCCGAATATCTATTAATTCTCATTAATTCTACTTATAAATAGTTAATCACTGAATTTTTTGTTATGCTTTGGTCAATTTCACTTTTGATAATATTAAATTAATATAATTTTTACATTCTGTGATTATTGACCTCACATCCTCCACTTTTGTGATCTCTGTTCATGTACTCTTATGTCACAATCAAAGGGAACCGGGCAATATTTGACAAAATTATATCTCTCTCAAAAAATGTGCACAAGAAAATTTCAACAAAAAATAACAATGTTTTTTTTTTTCCATAAATATAATTCTTTTATCTATCAAGATTACACTAGAAATAATAATTCATTTGTTTGAACCTATTTTTTTGTCATAAATTTTCTTAAATGACATGTAGGGCATGGTGATAGAAAGGATCCAAAATTCACTTTCAGAAGCAGGAAAGAAGAAAATAATCTACCTTGGAGATGGAAAAGGAGATTTTTGCCCTAGTTTGAAGCTCAAAGATAGTGACTATTTGATGCCTAGAAGGGACTTTCCATTGTGTGATTTAGTATCCAAAAATTCTAACTGGATAAAAGCAGAGGTACATGGCTGGAGCAATGGGAAAGATCTTGAACATGTTCTTCTCCATATTATCAACAAAACTATTGGTGAAGGAAACAACATCAACAATCCTACTCCAACAATTTCAGTTGATTGCAAATTGGGGTCAATTCCAACTAACACTTGTCCAACTTTGCCTAAAGCCCTCCCAGTTCCACATTAATTAGTAGATAAAATTGCAAAATATGAAGAAATAATCATGTATTTCGAATAAATAATTGCTTATTTTGAGTTTCTAAAGAATAAAAACTACACAAAGCTATTAGGGTCTTCTCAACTTCAGAAATTTTCTTTTAAAATATTGTTGTTTCAGTTTCAATTGGACAATGTATGAGGCGGTGCTTTGGTCCTTCATGATAATAAAATGTATTATGTTGAATAAAAGTATAGAAATTATAAAGTAATGTCCACTGTCACGTAACCTTTTCTCTTAAAAGTTTTGAATTATTAGAAGAAAAGTTAAGAAATAAACTTTTGCAATAGAAAAAGCTTTTTAATTACTTGACAATTATTTAGCTTGAAGCTTGCATTGAATAAGATATTGTTATTACTACATGTTAAAATGGAAGAGAAGAGATAGTGAAATAAGCAATGTAGAATTGATCTGAAAGCGAATGTCTGTTTTCCAATTAACAAGGGCATGCTTGTGAATCCCTTTTTGAATCATAAGAAATTTTTTTAGGACCTATGTTATATACATTATAGATATTCAATCATAGTTTAAAAATTTAATATATTAATCAATTAAATCTAAAAAGATAAATATAAATTATATTTTTTCAAAAAAATTATTTTGTTTCTTCAGATTTAACTTATTAAAAAATTAAGTTGTCAAAATCTGATTGAATAATTCATAATTCTACCAAATAAACTTGATCTGTTCCAAAATTTTTCTTGAATCATTGAGGAAACATTCACATATTTTAAATTATGATTTTTTTTATGACATTTGCATTAAAAAGTATTACAATTGCATTTATTTTAATTTAATATGATTCTATAAAAATATTTTATGCTTGGTTATTTTTAATAAAGATTAATTTTGTCTTTAAATTGATATTTGAACTAACTTCATAAATTATAAATTTTATGTTCAATTGGAAAATTTTAATAAATTTTATCATAAACTTAAATTTAAAAAATTTTATAAATATAAATCATATATAATTTTAAACTTTAAATTTATATTTAAATAAAATTAATTTCATAAAATGTAGTTGTTTTAAATTAAAATTTATAACTATTCATCCAAACACACTTAGTTCATTGGAGTTAAACGTGGGTTCACGTTGCTCCATGGTTTCAACTTATAGTGAAACATGCACTAAGGGGTCAATCATCCACTCCACTAAGTGAATAAAGGAAAATAGGTACTCTAATAGCAGCATATTCAAATACTGAACATTGAGAAGAGTACACAAAGTGGTAAATTTTTGACTTCCATTAACAACCAAAAGGGCGTGATAAGGTTAATTCACCCATTTTTGTGAAACAGGATGATATGATTACACACTTACCACAATTAGAGTAATTAACATCACTATTTACGTATAAATATAATCAGATGTAAATTGCTGTAGATATGATTAAGTAATTTTTTATTTTAAAAATAAGTTAGAAAATATAATTTACCTTGTAAGCGTGGTAGATTAACTTTTTAAAAAAGAGAAAAATATTTTAAAAAAAATAAAAGATTGAAATGCAAATGAGGAAAGGTTAAGAATAACGAGAATTAAACTTATATTGAGACTTTTAAAAACTTTTTATAAAACAAAAAAGATCCCACCGATCAACCCACCTTGACATGCCACAATCATAAGTTACATAGGGTAGATAATTAGATGTATTATTGTTATAAAAATATATTATTTATGCTGGAGAATAAAAACAAATAGAAAAAAAAATAATTAGAAAAAAAGAAGAAGAATAAAAATAAAATATAAAAATAAGTTATTTGGATAAAATAAAAATTAGAATAAAAAATATATGAGTAGTATAATTTTTTATTTATATAAATTTTTAAAAAATAAATTTAAATTTTAAAAATTTAATTTTATTATTATATTTTTTATTAACATAGTATTTATTTTTTAATTTTTAAAAATTATTTAATAATTTAAAATAAATAAAAAATTAAAAAAATTAATTTTTTTTATTTTTTATTTTTGATATAAAAATAATTTCTACAGATCCCATAAAATTTAATTTCTTCAAAAGATAAATACAAATGAATAAAAGTATTAAAATAAAATTTATACAAATTTTGAAAACAATTTTTTTTTCTTTAAATGTTTTTCAAACAAACAAAATATTGGTAATAGTTTTATATTAAATTAACTTTTGTTACCATATATTTTTTTTAATAAAAAATAAATTATTAATATAATCATTACAAGTTTATGTTAATAATGAATATATTACACTAACAGATGATTATATAAATATAAAATATTAATATATTAAAAATTAATATAAACTTTATGTTTTAGAATATATTTTAATTTTGACAAGTTTTTAAATTTAAATTTTTAAAATTTTATGTAAAAAATGTTAGTATACAATATTATTCGTTAATATAAATCTTCAAAAATTATACTAATAAAAAAAATTCTAATATTTGATAATTTTATTTTTCAATAAATAATGCTTTTCTATAATGATGAATAGATAAATATATATAACTTAATAAGTGGATTGATTTTATGAATCAAATTATTTTCTACCTTTAACAAAATTTCATATTTGCAGGTATGTATTCTATTTTATTTTGACTTTTATATGAAAATTGATCCAAAAAGTTGAAAATTAATTAAATCGAAAGCTGAAAGTTAAAAAAACCACATTTACATTATTATTTTTATTAAAGTTAAAATAAATCATATATGTATTTATATTTATTATTTATTATCCTATACAATTTTTTTCTTAACCTTATTCTAGTCTTAGGTAAATGCGAAATGCACTGCACTTTTTCTAACAAATTTATCTTTTTTTTTTAATAACTTTACCACTTTAATTAATATTTTTATTTTGTACTTTCTGTTTTTCTATTAATTTGATTTTCAACCTTATTAAACCATCTAAATTAAAAACATATAAATAAATAGAAAAGTAAAGTTTATATAAAATAAAAAATAAAAATGATTAAATTTAACATGAATATTACATTTAAATTGAATCACGTAATTTTTTTTAGTTTGAATAGTAACCAAATAAATTTTTAAACCAAACATGCCGTTGAAGAAAATTTTCTCAATTGCCGACAAAATAAGGTGTGAGGTGAAATATTAATTTATCGTAACCGACAAAAAATGAGAAATTTAAGAGATTATGATGCGAAGTGAAGAGGGCAAAACCCACCACCTTTCACCTGCCTCATTATCTCTGGTTAACACTATCAATTTGGATCTTCATCTTTATTATTATTTCACGTTCTTTCGTTACATCAGATAAAAGACAATAATAAGAATCATAATACCTATTATTATCTAGATATTTCTTCTTATAATTTTTTTATCCCATAAACCGAGTTGGGGAACATGCTAAATTACAATTGGTTTATTAGACAATTGTAACAAAAGGAAGAGTTTCTTTTTATCTAGTGCTATCACACAATTGACACACAGCTTTTTGTTCTATAGTCTTTTTTTTTTTTTTTAATGAAATAAACTTCTCTAAAAAAATTAATCATATTATTAAATAATGTTTTATGTATGAAAGTATTTTTATTTTACAATCATTTAAAAACAGAAAATAAAATAATATTTTATAAATAAAAATAAAAAATATTTTCACAAATTGAACACTGCCTAATGTAGATATTTCTAATTCAAACAAAATTACTTCCAATAAAAAAACTGCTTAAAATCTTAGAAAAAAAATCAACCTTAAAGTAAGTTTCAACCACACTTTAAAATTATAATAAAGACAACAATGATAATTGAAAATAGATATGGTACATAGAAATCCACCAATTGGACAATTATAGAGCAAAAGAGGAGACAGGTCACAGTATTCTGTTCATGATTCTGGTCAATGTTTAATTAAAAAAATCAAATCTCAATCACTTTTTTTCCCCTTGCACCATGCGTCCTCCATTATGATGAATTTGTCATCTTCTTTGCTTTCTCAGAAATTGCTGGATTTGGTACTTAGCCTGTTCTTCAAAGTATACGCAATTGAATCAGGAAAAGCTATATGCTTCTATGCATCAGTTTTGCCTTCTTTGCGTAGTGTATCTATCTATCATGCGCACTAAACCACCTTTAACTTGCTTTATGCTACCATTAATTAGGGAATGGACATTGGACACAAGGTTGGATCTCACTTGACAAAAAGATAAAGCATGAAAGCAAGAAAATACTGTAACCATTATATAGATTATGATTATCAAGCAAACCCATATAACTCTACCAATATTAATTATTTCTCATGATCAATTCTAATATAATACAACTTTATATTTATGCATTATTCTTTTCTGTATAATTAAATGTGACAATATTCCAATTATTTCTGAGTTGGTCTAATTCATGTACAAAAAAATCTACTATCTTTTTTCAGCATAGAAGCTCCAATCTCAAGCTTACATAGAAGAGGAAAACGGAGCAAAACTTAGTTTTATAGGTAAAAATATAGAGTAAAGGGTCAAATTAGTCCTTAACTTAGTTATGACCTTACAAATTGGTCCCCAACTTAAAAAAAGTCATCATTTAGTCCTTAACTCTTTCTTCCGTCATGCAAATTAGTCCCTCCGTCAACTTTGGCCTGACGACGTGCTGAGTTGGAACGTTAAGTGCTGATGTGGGTCGTTAAATGCCACCTAAAAGGCCACGTAAGTTAATGGAACGACGTCGTTTTAAATGCCACCTAAAAGGCCACGTAAGTTAATGGAACGACGTCGTTTTATTGGGTAACTTAGTACATAACAGCATTGGAGGGAAAATTGTGTATTGTTAACGTTAACGACACGACGAATGGTTCTGCAATTGAAAACAAAGGAAACCAACTGAACTTCCTTGACAAGACAACTGTTCTAGGGCTAAATTGCTGGAAGCATTAATCTGGAACGTTTGCAGAAAAATGGACAACCAGGTTGGACTACAAAAATTTTTCAAATATTTTGAATTTGTTGGGATGGTTTAGGGTTTACATTGATAGACTTTGTTGGATATGCTTTTTTGTGGTCCCTGAGCGTTCAAATTAAATTTATTTGCGAAAAAGGGATTTTGTGGGAAAAGGGAAAATTTGGAGGGTAGTGAATGAAAGTGTGGAAATGTTTGTTTTCATTCTCATGAATTATGGAATTTTTGAATTGTTTATATGATGTGGTCCCTTGTCTTTTAAAAGTAATATTTGTTTTCTAAAATTGATACATGCAGAATATAACAATCTACATACATCATGGCGGGAATTTTGTGGAAGAGGATGGGGGAAGAAGAAGAAGTTATAAATGGGGGCAGGTTGAAGTATGGACTGATTGTGATGAAGACACTCTAGATGTATTTAGTTTTAGAAAGTTTGCTGAAGCTTTGGGTTATAGGAATGTTAATCAAATTTTCTGGTTGGACCCTTCTCACAGTTTTCGTGATGACTTGAGAAGTTTGGAATGTGATCGTGATTTAATACAAATGGTGCATGTAGCAAAGGAAAATGGTGGAACAATTGATATATATTATGAACATTCCGTAGATGAAGTCGATGAAGCAGACCTACATGTGCTTTTACCAAGTTCACAGCCGGAAGAAGATGATGATGATAAGGTTGATGAAGTTTTTGCTGATGCGAGGGGTGCTGATGTAAAAGGGGATGATTTGGAAGGTTTAGGTGTGGGAGGTGCTGATGTACAAGGGGCTGAGTTTGAGGGTGCTGATGTAGAAGGGGGTGATTTGGAAGGTTTAGGTGTGGGGGGTGCTGATGTACAAGGGGATAAGTTTGGGGGTGTTGATGTTGAAGGGCCTCATTTGCATGATGGTGAGGGTGGTGATGTTGAAGGGGATAAATTGGTTGGTTCTGATGTGGAGTTTGGTGATGCTGAAGGGTTTGATATGGAGGGTTCAAATGTGGATACAGAAAAATTACGTGAGGTTGCTATGGAGGATTCTAATGTGGAAGTGGTCCATATACAAAAGAGTAGTAATGCTGAGGTTAATGCTCCAAGGAAGAGGACCAGAGGTAAGGTTAGTGCTGGTGGAGGTCAAAGTGTGAAGATCAGATGTGAAAAAAAGAAGAAAACTGTAAAAGTGGTTTCTGCTTTGGATGTTGAAGTTGTCCCGAGTAGGGGTGGAAAAAAGAAAAAGATGTCTAGAGTTGAGGATGCTGCTGGTGGTCTTGAAGGTATCCAGACTAGGAGTAGAAAAAAGAGAAAGACATGTACAGTTGAAGTTACTAGTGGTGGTGATGAAAGTACCCAAACTAGGAGTGGGAAAAAGAAAAAGAAATCTGCAGTTGAGGTTAGTCCTGGTGGAGATGAAGGTGTCCAGACTAGGAGTGCCAAAAAGAAGAAGAGAGCTATGGGAGGTGAGAGGAGTGCATCAAAAACCAAAAAAGACATGAAAAGTAAGGGAAAGGGAAAGGGAAAGGCAGTCATAATGGATGACTCCTCTGAAAGTGAAGAACAAAGTGGAAGAGATGACATTGAGGAAGAAACATCTTGGAGGTCCGAAGAACTTAGAACACCTCCAGAGTCTGATGATGAAGCATCCACTAAAGAAGTTTACCCTCAATTTAATGAGGAAGCCAAGTTTGGTAAGGTCAAATTAGAACTTGGGATGGAGTTTCCAACATTATATTCCTTTAAGGAAGCTGTTAAAGAGTATACAATACAATTAGGAAGAGAGATTAGATGGGTTAAAAATGATAAGAAAAGGGTCAGGGCTGTTTGTAAAGAGGATCCTTGTGAATGGACCATATTTTGCAGCTATAACAATTCCCAACACAGTTTCCAAATAAAAACATTCAAGGATGCACATAGTTGTGGAAGAGTGTTCAAAAATAAGCAAGCAACTCAAGCTTGGGTGACAAGGAAACTTGTTAAAAAGTTGAGGAAGGTGAAACACATGAGACATAGTGAGATGGTTGACTTCTTTAAAAGCAAATATGGTGTGCATCTAGAGGATACAAAAGTCTGGAGAGCTAAGAAAGCTGCAAAAGGTATTATCCAAGGAAGTGAAAAGGAACAGTATGCCAAATTATGGGATTACTGTGCAGAACTTTTGAAATGGAACCCAGGATCAATAGTGAAAATGGAAACTATTCCCCAACTTGATGGTCCACCTGAGTTTCGAAGGATCTATATATGTCTTGATGGATGTAAAAAGGGTTTCAAAGCTGGTTGTAGGCCTTTAATTGGTCTTGATGGTGCTTTTCTAAAGGGTTATTATGGTGGCCAACTGTTATCAGCAGTGGCTCAAGATGCAAACAACCACATTTGGGTAATAGCTTATGCAGTGGTTGATATTGAGAACAAAGAAAATTGGAAATGGTTTTTGACTCACCTGCATGATGATATTGGTGATTACAATCAAAATAAATGGAGTTTTATTTCTGATATGCAAAAGGTAAACAATCTGCATGACTTCCATGAAATACTTGTATATGTTTACTGATAGGTAGATGATAACTTCGAGAGGACTAATTTGCAAGATTTTTAATTTATCAGGGACTAATTGGACATTATTTGTTTGCTAGGGTATCAAACAGGCAATACAGGAGGTTATGCCTGGAGCCCCTCACAGATACTGTGTATGGCATATATGGCAGAACTTTTCTAAGCAGTGGAAGGGCAAGGAACTCAGATCTCTATTGTGGAAATCTGCTAGAGCAACAACTGCAAGTGAGTTCCATAGACATATGAATACCTTAAGGATTACAAATGCAAGAGCATATGAATATTTGACTGAAAAACCTAAAGAGTCATGGACCAAAGCATATTTTGATACTTGGTGTAAGGTTGACAACATATGTAACAACAACTGCGAGGTATTTAATGCTAAAATTTTAGTAGCAAGGGACAAGTCTATTTTAAGTATGCTTGAGGAGATCAGGGTGGTGATTTTCAACAGTATTACTACAAATAAGCTTAAACTTGCAAGGCATGCTGGTCACCTTCCACCAATACAACAAAGTAGATTAGAGAAGGAGAAAAGAGAAAGTAATAAATGGAGGGCAACTTGGTCAGGTAATTTAGTTTTTGTACTTTTTTTCTTAAGTTGATGAGTGCTGCAACTTACTTCTAGATTTGGCTAATCATATATTTGTAGGAGATGATGATGGTAATAAATTTGAAGTCCAGGGGTTGTCAACTAAGGTTGCTGTTAATATTGGCACACAATCATGCACCTGCAGGTTCTGGGCACTAATAGGTTTAGCCCTTAATCATTTATCTTATTTGTTAATGTGTTCAATAAGTAATATGGTTAAGTATGTTAATATTATTATAAATTTCAGGTATGCCTTGTATGCATGCAATTGCTGCAATTGCATATAAACATGAACGCCCTGAAGACCATTGTCATGCTTGGCTGACAATGGCTTCTTATCAGGAAACGTACAAAAATCATATTGAGGCATTGCCAGGGAAGGAATACTGGGATACTACTGACCACATCCCACCAGTTCCACCTAAAATGACAAAGAGAATTGGAAGGCCAAAAAAGCAAAGGAAGAAAGACCAAAATGAACACACAAGCAATCCTTACAAGTTAAAAAGAAAGTTAAAGGAGTTTAATTGTAGGGTATGTGGACAGCCTAACCATAACAAGCAAACGTGTCCTGTTGCTAAGCAGCAAAGGTTGGAACAGTTGCAATCCCAACAAGTGCATTCAGCTGGTGATGCAGTACTTGGTGTTGGATCACATGGTGGACCTAGTTCTGGAGCTGCAGGGCAAAGTGTTGGCCATGCTCCTACACATGCTGGATCTAGTTTTGGAACTGCAATGTCAACTGTTGGGCCTGCTGATTTACATTCTACAGCTGCTAAGCAAGGTGTTAGGCCTGTTGAGGTACCTTCTGGAGCTGGAGAGCAAGGTGTTGGGCCTGCTGATGTACCTTCTGGAGCTGGAGAGCAAGGTGTTGGGTCTGCTGATGTACCTTCTGGAGCTGGAGAGCAAGGTGTTGGGTCTGCTCATGTACCTTCTGGAGCTGGACATCAAGGTGTTGGGCCTCCTGATGTAAGCTTTGGGCCTGCTCAGCAAACTATTGGGCCAGTTGATGTACATCCTGCAGCTGCTGTACAAAGTGAAGGGCCTATACATGATGAGATGGAAATCTCTCAATCCCAACCACCACCACCTGAAGTTGAGTCTCCAAAGAAACATGAGGAGTTTGGTAGGCCTAAGTTACCCATCAAAAAAGCAAGTGTAACACACTCAAGTTCAGAAGAAAAAGACATTAAAGGGTCATCTCCACTACCAACACAACCAGCTGCACATGTTGAAGATGATGTTAAGGCTACAAAGTTTATGCCAATCCCAAATTTAAGGGGTTCAACCTCTTAATGTAATAGAACTAGTCAAAGTAGTTATTGTGATCTTCTTCTTTTTTTTTAATGTAAATCATCTACGAATGGTGTTTACTTTTGTTATGGGTGTTTATGACTGATTATTATGATCAAATCCAATTACCTTGTATATTCATGCTTTAATGTTAATTTTATCATTTTGTCAAATTCAATTAACTTTTATATTCAATGTATTCATCTTTTCCATTCTTATACTATAATAATACAAAGATGTGACAAAATGGACAAAATGGATAACATTGCATTACATTCCATAAATTTCAAGTACAATATAGTAACTTCATTACATTCACCAAAATAAGATGACTTGTACATTAAACAAATCACTAAAGGGGCAAACTAGTACACAATTATCACCTTGCAAATGGGTGGGTCATCCACCACATACACCTTTCAACCTAATTTCTTACAAAATCCCAACCAAAATGACAAATTATCAACCCACACAAAAAAATGACTATCAAACTCAGTTTCCTAATTTCAAAATCCAAGGTCTTAATCTCCTTTGCTAGATTCTTCAACAATTTTTTGTCCTCATTGTCACCAACACCCACTTGCATGGTAGATGTAGCTTCAAAACCAGCATCAAAAGTATTTTCTAGAACAGCATCATCATGATACCAGAGGAAGAATCCACATCTTTCTTCCACCTAAAAATAAACATCTTATACAAGTTAACAACTATAGAGATGAAGCACAATCATGGTAAACTTCAAATATTTTGTAATAAATATCCACTAACCTTCATTTTTGGACAACTAAAGAATAATTTTCCAGGATTTCTATCTGAACCAGAAACCCTTATCACAGCCTTGTGTTTGCAATAACATTTTACATGTTCGCTTCCTTTCTTACCAGCTTGCAAGGTTCCAGAACTCCAGCTCCGAATTGGCTTCTTATCCTTGTCCATTCCACTGGTAATCATAGAAATAGAAGAAGAATACTTAACCAATTTCACGAATTTATGAAGTTTCAATTTAGAGAAGATGTTGTTACTGTTCTAAACCTAATAATGTATTCTGAACGGAGTGAAGAAGATGACATCCTTTTCAGCATTTTTAGCCTCTGTAACAGCTACTATAAATTGCCCAACAAAACGACGTCATTTCATTAACTTACGTGGCCCTTTACATGGTATTTAACGACCCACATCAGCACTTAACGTTCCAACTCAGCACGTCGTCAGGCCAAAGTTGACGGAGGGACTAATTTGCATGACGGAAGAAAGAGTTAAGAACTAAATGATGACTTTTTTTAAGTTGGGGACCAATTTGTAAGGTCATAACTAAGTTAAGGACTAATTTGACCCTTTACTCTAAAAATATACAAAGAACATTTCCCTTATTGGTGTAAGTTCTTCCGTACAAGCAATGTGGTCTACGTACCTTTTTGTCCTTTTGATAACTTTAAAGCAGTTTTGTTGTGTGAAATACATGCAGCATGCTATGTGCAGTTTGGACGTCAACTACGGGAGTTTCGAAGTGCTTCTATGAAACTTAATTAGATTTATGAGATGACTTATTGTTTTTATAAGTTTTTTTAATTTATTTTAATAAATTTAATAAATAAAATTTATGATATAAGTTATCATGCAATTAAAACTTATTAAACACGTATTTGATTAACTTACTTACCGAAAGATACCTTATATATATATAACGAGTTTCTTTCAACTTATCTTCAATTACGAAAAATGGAAGCAAAATAGAACACGTGTTGTTCATCTCCTCAGAAGAATCATGTCACTTATGCCGGTTTGATTTAACCTTGAAAAATTAATTAGGCTTTTTCACTACTGTGGTGCAGATTGAAAATAATTTCATGCATAAGTTAGTAACAATATTTGATGACGTATAAATTTATATATTATATGTGTAAGTATAACAAATACATCACATAATAGATTAAATGTATTTTATTATGCTGGTGAAATTTTAAATATTCTAATAAGTTAGAGATGTGGTGCATTTAATTCTAATAAGTTAGAAATATTCTAATTTTATATAATATTTTAAAATAATAAAAATATTTTGATAATTTTAAAAACAGAGGTAATTCTGAAGCGGAGACGGACGATATCAGTTTTAAATTTTTCCTGTAAAAATTGGAAAGGGTTCGAATTTGTTTCCACTCCTAAATGTAATGTAATTTTTTAATGTGAGGCTGGTCGCTTATAGTACTGATTCACCTCTTGGTTTTATAACAGGTAAACACTTGTTATTAATTATACCCTTAATCTCTATTGGAATATGATAAAAACGAGTAACATGAGCCCCATTAATCATTACAAATATTCCACTTTTAGGAAGGGATTTGCATTTCGTCACAACTCTAAATATATATATATATGTTCAGTCACCGATTTGATTTGAAAAGTAAGTTTCTAACAAGCCAATTCTGAAGTAAATTAAACCTTAGATCCTCCATGGACATGAAGATGCAATAGCAACATTGTAATAGAGTCAACAATGAAAGGGTTAAAGGAAATATAATCCATAAAGAATAAAACTTGTAATACAAGTCATATTCTCAAAATCTAAATTCAAAATATACTCATTTTTTGAATTGATCAAAGTTTGTAAGCCTTCATGGTGAGAAAAACGCAAAATGTAGAAAAAGAAGTGAAAGACAAGAGAATAATTCCAAAACCCAAAACAGTAGAGTATGTATACCTTCGTTTCGTGCCTAATATAATCATATGTTACGCTTAAGTGGCTCTTAATCTTCACTAAATGCAGTTGGGCATAAAATTAAGTATAAATTTATTTAAAAATCTAATAAAGTTCAATCATTATTTTTTGTTTGTATAAAACAAAAATAACGAAGTTTAAATCTAAAATTTCCTACTAATTGATTCACCTTAGTAGGCTTTATAAGATTCAATAATATAAAACTTAGTTTAAATACCATAAAAATAAATAAGTTTAATTTTAATATATTATTATTTTGTGTTTGTATGAGATATTGAGATATTGTAAGGAAAAAAGTAATTTTTAAAAAAATTTAAAATTTTAAAAATTGAAATATTTTATAAAAAATTTTAAATTTTATAAATTTTAAAAAAATATTATAATAAATTAAAATATATAAAATTTAAAATTTCTTAAAATCTTCTAATTCATTTTTATAAATAATTGTTATCTTTCTGTTAATTTCTCTCTTATCGTTTTATTTTTACGTTGCTTTCTAATATTTTTTGTTGTTATCTCATATTTTTCCTTCTTACTACTAGATACACAATATTTTAACTATTAAATAATATAATTATATTTTATAATTATTTTTAATTATTTATATTTGTTGAATTATCATTTTTTAAAATATATTGTACAGTAAAAATATTTATATATCCAAATTATTCTATTAAAAAAAGAATAGGAATAAGATTAAGAAGAACATATCAATATTTAAATATAAAATTTTATATATAATGAAAATTAAATTATTTAATTTAAATAAAAAATTTAAAATTTTTAAAATTTATCATCTAAATAAAGAATTTTAAATATTAAAAATTTAAATTATTTTATCTAAATAAAATATTTTTAAAATAAAAATATTTAAATTTTTAAATATTTTAAAATTTTTAAAATATTAAAATACTTTATCCAAACATAAGGTTAATATAAATATTTTTATACTATTAATTAATAATAAATTATGGTAGATATTATTTTTTAATAATATTTCAATTCATAATAATTGGATATAAGGTAAAGAACTTTTATAGTATCAGTATATTTTATTTTAATTTAAAATAAATTTATTTTAAATAAACTAAAAATGCGATATTTAAAGTAAGAAAATGATTGATTAATAATACTTCTTTTTTCTTTTCAAATTTATTTAAGTAGCTTTACATAAGACTAGACCTCTTTTGTGGTTGTTGCTGCTTCTTTTCAACCCGTATCCACCTATGGTTCAGCTTTTCCATCCGTTCATCACACACCTAAGGCAGCAACGATAGATTTTCTGTCATGAATGAAAATTACAAATGCTTTTATACTGTATATTATTGAGAGGTCACCCTTTTTTCTTAAACCGGTGTAGTGTTATTTTTTCTTTTTAATAATTTAATTTTTAAAATTGTGTAATTTGTAAGCCCATGATTTCTTAGTAAGAATGAACAACGTTTGCATACGTATTAAAATTAAATTCTAATGTAAACACATTTGCACCAAGAGGTTTTTAAGCTTAAAGTTGGTGAACATAAATAGTAAAATAATTTGCAGCATGATGCAGGAGTTGAACTCTGATGGACAAAATGGCAAGTCAAATATCAGGGATTGAAATTTTGTGAGTTGCATTGGAATTCTTATATTTCAATGATTTAGGTATGATGAGCTTATTTTATAGTGCATCAATATTGTTGCCCCCTCACTATATCAATGCATGCATGAGACTTATGAGACGTGTCCCCTCACTATAGTTCTCATATATTATAATCCATCACAAATTACAGCAAATCATTCAACAAGTCTAATCTAGAACTAGATTAAATACTTCAGAAATTCAGAGTTCAAATGCATGTTTGCATGGTGGCTTTATCTAGTGAATTTGTTATCAGATTTAGTTACTATGTTAGGTGCTTGTATATGCTTGGATTGTGTGCTTATATTATAATCTTTGCTTAAACTCTCGGGTGTCATGGATTGAGTAATTTGACTTTGAAATTTGATATCATGACAGAAAATGAATCTAAATAAAATTGTCGAGGAGTTGAATCGTGCTAAATTGGATTAAATACCCCATATTCAGAATCATATCTTGCATATAATAAATGTAGGGAATCATAAAATATTGTTGACCTAAAAATATATATATCTATTACTTTTCAATTGCGTTATCTACACATAACTGTCCTCATAGATCAATTTTTTTCATAGGTTTAATTAATCCTTGCATGTAAATTGAGTTAATCAAAAGATATATTATGTTAACTTACACCATCGATTTTGATAGGAATGGTAATTAGTAAATGTTAGTTAACTAAGTATTAGTTCGTCAATGGCAATGGATTTTATTTTGTAAATAGAGTTAATAGCAAAAATAGGAAGGGGGAACTAAATACATACATGTAAAATTTCAAGGAATTCACTTTCTTCCATGATTCTTTTGGTCTCTTCATTACTGGGATGTCAATAATTTTTCCTTCAATTTTATTTGTATTTCCTTCATTGATCTTCCTTTTCCACAATGTTCTTATTCAATGTTGCAGCCTGCTAATATTTGAAGATGAACTCTTCCTGCAGCTGGACCAATATTCAGCTACCAACTTAGAGAATGAAGAGTTGGTGTCCATTAGCTTTGAAGGCTCATCATATTCCACCAGTTTTCCTATAGTAACCAGCAAAAAAATATGAACAAGAGAACTAGAGAAGAGTGATATATCCTATAAGAAGATAAAATGACAAGATCAAGAATGAGGGTACCATAAGACAGGACCATGACCATGTCACTATCTATAACAGTTGGAACTCTGTGAGCCACGGTTATAACTGTGCATTCTGCAAATTCTTGTCTAATTATTTGTTGTAGAATGGCATCTGTGGCAGAGTCAATGGAGGCAGTAGCTTCATCCAGAACAAGAATTCTGTTCCTCTTAAGTAGTACTCTTCCAAGACAAAACAATTGGCGTTGTCCCAAGCTCCAATTTCCACCTTCATCACTCACTGTAAAACTTATCAGAATTAGACTTGTATAGCTAATTTGCTCCAAATTTTTCAAAATAAGAAAACTTTAAAAGGACAACATGTAGGTTCAATGGTTTTGTGAAAGGACTTGTTTAGTGGTCAGAATAAAGATCATAGGATAGGATAAGTTATCATATCGTTTTAATTGCAAGTAAATAGGATACAATAAGCTTATCCTATCCTATTCATTAATAGAGTAAAGTTGCAAAAGATTGTTGTTGAAGACTGCTGAGAGAATTGGCAGGAAGATACTTATAATCAGATTTGTAGCTTCAAGTTCGCCAAGTTTACTCACCGGAAGAGTCTAAGAGATTGGGTAGACGGCTGATAGTTTCCTTAAGTTGACACTTTTCTAAAGCCTACATACAAATTAAATATAATCAAACTTATGCTTTTTGAAAAGCTCATGTAGAAGATAAAGATATTAATAAAAATGTAACATATTTTCAACTATGAGGCTAGTTCATGCACCATCCATATATCATCATCTGAGTACAGGCCTAGAGGATCCAAGTTGGTTCTAATGCTGCCCTTGAAAAGTGTTGGTTCTTGAGGGATGATGCTTAGTTTCATTCTCAAATCCTTCAACCCCAATGAGCATATGTTAATCCCATCTATAAAAATATCACCTTTTGAAGGCTCAACTAAACGAAACAAAGCACTTATAAGGGTAGTTTTTCCACTTCCAGTCCTTCCTACAACTCCCACTCTACTTCCTTCTTTAAATGTACAAGTGATACCCTTAAGCACTAATGGAGCATTTGGACGATATCTAATCTGAAATCAAAGTAGAAAAAACAACCATCAGATATAAATTCATCTGTCTGATTGACAGTAATAAAATGAAAAAATAAAATAAAAATGGAAGACAAGGATGCAACTTTACCTCTAAGGCTTGAAGATCAATCCTACCCTTGGAAGGCCATGAAGATGGAGGCCGGTTATCCTCCACAATGGCAGGAGGCTCTGCTGGTATGTGAATGAATTGTTTGATTCTTTCAATAGAGATAATGTAGTTTAACAAGTTGCAATACCATCTTGTCCAAAATATTTGGGCTCCTGTCAAGGTGAAAGCATAAGAAAGAGACAGTCCCACAAGACCTGCAGAGAATTGCCAAGGATTATTAGCTTGTTAATAGCATGGACAAAGTCTTACCATGGTAACATTTTATGTAATATTACCTGGGGATACATATCCCTGAGGAGCTAGAATAAGTAGCAAAGCTGCAGTGATGACTGTCAAATTTTGAAGTGCTTCAATCCTTAAAACTAACCATTCCATGGCCACATTAGAATGAAAGAACAGTTTTGCGTCTGTGTCCACAAGCTTCAAGTAATTTTTGAAAAATCTGTCTACCATGTTAAACGCTCTTACAGTAACCACACCAAGCGATGTCTCAGCTGCAAAATTCATGACTGGAGCCTTTGTGGTTCCATTGATCCTTATTATTTCCCTTGCTGAGGCTTGATAATATTCCTTTTAGGAAAAAAAAATTTAAGAAATTGTTAGTTTTATCATCTAAGCAGGGTTGGAAAATGGAAAATCAAGACAAAATTGGAGCCGTTTGGCTTGAGAAAACATTGTTTGTTTTCACTTTTACTTACCAAAAATATTACCTTGCTTTCACTTGTTTTTGTTTTCAGAAGTTTGTATAGAAACCAGGAAACAAAGTGAAAATAAGGTGACATTTTTACAAATAAAAGTGAAAGCAGAAAACGTTTTCACTAACCAAACATCACCTCAGATAGGGATAAACCTGAACATATTTCGATGCTATCATTGCAGGAACAGCAACAATGAGAACTTGCCATGTTACTGAAACCATTATACATATTATTACCACAATTTCAATTGCTACAGATGCTACAAAAGTGATGGAATAAGGTATGTCAAAGTCCAAAATACTTAAATCTGATGAAGCCTGCCAGAGAGAAAAGAAATAATCAAAACATTGGACATGATTAAATAGCAATGAACAAACAAGGAAATTATTTACATTTTTCCCCTCTAGGAATGAAATCTTACTCGGGTTAAAATCCTTCCTACAGGGGTTGAGTCAAAGAACAGCATAGGAGCATTGAAGATTGATGTAGTGAAACTTGTAAAGAAGGCTTTAGAAGCTTTTAATCCCAGAAGTGCAGTCAAGTGAGACCTTAGATGTACAAACGCTGCACTACCAAATGAAATTAACGAGTAAACTCCAATCAACATGGCACTAGTCATTTTTGGAATTTCAATGGCTAAAGCAAGCCAAAACGTTGATGCAGCCTGCAAAGAAATAAAAGCAGATTGTGCCAACATGATCCAACACAGCATGAATGACCCTTTGGAAAATGAAATATAATCCAAGAATGGTTTCCAGCCAACATCACCAATCTCTTTTTCTTCTTCTTGAGTAAGCTGAACTCCAAGTTGACCCTTGGTAGAAATCTCCCCCTCACTTTGATTTTTACTGAGATAAAAACCTTGAGACTCTTTTGAATGAGCCATAATCTCATTTTCAGAATCTCTTCTGTTTTCATTATTTTGATCCGACTCATTAATTGCTTCTTTGTGTGCACTCACAAGTTGTTCAAAGGCTGTCCCAGCTGTCAGGAGATTCTCATAGTTACCTGATTGAGTAACTTTTCCACCCTCCATTACCTATAATTTTTGTTATAACTTTTCATGTTAATTATATTCTAATGTAAAGTAACAGACTTCCAAATTAGATACTTTACCAGAATTTTATCAACTTCTGAGAGAAACTCCACTTGATGAGTCACTAGGATGACTGTTTTCTCTCTTAGAGCAGTCATGACACATTCCTGTAATTTTGTAAATGCAGTTAGTTTAATTCACCAAAATGAGGAGTTGCGGGAAATAGCTTTATTACAACAAGAAATGTTAGCAACATGCTGTTCGGCATATTCATTGTGATTGGTCATTATTTTAGAAAGTTCAAGCAATTTTTAGAAAGTGATCAATTTACGAGGCACGTTTTTTGACAGTTAAAATAACTGAATTATCACAAAGAATATAATGAATAGTGCGTTCAAAAGAGTGTGTTGCTAGTATTCCTCTTGTTATAATTAACAAGATAAAAGTGATATTTTCTTACGTTGAACAGAATAGCAGCAGTGTGAGCATCAACTGCACTGAAAGGGTCATCAAGAAGATAGATGTCAGCATCATTGTAGACCGCCCGAGCTAGTTGAATCCTTTGCTTCTGTCCTCCACTCATGTTAATCCCTCGCTGACCTATTTCTGTAAGATCACCATGGCTAAAATCATTAATATCTTTGTCTAAAGCACAAACTTTGATGGCATTCTCATATCTTGCTTTGTCCATTGGCTTTCCAAAGAGTATGTTATCTCGAACTGTCCCACTTTGTATCCAAGAAATTTGAGAAACATAAGCTATGGTGCCACATACATTAACCTGTTTTCCATTTTGGTGAAATTTCACGGAGAAAAGTGTTAGATACTAAGATTATAGATCTAAATTTGGCATGACATTAAACTAAACTTATTTGGTTAATAACTCACTGTTCCTGAAATCTTGGGAATCTCTCTAAGTATTGCATGCAAAAGAGATGATTTTCCAGCTCCAACTGGCCCACAAACTGCTATCTTCTGTCCCCATTTGATTTCTAAATTCACATCTCTTAAAGTTGGGGACATTGATTCATGATCCCAAATGAAGTTGCCAGCTTGGATTTCAATTGCATTAGCTGAACTTCGTTTTATATTTCTTCCATTACCATCGATATCTAACTCTTCATCAAGCAAAACGGTATTGAGTCGATCAAATGAAACCTTAACTTGGATCATAATAGATAGAGCCTCTGGAATCATTCTAACAGGTTCTCCCAAGTTCCTCAATGTTGCAAGAACTGTGAAAATGGTCCCAGCATTCAATGGGGCACTTTTGAAAACTGCACATCCAACGAAAACAACAGCAGATACGACTGTAGGAGACATCCAATAAAGAAATGACCCAGTAGCTTTCATGATCTGTGCCTTAGAAAGCCATATAAACTCTTCTGCACGTAGGGACTCAACCAAGTTCTTGAACTTGTCCTCCCAAGACTGTAACTTAATAATCTTCATGCTATTTAGAATTTCTGAAGTTGATCTAAGTCGCTCATCCTGTGCAACCATGAACTTCGACTGACAAGTTTGCAGGATCTTGGCAAATGGTATATTAAGAAGTCCACAAATGAGAAGAGGGACTAAACCAGCAAGAGCACCGACACCCACAACACCAAAAAGAATACCAATAGAAAGAACAAGTTGCAATGCAGAAGACCATGTTATATGAAACCACCATGGAAATTCTCCCATTCTATATGCATCAACTGCAATATAATTCACAATTTCACCTGTTGCGTGCCTTCTCCTTGCTGTGCTTGAAAGCTTTAACTGTTTCTGGTACACTGCCACCATCAGAGCTGATCTCATTTTCAAGCCTGACCTCCTGGAATCAAAGAACCAATGTCTCTGGGACAGAGACTCAACCACTTTGGAGAGAACAAGAAAACCAACTATGGAAAGACCTTCTTTGAGATCTGTATCTGTGCTATTTGAGTAGTTTACAAAAGCATAGAGTATTAAAGGAGAAACTGCAACAGCAATGGTTCTGAGTAATGCATAAAATGCTATCAACATGTTCTCTTTGAAGTGAGTTGTAACAATAGACCAAAGAGCAAAGTTTTTGGTATTGTTTTTGCTCCTCTCTCTTACAAGGGATTCCCATGCATGCATAAAATTTTTGTAGGCCGAGTCTGCTTCATCTTCAGAAAGAAGAGAAGGGATGTCTTCAAGAGCTAGTGTCTTTGAGTAACCTAAACTGAGTAAGGAGTTAACCCAAGAGAAAGTGAGCTTGCTGAGAAAGGGAGCATGGCCTAGACTTGTTTGTTTAGCTTCAACTTTCTGAGCCAACAGTGGCTCAGATAAACTATCTTGCTCACTTTGAGTGACAAAGTAACCAAGATTTTGTAAGGCACAGAAGAGAAGAAGGAAATGCACAAGCCATTGTGCAATATAAAAAATTTCAATTGCATGCTCTTTGAACAGAATCTCAATGTTGAGAGCTGAAACCAGTACACAGGAACAAGTCCACCAAACAGTGTTCAGAATTTTGATCCATTCATGTCTCTGAACAAGCAAAGAAAGTGCCAAAGAAGTCCAAACGAATCCTCTGATTAAACAAGCTAACCAGCCCAGCTGCTTAGAGTTATCAGCTTTAGCTATGAGATTCCACAATCCAATACAGTAAAATGTAATGCTAATAACAGCACAACAGATAGAGACAAGGAGGAAAATCCAGTTTTTTCTGCGCCTACCACTTGTAAAATTTCTTCTGATTCCACTGATAAACAAAGATATGAAGAACACAGAGCCAAAAAGTAGATTTATGATTTCTATTGTGCTCCTCTGAGAACAAAAAGAAGTGAAATCAAAATCCTTCAGACAAATCCATGAGAAATCACCTGCATATCCATTCAAGAGAAATCATCAAAGTTTGTATCAATATTTTTACATGCAATAATTCAAAAAATTGGAAAGGTTAATAAGAAACTGTCCATGAAAATCAAGAACCAAAGCCAACTAACTATATGAAAGAAATGAGATGAAAATATTATCTGCATGAAAAAGGTGCTTCCAAGGTCTATCTTTACTGCATATAAAATAAGAGTGCAGAAAAGCAAGAAACCAATACATGGTATAGCAAAAGCAAATTGTTCTCCTATAACTAACATAAGTGCACCAACTTGCACACCCTCACAAGAGAAAACAAGAATCCATGTCAAGTGTACCATAATCATACCTATTATATTCTCAAAGAAAGCCATTTTTGGAGCTTGAAATTGAATCATTGAGCTTCTGTTCTAGCAGAGAAGCCTCTTGATAATAGTACAAATTCTTTGAAAAAAAAACAACTCACCGAGCAACCTGTAACCTGGCTTTTATACCTAGGGAATTGAAGACAGAAGCATTCTCAGATAAAAGTATTATTAATACGCAATTGTAGTAACTTTTAATAAAAAATATTTATTGACTATTTAATAGAATATTTCCCGCCTTAATTATATTGTTCATGTTTGGCGTTACATTAAATAGATGCATATCCTCTTGAATGTGTGATGGCATTTTATAAGAATACTTTATATTTGACTCATGGTAGTGTAATAGCAGTTTTAATTAGTCTTTCTTCCATGCCCTCTTCTTTTCATATTATTATATTTTATGACCCCACAAGATTGGTGTTGCCAAGACGAACCATGAAGCTGGACATAATAGACCTATTTTGTTGTAGTCCTTGTAACATTTCTTTCATTAGAGGCAAAAAGATAAGTAGACCCGTGAACAATTTGTGTTATCTCTAATTTGATGGAGGGAAGATTTAAAATTAATTTAGAACAAATTAACCAAAATAAAAGAAAAATTATTGTTTAGATGAAATAATATTCGAAAATAACGAGTAGTGTTGATGATGAAGTCTTTGTCTTCTAATGTGGATAAAATACAGATAATAGATTGAGATGTTCATATGATATGCGTCCACAGCAGTTTAATTTGGAATATAGAGTCGTGGATAAATTTGCTTTTACAAATATTCCAAATCTTGTACAGGGAAATTTTTTTGACAAGATGATAATTTATTCCTTTTATATTGATTACATCATAGCATATGTTATATATACGTCAAAACATCTTTTCCCCTATGTTATCATTTTTTCGTGTGTGTGAAAAATCCTCCGGCAAATATACTGATTTCATGAATAAAAATATATTAATGTCTATATAGACATCGATAGTAATATTAAATATTTACAAATATATATATATATATATATATATAAATAATATTTTAGTTTTATAACTTTTATTTGTTTTGGACGTAGTTTAGACGATCATAAATTTTAAGTTTTGAAATCTTTTAAAATTTAATATCAAGATTTTCAGTTTTGTGATTTTTTTTAAATTTTGATTTTAAACCACAATTTGTTCTTATTTTCTTATTCTAATTTCTGGTTAAGATAAATAGCACAGTAGGTGATAGCAATAAAATCATGGTGGAAGGGAAAACAAGCACCGATATAAAAGTAATGATGATGAACTTTAACGGTGATAATGATAGGTAATAATAATTGTAGTAAATAGAGAAGTATGGTGATAATGGTAACTTCAACTAAGTAGGGGATTAATGTAACGATGGAAAGGTGAAAATAAAAGTATAATAGATTAATAATATTGATAATAATGATGATGGTTAGATAGTAATAAGTTAAAAATAATAATATAAATATAATAAAAATTATTATAATAAAAATTATAATAATAATAATAATAGTTTTTATTTATTAATGATAGTAATAATAATATTATTGGTAATGTATACTTAAAAAATATAAGGAAAAGGAAATGGATGCGAGAGTATTACCATAATAGTTGATCACCAATAATAATAATAATAACAGTATTAAATGAAACATAGTGATAATTATGAATTTTTATGTTTTGATTTTTAAATTAAATTTAAAAATAAAATATATTTAATTAAAATGGTTGAGTTAATTTTTAATTTATTTTTAAAATAATTTTAACTTTTAAAATAAATAAAAAATATTATTATTAAAATTTTAAAATTATTTTATTTTTTATTCTAAATCTATCATTTAGAACATAGAAATTATAGTTTTATTATAACTATTATTATTATTTCCATTATCATCAAATTAATATTATTATCACATTATTATTAGTATACTAATAATTTATTTTAAATTATTTATTTTAATAAAAAATAGAATAAAATAAATTATCCTGTTTTAATAATAATTTTTAAAAATTTAAAACTAAATTATTTTAAATTTTAAAAAATTTTAAGGCCAAAAATTAAAAATACCGGAAATGGAATATGTTTTCTGCTTTAAATTTGAAAATGGAACATTTTCAATGAAAATAAAATTAAAAATAATTTTTAAATATTTTTCTTAATTTTTTAAATTATAAAATTTTAATTTAATTGTAAAAATAAATCATTCAACTCTCATTTTTTAAAAGTATATAATAAATATCATTTCATCGATGTTATTATCAATTAATTATTTTCATCACCATAATTATTGGAGATTTTCATATATTATATATTTATTTTTTATTTTTATATAAATAAATTTTAAATAATAAATTTAAAAATTAATTATTTTTATAATTTAAATTTTTATTCAACAAATAATATTTTATTTTAAAAAATAAAATAATATAATAATTACATTAAATATAATATATTAAAATAATAATTCAAAATATAAATTTTGTGAAAATATAAAAAATAAATATATTAAAATAATAATATTAAACTTAGAAAAATAAATAGATAAATAGAAATTAAATTCTAAAAATATTAATATTATAAAAAATATTTTAACTACAAGCTAAAAAATTTAAAGGATATTTAAAATAATTTTTAAAAAAAATATTAGTAACGATTAAAGAAAATTACATTATCAAATAAGCTTAAAACGGTATGATAAAAGAATTTTAATTTGATATTCACATATATCAAAATGGAATATATTGGATAGAAAAGGAAAAAATAAAAAAATAAAAATATAATATAATATAAAATATATAACGTGATAAGATGATAAATATAAAAAAATTAAAATGTATTAGAATATAAATAGTATTAAAATGTATAATTATTTTTTAATAAAATTTTTAACAAATAATTTTGAGTTTCAACTGATTAAAATGATTTCATACACCTTTATTTATTTGTTAAATAAAAATAAATCAGAGACAAATTAATTTAATTTAATTTGTTAAATAAAAATAAATTAGAGACAAATTAATTTAACCTTATAAAAGGGGCACAATAATTGTGGTTAATCACCAATGCCATGAGAATCGTGTGTTTCTAGTGCAGCACACGTCACAACACGGTTGAAAATGAAAAGCCACCAGAATGAGTTCTGTGCGGATATCATGCATCAGTGTCCAGCACGGAAATTCTAACCAACATTATCATTTAGATTCAACAATATTATATTCATTATTACTATCCATCCAAATCTATTATTATCTAACAACTTACATCACATATAAATAAATACATGATAATTTTTTTAATTTGAAAAAAGAAAAAACTTATGAATGGTAAGAGTTTGATTTATAATATATGGTACAGAAAATACGAATGAATTATAAAAGATGTATTTTGTCTGTACTTTATGCATTCGTACTATCATATTCATACGTACATACGCCTTATTACTAAGGAAATCCAGGCGAATCTTCCATGTGTAAAAAGGTATATAACAAAACAAAAATAATAGAACGGCCAAAGAGGCCAAAGATTGATGGTATCTCCCTTTGGTTCTACACTGCAAGCATTTTGTGTTTGTTACATTAGATAAGAACAAGAATTTTTCATTGAATGAATGGTCTAACAAATTAAGGTGGTGTTTGATTTTAGAAAATATTTTTTATTTTTATAATTTTGTATAAAAAATAAGGAAAATAAAAAAATATTTTTTTTATTTTTTAGTATAAACTTTTAAAAATAAAAAATAGAATAAAAATAAAATAATATTTTTATAAATAAAAATATTTTTTAAAAGTAAACCAGACATAAACTAGTGATTTCATTCTCATCAAAAGCTCAATAAATATTCATCATTATAACTAAATACTATAATATTAATTTTATAATTAATATTATTTAATAATCCAAAGTTATTCTAAGTCTCTCAAGTAGAGTGTGGAGTTTAATAATATCCCAGGTTCCCCTTACACTGTTCAAGTTATTATAGGCGAAAACTTTGCAAGACACAGTTATATCCATGGTGATGGAAAGCTTTTGGCAAAAAAAAAAATGTTGTTCAAATCTCAAAAATAGTTATCATAGTTAAATTTTGTGTGATTTTTTCTGCTTTAAAATTAATTTAATTTTAATATATTATTAATATAAAAATGTATACTTATATATATATAGTTAATGATTTATTTCTATGTTATTTAATTAATTTGATGTCTTAAATTATTGAATTCTTTAAATAAAGTATTGTTGCAAAATTAAACAACAACAAAATGTGATAACGTGATATTAAAATCAAATACATTTTTTTAAAAAAAATTAAAAAGGATGCTAAAAATAAAACAATTCAGGCCTGAATACAAATGCTACACCTAGCCACAGCCATTTTCCTGAAACTTGGTCATTATATATATATATTTACGGAAAAATATATAGTTACTTTCATATCTGTTTGTTCGCACTTTTATTTTTTGACTAAGATCTAAAATTTGGCATTTTATAATAATTTATTTTATATATTAACAAATATAATAAATTTGTTTAGTTATTTAATTTTTTAACATATACTTAATAATACATAATTAAAGTTTATATAAACTAAATTTTATATTAAAATTGATAATATTAAATATTAAAAATAATAAAAAATTATTATTTAGTAATTTTTATTATATATTATAAAATATATTAAAAATATTAATTATCAAGTAGTAAAAATTTAGAAATTAAATTAATTTATACAAGATATTGCATTCAAACCTTATTATTTTAATTTATAAATTTTTTTTAATAATACATAATAAAAATTTATTTATATTAAAAATGTAAATCTAATATATTGATGATATTAAATATCATAAATTTTAATAAAAATTTATTATTTAATAATTTTTATTATATATTATTAAATATATTAAAAATTATTAAGTATCATTCATATTATTATTATTATTATTATTATTAATTATATATTGGAAATATTACATTATGAGATATAGAAAGAAAAGACACAGTCCTCACTCCATTATACAAAAGTGGAAAGGGAATTTGAGACTTTGACGCTGGCTGGAATAAATTAAGTATGACAGTATGAGACAAATAAATCTGACTAAGCCAAATACGTATATTGTCCGTTGTTTTTGTTCGTTCTCTCGCAACGCATCTTGCAATATCACCCTAAGTAGCAACTCTTGAAATCACATAAACCTTTCTATATTTCATAATTAATTTTCTTAATTACTATTAATCAATTGTTAATTTAAATTTTTTATATTAGTTATGATATATTTGCCGATAATTTTACAAATTATTTTCTATTAGACAACTTATATGTTCTAATACAATACTATATATTCTGATATCATTCATTAGAAAAATAACAATTTATTCTCTTCTCTTCTTTCATTTTTTTTTAATAGAATTCATCATTATATGATGACAACACACAATCTAGATCTAGTTCATCATTTTTATATTCTAAATCATTAAAATATTGTAATTTATATTTTTAAATAATAATTAAATAATTTATTATTACCTTTTAATATTCCAACAATCTCTCATGCAAATTTATACCAAGTATAGCCAAACCACTAAACATAAAATCAAATGCATATTCAGAAACTAAATAATAACGCACCTCTTTAAACTCTATACTTTTTGTGGTTATATACACACCTTCCCTATAAAAGACACACACTAAAAGGAAAAAAACTTATTAGGCGTTAAGATTATTTTTTGTTACATCCTATAATATTTATCTAACATAAATTAAATTATTAGTGTTAATATTATAAATTTTCATTAATAATAAGGTGTATTCTGCTGAAATATGATATACAAATAATATATATCAATATTTTATGTTAATAAAATTAATAAAGTTGACATTTAATATAATATATTATTAGCATAAACTTATAATATATATATATATATATATTATTAGTTTAATTTTTATTATATAAATATTATGTTAACAAAGCTAAATTGACATTTGATCATTATTACAAAACATTTTATACATTAAAAAATATTAGTTATGAAAGATTAATTATTAGGATATTTTTGTTAGTATATTTTTTATTTTATAAAAGATATATAAATTTTGAAAGTGTGTATTTTTTATAGACAATGAAGAAAACTATATTATAAAGAATACAAGAAAGTACTAAAAAAATAAACAGAATACAAAATGTTTAGAGCACCAGATATATTAATATTTGATATATAAATAATAGTAAATACTAACATTTTATATAGACAAACTTAATTATTATTATAATATCTCATATTGTTAGTATGAATTTATAATATTTCTATTGACAGTTAATTTTTGTTAAAAAATCATATTAATAAATGATAATTCTTTTTAGTGTTATAAAGCACCTTCAAAATAAATTTTCAAATCATTCTTTCACTTCACTCTATTAATTGCAATGTACAATTATTAATGGGTAAAAACACAACGAGCTAGACAAATATAACCAAGCATTTGGCAAAGTTTGACTTAATTTTTGTTGACTGTTTGGGCAAAACAAAGATGCAATTGAACTTGTCATCGCTGGGAGGATTAGATTCATTCAAGATATAAATACTTTCTCTCCAAATGTGATTTTTAATAATAATCCTAACGTCAACAAATTTATACCCAACTCTATCATAGTCAGAAAATAATCATTTCTTATTCAAAGAATGTTTATGTTTTATTAATATCATAGAAACACTCACTTCAAATACTAATTTAGTAACCAGAAAATCTACAACATTTAATATCATTAAAAAAAATTCAGCTACTAAGTGTCATAAAAATTGTATATCTCAAAAAATTTTTAAATGTTATAATTAATTATTATTTTCAAATATTAAAATTAATTATAATTATTAATTTAATTTTAAATAATTAAAAATTATTAATTATTATTTGACTTTCAAATTTAATTTTCGAATTGAGATCTGATGTACCAGAGTAAAATGTGCTTTAGATGTAACAATCCAATCTACTCGTTGAAATTACGCAGTTATCTTACATTTAAAATAATAACGTATTAAATAACTTAATTATACAAATAGTATAAGTTAACTATATAAAAACAGGGTTTTAAATTGTGGAATAATACTGTAATTGTAGCCGCAATATTAAGATTTTTATGGTCTTTATAATCACATTGCACCTGCAATTGTAATTGCAGTAACTGCATTTTATCTGCAATTATCAACAAAATCAAAGATCATGGCATGATCACAACCGCAACTGTGATGACAAATTTTTATTCAAAACATGGTTTGAAGCTTTTCTAGTAAAAATCCAAAAACATTATTAGTATGTTTGGCTAATATAATATAACAAAACACCATGTATGGAGAACTAAGGAGACTAACAAAATAAAGTAACAGATAAATCTGTAATTTGAAGGCATGAAATTTATTTATGCTCCCTTTTGATGATCTCCCTTTTCCACGATGTTATTATTCAATGTTGGTGTCTGCTAATAATTCTTTCTGCAGCTGGACCAATATTCAGTGACCAACTTAGAGAACAAAGAGTTGATTCCCAGAAGTTTTGAAGGCTCATCATATTCCACCAGTTTTCCTATAGTAACCAGCAAAATAAAATGAGGAAGCTAAGAGGAGTAGAGAAAAGTAGCATGTCTAAAAAAGAGTAATACACCAAATTACTCCATCAAAGTAATAAACACCAATCAATTTAGTACCTAAAATTGTAAAAAAATATCATTTTAATCCATGAATTATCAAATATAGGTCATTTTGGTCCTCATCATTGTAATTCTTGAGATAAAAGATGATTGTTGTTTTATAACTTCATGAACTAAAATGGCCATGGTTTAATAATTTTAGGGATTAAAACGATATTTTTGTAATTTTAAGGAACTAAAAGGATTAATTTTAAAGTCTAATTTGATGTATTACTCATCTGAAAAATTGAAAAGAAAAAATAATTAATTTGTGTACCATAAGACAGGACCATGACCATGTCACTGTCTATTACAGTTGGAACTCTGTGAGCCACGGTTATAACTGTGCATTCTGCAAATTCTTGTCTAATCACTCGTTGTAGAATGGCATCTGTTGCAGAGTCAATGGATGCAGTGGCTTCATCTAGAACAAGTATTCTGTTTCTCTTAAGTAGTACTCTTCCAAGACAAAAGAGTTGGCGCTGTCCCAAGCTCCAATTTCCACCTTCATCACTCACTGCAGAACTTGTCAGAATTAGACTTCAATACCAAACTATAAAAGGAAAATGTGTAGTTTCAATGATTATATGCTTTATTTAATGTTGAAAGAGAGAAGTTGTTGCAACTGCTAGGACTAGGAGAATTGCCTTTAAGACTATACCAGAAGAGTCCAAGAGACTTGGTTGCATTCTGATTGTTTCCTTAAGCTGACATTTCTCTAAAGCCTAAATAAATAGATCAGATATAATCAAACATGTGGTTATTGAATGGAAAGCTTTTCAACTATGGAAATAGTTCATTCACCTTCCATATTTCATCATCTGCATATAGGCCTAGAGGGTCCAAATTTGTCCTAATGCTGCCTTTGAAAAGAGTTGGTTCTTGAGGGATGATGCTGAGCTTCATTCTCAAATCCTTCAACCCTATTGAGCATATGTTAATCCCATCTATAAGAATATCACCTCTTGAAGGCTCAACTAACCGAAACAAAGCACTTATAAGTGTACTCTTTCCACTTCCAGTCCTTCCTACAATTCCCACTCTATTTCCTTCTTTAAATGTACAAGTGATACCCTTAAGGACTAACGGAGCATTTGGACGATATCTAATCTGAAATCAATGTAGAGAAAATTACAATCAGACTTAAATTTCTCAGTCCAATAGTCAGAAATAAAAATGAAGAAAAATTGTTAGTAGAGGTGCAAAAGAAAAGGACAATGATACAACTTTACCAAACTAAAATCCAAAAAAGAGGTTTTTAAATAGTCTTCTTACCTCTAGGGCTTGAAGATCAATTCTACCCTTGGAAGGCCATGAAGATGGAGGTCTGTTATCCTCCACAATGGCAGGAGGCTCTGCTGGTATGTGAATGAATTGCTTGATTCTTTCAATAGAGATAATATGGTTTGATAAGATGCAAAACATTTGACTCCAAAATACTTGGCTTTGTGTCAATGAGAATGCATAAGAAAGAGACAGCCCCACAAGACCTGCACATAGTAGGAGAATTATCAAGAACTATTGGCAAGTTAACAACATGAACAAAACCTATCATGGTAAATAATTTTACCATGTAATATTACCTGAAGGTATGTAACCCTTGGGAAGTAGAATAAGTAACAAAGCAGCAGTAAAGACTGTCAAATTTTGAAGGGCTTGAATCCTTAAAACTAACCATTCCGTGGCTACATTAGAATGAAAGAAAAGTGAGGCATCTGTGTCAACAAGCTTTAGGTAGTTGTTTAAAAATCTGTCTACCATGTTGAATGCTCTTATTGTAACCACACCAAGTGATGTCTCAGCTGCAAAATTCATGACTGGAGCTTTTGTGGTTCCATTGATCCTTATTAGTTCCCTGGCAGAGGCTTGATAATATCCCTTTTAAATTCAAAAAGAAAAATATAAAGTCTAGGAAGTTGCTAGCTCCATGATCTAAGTAGGAACAAAGAATGGAAAGTCAATAACAATTAGATAGTGAAGAAACCTGAATATATTTTGATGCGATCGTAGCAGGCACTGCAACAATGAGAACCTGCCATGTGACTGAAACCATTGCACATATTATCACCAGAATTTCAGTTGCTACAAATGCTACTAAAGAGAGAGTATAAGGAATATCAAGGTCCAAAATACTCAAATCTGATGAAGCCTGATACAGAGAAAAAAATTGACATAAATTTAGGGAATTACATAGTTACTAATGAACAAACAGAAGGAAATTATATATGTTATATCTGAATAAAGTTCGGGAGGAAGAAAGTTTACTCGGGTTAAAATTCTTCCTACAGGGGTTGAGTCAAAGAACAACATAGGAGCATTGAAGATAGCCAAAGTGAAACTTGAAAAGAAGGCTGTAGAAGCTTTTAATCCTAGGTTTGCAGCCAAGACAGACCTTACATATACAAACGCAGAACTAACAAATGAAAACAATGAGTAAACTCCAATCAAAGTGCCACTAGTTATTTTTGGAATTTCAATGGCTAGAGCAAGCCAAAAGGTTGATGCAGTCTGCAAAGAAATAAAAGCAAATTGTGCTAACATGGTTAACCACACCAAGGATGAGCCCCTTGAAAATGAAATATAATCCCATATTGGTTTCCAGCCAACATCACCAATCTCTTTTTCTTCTTCTTGTGTAAGCTGTACCCCAAGTTGACCCTTGGTAGAAATCTCCCCCTCACTTTGATTCTTAGTGAGATTATAACTTTGAGATTCTTTAGGATGTACCATAACCTCAATATCAGAATCTTTATTCTTTTCATTTTTTTTATCCAATTCTGTTAATGCAGCTTTATGGGCACTCACAAGTTGTTCAAAGGCATTGCCAGCAGTCAGGAGATCCTCATAACTACCTGATTGGGTCACTTTTCCACCCTCCATTACCTAGAATTTGAACAATACATTATTATATTTTAATGTAATATAATAGCCATCTAAATGAAATACTTTACCAGGATTGTATCAACTTCTGAGAGAAATTCCACTTGATGGGTCACTAGAATGATTGTTTTCTCTCTTAGAGCAGTCATGACACAGTCCTATAATTTTGTAAATGTAGTTAGTATACTTCATCCAAATGAGGACTTGAGGAAAATAGTTTAATTGTAATTAACAAGATAAAATTGATATATTCTTACATTGAACAGAATAGCAGCAGTGTGTGCATCAACTGCACTGAATGGGTCATCAAGGAGATAGATGTCAGCATCATTATAAGCTGCTCGAGCTAGTTGAATCCTTTGCTTCTGTCCTCCACTCATGTTAATCCCTCGCTGGCCTATTTCGGTAAGATCACCATGGCTAAAATCATTTATATCTTTATCTAAAGCACAAACTTCAATGGCACTCTCATATCTTGTTTTGTCCATTGGCTGGCCAAATAGTATGTTGTCTCGAACTGTCCCACTTTGTATCCAAGAAGTTTGAGAAACATAGGCTATGGTGCCACCTACATTTACCTGTTTTCCATTATAGTGAGATTTCAGGGAGACAAAGGTTAGATACCAAGATTATAAATATGAAATTTTCATGACAAAAGACTGAACTTGTTTGCTTAATAACTCACTGTTCCTGAGATCTTGGGAATTTCTCCAAGTATTGCATACAAAAGAGATGATTTTCCAGCTCCAACTGGCCCACAAACTGCTATCTTCTGTCCCCATTTGATTTCTAAATTCACATCTCTTAAAGTTGGGGACATTGATTCATGATCCCAAATGAAGTTGCCAGATTGGATTTCCACTGCATTAACTGAACTTTGCTTTATAATGTCTCCATTACCATCACTATCTAGCTCTTCATCAAGCAAAAAGGTATTGAGACGATCAAAGGAGACCTTAACTTGGATCATAATAGATAGAGCCTCTGGGATCATTCTAACAGGTTCTGCCATTATCTTCAATGTTGCAAGAACTGTGAAAATGGTCCCAGCATTCAATGGGGCACTATTGAAAAGTGCACATCCAAGGAAAACAACAGCAGAAACGATAGTAGGAGACATCCAATAAAGAAATGAGCCATAAGCTTTTATGATCTGTGCCTTAGACAACCATATGAATTCTTTAGCACGTAGGGACAAAACTAAGTTCTTGAATTTGTCTTCCCAGGATTGTAACTTAATGATTTTCATACTATTTAGAATTTCTGAAGTTGATCTAAGACGCTCATCTTGCGCAATCATGAATTGTGACTGACAATTTTGTATGATCTTGGCAAATGGTATATTGAGAAGTCCACATATGAGAAGAGGGACTAAACCTGGAAGAGCACCAACACCCACAACACCAAAAAGGACACCAATAGAAAGAGCAAGTTGCAATACAGAAGTCCATGTTATATGAAACCACCATGGAAATTCTCCCATTCTATATGCATCAACTGCAATGTAATTCACAACTTCACCAGTTGAGTGCCTTCTCCTTGCTGAGCTAGAAAGCTTTAGCTGTTTCTGATACACTGCTACCATCAGAGCTGATCTCATTTTCATGCCTGACCTCCTTGAGTCAAAACAGCAATGTCTATGGGACATGGATTCAACCACTTGAGTGAGAATCAGAGAACCAAGTATGGAAAAACCTTCTTTGAAATTTGCCTCTGTGTTATTCGTGAAGTTCACAAAAGCATAGAGTATTAGAGGAGAAACTACCATGGAAATACTTCTGAGTAATGCATAAAATCCTATTAGTATGTTCTCTTTTAAGAAAGTTCTTACTACAGACCAAAGAACCAAGTCTTTAGTGTTGTTCTTGTTCCTCTCCCTAACAAGGGATTTCCATACATGCACCAAGTTTTGGTAGGCTGAGTCTGCTTCATCTTCAGAAAGAAGAAACGGGATATCTTCAAGAGCTAGTGGCTTCGAGTAACCCAATCTGAGTAAGGAATTAACCCAAGAGAAAGTCAACTTACTGAGAAGGGTAGCATGGCCAAGCTGTGTTTGTGTAGTTTCAACTCTTTGAGCTATCAGAGGCTCAGATATACCTATAGTATCTTGCGTATTTTGGGAAGTGACAAAATAACTAAGATTTTGGAAGGCGCAGAAGAGAAGAAAGAAGTGTACAAGCCATTGTACCATATCAAAAATTTCAACTTCATGCTCTTTGAGTACAATTTCAATATTGAGAGCTGAAACCAATACACAGGAAGATGCCCACCAGATAGAGTTTAGAATTTTGATCCATTTGTATCTCTGAACAAGCAAAGAAACTGTAAAAGAAAGCCAAACAAATGCTCTGATTATACAAGTTAACAAGCTCAACTGCTTGAAATTTCCCTTTTTGGCCATGAGATTCCACAAGCCATTGCTAAAATGTGCAATGCTAATAAGAGCACAGCAGATTGAGACAAGAGGGAAAACCCAGTTCTTTCTGTTGCAACCATATGCAGAACATCTTCTGATTATAGTGATAAGCAAAGACATGTAGAAGGCACACGCAAAAGATAGATTTAAAATGTCTATTAGACTCCTTTGGGTGCAGAAAGAAGTGAAACTAAAATCTCTTAGACAAGTCCATGAGAAATCCGCTGCAAATCCATTAATATTTCAAATTCATTGTTGCAAAAGGTTAATAAGAAACTATATCAAATTCAATAACCAAAGACATCAACTGCCTAAAAGAAATGAGAAAACTGCATGGAACAAGATGTGTTGCAGATCCATTTATTGCATTAAAAATTTGAGAATACATGACCTGAGGTAAATTAATTAACTATCTTCAACTCAATAAAGAAATAAGAGATCTATGTACAAAGTTATGGTATGTAACATTAATATATTATCGTAAAATATTGACACATCATTAATTTTTGTTAAATAAATATTATATTTACCAGTTTACTAATGGCGTGGTAACATTGGGTTGCATTGCAGGCAAGTACAGAACACCAATTACGAGAAGGTTTCCTTAACTAGAACATGTGATGTCATTTTAACAATATAGAGTACGAAAGGTGTATACTTCACCTAATCTTTTAAACCTATTATACTTTATAATTTCTTTTGTCTAAAATTTAGAGATTACTTCACAGTCTACATGTCTATAATTCTCCAAAATACTATACTAATGAGAATACGATATTTTTCCTGAAACAAGAAAAGGTACTGTAGCAACTCCATTATGTGTCTCTTCTAGATTTCAGTTTTCTTCTTATTCTCGTGCCTCTCTTCCTCCTCCTCTTACAGCACAACTGCAATCTTAAAAGTGCTTTTATTCAATAAAATATTAAAGGAAAACGTGGTTATATGAATGTCAAGCGTTTGATTTGTAACAAAACCATAGTGTAAGAACTCAGTATTTAACATAGCATAGGTAGTGACAACAAACAAAAGATCTAAATTAAGTGCAGTATACCGTTGGTGACCCCAAAGTAAGCCATTTTTGGTGCTTGAATGGCTTGTTTCCTTTGCAGTAGAGTAATCTCTGTAGAGGTATTGAAAACTTCAATTTACTAGTGTTTTTTGTTTACGACATTCAGGGTTGCTTGAATTAATTTTGAGCTCTTGAATGAGCATGATGTTTATAGGTACAACCAATTAAACTCAAAAAAATATTAAAATAGCCATAACATAAACGTCATTATTATTTTGATACACGTTAAACTTTTTGCTGGTTATACCTATAGACACCATCAAGAATCGTTTTATATGAAACCCTGTCATGTCATATATGTGTGTGTTATATGAAAGGGTAATTTAAGGCCATCAGACAAATAATCTGACCAGGACGCATACTAGGACAGACACAGATTGCTGGTTGCTGTTGTTGGCTGTACTCATATTTCATATATAGTGGAATACTTCTATTGGTTGTATCTATATCTACTTTTTAATGATTAAGAATCATTCCCATTTAAAATTCATACTAGTTGGAGTATGCTGTGAATTATGAAGTTCTGCTTATATGGTTATTCAGCATAGTAAAGATTACTTTTATTTTTTTTGAAACGGCAAAACATAATAGCATATAAAGATTATTGCATTTTAATCTATTTAAATATGTTCTTTTTTTTGTCTCCACTAAATAAAAACAGATACAAGCAACTAAAAAGGCAAGCTGAGGCTTGCATACAGCAAAAAAAAATTCAGACAAAGTCCTAAATTTATTTACAAAGAGTTCCTCCTGCAGCTGGACCAGTATTCAGCTACTAGCTTGGAGAAGGAAGAATTTGCCTCCATAAGTTTTGAAGGTTCATCAAACTCCAGCAGTTTTCCTACAATCACAATAAAAAAACTCAATGGTATGAATCAAACAACTTTTACTGTCAGCTAATATAACAAGATTGGGCCATCCTTGAACCAAGCAAACCAATTTCAAGAATTTTTAAAAAAATGAATTATCTAGAATTTTTGTTACAATAGTGAAAATATTTCCATCCACTGAGGGTAGAGCCCTGGTCAAATTTGATACATATCAAAGAATATCAGCTTACCATAAGACAAAACCATGACCATGTCACTGTCAATTACAGTGGGAACTCTGTGAGCCACGGTTATAACAGTACATTCAGAGAATTCCTGTCTGATTATTCTTTGTAAAATGGCATCTGTTGCAGAATCAATAGAAGCCGTTGCTTCATCTAGAACAAGAATTCTGTTCCTTTTCAGAAGGATTCTTCCAAGGCAAAATAATTGGCGTTGGCCCATGCTCCAATTTTCACCATCATTACACACTAAAAAAACCAAGAACTTAATTAGTTGTATATATAATTGTAACAAATCATACTGAAGAGTGAAGACAATATTGAATTCTGCTTCATTAGATTATTAGCAACAATGAACAACATGCTTCAGCCAATAAATACAGCTCACCTGATGAGTCCAGTAGATTTGGCAGTCCACTTATAGCCTCCTTGAGTTGACACATCTCTAAAACCTATAGAAAAATGAAAAACATTAGGCACTAGTATAATGTAGATAGAATTGAAGCCTATGCCAGTTGGCTTACATCTATTTGAACACTTTAAAAACTGTAATTAACAACCAAAGAAGAGAAGTCCTTGGTAGAGTCAATCATCATACCTTCCATATTTCATCGTCAGAGAATTGATCTAGGGGATCCAAGTTGGTTCGAACACTACCTATGAAAAGAATTGGTTCTTGAGGGATGATGCTAAGCTTCGTTCTTAAATCCTTAAGACCTATTGAGCATATGTTAAGCCCATCAATAAGAATTTGGCCGCTTGTAGGCTCTACCAAACGAAACAATGCACTTAAAAGAGTTGTTTTTCCGCTCCCAGTCCTTCCCACAACTCCTACTCTAGTCCCTTCTTTGAAAGTACAAGTGATTCCATTCAGAACTAGTGGAGTATTTGGACGATATCTAACCTGAAAATAATCATGTGTTGATTAGTCCAAATTCAAACTACCAGATGCGGAATGAAGTGACAAACTGAGGGATGGGCAAGAAATCCTACTATAAAATTCTTTCATATGTTTACCTTCAAAGCTTGAAACTCTATCCTGCCTTTGGAAGGCCATGAAGGTGGTGGCCTTCTATCCTCCATTACTTTTGGAGGCTCTTGTGGTATCTGCATGAATTGTTTGATTCGTTCAACACAGATGATGAAGTTTGACAAGTCACAAGACCACTTGGTATAATACACAAGGGTTTTAGTCAATGACAGAGCATAAGACAGAGAAAGTCCTACAAGCCCTGAATACACCATGAAAATAATAAAACATGTCAAAGTCCTATAAAACCTGCCATAAATGAGCACACAATGTAGATTAGTGTCATGATTTTGATGTCACCTGGAGCTATAGATCCCTTGGGAAGAAACACAAATAGTGAGGCTGCAGTGAAAAATATCAAATTTTGAAGTATTTCAATTCTTGTTAGTAACCACTCCAAAGCAGCATTAGTATGCAAGAAAAGTGCAGCATCAGTGTCAACTAGATTTCGGAAGGTTTGGAAGAATGTGTCCACCATATTGAAAGCTCTTATTGTGACCACTCCTGCTGAAGTCTCTGTTGCATAATTCACAACTGGAGCTTTTGTTGTTCCATTAATTCTTACTAGTTCCCTTGCAGTGGCTTCATAGTAGACCTTATAATAGGAAGAAACAAAATAATTGTTAATTATTTCCTTTGTTTATGTTCCAGGACAAAAGAAGAAGGGAGGTTAGAAATTGCATTAACCTTAATGTAGTTTCCTGCTACTGCAACTAGAATGGCTACTATAAGAACTTGCCATGTGACTGAAGAAACAATCCCAATTCCTGCTAGAAGCTCAATCCCAGTTTGTACAGTATAGATGAAGGCAAAAGGTAAATCAAAATCCAAAGTAGCCAAATCAGATGATGCCTGTATTGCATAAATGTTGAAATTCTAAATGAGTACCAATGCTTAATGCAAAAATGTTGACATCCATAAACTTGTTTCCCAAGTCTAACTGACATATAATAATATAACTTACTCGAGTCAAAATTCTCCCAACAGGAGTTGAGTCAAAGAATGACATGGGAGCATTGAAAATGGAAGAAGTGAAACCAGAGAAGAAAGCTTTAGAAGCCTTTAATCCAAGATTAACTATAAAGACAGACCTCAAGTAAATAAACGTAGCACTAAAAAATGACATTGCAGTGTAAACTCCAACCAGTATGCCACTAGTGATGCTTGGCATTTCACTGGCTATGGCAAGCCAATAAGTTGATGCAGTCAAAAAAGCAGCAAAAGCTATCAGAGCTATCATGCTCAAACACAGAAGAAGCATCCCCTTTGAGATCATAACATAATCCAGGAATAGTTTCAATCCAGCACTTCCCATTTCTCTGTGTTCTTCTTGAGTAAGTTGTTGCCCTTCAAAACTTGTCTCACTTATTTCTCCATTATTGCTTTTGTTAGTGGGATCATATGTATGATGTTGTTTGACTCTATCTACTTCTTGACATTCTTCTTGGTTTTGACGACAAGTATCCAGAACAGTTATTGCATCTCTATGAGCATTCGTAAGTTGCTCAAAGGTTGTCCCAGATATTAACAGCTCCTCATGGCTTCCTGCTTGAGAAATGCATCCACCCTCTATAACCTGGAAAATGCTAAGTAATATATTTTAGTATTCATTTGCATAATAAGGAATTGTTTTTTTTTGTGGTATACAATGCATCATACTGTGATATGCATACAGACATTAGAACAGATGTTACCAGAATTTTATCAACTTCTGTTAGAAACTCCACTTGATGGGTCACTAGGATGACTGTTTTCTCTCTAAGAGCACTCATCACACAATCCTGCAATTCAAATTTGAAGTAGAATGCATTAGAATAAAGGTGTAAGAAGAAATAATAAAAATATAATCATCAAACTGGAATTTAAGTATTATAATTTTTTATTTATTATATTTTAAAATTTTATTATTTAAATTAAATTATTATATTAAAAATAAAGATAATATTTTTAAAAAAAATTTATTTATATATTTCTATCAACACATTATATAAATTTATAGTTATTTGACAATTTATATATTAAAAAAATAGAGTAGGATGCTTTTATTTATTTATTTTATTTTTTATCATATATTTTTAATTAAATTATATTTTTAAATAAATAATTTTTTTATTTGAAATTAAAAATATTTATTTTAAATTTTTACAAACAAAATTTTAAATAATATTTCTATAAACATATTTATTTTATATTTAAATTTTTTTAACAAAATCAAATATTTTTATTATAAATAATTTAAATAAAATATTTAATAAATAAATTAAATATTGTAATATTAAAAATAAAAATAAGTATTTTATAATAAACAATAAATTATCAAAATATATCAAATAAAAAAATATTTTATAATAAATTATGCATGATCAAAATATATTAAAAATAAAAAATGGAATTATAACTTTTAAATAGTAATCAAAATCTTAAAGATTGTGTAATGTTAAAAAAATATTAATAATTATCATAAATTAAAAAGTTATTTTATATGGTTTGTAAAAGATATTTTTTAATTTTTCGTTTTTTAGATGAATTATTTTAAGAAATTTTTTTTTTAATAAAATTTAAAATATTAAAATATTTTATTTAGATTTAAAAAATTATTTTAATAAGTTAAAATAATATGATTTAAATTTTTTTTAACTGATTCTTATTAATAATAGTTCTCTTTATGTTCTATTTTTATTGTTTTTTTTACATCTTATTTTTTATTTTTCTCTCTTATTTTTAAATATAATATTTTTAATATTAAATAATATAAATAAATTTTATTATTATTTTAATTACGTAGATTTATTAAATTATTATTATATCTAAATATGTTTCACAATAAAAAAATATTATATATCTAAATTTTTTATTAAAAAAATAAAACTAAAAAAATATAAATATTTAAATATAAAATTTTGTATATAATAAAAATTAAATTATTTAAAAATAAAAAATTTAAAATTTAATGAAATTAAAATTTAGGATTCGGATAAAAAAATTTAAATTCTTTTATTTAAAAAAATATTTTTAAAATAAAAATATTTAAGTTAGAAAATATTTAAATAATTTTTTCAACATTAATGTTGAAATGCTACTTGCAGAGAGAAAGGTAAAGGGTTGGGGTGGCTGTTATGTTTGCAGAAAATGTTGAAGGCGTTGTTCTTACATGGAACAGAAGTGCAGCAGTGTGTGCGTCTACTGCACTGAAAGGATCATCAAGAAGGTATATATCAGCATCATTATACACTGCGCGAGCAAGTTGAAGTCTCTGCTTCTGTCCTCCACTCAAGTTAAGCCCTCTCTGACCTATTTCTGTAAGATCACCGTGACTAAACCCATTTATATCCTTATCTAAGGCACATGCTTTAATCGCATTTTCATATCTATTTTCTTCCATTGATTTTCCCAATAGTATGTTCTCCCGAATTGTCCCACTCTGAATCCAAGAAGTTTGAGAAACATAGGCTACTGTTCCATGCAAATTAACCTGATTCATTCATTGCACCAATTTTAGCAAATAATAATTAGAGAAATAGAATTAATCTAACAAACTGCGTTAAACCTAGTTTTTTTTTTTTTATTCATAACTCACAGTTCCAGAAATTTTTGGCATTTCTCCAAGGATAGCATGCAATAGAGAAGACTTTCCAGCTCCAACAGGTCCACAAACCGCTACCTTTTGCCCCCTTTTTATGCTTAAATTGATGTTTCTCAAGGTTGGAGTCACTGATTCCTCATCCCAACTGAAATTTGCTGCTTCTATTTCAATGCAATTATCTGATTTTGAAATTGAAATGCTCTTGTCACAAGTTTTTAGCTCATCATCAAGTAGAAAAGTGCTAAGCCTGTCAAATGAGACTTTAACTTGTGTAACAACAGAAATAGCGTCGGGTATGAATCTGACAGGTTCAGCCATGCTTCTCAATGCAGCAAGAACTGTGAAGATCGTGCTAGCATTTAATGGAGCAGTCTTAAAGATGGTGCATCCTAATAAGACTGCTGCACAAATTATGGTTGGAGAAAAAACAAACATTACACCTCCAAAAGCCTTTATGAACTGTGTCTCGGCCAACCATTTGAACTCACTAGCTCGAAGCGACTCAACCATGTCCTTAAATTTATCCTCCCAGGATTGTAGTTTAATAATTTTGATGTTATTCAGAATCTCTGAAGTTGACCTGAGTCGCTGATCTTGTGAAATCAGGAATTGTGACTCACAATTTTTAATCTTCTTTATATATGGAAGATTGAAGAAGAATCCAACTATGAGAAGAACTAAACCAGGAAGAGCACCAAGTCCCACAACCCAAAATAGGACCAGAATGGCTAAGAAAATTTGCAATGCAAGGCTCCATCCAATGTGGAACCACCACAAAAATTCTCCCATCCTGTAGGCATCAATTGCTATGTAATTCACAATCTCCCCAGTTGAGTGCCTTCTCCTTCCCAAGCTTGAAAGTTTTAACTGTTTTTCATACACGGCCACCATCAGTGCTGACCTCATTCTCATACCTGTCCTCCTTGCATCAAAGTGCCAAAGCCTCTCACACACAGACTCCACCAATTTGGCAAGAACCAGCCACCCCAATATAGAAAGACCCTTGTACAAGTTGTCTTCATTGCGGCTTGCGTAGTTTACAAAGCTATAGACTATCAGAGGAGAAACAGCTGCAGAAATAGACTTAGCTAATGCCTTAATTGATATGTATATGTTCTCTTTCAGAAATGCTCTTGACATGGTCCACATAACCAGATTCTTGGGACTGTTTGAGCAACTCCCTCTTAACAAGGAATCCCATGTGTGAGCAAACTTTTGGAAAGAAAAGTTAGCTTTGTCTTCAGAAGGTAGAGGAGGGATGTCTTCAAGAGCTAATGGTTTTCTATAACCCAAAGAGAGTAAAGGATTAATCCAAGAAAATGTCAATTTACTAAAACAATTGGCCTGGCTTAATCCTGTTTGGCTTTTTTCTACCTTTTCAGTTTCACACAACAATGTTTCAGACATTGTGTTACTTTGGAAATGTTTTGCAATAAAGTAATTTCTAAAAGCACAAAACAGAAGAAGGAAACTCACAAGCCAAGGCAACAAATCAAACACTGGAATACTGTGTAGTATCACCAGAACTTCAATATTCAGAGCAGAAAGCAATGCACATAGGCACACCCACCAAACAGAGTTTAGGCATAAGATGCCTTTGCTACTTTGAGTAAGCAAAGAAACTGCAATTGTGACCCAAACTAGTCCCCTAATGGTAAAAGCCACCCAACTTAAAGTATCTAATTCTCCATTTTGATCACTGAAATTAAACAAAAGATTGCTAAAATACATAAGGCTAGTAAGAAAACAGCAGATTGATGCAACCACAAAAACATGGTCCTTTCTACCGATAATACTTGAATGGTGTTTTCTGCCTAAACCTATCAGCATGAATAGGCAGAAAACAGACAAGAAGAACAGATTTAATCCATCAATTATGCTTCTTTGAACACAGAAAGAAGCCAAATTAAATTCTCCTCCACAAATCTGTGAAAGTCCACCTGCATTTACATTGATGGTACATAAGTTATCAAAATTGCAAACATACATGATACACATACAAACATACTCTTGTAAACAGTGAGGAGGAATTTGATTTCAGTAATTCTTTTTTAAGGAAAACTTTGAATATTTATACCTTTGCATTCTTTTAGTAAGGAAAGAAATTACAGTTACTTCATATATCTGTTTATATAAATTGAGTCATGAATGCTCAAATAAAACACATTATTTATTCTGAAAACTAGAGAAGCATGGATTCCTTATTAGTTCCATATTTATTATGATATTTTTTTCATGCCATAATTGTGAAATAGGGTCTTGATTAACCTCATGTATCATGCCCAAGATATAATCTTATATATAATCCCTCTGTGATGCAACACAAACTAGAGGAGTGAATATTCTCACTCAATTAAATGAGAGTAGTCGAAAGTATACCTAGTGAGCTCCAGAAGTATGCCATTGCTAGAGAAACTTCAATGAGTCACTTCTGATCCTTCTTTGCTACACAGTTCAGGCCTCATGAGACATGGACCATTCACATATTCAAATAGGAAGGTGGCGCAATAAAGGTTGGTTTGGTACCTGTCTTTGTAATTAAAACTTAGGACTTACGATGACATTTTCAACGTATATAAATTATTTTCTAAAAGGAAAATTATCATCATCCATACCCGTATTTATACCTCAATAAACTTTTTTCTTTTTTCTATATTTTTCTTCTTACCGCATCATATATCACGTTTAATTTCTCTCTACCTTTTCTTTTTCTTTCCATCTCCCTCATCTTTACCATTCTATACATCCCAAAATAAAATGTAAGAATATCAAATTTTTTTCAGAAACAATGAGAATGATATTCTAGGATATATAAAAAATATTTATTTGGTTAGTATTAAGATTTATAAGAATGATTTTAAAATTTATTTAGTTTAAAAATTAAAAAGTAAAAAAAAAAAAGTGTAATGAAATAAAGTGGAAGTGAGAAGTTATTTTAGAAAATAACTTTCATTCTTGTGAGAATGGAAGGTGACGTTTAATTTATTAAAATTTTTTATTTTATTTTATTTTTTCACAATAATAATAATAATAGAAAAAAAATCTAAATTTCGCACTATGGTGAATAAAAACATAGAAATGTACAAATTATATCTTTCCTAGGAATGCTTTATTCCTGGAAATAATTTTTGTAACCCTCATAACAAATATAGGAATACCTATTCCCATCCATGTATTTGGAAAATGTTTTTGCATCAGTTAAAACAAATACCAAAAGTATAAATATTTAGCTGAGTGTGCATAAATGAGATATTTAAAAACTATCATTAAAATGCTTAGTATTAGTTAAAATAATTTTTAAAAAAATTAAAAAAAATTAAATAAATACTTGTATTTTATATTTTTAATGTAAATTTTATAATCAGTAAATCAATTTTCTATCAACCAAACCAATCTTTTAGATAATTTTTAATTTAAGTTTTGCATTTCACTTATAATTACAAATACATATACAATGCCCAAAACACTCACAAATTAAACAAATAAATGTAACATCTCTTAAAATTTCTCGAATTTCAAATGAATAAACTTCTAAGTCGGTTCTCAAAATTTTGAGTCAAACATTATAACTTTTTAAAAAATTATTAATCTTTAATTTTATAAAATGGCATTTACTTTAATCATTTTTAATATAAAATAACAGTGATAAGTAAAATTAAAATAAATAATTTTCAAAATTAAAAGTAATATATGATTAAAATTTTAGGAACTAAAATACTCGTCTCATACAATCTCAAATACTAACTTAATAGTTTGCTCAATCTCAAACCCCTAACATTTCTTTAAAATTCGGAGCTAAGGCCCCCAGCATACAAAAATGCTTCTCACCAACGAAATGCGTTTTAACATGATAATGTGAAACTTGATCATAATAGTCTAATTAATATGGGCCGAGGGATATAATGATTAAAAAAATGCTAACCTATAGGAATTAAAAGTGGGAAGCATTTACTTCATCCAATCATTTTTATAAACTTTCTTATCAAATACATGTATTAAAAAAATTTAATAATATTAATTAAAAAAAATTAATACTGTATTTTAAATATATTTTATTCAAAGTAAAGATATCTTATTTTAAACATTCAAAATTCTCTTTCTAAACTATCATTACTTTTCTTTATAATTATTTATTGAACAAATTAAATTGTAATTACTTTTAAATTATAATTATAAAGTTTTTATTTATTTAATTGGTTTTTTAAATTATTTATTTCTTAACTATTATTTTTTGTAATTACTAAATTTTTAATTATAATTGTTAAGTCAATTAAATTGATATTATTCTATATTTTTAATGCTCCACATCCAAACAATGCTATGTGGGTCACTTATATTTATTTATGATTAATGGTACACGTCAAATCTTGTGTTTAACATCAACACATTGTATCTCACAAAGTGGATAGTGAGATAAACTATTTCCTGCCTATGATTAGTTTTAAAATTGTAATTTTAACCAATTATTATTATTATTATTAAATTATTTATTATAAAACTTTTATCTTATAAAATATATATAATATAATTCTTTCATGTTAATTTAAAAATATTACTTACCTTAATTTTTTATAATTTTATATTGATTTAATTTTTAATAAATTATAATATTTAAATATTACTAATTTACTTTTAATATTATTTTCAACGATTCAATGGAATTTTTAAAATATTGATTCATGTATAAGACTCATATGCAGCCCATGCATATAGAAAGTCCGAATTCAGTTCCTTCGGTGTGAAACTTTATAATATTTAGTTTGATGAATCATTGGTTGTTAGGAGTAAATGATTACACATCATATCATACTGCTATACAATAAAACTTTATAATATTTAGTTTGATGAATCATTGGTTGTTAGGAGTAAATGATTACACATCATATCATACTGCTATACAATTTTATTGCAGTGGTACCAAAGTAAAAAATCCATTAATAAGAGGAGTTACTTCAGAATACGTGGTGGAATTTGGAGGAAGAACGTGAATATTATTGTGTGGTAGTGGCAGAATGTTGAAATTGGTCACCTAGCCGGGTGCCACAATTAATGACGATTTTTGGGATATTTGGTGTTATTGAAGAATATGACACTAGTTATCTTACACAATACATTTTAAGAATTTATATTAACATAATAACTTTATAGAACGTAAAATTTATTAATTTAATTATTAAATTATATTATAATATTTATTAAATATTATAATATAATTTAATAATTAAATTAATAAATTTTATATTTTATATAAAATTATTAAATTAATATAAATATTAAAATTTAACATCTTAATATTAATATATTCTAATTCGTATATATATATATATATATATATATATATATATATATATATATATATATATATATATATTATGCCATTATTTTCTTCTGACATGACCTGATATCTGATGATGTGCAGGCAATAATAAATCCATTAATTACCTGAATCTTGTGCCACAAAGAGCTCCACCAAATAGCGATATTATCGGGAAAGTTATATTACTACTAACTAATAAAATCACGTGCTTATTATGCACATAAGTGAGATACTTCATGAAGTACGCATGGACAGAAGAAGTATTTATGATAATTCAACTTTAAAAATTAATTTATATGTTAGATTTGATTTATTTTATATATTTATAATTAATCTTATTTTTAGTTTATTTTATATATTTATAATTAATCTTATTTTTAATTAATATAAAAAATTTAATATATTTAAAATGTAAAATTTATAGAAAAATTTGTGGATAGGTTATTAATAGATCTATGATATATTATTATACTATTTAAAAATTGAATTTAAATTTATTTTAACTAAAAATTATCAAGTGAAAATTACTTCTATCTTACATGTATTTAGTTAGTCTTATTTTCGAAAAATGTAAGATTCTAACAAGAAAAAACGTACAAAAATGAAGAAAGAAGAATAATTCGAAATTTAAAAGAACATAAAATCTAGAAAAAGAAAAAAAAAGGAACGAAAGAAGAAAAAGAATTCAAATCTAAAACCCAAAATTTAAAAGAATGTAAAAAGGAAAACTCAGATAAACACATGAATTTTACGTAATAAAGACCAAGAACACAGGGATCTTACAAAATAAAAAATATAATCAAGGTCAGGTTCCAACAAAAAAGTTTTTAAAATCTGTATCCAAACAAATAATAACTGTATATAATCGCCTAATTCTACTCGGAGATATTGGGATTGTATTGTACCCATCCAATTATGGGAAGGGCATTGCTTTTTGCACCCCCAGCTGGTGAAAAGTCAAAAATACCCTTGGGACTATATGTTATCAGCATCCCATTTTTCTTCGTTTTTCAATTTCACTTTCCTCTTCATTTTGCATTTGTTGAATAAATCAAATTCCAACGAAAACTTGTTAATTAATTGTTAATTGAGTGTAAGTTGAGTTGTTATTCTTTGTTGGACGAGGAAGTGAGCTGAAAACCGTTGGAGAAGCGTCGGAGAAGACGAAGATCAGATAACATCGAACTGCAATTTACGTTCCGCAAATTAATTTGCGGAATGTTAAAAACCTTCCGTAAATTAGTTTGCGGAATGTAAATTTTGTTCTCCGCAATTTAGTTTACAGAAGGCAAAAAATTACATTCCGCAAATTAGTTTGCGGAATGTAATTTTTTATGTTCCGTAAACTAATTTACGGAATAGTAAAAAATTATATTCCGCAAACTAATTTGCAGAATACAAAAGTGTATTCCGTAAATTAATTTGCGAAATGTATCAATTGTATTCCGTAATGCATTCCGCAAACTAGTTTGCGGAATGCAACTGATGCATTCCGTAAACTAGTTTGCAGAATGCATTACAGAATACAACTTATGCATTCCGCAAACTAGTTTGCGGAATGCAACTGATACATTCCGTAAACTAATTTGCGGAATGCATAGGGTCGTCTTCTACCTTGGGATTTCGCAGTAGCCTAAAACCTACATTTACCCTATCCAATGGAGAATAATAAACGAGTTTAAGGTTCAGAGGTGCTAGCTTGAATGTGGAAGCTTTGACCTTGGGTTGTTTCGTTTGGTTTTGCAGAAGTGAAGCAGTTGCAGGCAAGCAGCAAGGAGGAGGCTTGAGTTCAAAATATGAAAGATGACTTTTTTTTTTGCGGAAATGTTACAGGGTAAGGGAGGGGGTGTTAAGGGTAATTTTAGAATAAAAATTTTACAAAAAATTTAGGGGGTGTAAAAAGAAAAAAAGGGGTGCAGAAAGTAAGGCCCTTATGTGAAACGTGTGTTGGTTATCTCTCCGACTATAGTCATCAACAGTTCTTTGCTTACCCACAATCAATGTAGAGGAAAGTATTGGTTTCAACTTTAGATAAGACTCTCCTTCTATAAATATCTTTCATTTTTATAAAGGATATGTTATTTAACATTCTAAAAATTTTTAATTAAAAATTTTTAATAAATTTTATTAAATATAATATTTAATTAATATAAATAAAAATAATAATCAACTTATTTTAAAATAATTTATAATAAAAGTATTATGTCTAATATTTTTTTAAAATTGTTAACTTTTATTAACTCATCCATTACATTAAAATATTTTATAATGTATGTTAAATTTTTAAAATTTTATTAATTTAATTACATAATAAAAATTTTAATTAAATGATTAAATTAATAAATTTTAATAATTTAAATATTATTTTAAAAATAATTTTAACTAATTATTTCTAAAATAGGTTGATCCTTAATGTTAAATTTTTTTACATAATTATCAATTCCTCCGCCAATGGGTAATGGCAAATGTTATAATCATATTATGTATTTCATATAATAGATAGTATTTCGTACAGGTTATTGCATAAATTGATTGAAAAGTTGAAAATTTGTTGCGGTTAAAAAATCCTAAACATTTTATTTTTGCTTCGCAATAAAGATCAGGATACATCAATTTAAGTTTGAATTCAAGTTTTAATGATAAAAATTTAATTTTTAAAAAATATTAAGTAAAATGTTTGAATTTAATTTTGGTATATTATTAAAAATTTAATGACAAATTTATCCCTCATTTATTTAACTTATGCAAATACATCTTTAATTTAAAAAGGTTCTATGTTGATTCTCGCATCTATCATTATCATTATGCAAATAAATTTTTAAATTCGTTTTTGTTAGTGGAAAATTTAAGTTGGTATATTAAATATTAACTATGATGTTGTTTAGCCTAAAAAATGACATTGTTTACTATTTAAAAAATATTTAAAATGTATAAACAATGTTATTTTATCTTTCTTTTTCATGTATCTTATCCATAAGCAAAATATGACTCTCTCTTTGTTATCTCCATTTATAAAAGAGACCCAACAAAAAATGAGTGAATAAGAAAGATAAAAAATGTTGAAAGATTTTCATGTATCGTAGGTTGAGGCGTGCGATAACACTGCCTCGAGAATTTGTTCATCCATGAAGTGATTCCTATGATACAACAATTTCTTCTAAATTATTTGGGAAACAAAACTAGTAAGAAAAATTAATCTCTATTAACCCAGCAGAAAATAGTGTTATATACATGAGATTTTGGATGCAACCAACACGAAGGGAAATTAAATTTCGGTCAGAAATTAAATTCATAACGGTAAGAAATAAAGCCGTAATAATTTCTCAACAATTAAATTTTAAGACATAATAAATCATTAATGGATAATAATTAATTCATAGTTTAAATTTAAAATAATTAATAATAAATTCTAAATATTTTAAAATTATAATGATAATTATTTAAATTAATTTGAATATTTAACCTTAAATTAATAATATTAATGATCATATTTAAGACTTTTTTGAAATACCTAATTTTTACAACAATCTCCCACTCTTTCAAAAGGTTTAAAAATAAAATAAGTTAAAAAAAAAAGAATTTTATTGGGTTAATACAAGTGTAAATATGTCACATCTGGTGTCTTTTAAATTATGAATCATACCTAGACAAATAAACTTAACCAACAGTGTTTTGGTGAAGCAGAGCTTCTATGAACCAACAAACCTAGTTGTAAGACAAAGGTTCACGTGTCACATTACATCCCATACTTCTTGCCATTTTCGCCGGTTTTGCGCAAATAGATCATGCGCATGCCTGGTTGATTCACGAGTGATCTGGAAATTGTGTCACAATCTCATACAAGCGGCATCACTTGACACTCGTATAGGTAACTTTAGCAAATGTATTATGCATTTCATACACCACCCATAAAGGATATGATAGTCATTAAACAGTTTTAAACTTAACCTATCATTCAATGTAGTCTAGCACTTTACATAGCATAGGAACAAAAAATAAAGTGTTAGAAAGACCAACAATAATTTGTTATTATCCATACGAACCTTCTTCATGGATCTCTAATCACAAAGGTTGGGTTGCTATATTTTATTTTGCCTAAACTTTATTTCTCTCGATGTCATTTACTAAGTTTTTCCTTTATAAGAAATAAGATCAAATTAATGTTTGTGATGTATATGATCATCCACAAGACTTTGTGATGTATATGATCATATCTCGATTAATATTTATCAATTAAATTTCATTATTTCTCCTTGATAATCATTAGTATGCTTACAATAAACATAATTTTTTTTTCAGTATTTACTAAGAATTTTTCTTAGTATACATTCTTTAATTTTCTCAAATTAAAAATAATGATTTGGTTTCTATAATATATTTTATTATATATTTGGATAATTCAAATCACGATATCTTGTTTAAGATTAAAATAAATCTAATTTTGATTTATTCCCCTACAGTTCAATTTTATCATCACTATATTATTTTAATACATTGGAAAATATTTTCGTACCACAATTAATGGCATCTAGTAAATATTTTAAATATCACAGGTAGAATAAAATATTTTATAACAAGTTCAAAATATTTTTAATAATATCACTTTCTTGATAATTTGAATATACTCAACAAACTCAGTTATATAATTTATTTGCAACAACATGTGTTTGTACTCAGCATATTTAATTCAATAAAATAACTCATACTTCAAATATCATAATTAGATTATAAAAAGTTTTTTTTGTGTGTATGCAATTAAATTAAAAGGTTCTATATACACAAAAAAGTAATTTTAAATTTTTTTTATAAATAATTTCAAATTCATGATAATCTGATTTTCATTAGTCAAATTTAATCTTTTAAGTTACTCTAAAATGCTAGTACTGACACCATTTAAGGTAGTTTTATATAAATGAATGAACAAAATCAAACAAGATGTACGCTTTGAAATGCAACAAATTAATCACGAAATAATTTACATCATATATTATCTCTTTTAAAAATGTTGTACCAAAAATTTGGATGTCATCCTCTGAATCATAAATACCTTTATTAGTTTGATTTATGTTAAAAATAATTGCTTATTCTTATCAATTTTAAATATACATAAATCTTTTAAAAAATACTCCAAAATAATTAGTTTTATAAAATAGAAAATTTCTCCCAAGTAATATGTCTCCTCCTCTTCTTTTATTTTCCCCTACAAATTTAACTTTTTTATTTTTTATTTATTTTTTAAAATTACTAATAGACAACGTATCACGATGTCAAAAAGGTGTTAAATTCTACCTTTTATGTGTCACACAAAGTGAATGATGAAGTAGGAATAGCAAATGTTTGTTTAATTGAACTTGGTATTGGACAATAGACCTATTCCATAATTCATAGGTAGAATCGTACTTTTAAGTGGAATATCTGAAACTTGCAAAGAGAAAATTAGTGTAGCAGATAAGAATTAAAAAAGATATATGTGCTCTTACAAAAGGAAAAGAAAAATCTAATTTGTTGTAAAGACAATACAGCGAAAACTTTTATGTCTCAGTAGGTTGAGGCGTGTGATGACACTGCCCTCAAGGATTTGTTCGTTCATGGCACGATCTCATGGTACAACAGTCTGTTCTAAATTATTTAGGAAACAGAAATCTCTGTTAATCCCGCAAAAAATAATGTTATATATAAAAGATTTTGGGTGCAACCAACATGACTCGAAATTAAATTTCGATCAGAAATTAAATTCATAACGGTAAGAAATAAAGTCGTAATAATTTCTCAACAATTAACTTTTAAGACATAATAAACCATTAATAGATAATAATTAATTCATAATTTAAATTTAAAATAGTTAATAATAAATTCTAAATATCTTAAAATTATAATAATAATTATTTAAATTAATTTGAATATTTAAACTTAAATTAATAATATTAATTATCATATTTAAAACCTTTTTGAAATACCTAATTTTTACAACAAAAAGAATGCAAAAGTTTTTTCTCAAAATTCTTTTTTCTCTCTATACGCACCAACAAGCCTTACGTATATAAGCTACCATATCCAGTGTATAGTGTCTAAAATAAGAAATTATAAGAGAATAAATAACAAAAGTAGAGAAGAACTAATTAACAGCACACACCAATCTTAAAAGGTTATGTAAGGTTCTAAAAAAAAGAAAATCAAATTTTGAAAATGCATTTGTTCAATAGATCTTATGAACCACTACTTTCGTAGGTGATGGTCAGAGGAAAGAGATGCGTGAAATTAAACGGAGAAAGATAAGAAATAAAAAAAACAATATTTTTTAGGCACCTCAATCATTTTTAAAATCATGCAAATTAGTCATTAAAATTTTAAAAATCATGCAAATTAGACCTAAAATATTCCTAAATCAGCATATGCAACTGCTTCAACTTGATTATTTTTCACTTCTTTTTGAATTTCAATATGTTTTAAGGATTATTGAAATGAAAATCGGAAATGATGAGACTTTTATGGAACATATACTAAGTATGAGATATTTTTAGTTATTGTTTAGTTTTTAACAAATCAAAATGTTTACAATTTGAGAAGAAAGTACAGCAATCAAAGTTTAAGTATTTCTAAAATAACTAACTAAAGAATATGACTCTTAAGACATCATCTTTTTAAGAGGAAGAAAGAGTTGATAAATATGACAAACAACATTGTTTTACCTAATTAGTAATCAATATGTTAATTATCATCTTACACAATATTTTTTTATGATAAGATAGATCTTTCATGATATTTAAAATGTTAATTCAGTTGTTTGTTAACACAAATCAAAAACGTATATATAAAAACTAAATAAGTTAAGGATAAATTTATCATCAAACTTATATTATTAATATAAAAAATTATATTATCAACTAATTAAAAATAATAATATATAATTTTTAAAATAATTATAATAAAAATTAACAAATTTGAATTATTTATAATTAAATAATAATATAAAAAATTATATTTTAAACGTTCACTGTTACAGACAAAAAAGGCAATCAAATTTCACAGAAATTTGAAGTTTTCCCTTTAAAGTATTTTCTTTAAAAAATATGTGTGCATTTGAGATTAGTTTTTCGAAAAAGATTAAATATATTTTCATCTTTATTTTTGTTTGAATAATTTTTTATTTTTTCCTTAATTTTATTAAAATACATATTTTAATCTTTTGAAGTAAAGTTTGGGGTTTAAATTGTAGTTATAAAAAACAAACATTATTCTATAAAAACTAATTTCATCATATCGTAAATATTTTTAGCTAAACATGTTGTTTCTTGTAAAAAAAACGCAGTATAGATTAAAATAAAAAATAATACTTTATCTTTTATAAAAAAAACAATCTTGCTTAGCTTGAAAATATCCATATCATAATAAATTTAATTGCATGGACTAAAATAAAATACATTTTGATAAAATTAGGAATCAGCTATAATTTTTTTATAGGAACTAAATAAAAAATAGATAATTTAATAGTAATAAAAACATTTCTAAGGCAAAAAATTTGGATAAAAAAGATGGGAAAAAATTAAAATGGAAAGTAAAAAAAATATATTATTTTTTGAAATATTTCTTCAAATGAAAAATATATAAAATAAAAATAAAATACTGTAATAATAAAAAATAAAAGACTTCCCATCATTAATTTTTGAATTAAAATACCTTATAAAGTTAAACCCACTTCAAACTAGCTATAAATAAGTCCTTAATTTCCACACTATAAAAATCCAAGAAAAATAGTCGTTTTGTAATTTGTACAGTACCAATGACTTTGAAAGTTGGGCTTCTTTAATTGGAGCCCATTAAAATTTAAACTGGGCCATATTCTTTGCTACCTCTTACTTTGCTATTGGGTCTGAATCGCAGACATTTCACATGTCCCAAACATCGATAGATAAACAGGTATAAAAAATAAGGTCTGTTTGTTTTGACATTTCTCAAATATGAAGGTGGTAGGGGTAGGGATACCCCTAGATATATTATTTCTACAATAGTTTTATACTACAATTTATACAATACATTTTTTCTCTTTATATTTCTCAATCACATCATCCCTTATATCTTGTAACTTTTTCTTTATTTATTGTATTTTTTTCCGAATACATATGCAGTAAAAATAAAACTTCCCATGAATACCACAAGGTGAGAGTGCTGGATTTTGTTTAACAGTGTATTCACTGTTCAAAATACTGCTTAGTTCCTTCACTTCACTTGAAAGATAGCAGCATTCCTACTTTTATTGGCCCAACATGATAATAAGTAGAAATTCGATTATTCTATCAATGTACATTCTCATCCATCCAATTATGTTTATAATTTACTATTGGATTGCTGAAATTTTTTTTAAAAAAATAAAAATTAAAAATTGGATGGCTTACCTCAGAATATAATTTTTATAAGTTCTCAATAAATTCATATTTTTAACACAAGGGGAACTTGAATTTAATGATTTTCCTTTAGCCAATCCCAAACACTATGCAATACAATAAGCCAATTAGTCAAAATTCCTGCCAATTTAAAAAAAATATAGTTTTTTTTTTAATCTTTTGCTGGATCAAATTAAAGTCTGATAAATGCTGAAACTACAAAATGTGAGAGCTTCATGGAAAAGGAATGTCACTCGAATAACCGATATATCAAACAAGCATAGGGTTAAAATAATTTATCAAAATAATTTGATTTTGGGGGAAATGGTCATTGGTCAATATATTTGAATATTTTTGTCACGCTGCAGAGTTGAATTTGTCTTGCTAGCAAAGTCTGCAGGCAATTCAGATTTCACACGGTACATAACAGTAATGAAATGATGGCCAAAATATGAAATTGATATAATGAAAATAAGGAAAAAAAAAATTAAACCAAAAAGAGAAAAGAAAAGGGTTTGTCCTAGATGTCTTAAAGAATTGGAATCAGAACATTACAAGCAGACAAGGTTTGATACTTTGACATGCTATTGGGTTTTGGGTTTTTACAAAGCACCTGCATGAGAAAAAATCTTGGGTGGCCACAATTAATAATTGCATGTTTTTTCTCACTTTGGAATTTCCATGGAATAATTAAGCTTGGAATTGGGACACATAAAGCAGTTATATGCAATAATAAAGGGCCTCAAGTAGAGGAAGGGTTGGGGATGAGGTTGCCCTCTATTGATTTCATAGAACAAGATGAAAGAGATGGGAAGATGTAACATGTCCACCCTACATGTGAGAAATTTCATGTCAAGTGACCCCACCCATCATCACATGCATTATTGAGTTTGTCATACACACCAATCTCTAAAGCCTTGTAGGAAGTTTTTTTTTTCCATCATATTTTTTAATATTAATAATTTTCTTATATATAGATAATTTCATTTGTTTATTTATATTTTTTTAATAGCTGATATTTTTTAAAAATAAAATAGATCTAACAACTTATAATTTTTTTAAATTTTTAAAGTAAAATTTTTATTACAAATTTTGAAGAAGTGCATCATTATTTTTTTAATAGAAATTTTTATTTTTAATTTTTAATCAATATTTTAAAGATATTTATTAGTATTTATCTTAAAACATTTAATTCTGGATCATGAATTTTGTAGCAGAGGTAGGTTTATTGCATTTGGATGCACATTGTTTCTAACACAACAAACGTTTAGGGATAATGGGATGGTCTCGGCTTCCTCCCTCATCCTTTACATTGTTTTTTTCAAGTCCCTTTCAAAATGTTCACCAAAATAGGGGACGCAAATTACTAATAGAAAATAATTGATATAGAATTAACTTACCAATGAGGTAACTTAGCAGCTCTAATCATAATTGAATAAAAACTATGATTATTATTATCATCGGGACAAAGTTGATATCAATAATAATATCAAATCAATTAAGATGATGATTATAATTTTAACTATTCAAATATGTTATTACTCATTATAAAATAAAGATAAAGTATATAATAATTATGATATTTAATTCAACTCATTTTTATTTTAGAGAGGTTATTTTAAATACTTTCCTTAAAAAAAAAAACTATGCTATACATGCATTAAATTCAAATATTAATGAAGGATAATATGTAATGTCATGTGTATGAGTTTTTTTTTTATCTTAATAAGTTTATTTTTTTATATCTTTTAAAGTAAAGTTAATCATTATTCACAATATTAAGGTAATGTTTGATCCTCTTTTTATTCGGATTCTCCTCTAATTAAAAGTAAAAAGTGCTCAAATTAATTATTATGGAACTTCTGTTCTTTTTAACCTTTTCTTCATAAAAAAAATATATATTTTTATTAAACTTAATTCCATCTTATTTTTAATAAAATTAATATTTATTTTTTATAAAATTTATATTTTTTAAGTTTAATTCGGCTTCCAAATTGAGGTTAATTTTTTTAAAAATACTTCTATGTTTTAGATTTTTTAAAAGGAAAGAGAAGTCCTAATTTTTTTCTTTTTAAAGAAAAGAAAATTCCAACAGAGAAATCGAGGTAAATGTCAAGTAAAACTCTGTCCTTTTCACAGGTGTTTCTATATACTACAAGCATTATAGTATAAGTTCTAATCTAAAGATAGTTTTTCTTTTACATAAGGTAAAAAATAAAAATAAACGTTTTGCAATAACATTATATATTAAATAAATAACCTATTTTTAATTAATTTGAAATGATAGATTAGTCACTCTCCATACACATGAGTCACATTCATCTAATTACCCTCCATGCCACCAACAATTGTTTTCTTCCATATTTGTATGGCCTTTACCCTTTATTATCAGTCAAATGGGTAGCTAATTCATGATTAAGCTCTTCTTTTCCCGTATTATAGATCATCAATTTTCACTTTAACGAGTCCTACCCACTTTTATCACAAGGATGACTGATTAAGATATATAAATAATAAAAAAAATGTAAATAGATGAATAATATTATTTATATATTAAAAATTATTATTTAAATAACAAATAAGATACTCTCAAAATAAACAATAATATACACCCAAAACAAGAAAAAAATATAAATGGACAAATAATTTCATTTTTACATGAAAGAATTATTATTTAAAAAGCAAATAAGTTACTTTCAAAATAATTTTAAAGTCACAAAATCATGGTCCCACAAACACATGAGAGAATAAGGAAGGAAAACATGCATGCATTGTACAAGTAGGGCGCCCAATGCAGCTTAGTGTAAATAAACTAGAAGTGCCTTAATTAGTGTGTATTAGCATATAACATAGCACACTTGGGCCCTGCAAGTTCACCTAACATGTTCCCTAAAACAACTCCTAATTTGACATCTAACCCTTTTTGTCATCACTGTACGGAAACCAATATGACTATATCCAACAAGTTAAAATAATTGTTCAATCAATGCCTGCATGAAAAGAAGTTTATACACATGAATTTTTGTAGCTAGGACCAGATTTTCAGCATCTTGTACCGAATTAACTCACCACTCAAACTCAAGATTTAGGACCCACAAAGAGAAAGATAAACAAGCAATTTTCTAAGTGTAAGTTATCAAACTTGCAATTGCATTAACAGGTAGTTGGTTTAGTGGTATATGTTTGATTTATTTTTTTTTAAGTAATTTGAATTATAATTTAAAAATCTAAAAAAAACTAATACTGCTTTTTTTATAAATATTTTCAGTTTAAATAAAAATTGTTTTTTTTATAAAGAATGTTTATGAAATAGGTAATGTTAAATTAAAATAATAAATTATAAAATAAAACAGAATGAGATTACATGTTTATAAAACAATAAATGTCCTAGATTATCAGACAAAATATTAGTTGTTTGGCTTGCATAATGAAATAAAAATATATGAGACTACGTTAAAAATATAATGCATCATATATATTAATAGATAATTGTATTGGTATGAAAGATTTATATATACCATGTTTAGTGCATTAGATTGTTAATTTAAACCTAAAACGTTTTTGTTAATAGTTTAAATTCTATTGAACAAAAACTATATCAAATGTCTAATAATTAATTTCTTTTGCATGTATATGCTTTTTTAATGAATAATGTGATAAGATACATTTTAAATAATATTTATTTATTTTTTATTTCATGTATATAACTTAGGTGTGAGTATTAAATATGCATCAACCTAAATTGAAAATTTACACAAATATTGCTGCAAAAATAAAATAAAATCAAATTAAATAAATTAGTCTAATTAAATATTACACTCTATAAAATTTTAAATATATCAGTATTCATTTTTTTCGTATTTAAAAAATATATTTTTTAAACATATATATAAAACTTAAAATAATGCATACAATTAATATCACGTATAAGATGACTAATTGATTTTATTGTTAGCTATTAAAGATGGTAATTTGTTAGACTCAAGAAATAAACTTAATGAAATATAATTAGATCAGATTTAAATATAAACACAAGGCTTCTCTTAAATAAGAAACTTCCTCTTTCAAACGGTAAGGAATAGCACCTTTTCAATACATTGCACATGTTTGCAACACGTCTTGGATATCATTATCACTGTCATTTTCTAACATACAACTGCTTAATATGAAATTAATATAAAAACTACTTAATAATTTCCTAATACAAAATTAAACCTAATTTAAAACTTAACTGTTTAATAACTATCTAATACAGAAATATAACTTCTACTAGTAAACAGTACTGGAGGTGATCAGAATACTATTTTTGTGCCTTAAAATTAGAAACTCTTGTGTTTTTCATGTAATAAATATGAAATATTTTTTTAATATTTTTATTTTAAAATAAAACTTAAAAAATAAGGTTAATATTTTTTGAATATTATGTTAATATACATAATAAGGTTAATAAGGTTAATATTTTTAATTGTAGATATATTTTTTATTATGACTTTCTTAATTTTATACTGTATGTAAAATAACAATTTCTATACCTATGACAAATCATTCTTAATTAAAAACTATCCAAAATAATTGAACATTCACATTTAAAGTATTAATTTATATATTATGAACAAATCTGTACAATTAATGATTATAAAAGTATTAATTCTTTAAATAATAACTAAGACTTCAAATAAATACTTATATATTACCTTGTCTCTTAAGGTTATCATACGACTAATGCGAGTTTGGGGTGCCATATTTATTTTATTTTGAATTGTTTAATCAACAAGCTTCCCTTTTTGTGGTGGAATTTTGATACACATTTATCGGTTGTTAGTTGAGATGGTTGATTAATTTATTGATGTTTTGTGATTGACTTTAAGGAAATCTGGTAAATACTAATAAGTTATTATTAGTTACATGTTTATTTTTCTCCTAACTTGCACATCTCATTAATATATATTGATTGACAGGTTTAAGATATATATACTTTTAAAATAAGCTATATATTTGAAAAAAAATTATTAATATAATCTATCTTATCATATTGTAAATATTTTAATTTTTAAAAAAAATTATGAAAATTTCACGTGATAATCAGAACATATTCATAGAAAATCAAAAAATATAAAATTAAAATATATTTTAATAATAACTTACAAATATTTCATTAATTATTTTTATGCTGGTTAAAAATTTATTAATTAAATAAAACAATTAAAATATAAAATTTATATATTTAAATGACTGATTAAAGAATAAAATTATTTTAGCTGGATGTGAAATTTTTAGAAATAAGTCATAAATTTTTAAGACACTTAATTATGAGTATAAAATTAGAAGGATGTGATAATAAGTGTAGAAGTTATTTTACCTTTAAAAATAATGAGATTATAAACTTATAATATAAAGTGAATGAATGAATGAATGTATAATAAATTATTACTGTAATCAATAACGATAGCTATTAACTCTGACTGGCTTGCTGTTGATGGATTAGTAAATCAGTCCCAAATATTTAATCATTATGGTATAAGTTTTTATGCATAAAAATAGTATATTTTTTATAAACATAAAAGCAATATATTAGTTTTTAACGGATTCAAAAAGTTATCAAAACAGTTTTTACAATTTTAAAAATATATTATTGTTCTATAATAAAAAATAACTTAATAAATTTTTACATATATTAGATATTAATGTATTATTTTTCATATGATAACAAATCATATACTCAAACAGTAAATAGTGGAGAATAATTTAATAATTTATTTATTTAGTCTAAACATATATATAATTTGCTAAAAATAATCCTTTTCAAGTTGAATTGGATCATTATAAATGATAAACTTTTCTCTCTAATAAAAGTTTTTAGTTTTAGCAAAGTAAAAAATTCATCGTAATGGATTAGCCCATTTTGTAAGTAATTGATGCAACATATTTTAATACTGAATAATGCATTCGATTAATTAATCTATAAAACGATGAGTATTGATAACTTTATTTATTTAAATTACAACAATTTTATTCAAAAACCGGAATAACTTTTATTTTGTAATCTTACATAATAAAATAATTATGGTTTAATAATAAAAAATATTAAATTGATATTTTTTGTAATTACAAAGACTAAATTAATTAGTATTCATAATTTTATTGTATAATTCGATTGATTTCTTTTCAATTTTTAAACTTATTTTGAGCTTATTGTAAATGAGAAGACTTGCTCAAAAATCCAAACACTATTAATGTTACTTTTTGAAAACTCGATAAACAGTATTTATATTATAAATTCAAGTTTGAGTTCTTAAATGTAAGGACATTTTATATTAAGTTTCTTTTACTTTTTTGTGTTATGTGATTTGACAATATTTAGATTTACATTTATGTTTTATAAAAAAATACAAATTATCATTTTTCATCATAGTTTTTTATTCTCAAATATTAATTTTAAATATTTGTTTAATTTTAATGTTTAAATGTTGATTTTTCATATTAAATATCACCTACTTTTACTTTTACTAAATTATTTTTACAATTCATTTTTTAAAATTTAAATTAATTTATCAAAATTATCACTAAATTAAATTGTAATAATTTTAACAAAACTGATATTAAATATAATTTTATAATAATTTCAATAATTTTTAATAATAGTTTAAAATCATCTTTAAATAAGTTATTATAATTGGTAATAGTGAAAGATTAAAAACTATAAAAGTTTAATATAAAAATTTGAAAATCAAATTTTATTATATTATATTATTTATAAAAAATTATTTTTTAAATTAAACAAATTAAAATAAACCATACATTATAATTATATATAAGTAATATTTTAAAATTTTAATATAAATATATATAAGGAAGTATAAATTATTTTATGAATAATTTTAGTTAGAATTATTTTATTTAATAATTTTTATAAAAAATTAAATCTTATTCAATTATTAAATTAATAAATTATATTATATAGCTTATCTTTATAAATTTTTTTTAAAAATTAATACTTAAAAAAATAAATTCAAATTAAAGAATAATATATCCTTTATAATATTCATTAATTTAAATTTATTTAATAAAATATTAAATTTTTAAATTTTATACAAATTAATTTATATAATATAATTTATCAAATTGATAAAATTTAATTATTTATTAAAATATTAAACAAAATAAGTTTAACTAAAGTTATTTATTTTATCATTCATATATATATATATATATATATATATATATATAACGTTATGTAAGAGGCACGAATAATGTTGGACAGATTTAGGGCTTAGAAAATTGAGCTATGCTGTTAGATTTACGTAATTCGAATTGTTAATTTAATTTAAATATATGCCATTTATGAAATTGATATAATTTTTGTCTCTTTTGAATGGTTATGTTTGTTTATGCATTGGAATAAAAATAGCAGACAGCTTGGGCGTGCATAGTATATACCTTTCTCAAAATGCAATGGATTTAATTTAACCTTTGTGATTAAAATTTCATTACTATCACACTGCATAGTAGTTGTTAGGAACCCAATCACTTTAGAGTTTTGTGTAAACTATTTTATTTTAATAGTTTATAGTGTGGTGCTCAAGTTAGACAAGTATCCGCAAAAAGGGTTCAATCAACCTCTATTTTTGTATAATATTGTTTCCCATTCAGTCATCAACAAGCTTTGTCACCTACTTTCTATTAAATATTAACGATACGTTTACACTATTGTCTTTTTCTCATGCTTTAAATAATCTAACCATCAACAAATTATTTTATATAGTTTAAATAAATCATGTAACAAGTTTAGTTAACTTTAATTTTTATTTGCTCGTCACGATTAAAAAGTCTCCAAGTTCCAAACAACGCAAAGTGATTCATATAAATTTGAAACAAGACGGATTTATAATTTTAATTTAAATGAAGAATTAATAATTTTGACTAAAAATATATAATTTTAAATTATAAAAAGTTATTAAAATTGATTTAATAATAAAATAGTTTAGTGTGAGATTTTGGATTTAAATTTTATTATTTTTTATTTTATATAAAAACTATAAAGATAGAATTAAATTTCACGGGAATTATGTAAGTTAAAACATTTATTAAACTAATAATTACATAATATCAAAGGATAATTGGCATAAAAAGGTAGGGAAATTGACCGAAAAATGTTAATATTATATACTAATTTGTACTGTATTATTTATTATTGGATGAATGTTATGTAAGTTTCACTAAAAATAGATTTTAACTTTTATACATTCTCAATGTAAAATTAGAATTTTAAAAATATTAAAAAATAATTTAAAATCATTTTAATTAAACAGATTCTTTTAATTTAATTTAAAAATTAAAAACAAAAAAATTCCAACCATTCCTAACTTAAGTTGGAATAACATTAGCAATTTGCTCTTAACAAACAAAAAATAAATGATCACGATGCAAATACATCATGTGCAAAATATTTATTAGTGATTATATTTTGGACGCAAATTCAGACGAATATAAGAATGATAAGGGTTTGTAAATAACATGCTCTCATATGATTTTAACATACCCATCTTTGTCTTATACGATGCATAAGCCAAAAACGTTTAAATTATTCCACATCCAAAAATATAAAATTGGGGAACAATAGAGACATAATTTTAATTATCATTACGATAAAAAAAAATATTAATTGGGTTTTCTAGTGTCTGCCTCGGTTAAAGCCGAAGAGATTGATGCCTTTTTAAATTATTATCTCTTTATCTATTTATTTGTTAAACGATTGTTTTTTAATCAAAGTTTGCAAATAAAAAACGTTTCGTAGGTTCGAAAGCTACGGGACACGATCCGGGATACGTGGCATCAAAATCGAGTAGACCTAGACGACGTCGTTTAGTCACTGTCTCTTGTCATGTAATATAATATAATAACAACAATTTGATATTTGATTAGTTTTCGTGGATAGATTTTGTCTAAAAGAAATTAAATTATTAATATCAGTTTTTAATATATATTTAAAGATGTAATAAAATCTTGGATATAATTATTTATTAAAAATCATATAATCTAATGCATTAATAATATTAAATATCATAATTTATAATAAAAATTTATTTATTAAATTTTTATTATATACTTTTGAATACATGTTAGAATAATCGTGTTAATATAAATTCTCTCTTTGACGCTATTATAAGTAATATATATAAGTTTTTAGTATCTTTATATAAGATATTTTAAAATTTTATAAAATATTAAATAGTTTTTAGGTTTACTTTTAAGATTTAATAAACTATATTCAAATAATCTACATTATCCAACATTTTTTTTTACCTTTTCATATCAATGTTTATTCTAATAAAAAAAATTTAAATGGAGAGAAGAATCATGGACTAGTTGAATTGTTAGATATCCAAAAAGTTTGTATAATTTTTTTTTATCACTGACTAATTTTAAATAAATATTTAATATATGTGAAGTAGTTAGAAATAATTTATGACAAGAGTTGGAAGGAGTATTATAAGTATAGATTAATAGTTTGATATATCATAATAACTGATACTTTATTGATACGGAAAACTATATATATTATTGTTATAATGAATATTTCATTTAATTAAAATATTATTACATAATCATAAAATGATATATAATTAAAAATTGTTAATTTTTGTAATGATTATTTTAAAAATTACATTTTGAATAGTTTTTAAATGGTTGATAATATTAAATTTTTTATATAATATATTAAAAGTAAAATTTTGAATCATTATAAAAATATTATTTATTAACATAAAAAATTTATTTTTATTAGTATCAATTTTGTTTAATAGCTAGTTTCTAGAATGATTTGTTGGTTCGAAGTAGAAGGTGCGCGCTTCGAAACCTATACAAATGTAAGTAGAGACAAACAACCAAACTAAGATTTTATGTAACAAAATTTTAATTGCAAATATAACTTTTAAAAATTTATCCTAATAAATAATATATTATACTAATATTTAATATGTTAAAAATATATACTAATATTATGAATCGACGCAATTATTTATTAATATATTTTACTATTAACATAAATTTATAATATATATTAACAATTTATTTTTATTAAAATATACTAATAAGAACTAATAAAAAATTAAAAAATTAGTAAACAGTTTTTTAACAAGTATATAAAATATCATATTTACTTAACCTCTCTACTAATGGGTTTAATTTTAATTAGATAAAAGTATACTAATCTTAATTTCTGCCCGTTAATTTATTAACAACATTTTTAAAAGTAACATATATTGATTATTAACTACGGGTATTTGTAAAAATACTTAAAAGCATGATTGTTTATGTGTGTTTGAGAGATAAATCTTATCTATCACTGCTTAATAAGTTTTTTAAGGATATGTTTAGAGGAAAAAATAAGCGAATATGATAGAATATTTTTTTATTTTATCTTATTTTTAAATTTGTTTAACTACTGAGATACGGTAAGTGTTTGTTTAATCTTATCATATTGTTATTTCATATCTTTTAATGTAATCTTTATTGTATACAAAATGTTAGATTAGAAATGATAATATGTGATAACATATTTATTTTCTTTTATTGTTATGGTAATAAATAATAATATTATTAATAATAATATTATTATTATTATTATTAATTATATATTATTATTTTAAATATGTCTATGTCTATAAATTTATTAGATTAAGATTAATTTAAATTTGCTCGTGTCTCATTTTTTTTTGTAAAAAATTTAATTAAAAATGTAGATGAAATAATAAAAGTTGGTTTTCATATCTTAATTAAATTAAAAAAATTAAAAATAAAAATAAAATCATCAAAATATATTAAAATAAGTGTTAATATATTGGATTGAATTGAATTTAAAATGCTGAAAATAATTTAAAGTAAACTGTAATATACTTTTATGATTAGATTAAACAATCTTATCTTAAAAAACAATCAAAATTAAACTGAAAATATCATTATTTAAAATATTAATTTCTTATCTACGTCTATACGTTCTATGATAATTTAATATATAGTTATAAGTTTGGCTTGGATTGAAAAGAATCAAGTCACATAAAATTAAATTCGCTTAGAAACTTCTAATTGTAAAATTTATGTAACATTATTGATTTATCATATTTATGCAATGCTGTTAATGTGGTTACGTTATCGAATCTTTAACGACTCTTGTTATTAATTTTTTTAATTATTTTCCATTTTAAAATTAAGAAAATAAAAATATTTTTAAAAAATAATCTTTTAAATTTATTTTCAATAAAATAAGACCAAATATTAACAAAATGGAAGAATAGTTTAGTTAAATGAAATAACTTTTTAGTTGGTATAAATTTTTTACTAAACATGAAACAATATTTTTTAAACTGACAGGGTATTTAAGCATATAAAATGCAGTTTTAAAATTATTCTAATATGATAAATATTTCACTTTCTATATTTGGTTTCTTTATCCCCACAACACTTTCTATATTTTAATTTTTTAATCATCTTCAGTTTTAATTTATTTTAAAAATTATAAACGATCTTAACTTTATAATTTAACTTCATGCATTTAGTGCAAGGGACTAAAGAGATAATTTTTCAGGGGTTACATAGAAGATATCAAAATTTATATTTGAGGAGCAACTCAACCATTCTTATGTCATAATCTTAGATCGGAAATTCTAAGTAGTTAAGAAGTATTTACTATAATAAATATTCCTAACTATTTTAAAAACAACGTTGAATATTTTTAATCAATAGATTAAAAAACAATGCACGCACATATAAACTTGGCAAAACGAATCAAATAATCTCAACTCATCATTAACCTATTTTTAAAAGCAGATTAAAAACAATAACCCATTCCATTTTATGATGGGTTGGAAATTGACCCCATTAACAATTTTTTTAAAAATGTTTAAAAAATTAAAATATTAAAATCTTACATTTAAATTATCAATATAATTGATAATAATTAAAATAAACGTATAAAATAATTATAAATGTAATATTTTATTATCATTTTAGTTATAACATTTTAAAAAATGGATGAAAGTAACTTCTTTCTGTTTAGAATTACAGAAATATCCATGAATTGAAATTTAATTATGATCCCAATTGTAATCACGTTTTGAATAGATATTAGGTTTATGAATGGAGTGTGTTGAATTCATGAGAAGAAGCAGCTTGGCTGTTAGAAAACGTGTGTGGATCCCATCAGCGTGGGGGATTCTGCTTCTTTGAAATGTTTGGTGAGAGAGAGAGAAGAACTGTCAATGTAACGGTGACGTGACGGTGCATTTTAATTTTTAAAAGTTTAACCGCTGTGGCATTTATGGCCAAATCCAAAATCATTCAATGGGGTCTCATGATACGACAATTTTCTTTAACAATTTACGATAATGGGATTTTCTTCTATTTCTAATTCTTCTCCACACACACCTCGGCATGCCCCATGTAACGCTACACTCCACACCATCGCACTTAATGCGGATTCTATTACCGTATCAAAATTCGTGAACTTCCTTTGACTCTTTTTTGAATTTCAGCTTCACCTTTCCATCAATTATTTAACCAACTCTACCATCGGAAGAACTATAAAATTCTTTACTTATAAAATGCTTTTTTTGAATTCTATCAAATGTAAACACATTTTTTAACTGACTGAGATGTGGTTTTATTTTGAAAACATGATTCGGGAATGTGCCAAATTTATACTCCTACTTGCTTTGAACATTATCAAACAAATAAATTGCATTGGTTGTGGAGTAATATTTCCTTTACTACAATTGCGATATAAACTTTGTATATATATAATTTTAGTGTAAAAAAAATCGTTTATTTAATATTGTACAAAATTTTGAACTCCTAACTGATGACTTGATTTGATCCATTTGTTGCAATCACTATGACAATGATAGTCTTTACACATAAAACATAGGATATGATATCCATTTTTTAATGACTAAATTCATATGCCAATTAGATAGCACTCATAACATAGCAGTAAAACCAATGATAAGCTAAATCAGCGATAAAGGAAGAAGAATAGCAATGTTGGATGGTAAGAACTTAGATGGAAGAGAAGTTTTAATTTAGATAATGATGAGACATATTACAAAGTAAAGAGTTATTATGTCCATTTGAGTTGAGTTGATGTCACATAGATTTCCCTCCCAACTATTTTTGTTCTCAAGTGGCACACAACTTAAGGAAGAAGCGAATCAACACAAAACAAAAAAACCCTTTAATTTGAAATTGAAGACAAAAGAAAACAAATATTACAAGAAGATCACGTAGGTCCCTCCTCACACAGTTATCTTCCCATTGCTCCAAATAACAAATTGCTTAATTTGTCAGTGACCAAAAGTCAGTGAGTTTGTCACAATAATAACCACAACCATAACACGACACTGACCCCTTTATTAATTACATAAGTCATAAAAACATCAATGCAGTTCAGAGCAGAAGCAGAAGCAGAAACAGAAACAGAAGCAACACCTTATAGATTTTGATTCCGTTTTCTTTTATTAAATCCCGCCATGCATCAACTTTTTAAATTCTCACTATCAGTTTCTGAAAACATTAAAAATAAATTTTTTTTGAGGGGCATATCCTAAATTAAGAGGAAAAAGAAGGGTATTTTCATAATTTCAGATCCAAACTCGACCACACCTCGAAGGTGATTTTACTGCAAAAATCAAAACTGATTGATGATGAGGTCTCTCTGCATTTCACCTTCCTATGTTGTACGGTGTACACTAAACCAAAGAGAAACAGGATTTGCCTTTACTTCAAAAATTTATATTTTTCTTAAAAAAGAAAATTATTATTATTATTATTATTAATTTAATTAATTTATTTATTTTTAAATTGTAACATTTGTTTTCTCTGTCTCCATCTCCATTGGTCACTCACAACAGCTGATACTTTTTTTCTTTCCCAGAAACCATTTTGTACTCATTACTCATTTTCTATCAACCAAAACTAGTTTCTCTTTTAGGGTTGGCTTATCTGTTTCTAAAGCTCCCAACTTTGCTTCATTTTTGGTGTTTCTTTGTTACTTATTATATTGGGAAGGAGGCGTTTTGATTGAAGCTGGTTCATGCGGATTTTCGCTGGAAATCAAATTTTAAAGAATCTGTTGACAATAATTGTAAGCAAAAAAAATAAAAAAATGTGTTATTCCTTTTTCTTGTTTTTTCGCTGGATGTTCATTTGTCCACAAGGATTGCTTGATTTGATAAACAAATATAATAATATAAAGAAAATATAATAAAGAAAATGAAAGGTTTGGACTTTGGATCTTATTCTTGCCTTCCCTTTTATATGTTTTCTCTAGTCTCCAATGATGTTTTTGACCTTGTAAAACCAACAAAATGGCGGTTGCAAGTGATTAGTGAATCATATCATATGTTTGTACATGTATTTATTTATGTGCATTCTTGTTCAGACACCTAACTCTGCAATATTGTTATTGTTATTATTTTTATTTTTCTGATATACGTTGAATCTGGAACTATGCAGGGTGAAAATTGAGGCTGAACTTTCAACCAGCTAGAGAGAGCTAAATGACCTATACTTTAGGTCATATATTTATGTATGGGTGATTGGATTTTTTTCTGTTGAAGTAGGAAGGAAGGACAAGATACTATTTATGTAGAGGAATCTTTGGTGGAGGCTTCCTTCTTGATAGTAGAGCCAAATAGTTGGATCCAAATCACACACCCCTTTACCTTTTTTGAAGCTGTTTCTTTTCGACTATTTTGACTTGGTAGCTGATTTGAAGGCACAAAAAGCACTGCTAGTGGAGTGAAGGGTCTCTCCTTTAAGCTGTCTTCTGTGTTTTAAATCTCTCATCAACCAACAAGCAGTGTGCTGTGCTTTCACTGCTTTGAATCTTGTTGAATTTCAGAAAGCTTGAATGCATAATGTTGCATTTTGAATTGGAGGCTGCTGCAACAACCTCTTGCTTTCTGATCCACAAAAAGGGTATCTGATTCTTCACAGATTTTATTCTACTTTGGGAACGTACTTGTAACATCACTGATAAAAAAAAAAAGAAACAAGATTCTGTGAACGTTGGAGGAGGTTTTACTGATACACAAGGTTTGAATTTGGTTGTAAGAATTTGTCTCTTTTATTGCCGCGGTGGAATGTACAGGCATATTGGTGATAACTAATAATTGTACTGGTGGGGCAGGGTTATGATATGATGGTATAGAAGGTCTTATTGTGTTTCACTTTCTTCTATAATAGGAAGTAGCAACATAACATATTTGCTTTTGATGGTTGTTGAGACTTGAGAGTTAAATCTTTTGAGCAAGATAGTTTTTGTGGCATTATTATTGGTGCTGATGAGTCGAGAACAACAGAAGAGGGGGAAGCAAGAGAAAGGTTCTGATGGTGCTGAGAAGGTCATTGTTGCTGTTAAGGCATCAAAGGAGATTCCAAAGACTGCTCTTGTTTGGTCCCTGACTCATGTTGTTCAGCCTGGAGATTGCATTACATTGCTAGTGGTTGTGCCTTCACAAAGTTCAGGTGATTCCTTTTTCCTGCATTTGATCTACTTTTGTGCTTCTTTTTCTTCTGGCAAATTGGAAAAATGGTGATTTGTCCTCTGCCTCAAATTTGACATGGTCAGTGCTTCAGTGTTTTCTTACATATCATTCCTTCTTTTATCGTATAGGGGATGGTTGCTTGGTTTTGCATTCTGAAATTATGTCATAGCAGTGTTACAGGAAATAGTACTGTGTGCATTTGTTGGTTCTAAATGAATTTAGTTTTGCATTAACACAAAACTATTGCCTTTTTCTTTTTTGGAATTTGAATCCTCACCATGCTATTATGTGTAGCTGACTTTCTTCTACTTATATGCAGGCAGAAGATTATGGGGTTTTCCCAGATTTGCTGGTGACTGCGCCAGTGGTATTAAGAAATACCCTCCAGGAACAATTTCAGAGCAGAAGAGTGATATCACTGATTCTTGCTCTCAGATGATCCTTCAGCTCCATGATGTCTATGATCCAAATAAGGTTAGTAGCCTTGGTCTATGAAAGGTACTTGCAAATTTAATGTTGAGGTTGTAATTGTTTCTTATGTCAACTTTTTTCCAACAGATAAATGTGAGGATTAAAATTGTTTCTGGATCACCTTGTGGAGCAGTGGCTGCAGAAGCCAAGAAAGCACAAGCCAATTGGGTTGTATTAGACAAGTAATAGTCTATCTAATATTTTCCTCACCCAGATACATGCTATTGTAACCATGAAATTTAATGACATCTCCATTACTGGCTTATTGTTTTGTTTTTGATCTGACATTGTAATTAATTGAATTTGTATTGTTGGTTTTTGGTGTTGCCTTCTTTGCAGACAGCTCAAACATGAGGAAAAGAGATGCATGGAAGAGCTGCAATGTAACATTGTGGTTATGAAGCGTTCTCAACCAAAAGTGCTTCGTTTGAATTTGATTGGACCCCAAAAGAAGGATGTTGAAGAAGCAGGTTCATCACCTTCTGAACTAGATGAGATGCTTGAAAAGCAAACCAAAAAGAAGCTTGATTCTTTAAATTCCATAAAAGGACCAGCTGTAACTCCAACTAGCAGCCCTGAGCTAGGGACACCATTCACTGGCACTGCAACTGAAGCTGGTACTTCATCAGTTTCAAGCTCTGATCCAGGAACTTCACCATTCTTTGTCTCAGATATGAATGGCGAGTCCAAGAAAGAGGAAACTATCAAGGAAAGTCAAGAACTTGGTGATACCAATTCTGATACAGAAAGTGAAAGCCTGTCCACATCTTCAGCCAGCTTGAGATACCAGCCATGGATCACAGAATTGCTTTTGCACCAACAATCATCTCAACACAATGAAGAAAGATCAGAGATATCTCATGGTATGCCTCAAGCATCTACAACTAGAGCTTTCCTAGAAAAGTATTCTAGGCTTGATAGAGCAGCTGCATTTGAAAACTCAACCTATAGAACTGACAATGATTTCAGTGGAAATTTAAGAGAAGCAATAGCATTATCAGGAAATGCCCCCCCTGGTCCCCCTCCACTGTGTTCAATATGTCAACACAAGGCTCCTGTTTTTGGAAAACCTCCAAGGTGGTTCAGCTATGCTGAGTTGGAACTTGCTACTGGTAGGTTCTCACAAGCCAACTTCTTGGCAGAAGGAGGGTTTGGATCTGTTCACAGAGGGGTTCTACCAGAAGGACAAGTCATTGCTGTCAAGCAACATAAATTAGCTAGTTCTCAAGGTGATCTTGAATTTTGCTCAGAGGTGGAAGTCCTGAGCTGTGCTCAGCACAGAAATGTTGTTATGCTCATTGGTTTCTGCATAGAGGATAAGAGAAGGCTACTAGTTTATGAGTACATATGCAATGGATCATTGGATTCACATTTATATGGTAATTTCTTTTGCTCCGAATTAGCTCATGATAGAAATATCTTTTTGAATTGGCTTGATATCGTTAGTTAAGACATTCAGCATGCAATGTTTATAAATTTATATGCCAACTATAGTAATATATTTATGCATGGTATGTTAACACCATGAGATTTTCATTTTACATTGAGTAATATGAATATGGTGACTTAATTGTAAATTGATTTAATACTTTGAAGTATTTCAGGGCGACAAAGGGATCCATTAGAATGGTCTGCACGGCAAAAAATTGCTGTTGGAGCTGCTCGTGGGTTAAGATACCTTCATGAAGAGTGCAGAGTGGGTTGTATTATCCACCGTGACATGAGGCCAAACAACATTCTCATAACTCATGATTTTGAACCTCTGGTAGGGTACTGTTTTGCCTACTTTGCACTAGCAGTCCCATAATTTACATAGAAAAATTGAAAGGCACCATTAAAATAGTTGTAGACTCCAACATTTTGAAAATGTACCTATCATTTATCAAAGGATAAGGGTCATGGATTTTTAGTTTCACTGGGATCACAATCTGTAATGTTTTGAGGTGCATCCAATGTGTGCTTCATTTTTCTAAGAGTTTTGTACTGTGTTGAATTATGCAAGGTTGGCGATTTTGGTCTAGCAAGGTGGCAGCCTGATGGAGACACAGGTGTAGAAACTAGAGTAATTGGAACATTTGGGTACGTGTTGTGTTGATCATGAATTAGTTTCATTGTTAAACCTGTCTATGCAACATGAGATTGCAACTAAAATATGCATGCTGTTTCTGTGTAGGTATTTGGCTCCTGAATATGCTCAAAGTGGCCAAATCACTGAAAAAGCTGATGTTTATTCCTTTGGTGTGGTATTAGTGGAGCTAGTTACAGGGAGGAAAGCTGTGGATCTTACTAGGCCCAAGGGACAACAGTGCCTTACCGAGTGGGTAAGTTAGAATGATATTTAATTGTTTGATGTTGATCCATTTCAAGAGTCAAAAGTAATAAGTAAATCATTACTTCTTGAAATTTTATGGATAGGATATTTCAGTTCTTGAAATTTTAAATTTTTTTTGTTCTTCTGACTTTACTAAAAAAGACTAAAATTATTGTTTAGTAAAGTCAGGAACTAACAAAAGGTTTTCAAAATTGCAAGGACTAAAATGTCTGCTTCATACAATCTTAAGCAATAATTTGTGAGTTTACTCCAAAAGCAACATTCAGGAGAAACATGATACTCAACTGACTAAATGAAGAGCTTGATTTTCTCTTGTTCATGTCTAGCCTTGGCTAATTGGGTAAACATTTGGATATTAAACAGGCACGACCACTGTTGGAAGAATATGCAATTGAGGAACTGATTGATCCGAGGCTTGGTAACCACTATTTAGAACATGAGGTCTATTGCATGCTACATGCAGCATCGTTATGCATACGGAGAGATCCTCATTCTAGACCACGCATGTCACAGGTAAATAAAGTTTTCAACCCATCTTATGTTCTTTTGGCAAAATTTGCTTGCCATGAAGAATCCACAATTGCATATTTCTTGGGGAACACTTTTCAGAAACAATAATATATTTTTGTTAATAATATGATATAATATGCTGATTGCTGAAATACTAAAAGGCTTGGTTGTTATGACATGATGTGTTCTAAACTGTTGCACATTGCACCAAGTTTGGTTCTCCCACCTAACTTTTTGGTATATTTTATGATTGTTTGTTGAAGGTTCTCCGAATACTGGAGGGTGACATGGTGATGGACACAAATTACACTTCAACTCCAGGTTATGATGTGGGAAACAGAAGTGGAAGAATCTGGTCAGAGCCATTACAAAGGCAAAACCATTATAGTGGTCCCCTATTGGAAGAGTCTCTTGAGTCATTCAGTGGGAAGCTGTCCCTTGACAAGTACAAGCCTTCCTATTGGGATAGGGACAACAAGCCTAGGAGGGGTTCATGTGAAGATGATATTTAAAGTGGTTCATGATGAAAATTTCATTCTTGTTATGCTAAATATGTTTGTTGCCCTCCTATTTTGTTTGTTGTTTTTTAATTCCTTTTTTTAATTGCAATGGGATCTAATTTTGCATCTGTATAGCAAAATGAAAGTAGGATAGGTAAATATAAAAGCTTTTTGAAAAATTTTCAGGAAATCATGTAAACTAGTGCCTTAAAATGCCTAGGCTCTTGAAATGGATGAAATAGCTTCTTGTAAGGTGGTTCAACTCTCTCTCTCTCTCTCTCTCTCTCTCTCTCTCTCTCTCTCTCTCTCTCTTCTCTTGTTTCAATGCTTGTGTATGCATGGACAATTGGACATGCATGCATTCAGAAACAAACAAACAAACTTGGGTTGAGGTTGTTATCTAAACTAGCAAACAGGACAATGATTGCGCCAGATCAGTTAACTTTAAGCCTTAATGAAAGGGTAAAAGTAATATTTTATTTTTCAAATTTTTAACTTGTGAAAGGTGTAAAATTAAAGCACCTTATTTGGCTGATTATGACAATGTTATTTTACTTGAATTCTTAGACTTTTGTAGCATGTAAAACAAAATTTATTGGTTGGCTGATGGTGACAAGGCTATGAGGTTCAGACATAATATAATCAAGAGACATGTCAAATGTCTTGTTTCTTCCTTATGTTTTGACAAGTTATGAACAAAAGAGACTCCACACCTTATCCCGAGGCTAACCCTGTCTCACTCTTGTCCATATATCTTACTTATTAATCAACATCAGCAAAAAAATTTGCAGAACCCACAACTTTGATTCTTCTACCATTGTTGTGTTTGTTTCAAATATTTTAAGGTAAATTGTTATAATCAGGGGCCAAAAATGGAAAGAACAGTTAGATCCACACTCAATGAGTAGTCACAAAATATGTTTTCAATTTTGTAACTCAGGTTTATTGTTGTTGAGGAAAGATAGATAAAATGGATGAGAAATGCTAGCAATAAAATAATATGAATTATACGGGAATATAAATTATTATTTTAATTTAAAAAAAAAAAGATTAAATACATTGATTTCTAAAAATTAAAATTTATTAGTTTTGTTTTTAAAAGATAAAAAATCTGTCATTTTGGGTTATATACTAAAATAAACAATTGAAATAACTAAAAAACTAAAATTATTAATTTTTATCTTTTAAAAATAAAAACGATGATTTCATATTTTGAGGATTAATGTCAATTTTTTTGGAAATTGAAAACAGTGGTTTATTCCGTGTGGGGAGAGATTCAACTTTTACCTTCATCACCACCATGTATGGTCATGAGCACTTGATTGGTCAATAACCTATGAATCTTTGTACATCAAGTAACCATTGTTTCTTATTTTAATATTGTTATTATTATTGATTTGATTGTAATCTAAAACATTATCATCACGACAAAATAATTTTTCATACTAAAAATATTTTAATAATAATTATTTAAATCTTTTAAGTGGTATATTTCTGGTCGACATTTTCTTCTATTCGAAAAATAAAAAGTTAGGGGAATAAAAGTGTTCTTGCCAAGCGGACAACACTATCAAGGTCATAATTATAATCCAGACACAAATTTTCTTATTTTTTTTAAAAGTATTAAAAAAATTAAATTCAAGGTACCTGAAAAATAAAAAAAAACAACTAAAATATATTCATTTAGTAAAAAATTTTATACTGTCATTTAATTATGACTTTGTCAATTTGTCATCTAGTTAAAAATTATTAGTTAAAGTATCAATAAAAAATGTTTTTTATAAAAAATAATTATAAAAATGTACTCGTAATATATAGATATTTTCAGACTTAATTTCTTATGAAATGTATTAAGAACATTTGTTAACATTCTTCTGTAAACAATTGGGGGGCTCACACTTGTTGGGGTTTTGGAACTTACGTGACAGGTTGCAAGTCTCTGGTCTCAACATTTTATCATTTTATACTTGTTAAATTAACGGTGGATGATTGATGTGCACATGGGTTATGATATGGTATCTTCCACTGTATTACCTTCTCTAGGTCATTTGGCGCCAAAAGGAGTTCATTGTTGAAGTGTAGAAAGCAAAACCCTTCCCTCTTTGTTCTTCACTGTATTGAAACAGTGTGAAAAATCAAGAATGGATTCGAGCTCGGTGGGGGTGGAAGGAGGATCAATGGAGGATGATTACGAAGCGTTGATATCAACGACGGACGTTGAGCTTCTGAAGCGAGCTTGGCGTAATGAAAAAGCAGCCCCCGAAATCCTTCGCTTTGAATCTCATTTGATTGCTCGTGTCATTGAACAGATTCAACTCATGGTAACTTCTCTCACCTCAAACCCTAACCCTACGATTATCATTATTATTATTATTATTATTATTATTATTATTATTATTATTATTATTATTATTATTATTATTATTATTATTATTATTATTATTTGCATAATTGTCTTCTGAAGGTTAGAAATTTTGTGCCTAGATTGCTGTTTTGACCAGCATTAAGTCAAGGGAAAATGGCAGGTATACACTCGTGGGTGTGTTATCCAGTGAGAAACAGGAAGAAAAAAAGAAAGGTGTGAAATATGTGATGGGAAGCGAGATAGACATAATAACTAATAAGGAAGAAAAAAAGAAGTGAAGGAGTTGTAAGAATGTAATTGTTCTGAAGTCGATGTATATCTTCCTTCATTGTAACTGATAGTACTGTCTGCTTGGGAAGAACACTTATTTTAAACCCCTAATTTAGTAACTTTTTTGAAAAAAATATTTTCTGCAGGAAGAAACTGTGGAGGAGAAATCCGCTGTTGGTACTGACCCTCTTTCAATATCTCTATATCAGATGGACTTGGATAGAACCCTCTTTCTGTTAAGATCATATCTTCGAATCCGCATCCAGAAGGTAACCGGTGATCACATATTAGCTCTACTCTCAAGGAAATAGAATTATTATGGGTGTTAAGTCAAATTTGGTTCATTTGGTAGGGATTAAGAGAAACAAAAAGAACCAATACAGTTTATTGTAGCCTTAACTTCCAGGATTAGCAATGGCTGCGTGAACCTTCAGCTTGATGTTAATTAAATTTTCTCAATAGACTCTCTTTTGCCAGATGTTTTCTCTCTCCCTTTTAATATTTTTACAGCTTTCATTTCTACCTGTGTAATAGGTTAAATAATTAGGGTACCTACCAATTTCTAAATTATTTGAAGACTGGTAAAGCTGGGAATTGAATTGACTAATTGCTCTATTCATCAGATTGCTTTTTGTTTGATTTTGTTGCCATTTTCTATTGTAGATTGAAAAGTATATGTTCCACATCCTAAAAACTGAAGAACTTTGGAACCGGCTATCTAAAGATGAGAAAATTTTCACTAGAAAGTAAGGCTATCCTTTACATTTTTTTTCCTTTTCTTTCAAACTTATTTTCTGACTACCAATGTGTTTTCACTGATAGTATTAAAGCATACTTGTTGGGGGGTTTTTTAATCTAGTTTTCTGGTTGCAGGTGTACAGATGACCTAAAACAGCACCTGGACGAGAATGTTCTGTCAAAATTGCCTGAAAATTATCAGTCTGTTTTGAAGCAATCTGTAATAAGTGAAGAGGATGACATGGGTAATTTACCATCCTTAAAAGACAATTAGGTTATTTTATTTCATTGTTTCTTTTAGGCCATTTTGTGTGTCTAGGTGAAAAATCATCAGTCTATTATGAGATGAAGTTTGTTACCTTGTTGGCATTTTGGTTAGTAGCATGAAATAATTTGCATTCCTTGATTTGTTAGCATCAAACTCGGTCTGAGGATCAGTTCTTTATCTGTAGTACTCTTCTGATAACTTTTGGCTTTTATGCTGTAGCTCTTCCGCTAATTTCTAGATAGGATTTGGGCACTAATCTTCACTTTTTGGCTGAAAGTTTTTGAATTTCATCAACCTTTTGGATAGTGCATCCTTCTATTATTAATTTAATGGTACTAAATAATTGTGCCATAACACTACTATATGCTCTGATGGCTATGATGATATTCTTGATAGCCCGGAAAATACTTCATCACCTTATGGCTGCTCTTGATTTTGGATATTGTTATAGTGATTATCGGAAGGTGGCTTAACCTTGCTCAAGTTTATCTCTGGTAATATTTTCAACCATGCAAACCTGCAAAGATTAGAAGAGAAGGGGTGGGGGAGTTTTTTTGTTCTTCCACTTTCTTTTTCATTTTTCTAATTATTGTTCTTCTTGTTTAACTTCTATTACTGCATTTGGTTAGCCATCTCATTAACATTGTATGGTATTTCTGTACAGATAACTCTTATAAATTTTTTTGTCTGGTCAGTTATGCACATGCATGCGACACCCAAGTTTAGTTCCTAAAAGTTTGACACTTTGGTTTTGATCCCTATAAAAATTTTACACGTTTTTAGTCCCTAAAATTACGTCATATACTTTTAGTTTCCAGTGAGGAACTAAAACCATTGGGTTTGTTAAATGTAGAGATTAAAAACGAATAAATTTTTTATAGGGATTAAAATATAAAACTTATTTTTAGGACCAAAAACATTTAAACCTTAATAATTTTATATCCTTTTGTACGAGGGTAAGCCTTGGTGCAACCGCAAGGTTGATGACTTTCTACCTTGTGGAGGCCATAAGTTCAAATCCATTGGATACTAACCTCTTGCACTGGGCTGCCCTTTAATATTATATCCTTTTTTGTACCTCAGTTATTGTGGATTCTTTTCCATTAAGAACCATGTTAGAGAGGCCGCTCCGTCATTTTCCCCACTTATGTTTTCTCGTTTGCTAACTGAAGTCTTTCATTGCTAGGCTTTGGGTCCAGTTTACCTCAAATCATACTGTTGCTTCACTATTTTATCTTGTTTCCTTGAGACTAGGATGTCTCCTGACACTTGTTTTGTTTCTATATTTCAGTCCCAGAACCACAACTGGACACATTTGTTTTGTGTAGAAGTAAAGAGTATCTAACAGGCATTCAACTTGAAGATGGACCTGTTGATGACAGGCAATTCTCTTTTTCTTGCATAAATTTATTCTGCTCTGTTTTGAAAAGGTAAAAAAATAGCTCAGTTGATTATTCTGACAGGTCTAAGCTGTTTGAGATGGAGCCGGGTGTCCTCCATTTCATATGTTACAAATCAATAAAGGCACTTGTAGAGAGTGGCAAAATTGATCTCCTCTGATGAGTTCACAAGTTGGATATTGATGCTCATGGGATACCCGCCATTGTTTATTGCCGAGTTTTTTAATTTTGTTACTTTAATGGTGGTGTTTGGAGATGATCCAAGATGTCACGGAAAGGAATTCCAGATTTGTGATATATAGATACAAAGTTTCACATGACAATCTCTTGTGAAAATTCAATTCAAGATCCACTCCCTGTTGTCTGGCACCTGAGTTTGTTTTCACCAGAACCTTTATTTGAATTTAACTAGAATGCAAAGATAGTGTATAAATTTTTTATATTATCACCCACTCATAAATTATGATATTATTAAAGATTGTTAAATTTTTTTTGATAATTATTTTAAAAGTTATATTTTTCATAATTTTCAATTAGTTAATAGTGAATTTTTTTATTATCAATTTATCAAAAGTAAACTGTTTATTTAATGTGTTAAAAAAATTATATAAAAAATTTTAATCATTAGGATTCCCTGCATTAAAAAATTCAACTGGTGAGTACCTTGATCCCTGATGCAATTCATCGACTGATTCCTGTCCAACTTATTTTGCACGTAAACTTGTGCATGCGTTGTTGCCATGATAACATGAACCATAATATCAAATTTTTTAAAGGATGCTTGATCAGAAATAAAAAATAAATAAAATTTATAAAACAGAAATTAGCAAAAATAATTGAAATACTTAAAACTAAATTTAAAATTAAATTTAATCATACAGATTAAAATTATATTTAAACATTATCTCAAATTACCCAAAAAAATTAATGAACTTTTAAGAAAAGAGTTCACTGACTAAAACGCCTCAATCATCATGAATTAAAGAGTCGCATTACGAATTGAATGGTAACCTTGGTTGTCAAATTCAATCATCTACTCTGATATTTGAAAAATGGGTTATATGTTAGTTGAACTCAACTCTTTTCTTATTTTTAACTACCCATATTTTCGGTTTGCTGCAAAAATGTTCCGTTACCGTGACACTAAAGCTATATCCAAAAACATTATTCCTTTTCTGGTGTTAAAAGATGAATTAATGTTTTAAACACCTATTCTATTATAATTTCTCTGATTCAAAGCTATCAATCATGCTACAAGTTGTAAAGAGAAAATTTAATTCATATTAAAATGGATTAAATGCAACACATTAACTCAATGAAAAGAGTGCAATTTTTCAAGAGGGGAGAAGGTGGTAACATTAGGTATATATGAGGCGAACAAAGTTTAATTGGCCCTTAAAAAGCTTTACTATTGATGTAGTTACCATTTGCCATATGGCAACTTTGCGTACATGGTTCAAGGTATAAAGAAATGTCCGACTGTAATCATCTTGCAAAATGGGCCACCTTCCCAACCTTTCCTCTACGTGTTGCAACTATGCTAAATCAAACAACCAAATTATTCGGGAACTGTCTAGCTCCCATTTCTTCTAATGCTTCCTCATTTTAGACCTTGCATATCTAGAGAACACAGGTAAGGAGAAAGAGAAAAAAGAAAGTTAGAAAGATGAAATATCCAATCATAGCGGAATAAAAATCAATAGAACTCATCAGGTTAGAAGATACTCGATATGCATGCCACCCCGATCTGATGATGGCAGCAAGCTGCCCTGAAGCTCCTCCAAGACCTTAGCAGCTTGATCAATTTCCTGTCAAAAGAAGAAAGGTTGATAAGATCATCAATAAATGAGTGAAAATTCAGAGCAAGGTTGTTTAATAGATATGGTATGCTTAACTACACTTTGGTGGCAAAGCATGGAAGAGGGCCGCAGGGTTGTATGGGAGGTAATTGCAGTAAATACAAAGAATCCAGCGCATAACTCCAAAGAAAAGAAATTGACAGCAGTAACAAAAGAACTGGTAGAAAAGAGTAGGAGCAGAAGATTTAGAGCTTGCTAGGTTAAAAATTTGGTAGAATTGATTTTGAACTATTGAATATTTTTTAGATGAATGCATAAATCAATCTGAACCACATTTTTATTGGAACATGTGTTTTGCATTGGAAAGTGTATGAATTGATTCTTTAACTTCAAACCAAACAAGCCCTTAATGTTGTAACCATCAAGTTACTACAGGTATATTCCATCGTTTCCTCCCATTCTCCCCTCTACGCCACTTCCTTCTTCTTTTCCTTTTCCTTTGATATCCACACACAAGGTATGAGTATTATAAATGCCTATTCTACGGATGACACCTATAGTTCCCTGCTAGAACTGTGACTTACCTCAAAATCAGCAAATGCAACAGGCATTCCTCCTCTTGATCGCATTTTGACCATGTTAAATCCGGTATATCTGGAAAAATGGATTGAAGGCATTAAGTTCTATGATCAAAACCAAGTTGATGAAGAACATTGCATGATCTAGATATAACAAGAACCAGTATGTTCAGCAAAGCTCCAATCTGAATAACAGTAGCACAGGCCCTTTGCAGATTCATTAACAAGATAGGGGCATCAACTCACACAGAAAAAGCTTGTTTCAATTCATCTTCAGTGCAGTTTGGACCAAGATTTGCAATAAAGAGAGTGGAACATGGTCCTCCTCCACCACCCTTTTCATGTTGCTCCTGCAGCAAATTTGAAAGGATTGTGATACCGAAGTGCTTAGTGGGAAAAAGAAGCAACACCTTTTAACAACACAATTTTTCATCTGTTTTATATCTATGCTCTGGTTGAAACACACAAGGAAATGAAAAATATTCTATGTGCTGCAATTAAAGCGGAGGAAAATATTGGATGGTTACTACAAATGCAGTGAGCTGAAGAGTTCAAACAAATTTCTGGTTTTTACATAAACTTACCACAGGTATGGCATTGTCAGAACCAACAGCAGTTTCACCACTGCATACAGGCAGAGAATATTATAGACAAGTGAACCACTAGAATATTTGAAGTACTGGTATAATTTATTGTTAAGTTTTTTTGTTTGAGTAAACAATTTGCAAAATTTGAACTTTTGAGCTAAACAATTATCAACATTTATCATATTCTCAACCTTTTCATGGTTGCTAAATCACCAGGGTTGCCGTCACTTTCTGATAGTTCATCAGGGTCACTGTCAACTAATGCAAAAGATGTGCAGGTAAGACACAAAAAAAGTACATTTGAATTGAAAGAAAAGGAACTCATACAATAAAGCAGTAGCAAGCTAATTCATAGTCATTTCAGAAAAAAAATCAATCATTCCAGGGTGGAAAAAAAGGAATTCACACACACACACACACTTTGCCTTGAACTTAAAACTAAAGTAACATTACTATCATCACTTGATGACCCCTGAACATCAGTCTCCCCTTTTGACCTTTTATCTATAACCACATAGGCTCCACCACCTGTGCAAAATAAAAGTCCATTAATCATCCTGACATGCAGTAAAACTGTAAAAAAAAAAAAAAGCACAGTGAATTCATCCAAAATCCAAATAAATAAATAAAACAATCCTGACAGTCTTATGTATAAACAGTGTTATCCATCCATCTACACCTCTCATCTAACGACTGACAGCTTTTGTTTTTTTGAATAAAAATAAAATACTGATCCAACGATTTACACCTCGATGTATACATATGTATGTTACTATGTGTATGTGTAACAATCTTCTTCCAAAATAAAAACACATAAATTAGGGGGAATGGAAGAAAATTTGCTTGAAGGAAAAAGAAATGAGCATAATAAAAATGAAAATGAGAAGAAATCTAGGTGAAATTAAGTTAGCAAAAATATTTTCTATTTTCATTCTCTTATTTCATTTTTTATTTACAAAAATACTACTTTTTTCATTTTATTTCCAGTTTTCAAATTTTTGTACAGAAACCTATAAAACAAAAAATGAACACAGAAAACAACTCTGCTTTTTTTACCGTTTCCATTACAAAACTATGAAAATAAAAAATAAAATGAAAATAGATAACATTTTTTAAAATAAAAGTGAAAAAAGAAAATATTTTCTCAATCCAAACACCACATTAGATTCTATGCATGCATTATAGCCTGATAGTTGATACTTTCATTTCATATTTTTCCATTCCTCAATTTTCTGGTCATATTCATCTCATGTCAAGCATGCAGAATATTATACCTGGTTTACGCTTCCTCCTAGAGTTTGATCTGGCAAGTTCAATATGTAAAACAGATCCAGTTTGAGGATCGAATTTCACACCCTGGTGATGATCATCAAGGAAAAAAGAAATTAGACAGAAGATCAATATCTATAAACCGTAAACATCTTCTCAGTAAAACATGACCCATTTAACTTCATCCTCTATCAGAAATTCCACTAACTCATAGGAATTCCCTTTTGAGTATGTGGAAGCCACTTCAATTGGCATATTCAGTCCAGAGAGGAAAAAATTACACCAAAATTTTCATTCTATGGGACAAAAAACAAATAATTGCATTATCATCAAATTAAGCTATCTGTAACTAAATTACGAACCCTAACGTTCATCGTGGATTACGCTATTCGAACCTAGGGACACTCACATTCAAGGCGTGCAACGCTGCCATTGCTGATTGATGGTTGAAAAACGTAGCAAATGCAACGACCTGAAAAGGAAAGCGAACTTCTATTCAATACCTAAAAAATTCCCGAGTTTCGAAGTTTGCTTAAACTGCATCAGTAGATAGAACCTTTCCTTGGTTCGCGATTTTTTTTTCGGAGAAGAAAACGGAAAAGTGTACCTGGTTGGCGCGTCCAGTGTACTTGAGTTGGCAAGAGTCGAACCCGGGGCGGCGGCGGAAGAGGTTGTGAATCTCACGCGCCTTCACATCGTCTGGGAGGCCGGAGACAAATAGCGTGTTGATGTTGCTCCGCTCATCTTGTTGGTACAGGTAGTACGGATCGAACGGCTGTTGAGCCATTCACATACAGTGAACACCGTCGTGTACGACAGCGACGGAGGTGGCCGAAGAAGGTCTTCACTTGAATCGAAGACGGTGACTGAGAATGAGAGCGGGTAAGCTTTTGTTTTGTCCAAACGAACGAATTTCCGTGTCGTTTATGTTCTTGTTCTCGTTTGTTTCCCCAATGGAAGGGCATAAGCATAAGTCATAAGAGAAATATATGTTCAGTTATTCTGCATATGCTATAAGCATACAACAATAAAAATATAATTTTTTATTAAAAATTATATAATTAAATATTATAATTTTTAATAACAAAATTATTTTTTATTATATATGATTTATAAATATCTAACTGTAATTAGCCATATAAATTTTTATTTTAATTGAAGCAGTGATCTTTTATAAAAACTACAAAGTTTTTTAAACATAGAATAAGGAAATCTTTAAGCTTGAATGGAAGTAGAATGTTCGTATCAACTACAGGGCTAAGGTAATTAAATCAATTATCTTAAATTCAAACTTTAAATAGGCAGTGATATGAAGCATTTATTGTTCTTTCATATATCTATTTTTACTTTAATTTAATGATTTTTATTATTCATTTAATTAAAAATATTAATTTAAAAAATACTTAAACATGGGTGACAATAAACATTTTAGAATGACATTAAACATTATTTCCTATTTTTTACGGCAACCAAGAAAATTTTGTTTTGAAGTATTTTTAGAGGAGTTAATGCATAATGTCTAACGCCTTCTTGACTGAAAGGTGCTATTACTATTTGTGAATTTTTTTTTCAAATATTAAAATTATATTTATCTAATATCTTTTACATTTATCTTTCTGAGTTCGACCCATTTCTGAATTATGGCTTAAAAAAAGGATGGAAGTTATTTATTGTTGAATAGCAACGTTTTTAATTAGGGTTTAGGATTTAGGATTTTTAATTATCTGTAAGATACGGTGAACGTGAATATCCCATATCCAAATTGTTTAAAATAAAAAAAATAAGTATGCATCAAAATAGAAATCTATTTTATATAATTTTTCTTATTTTTTTTTTGAATAATCTACTCGTGTTTAAGAAGATGCATAAAAGTAGAAACACATTTTATATAAATTTTTTAATTTCTTTGTAAATAGTTTATAAATTTAGAAATTTGCATAAAGTAAATGCATCAGTTTATATAATTTTTTTAATAGAAAAATTTGTAAATTATTTTAATTTTTTACTTTTTATTCTTTTTAATTTTTTTATCTTAAATTTATTATTTATTATTTTTTAAAATTAAAAAATTATTTTAATTAGTCTAACGACCAAATATAATCAATGGAGTGGCCATGTTAATTCCTTGCAACAACGGGTTTGTTTCTTCGAAAATTACTTATTTTAAAAAAATTAAAAATATTCTTCTTTTAAAAACTATAAAAAATAAAATAAACAATTATTTTTTATATTTAAGTTTTAATATTTTTAAAATTATAATTCTTTTAAAATATTTTTTCTAACTTTAAAAAAATAGTTTATTTTAAAAATTCTTTTTTAAAAAAATTCCAAGCTCAATTTTTTTAAAAAATCCAAAAATTTTAAAATTAGTTTTGATTTCTTGAATGCATGTAGAAATGGAACTGAATCTCATCCGTCCAAATAAATTTTTAAATTTTTTTTATCTATTTGATAAAGATAAAAAAATAAAAAAACTTTTTAAATAACTTAGATAAAATAAAATAAATAAATTAAATAAAAATTTTAAAAATTAATTATATTTTTACACAATTAATTAAATAATAACTATTTTTTAAGATATTAATACTTTATTACATGTAAACGAATCTTAAATCTAATATAAATTTAAAGATCATAATTTTTTTTTTCAAAAAATTTTGGTAGCATTTTATTTATTTATTATAAATCTTTTTATTCATTATTTTATAATAACCTTGATTGTAGTAATAAAAAATAAATTAATTTGTTTAACTAAAATTAGGATTATGTTGCTTCCATTTTCTCTATCTTTCCGTAATAATTAATTTATAAAAAATATATTTAATTAAGTAAAAATATTATTAATTAAAAATAATATAATTAATTAAATAATAAGAGATTAAATAAATATGTTTATTAATATTAATTGTAGCTTTTAAAATATCATATAAATTAATAATGATTTCAATATTCTTAATTACATTAATTAACAAACTTTTTAATCCTCTAAATTGATTAAATGGATCTTCAATATAGGATATGGAGAAATTACTCATTATATGAAATCTAAAATATTTAAGTAGATATTATTCTTTAATGTGATATTACAAATAAAATAACATAGGAAAAAACATAAGATTATTGAAATGTGAAAAAAAAAATTCAAAAGCTCGCATCTTTTAATTTGAAATCAACAAAATATCTCAACATTAAATAAAACTAAATAAAATGATTAGAATAGTTTTATATTAAGATATTAAATTTAAGTATCATTATTATTTTTTAATTATACTAAAAATAAAATTACTTAATAATTAAAGACATTCATAAGGTAAAAAAAAATGAAGAAATATTTCTGTACAGAAAGAGGTTAAATAAAGAGTATGAAAAGTATATTTTATATATTTTACTATAAAAAATGGTGTTATTTTTCAATTTACAAATATTATTTTATTTTATCAAATTACAAAGATTTTCCTTCTCATTTGTTGTTTAAAGAAAAAAAGTTTATCCATGGTAAGTGTTATAGATATAAAATGCAATCATAAATGGAAATTCTTTTTTAATTCCTAATTACGCATACTTTTTGCGCAACTGATTAGCATATTAGTAAATCAACCTATTAAATGGCATATAAATAAAAGTATGTTTTATCTTTAGGATGTGTTTATTGTCATTTTTATTTAGGTAACTTTATCTAAAATATTTTTATTTAAATAGAATTAATAAAAGTAATATTTAAATAAAAGATTCGTGAAGTATAATATAAACCTCATAGGTGATGGATGAAGATGATAATAAATACTATTGTATTTTTAAATTTAAATAAATTAAGATTATAATACATGTTAATTTGAGTTTGATTTTTCTTTTATCTTTCCCATCATGATTTTTTTTTTCATGCCAAAATCTTAACTGCATATTATCCTCTTTGTATGTGCAAATTATCCTCTCTCTGTGCAATTTTAAAATCAATATGGTTAAAATATCTGCAAGAAATTAAAGCTATTAAATAAGTACTCTTATTTGCAAGAAGTTGTTTTTTCTTTTTAATTTTATAATGATTTTTTTTCTATTTTTATTCTCTTTTCTTTAAAAAAAATAGAAACAAAAGATTTAAAAAAATTTAAAGAAAAAATAGAAATAAATGAGGAAATAATAAAAGAAAGATAAAATATTTAAAAAATAGAAAATTTAAAAACAAAGCTAAATATGAAAAAGTTATTTGAAGGAGGAAGAGTTTGAGAGATAAAAGAATTGGAGGAAGAAAAAAAAAATGAGAGAAAAAGGAGAATTAAAACAAGAATAGATTTTGAAGAGAAACAAAGTATTTAAAAAAAGGTATAAAAAAGAAAGAAAGAAATAAAACATTTAAAGAATGGAAAAAATATTAGAGCAAGAGAAAAGTCTGAAAAAAGTCATTTTAAAGGGAGAAATAATTTTAGAAAAAAATAAATTTAAGAATAGAAAAAAATTGATAGAATAATAATATTCAGAGAAAAAAATTAAAGACAATATAAATTATTTTTGAGAAAAAAATTAGGAAGATAAAAATAAAAAAATTAAATATTTTTTAGATAAATATCATTTAATTCATAAACATGGATTAAGATTTTAAAACATAACTTATAAGTAAATAATAAAACATAGAGCTAAAAATTTAAAAAATAGAAAAAATATTTATAAAAAAATATTACTTATTCATGAGCTATGCAAAATGTTGATTGCGTCAAAACTAATTGAAAATGATAGAAGATAAATTTAAAAATTAAATACACATAAAAATTAAAATATTTCATACATATATGTTCTTCAATATTGAATTCTGAAAAAAATAGATAAACATGTATATGTAAAATTTAGTATATATATATATAAATTGTATATATATATTTTATTTTCTATCCCTCAAACATCCATTTTATATGTTAGTAATATATTATATAATATTATTTTATTTATATATATTTTTATCATGCTTCCAATTTTATTACATATATTTTTATCTTTCTTAAAATCTAAAAAAAAACGAAAAATGAATTACATAACCAAAGTTTAAAAAAAATTACACAATCCATTCTTACTATAGTTTTAAAATAAATATACTAGTATAAAAAAATTATATCACTATTTAATTAGATTAATATACAATTAAAAATAATTAATCTTTATAAAATTATTTTAAAAGTTAAACATAAAAAAGTTTTAGATTAATTGTTCATACTGATAATATTTTAATTTTTTATCATATTTTTTATTTTACCATAATTTTTTCTTTTCTTATTATCTGTTTAGCATAAAAATAAGTTACGATTTGGGAGAATAATATTACCAAAAAAAGGAAAATGAGGGTAAAAGAATGTGACGTGACAACAAGAGAACATAGCAGTCATGGCAGCAACATTGAATCCAAAACCCTCACCTCCCAAAAAAATATAACAATAAACCATAAAAGGAATCAAATCTAAGCATTTTCCCTAAATTTACCAAAAAAAAAGTAGAAGAATCAAGCAGCACCAGCATTGTGGACCAACCCACCAGAACCTTCTTCTTCTTCGCCCAAGAACAAATCCTCCGTCCTCCTAAACGCGGCGTGCGTCACCACCACCATCACCCCAACCACCACCGCCACAAGTATATTGACTGTGGCGTCCGTGAGTAGCAGAAGCGCCACCGTGAGCACCGCCATGACGAGGAGCACGAGGCGGTCGTCGACGAGGCGTCCGAGGAGGACGAGTGGCTCGTCACGGAGGAAGTAGAGGAAGAGCCACGCCGCCATGAGGAGGAGGAACACGATCAGCGAGATAGGGTGCCACAACAGGCTCAGGAACAGAATCAGCAGCACCACCATCGCGTAGTTCATTCGGAAATACGACACGTTCACCCGAACCCGAGTAACCGCTTCGGGAACGCCGCCGCCGGGAACCTTCAAGGATCGGAAGTTGAACATCGTTTTCCACGGCCGGCGAGTTCCGAGGCCGGCTTTGATCCTCTGCTTGGCGCGTGAGATGTACTCAAGGTTCGGCGGTGGCGAGGTTGGGATTGTTCCATAGGTCGTTGTCATTTTCACAATTACTTGCTTTCTTAGTTGGAGAAGGAAGGAAGGTTAGTTATAATGTTGAGGAAGGAGAATGCATGCAAATGTGAGTGAGTGAGTGAGTGTGTGACACTATGAAATGAGAGTTTAATAATTATAGGCGCGATTGGGTCCTACGATGTGAGGTACTTTGTGACTTTGTTTATTTTTTATTTTTAAACTTTTATCACTGTGTATTATGAGGTTTAGATCATTATGTTGTATGATTGAATGTATGATTGTGAGGATATATGCAATGTTAATTTGAGTTTGATTTTGGCTCCTGGATTTATGTTCCCTTGGGCATTTCTCCAAGTTTATGATTGCAAAAGAGGATCTAGATTGGGTGTTTATGTGTTGTTTCCAAACGAGTCAAGACATTCCTAGCTAGTTTTACTGTCCAATTTGGAAGTAGGTTCGTGTTGCTTTCTTCCTTGGTTGTAACGTTCAAGCTATTTCACAATAGGAGGTGGAAAATCTTGCACTTGAATACTTATCTATTGTGTAGGCAGATATCTATTATAACATTCAGAATTCAACAGAACGAATGTCAAAGTCTGGGGAATTTATTGGAATTTTGAAAGATAGGCAGTTATTACCATCACACACTATTCTTTACATTCACAAACTCATTGAACTTAAAGCTCATTGTGGGGCAGAAAAGATGTTAAATGGGAATGGAATATGACCCAGATTCTGACGGGTCGAATATATCCCAATTCAACAAAGCAAATGATGTTCCAATATCAACATAACAATTATGAAGAATTTACGCCCCACTGGGAACTGGCTTGGTGAGCAGGTATAGGCCCCTCTTTGTTACACAATCACACGGGGAGGGTATACATGGGAAGAGCCCTAATAATAAGATTGTTTAAAGCTTACTCTTTTTTATTTTTTTTATCCTATTAATTAGGAAAAATGACTCAAAAATAACAACTGATAGTGAGAGGATTATCATCAATTGAGTGAAATAACATGTTTTGAGTTAAATTAATATTTTTTCAATTGAAAAAACAGGTAAAAGAAGAAAGGACGGGTGATTGAAATTCATGTAAGGAGAGGTGAGAAACAAGATAATATTGTTTTGAATAGGGGAGAAACAAGTCCATGTTGGATGTCAAACCCAGTTGTTGTTTTGTATTTGTTGCATGGCATATGACAGAGACTAAAACTGGCGAGGTGATTGTATAGTGGGATACAAAAACTCAGCTCTGCTTTATTATATCGGTGACACTTGACACGTCCAACTAACCTCCTTATAAAAGGATAAGAGTAAAAATATCCCAAAATCCGTATAGTTTCATCCACTCTAATATATTTTAATTTGACGATTATAATTTTTTTAATTTAAATAATTAAAAATAAATAAATATATAAGAATACACATACTTTTAAAGTGTGCAACAACTATTTTCTAAAGGATAACATTACAGTGACCATACCACACCTTGTAGGGACGCCAAATCATAAAGCCACAGCAAACTTAAGTAACGACTTAAGAAATGTCCACGTCAGCAAGACCCCCCCCCCCCTTGTCCACGTTGGAATCTCCAAGAAAAAGTTGTCAAACTTTTTTATGTGTTTTATTTTAGTTTTGTCAGTCAACTAAAGACAGCAAAGTTTAAGATTATAAAAAAAAGTATATATCAATACACCGTTGCTGTAATTTCTAATGTAATTTAACAATAGCTTTTGATAAACACTTTTCTTTATTAATTTCTTAATCAAGGTTTTAAAGATACTATATACGTATGTATTGCATCTCCGATCCAAAGCAAAGAGGCTCGGCAAGAATCTCTTGTTCGTTTTGTTGAATTATAGTTGTTGATGGTAACAAGACGTAACCATTGGACCAAGCTAATTAATAGGATTCATAGAACTTCACATCCACGTGTATATGGCTGTAGAGATTCTACTAATTCTAGGTCAGTGGCTAAATATTTGGAATCTAATGTTGAACTGACTAAGATCAATTCAATTTGCTGAGGGTTTCGTCATTCGTGGGAAATGCACACGAAAAGATACAAAATATGATACGCAAATATGCATTTTGTGTGGGTTCAATATAGTGATTAATTTGTTAGCAATAGTTGGTTACACTTATCATCACAAAAAATGATTCCAACTATACCACTGTTGTAAAATAATGATATACATACTCACATCTCAATCAAAACACATTATGGAAAAAAAAATCGTATACTATCACCATATATCTCTACTTATCTATATTTATTGAGGATTTGATAATATATGTGAAACTACTGTTGTAATATAATTTTTTTTTATGGTAAATAATGCTAAGGAAATGCAATAAAATATAACATAGATCTTGATTCCCGTTAAAAATAAGATTGTAGGTCAAATGATTTTATATTCCAAATTCGTCATAAACTCTAAATATTTAGATAGAAAGTGAGAATAATTTTTTTTGCATAGATAAATATTGACAAAGAAATCAATTTTGCTTAATTTTAAAAATAGAAAAATTCAATTGATTAAAAAAACTGAAACATTAAAATCGTGTACACTTCAAATTAAATAAATAAAAAGTAAAATTAAATTATATATAAATCATTCCTAATTTTAGATACACTATGATCGATTGATATTTAATTTTTGAGTAATGTTATATTTTTCTTTAATAACGATTGTTGAGTGCCAATTAAGATGACATTTGATTTGAAAAAAGTTTTTTATTTTTATTTTTCATTTTTTGTTTTCAATAAATTTTCATCAAATTTATCAAACTAGGGAAAATTTTGAAGATTTTACTAAATAATAAGTGATATATGATTAATCTATTTTTTATTTTTTATATAAAACTATTTGTGACAATTTTAAATTGTCAAAAATGTTTGTAACAGTTAAAAATGATTAGAAGGTATAAAAATGAATAAGTTGTACTCATGCATTAACTTGGTAAAGTTTTTAAAACTTGCACTAATTTGATAAATTTGATGAGAAATTATTTTAAATTAATAAAAAAATAAATACATACAATAATTCATACGATAAAAAAGAAAAGAAAAAAATATAAAATATGATAAATAATATAATAAAAAAATATTATATAAATTTATAATACAAATAACACATATCTTATCCTTAAAGTATATAAGCACTTCTCTTTTTTCCCCTAAACACTTCTCCTGTAATTTACTCTTTGCTCTTAGGGATACAACTTAGACACTCTGACCCTCTGAATTCATGGAGGTTACCTATGGTTCTGATCTTCCTCCTCCGCTTTCTTTCCAATTATCATTTTTTCTTGACCCAACCCATAATTCCATAGATATTGTTTTTTCAATAAAAGTTAATATTTTATTTTAATAATCACTGTCGATTTTAATTATTAGCATAAAAATAACTACAGTAATAAAACTATCGATTTTAACTAACAAAATCATATGAGAACTATCTATGACTTTGCATTTTAATTTATCCTATTTACATCCACCTTTTACTAATGTAAGGACTAAAGAGTAATCAGCAACTAATAGTAACTTGCAAGTTAGCAAATGAGGTCAACCGGTCAAGCAATATAAGCAGAGTTGAAAGTCCTGCGGACACTGAAAGTATTTATAAAAGATAATAAAAGGGTAAAAATTTAGGAGAAAAATCCCTATTCAGAAGTTAAATATGCTAGGTGTACAAATGGTAAAGCAATAACAAGGATTGTGTATATTTTTATCTCTTAAAGTTTAATAGAATTAAACTTGATATTTTTTATATTTCTTTGATTTTCTTTAATTTATATAATTACATAAAAAAATAGAAAATATTTGTGTTAATGAAAAGAATACACGATGTTATGTATGATATGCCAAAGCAATGTTTGTCCATGCCGCAAGACACTCACCCACTTGGCCACTTCTCCGGTTCTAGCTAACAGGCACATGTAAATGTTTGTGCAATAAATTTGGCCTAATAATAAAATAATTATCCTCCTAAGAAATCATATATCTGTTGATTAATCAGTATATGATGTAATTAATGCACTAAGAATATATAAAACCTGTACTTTAATTTGTACTTACTGATTACGGTAAATTGAGATTTGGGCTTAAGAAACTTAGCTTCAAGCTAAAACTTGTGATGGCAAATACTTGAAGGTTGGATTGTGTCTGCATAAGTGCAAAGTTATACAAGTTTCCCAAGCTACCAGCTTTCAATTGCATTCCAAGGTTCCCTTTACTTCTTCATATGCAACAATAAAGTTACTCACCTATATAAATGTAATATAATAATTTCTAATTGTAAATTGACACAAAATCCCTCATGTTAAACCAAAGTCTATAGTTCTTTATCTCTTGTGTTTCTTCCTTGTGAATATTTGAAGCTTAAAAGCAATGGAGGAAATGCCTAATCTCCTCCATGGAACAATTGAAGCTACCATCTTCAATGCCTCACGTTACTCACCTTTATTTCCTTTCCATGTGAGCTCCATTAACACACACACACATATGTTACATGATGTGTATATGTCATATTTATGTATGTGTGAATGTGCATATAGTTAAACTGAAAATTCTGCAATGTTTTTATAGACTTATGCCCTTTATTAATTTTTCTGTTTTTTTTTCCAGCGTTTTTCATTTTTTCAATGCATAAGTACACATGGAAAGCCTGCTTATGTGACTATCAAGATAGACAATCACAAGGTTGCAAAAACAAGGCAAGAGAGAAATTGTGTTTGGAACCAAACTTTTCAGATTCAATGTGCTCATCCAGCTGATTCATGTATCACCATTACACTGAAAACATCATGTTCTTCCATATTGGGGAAATTCCATGTCCAAGCTCAGCAGCTATTGAAGAAAGGGGGATTGATCAACGGGCTCTTCCCTCTCCTCATGGAAAATGGAACACCAAATCCAAAACTTAAGTTAAAGTTTCTGTTATGGTTCAAGCCAGCAGAATTGGAACTAAGTTGGGCAAAGGTATTAAGTGATGGAGAATTTCAAGGACTGAAGGATGCTAGATTCCCACAAAGCTCCAATTGTCATGTCAAACTTTATCATGATGCTCACCATTCTTCTGCTTTCCAACCTCCTTTGAATCTATGTGGAGTTCCAAAAAAGCTATGGGAGGATGTCTATAAAGCCATTGAGGGTGCAAAATATATAGTTTATATTGCAGGCTGGTCCTTCAATCCCAAGCTGGTTCTGGTAAATGCAATACTATTTCTACCTTCCTTTTTGTTGGGAATGGATATTTTCATATTGATTTTTCCCATGTTCGGATCTAATTTTGATAAACTTCTTAACAAGCACTTGTAGGAAAAGAAAATTATAAGATAAAATGAGTCAAATTTTTATCATAAATTAAAATTAACTTATGCATATCAGTTTAAAAAATTAGATAAAGTTTTTTTTTTTTTAAAAAAAAGTTTATATACATAAGTTGATTTTAAATTATAAAAGATTTGATTTATTTTACCTTATTTTTTACAGTTACTAATTGATTCAAATTAGACTTAGGTGATGTTTACATTTTGTGTCTAAGTCTCTCCTGATAGGTAGGGGCCTATTTACTTTTTTCTCAAGAGATAGACATAAAATTTGAATATGACTTGATGTACATGTTAGGATCCACTCCACTTTTCCATTGATATACATTTTTGAGAAGCTAATATGCTCCTTGACAGGTTAGAGATCCTCACACAGAAATCCCACACGCCAGAGGAATAAAGTTAGGTGAACTATTGAAGAAGAAGGCAGAGGAAGGAGTGGCTGTGAGGGTTATGCTTTGGGATGATGAGACATCTTTGCCCTTTATTAAGAACAAAGGTGAAATGAACACCCATGATGAGGAAGCTTTTGCTTATTTCAACCACACTAAAGTAATATGCAGGAAGTGTCCCAGGTTACATCGTAAATTCCCCACACTCTTTGCTCACCATCAGAAGACTATAACAGTGGACTCAAAAGCACCAAAATCTGTTGGTGACAGAGAACTCATGAGCTTCGTGGGTGGCCTAGATTTGAGTGATGGCAGATATGACACTGAGCAACATTCATTGTTTCAAACACTCATTAGGGAATCTCATTGTTATGACTTTTACCAAAAAAACATTGAAGGAGCTAGCCTCAACAAAGGAGGACCAAGAGCACCTTGGCATGATGCTCATGCTTGTGTTATTGGTGAGGCTGCTTGGGATGTGCTAACCAATTTTGAGCAAAGATGGACAAAGCAGTGTGATCCTTCTTTTCTGGTCCCTGCTAGCACCTTACTAAATCTTATGCCTCAGACAAACTCAAGCACTCTCATGGAGAGGAATTGGAAAGTTCAAGTATACAGGTCAATTGACCATGTCTCAGTTGGAGAGTTCACAAAGTTAACTGTGGAGAGGAGCATCCATGAAGCTTATGTTGAAGCAATTAGGCGTGCTGACAGGTTTATATACATTGAAAACCAATATTTTATTGGGGGGTGCCGTTGGTGGAAGAAAGATAGGCATAGCGGTTGCACTAATCTAATTCCTATTGAAATTGCACTCAAGGTGGTAAGTAAGATAAAGGCAAAGGAGAGGTTTTCTGTGTACATAATCATACCAATGTGGCCAGAAGGAGATCCTGAAAGTGAAACTGTTCAAGATATACTGCATTGGACTAGAGAAACAATGGCAATGATGTATAGGTTGATTGGAGAAGCAATACAAGAAAGTGGAGAACCAGGACACCCTAGAGACTACTTGAATTTCTTCTGCCTTGCAAATAGGGAACAGAAGGGACAAGGAGAGTATCTTCCACCAGATTCTCCCCATCCTGAAACACAATATTGGAATGCCCAAAAGAATAGGAGATTCATGGTTTATGTTCACTCCAAGTTCATGATAGGTATTGTAGCCTTATTGTTCCAATCAATTATTATTTTCTTCAATTTTAGGTATGTTGTGACAAGGGGTTAATAGTTGACTTCTAAGTACTTCCTAGCAGCTTTTTGAAGTCATGTACACCATTTTGGCTATTTCATATTTGCACAAGTACTTATTTGGAATGATGTTTGCATAATAGTTAATTCTATTAGTCATTTCATAAAAGGAAAAACATCTAAGTCATTGAAGTGTGCAATTGTTGAATAATGATACAAGTTTTATTGATTAACAAATTTTGTTTTCTTGTGTGTGCCACTAGTGGACGACCTATACATAATAATAGGATCAGCTAATGTGAACCAACGATCCATGGATGGGCAAAGGGACACTGAGATTGCCATAGGTTGCTACCAGTATCAAGATGGAGCTGATAACCAAATGAACTTTGGTGATATTCATGAATATAGAATGTCTCTATGGTATGAACACACCGTTAGCTTTGATGAATTGTTCTTAGAGCCAGAAAGTTTGGAATGTGTGCAGAGAATGTGCTCAATAGGAGATCAAATGTGGGAAATCTACAGTAGTGAAGAAATTGTGGACATGGAAGGTGTGCACCTTGTAAGTTACCCTGTGAGAGTAACACAAGAAGGGTATGTGAAGGATCTCAGTGATGGAGTTCATTTTCCTGATACAAATTCTTTAGTGAAAGGAAAGAGGTCTAAAATATTGCCCCCTATCTTTACCACTTAAACATACCTTGAGTTATGACCACACAAACACATGATAGTGTTTTAATAACTATGAAAGGTGAAAAAATAAAAGCATTGTTCAACCCTGTAAATGTGCCAGTGTCAACCAAAATAATTCTCATAGGTTAGTTTGTTTGTTTGTAAAATATGTAAGGATGCATTTATCATTTAGTGAGCTAAAATTATAATATGATTTAAATTAAATCATCTATCATTATTAATATCTTTACCATCTTTTCATTTCATCATTATTATCTTTATATTTATTTTATTATTACTATTATTTTCTCTCTATTACTCTTTTCATAATCATCATAATTTTTTATATCATTATTATTGTTATTCTATTAATATTATCACTAAATATTATTATCAATTTTTGTCACTTATTTATTATATTATTAATAATATTATCACTTATTTATTATATTATTAATAATATTATCATCATTATCACATGTAAATTAATTTTTTACTCAAACCTAACACAATCTCATCCATAAATACTTGTAATTAATTAAAGATGTTAAAATGAAATTAAAATTTAAACCTATAATTATAATTCTAAAATATAATTATTTGAATAATTGAAAACATAAATTATGATTCTTGAATTGGTTCCATTTTGATCGAATTAGAACTATAATTTTGAATTAGATTCCATGCACCAAACAGACCTTTGTTGGAAATTCTTATGTAATGTTTTTGGACTTTCTTTAATAAAACATGTACTTGGTTTCAAAATACCTGTGTAATACTTCATTATTTCAGTTTATATGTTCATTTTGAAAATTAATATATTGGTTAAAAAAATTATGTAATATCGACGTTGATGTTAAAATCATTTTTAACCTTTTATTATGATTTTATTATTTTATTATTTTTTAAAATTTATGATAATTTTATAAAATATTTAAACTAAATAAAAATAATTGTAATTAATAGTCCTAAATTTAAAAATATTAGGAAACAATTATTTAATTTTATTTATTTTTAAGAATTAAAATGAGTATGAGGATGTTACTTAAGAATTTAAAATTATCATAAATAATTATTTTTCAGTTTTCACTTTGCTTTAAGGTGTGGGAGCCAGTGTTGAAGTTGATGAGGAAAGCATTAACCTTAAACAATGCTAACTAATTAGGTAAAAGCTTAATTAATGGATCCTGGATTAATCATTGGCCCTTAGATAAATAATGCGGTGCTTAATTGACTTCTGTATCAACCAATTTATAGTCTTGTGGGTCGGTAACAGTTATACTATATATATATATATATATATATATATTCTGTAAATATAATTTTTTAATATTATTAGAATGAAAATATTTATTTTCAAAATTAAGAAATACTAAATTAAAAATATAATTATAAGAAAATAGGTTTTACTACAATAATAGAAATACTTACTATATTTAATAAACTTTGTTTAAATAAACAACCATTGTTTTGTTCTTTAATGTTGGTTCAAATAGATAGCTCTTGTATCAAACATGATGACAAGTTGACAACTCCAACCCCATGTCACAACTTCCGTTTCTATCCAAGAATACTTAATCCACGTGGAGACAAACTAGTCACTAATATTTAATAATTGCCACTTTGATTCTTTAATTAATCACATTTATTCGTAGCCTTACATGGTGGATCTAGGGCCCTGACCACAAGCTTTGCCGTGTTGGCATTCTTACTTTTTGTATTAGGGGTTTTATGGTAATTAACAAGTATTTAGTAAATTGTATGAAGATATTGATTTATATTCATATATTGCCTGCACAGTATATAATTTTTAAAATTAAATCAAATTTATAAATCAAATAAATCAAATTATTAAAATTTTCTTATGTATAATAAATATTATATTAATGAAAAATATAAAATATAAAATTCTTAACATTAAAAATAAATTTAAAAATTTATTAAAATTATAATGTAAATTAATTATTAATTTAATATATCAAATTTAAAGTTTACAATTAAGTTCAAATTATAATAATCATAAAATTTAATTTGTTTAAAAATAAAATTTAAATTATTATAATATATAAATTTAAAATTTAAATCATATTAATATTTAAAAATAAAGATTATAACTATCAAAAATTAAGTTTTTAATAATAAAAAATTTATGTGAACCAATAAAATCATTCTTATTCTTCTAATTTAATATATAGAAATAAATTAAATTTTAAAATTATTTAAAAATAAATTTATAATAATTTATAATAAAATAATTTTTAAATATATCTGAATATATAATAAAATTTTATATATAACATTTTTATTTAAAATTTTAAAATTCAATATACTAATAACATTAAATATTATAATTTTTAATAAAAATATTATTTATCAATTTTTATTATTCACCCTTAGATATATATTATAAAAATTATATAATAAAATAAATTTAAAATGATGAAATTAAAACATATATTTTAAAGTGTACAAATGATGAAATTAAAATACATCTACTCTCAATTTAATTTAAACTAAAGTATGTCCAGTCTCGTGCGTGTGATTCTTAGGGAAGCTCAGTTTGAAAATGAGTTTTTTCATGTGAAAGAAGAATATTTTGTATAAAGAATCGGTTGGAAACATTCACTACTTCTAGAATGTTGTACTAAACTTTAATCTTTGATTACATGAAAAAAGTGAATAGATAAATAAATACTTGACTGAATAAATTTTAAATAATATTTTATTTGTAATAAATAATAAAAAAAAAGTGGATTGAAAATATAAAAAAATAAGTATTCTTAAGAAAAATAAGTCATTTTAATATTAAAATTTTAAAATTAATGTTTTTAAATTGAAATGATCAATTATTACATATTGTTTAAACATCTTATTTATATTTTTAACTATCTTATTTCAGCTTAAAATAAGCTTGTCTCATACGAATGTTTAGCTTTTTTTTACAACTTACAATTTACAATTTACAAATGATCTAAACTTTCACTAGGCGGAGATGTTAATGGATTATAAGAATTCTTAGTTACTTGAACTTTATAAATATAGCAACTATGATCTATTTTTATAAATTAGGAGGAATATAATTAGTAAAAATATGATGGCATTCTGATCTGCGGAATATCTACCTGGAAAAGTTTTTGATGTGGCTGATCATCATATGGACTCTCTGTCTCTGGTAATACACACTTTTCTAACTTACCATTTTCATTTCTGTTTGGCTACGAGAAAATCAATTATTATTATTATTGGATTTGAGTTTGTGATAGAGATCGAGCTTGACGGTTGGAGAGACGCTGTGTGCGGTCTTCATTCCACTGATCGGAATAGTTGAAGCTTTGTTTTTCGGCTTTGCTGGTTGCTTCGATTTCCATCGTTCCAAGCAGAAGAAACCCTATTCTACCTTCCACGATATTCTCACCCTCGCCAAGGATTCTCCATGTTCGTTCCTTCTCTTTCTTTTATTTCATTATATTGTTAGGGAAATGTGTTATTTTAAATTCCTGATTTCTGGCAGTTACTGTTAATGAAATTGAGGCGTTGAATGAGTTGTTCAAGAAGTTGAGTAGTTCAATCATTGATGATGGCTTCATCCACAAGGTAGCTGCTTCATTGAATTTAAATAATGTGAAAATAATAACAACTTAACTTAGAGTGGGATCTGGAAATGTCTGTTTGATCCTAATTTTGAGCATTTTTTTGAAAAATAAATCTGTGTTGGCTTTTGCTCGGTTAGGTCTGTCATTAATTAGTACCAAAACTGGTGTTAGATTTGTGGTCAGGTTGTATCCTTTTAACTCTTCTTTGTTTCTCTTATGAAGGAAGAGCTCACGTTGGCACTGTTGAACACCACTACTGGCGAGAATCTTTTCCTTGACAGGGTATAAGCATTTTCAAAACTCTTTTTCCTTCTGCATTTTAGATTTGAATCCTTCCACTCTGCATTTTCCTTCCGAATTCCCTTGGGAGTGGGACATAATGGGCTGTTTTTGACCTAAGGAGGCTTTTACTCGTCTAATATATCATGTTAACAACAAACTGTATTTACTATATCATTCAAGTCTGATATTGGCCAGTCCTTTTCTCCTTTTGTAAATAATTGTTGCCACACTGACTGGGGTCTTAAATTGTGAGGATAAAATGATACTCTTTTTCAAGTTTTGTTTGTCATCTGAGTAAAATTCTTTTAAAGATCAGGGATGAAGGATGTAGATGTTGTTTGCACATTCTCCCATTTCCCTGCCCTTAAGAAAAAATAAAATGCTGTGGTTACACAAATATATACTTGTTCTGAAGAAAACTTTGTTGTTTACTGCCATTTTTCCATTTTGGTTTATATTATTGAGTCCATTTTACTGTTTACACATTTTTCTAGGTGTTTGATCTCTTTGATGAGAAGAGAAATGGCGTTATAGAATTTGAGGAGTTTGTGCATGCTCTCAGTGTCTTTCATCCTAATACTCCTTTGGAAAAGAAAATTGATTGTAAGACTCTACTAAGCATTATGCAGTTGTATTTTTATATTATCTAGTTTAATGCTATTAGTATTAATTAAATATCAATTTTCTTTTATTGTTTTGCTTGCAGTTGCTTTTAGATTGTACGACTTGAGACAGACAGGATATATTGAGCGAGAAGAAGTGAGTATCTTGGCATCTCCAGGTTATGAAGATGTTGTCGGCTTAAATATATTTTTGTCAGCACAGAATAATATTGAATTAGATTTCTCATAGTGCATGTCAATTTGGTTTGAAAGGTTAACAGAGAAAAGTGGTGGTGGTGGTTTCTGTTTGTCAAGTCTATGGCAGTCTTATGTCCAATGAATAATATGTAAAACTCAAAATAACCATGAAGATGGCTGCTGTTTTATATAACATGGTTTCCTCCTATTCTTTTCAGTTTACTAACGTCTGGAACCATTTTGTTAACCTGCAACTTTTTCCAGGTTAGGCAAATGGTTGTTGCCATTCTGTCAGAATGTGGTATGGACCTGGAAGATAAAGTCCTCGATACCATTATTGACAAGGTAATTGTTTGCATGAATATTTTTGTCCCTCTGTTGATTTAAGTTTGTATCCTTTAAGTAACCTTTCTTTTTCTAAAAAAAATATCAGACATTTGAAGATGCTGATGTTGACAAGGATGATAAGATAAGTAAAGAAGAATGGAAGGCATTGGTCATTCGGCACCCAACACTATTGAAGCACCTGACTCTTCCTTATCTGAAGTAATTAATTCCTCACCTTACCTTACCTTACCTCCTCCTCTTTCACTATTATCTTTTTCCATTATGTCATTATTGTCTATCAATCAGCAAATAGTATATCGAGAGTCGGAAAAGAAAAAAAAGGAGGGTACCTTTATTATTATTTTTATTACAAATTTATTAATACTTATAAAAAGATGACTTCATTTTTATTTTATTAGCATTAACCATTTCTTTTGTAAATTCTTCAAAAAAGAAAATAAAGTTAAAATAAGGTGGAAATTTTTAATTATTAGTGAAAACATATCAACTGAATGAAAACAAAAGCAAACCAATGCAACAGAGAATTTTGAGGAATTGGTGCATTCTAGTCTTAATGATTACTTCTATTTCAAATTAATCCAGAAAAATACATTTAAAACATTTACAAGGCAAGGCAGAAAAAGAAAGGAAAGCTAGCAGTCTCTATCGTAACATTTTTATTGATTTGCTTAGTCACCCTGGTCACTTGCCTTAATACCTTCTGGAAACAAGGTTAAGATAGTGATTGCATTTGCAACTTGCCAGATAGGTATATAGTGGGGAGAAGAAAAGGTTAAATTCCAGTCCATAAACTGACTTGGGTGACTATAATGGGAATCAAAGTTATTCCAACTTCATATATATTTCACTTTTGTTTGGAAACACTTTCCGGGTTGTCCTTAATTAAATGGAATCTTTCTGCATTTCTTTATTTCCATAAACTTGCCTGTTATGTAAAATCATTGAAGAAAGTTTCTCTTCGTCAAGGTCAAGTCAATAGGTTGTTAATCTGAGCTTATTGGAGTTTATACTCTACTCTACAAACCCTTTCCCCCTCTCTCTACTATATTCCAATATCATTCAGAGTTAACCACATTAGCGCATGTGTGGTTAAGTATTCTATATTTTCCTCACCATTTGTACTTTCCAAGACTAATTCCCAGGGATCATGATCTGGATGTGGCTTTTTCCGTGGATTTAAACAGTGTTCTACTTTCATATTGTGTATATATCTAGGAGTGGATACCCTTAGTTATCTTTGTAGATAATGGTTACGGTTTTCAAAGGCTTAAGGGAGGAGAGAAGGTAAAAGTGAACGAGGGAGTAGCTAACTTGATTTTAAAGATACGGCTTGAGGAGAGGAGGGAAGGAGAGGATCATATTGGAAGGGAGACAAAATTAGGAAGAAAGGAATTTTATATTGCTTATCATATTGTACTAGGATTTAATTTTGATTCACTGCGATTATAAAGTTTTTTGTATGTTATCATTTAATCATCAATCAAATTTAAACTCATGCTAATAATACCAATCACCAATGGACTACATTTTATTTTGATAGTTTGCATTGCATTAGTTGGGACTGAGTTCATGGTTTTCATTTTTGTTTGGTCACCTACCAGGGACATCACTACCGTATATACAAGTTTCATTTTCAACACCGAAGTTGATGATTCACATTGGCAAATCAATGGCAATAATAAACTTTAAGGACTGGAAACTTGTTCTGCTGCATCATTGATTGCTGTTCTGAGAAGTAGATTCTGGCGATTCCTTCTCCCAATGTTGACTCCAACCAGAGACAATTTATTGAAGTGGAACAAACCACCAAGGGGTGTTGACAGATCTGATTCAAGCCAGCAAACTGGTAAAGTGGGATCAAATTACGGTTTGGTTTGGTCTATTTACTGTACTGCTCGTTTCGGTGCGGTGTACAAATTTTATTTATACGATTCAAGAAAGCATTTAAAATATAATGTGTTTATGATCGTAATTAAAATATCGTCAGACATTTTTGTATTATATTATACTGTATTGTGAGGGAGAGGATTAACACAATGGTAAGTTTGTCACCGTTAGGGGTCCAAATTTATCCTCTCCAGGAAGGGTGTTCATGGGACGGATTAATTTTTTATCTTAGCCTGAAATTTTAATAGGGTCAATTATTTAATTATAAATCTAATTTAATTAAAATCTCATAATATATTAGGAGTGGGTTAATTCAATGTGTTGGCATTATGTTATATACATGTTAAGTATATAAATATTAATATTATTTATATTTATCTAAATAGACTACTTTTTAGTATTTTCAAAATTATCTAAAATCTGACTTTTTAAATTGATTTTATTTTTTAAAAACTTAATATAATATTTAATAATTAAGTTTAGCTTAGCCTAAATCTAATGAGTTAAGTCAAAAAAAAATTATATACAATAAAAATAATAAAATTTAAATCTAAATTTTATATAAACTACTATAACTTTTAATTCCCAGATTCAATCTAGTAATTTAATTAAGCTAAAAGTTATTAATGAATGATCGGGCTTATTTTTGTTTTTTTATTTTATTCTCTTTCTTCTAATAATGTGTGACTTTATCATTATTTAGCATTTATTTATATTATAAAAAATTTCTAATTATCAATTAATTTTAAAAATCCTTTATTTATTTTCTCTTTTCTCAAATTTTAGCTCCAATTACTTTTTAAATTTATATTTGTTCTAATTTTGTTATGTTAAATATTATGTCACTTCGAAATTAAAGTTTGCTTAGTTTTCTAAACTTACTCTTTTCTTCTTAAATCTAAATTATTTTAATATTTATTCATTTAAATTAAAAATAAATAAATCAAACATACCATCAACTTGTTTGGGTAAAGATTTTTTCAAACGCTGCAGTGCATTACAATGTCAAACAAACGCGCGTTGATGTACTTTTATTGAATAGAGTTATATATATTTTCTAATATATATATACGTGCACATTGCGCAAGTATCTCAAACTTCTAAATTATTGATAAATAAAGATATAAAACATTACAAAGAGTATATAAGATGATGATGGCAAGATAAAAATATTCTAATTTTCTATATATAAATTTGTACATTATAACTTCGATTATTTTACATTAACTAAGTTTTAAGTAACAAAAGATGTAGTGATTGAATATATGAAAATATATATATATATATATATATATATATATATATGTAGTCGTTGTGACATAAAAATTTAAATTTAAAAATAGGCACTAAAAAGAAAAAACATTTGAAATAGAAATATATTGAAATTGATTATGAATGTTGCAGATAATTGATTTTTGAGAACTTTTATGTATGCATCCCACTATTGTGAAGTCACTATCTATACTCTTGCAATAGCTTAATAAAAGCTTTAGAAAATGAAAATAGAAAAAAAAAAACACTAAAAAGTATAAAAATTATAAGGTTAATGAATATATCTTATAACAGTCATTGAAGGTGGATTCTAAGATGTAAAGAGAGTCCAAGTAAGATTTAACTTTAGGAATATTTGAGAAAAGATTAAATTTTACTTGATTCATAGACTTGATTTTTATTAAAGATTATAGATAACTATGAAATATAGAGTAAAGTATATAAAATTGACATATTAAAGATGTAATTACTGGTATTTAAAAAATATTAAGACGTATAATAATGTAATCTTAAAAAAAGAAATTAAAAAGAAAGTTTTAATTTATAAATGATCTAAAATGAGTAATGTAATATAATAATAAAAATATTTATACGGACATGTTAGTTTTATGACTCACACTTTAAGCCTTACATATTATGATGGATAAACAAATGCATTAAGTTCTAAGAATTTAATGTTTCTATATCTTGAAGGGGTAAAATAAAATTATTTCAAGTACTTTGTACTATTTTATTTTTTATTGAGGTATGCATATTAAGAGACAAGGACTAGTTTTAGCCTTTTAGGCTTCAAACCCCCTAAACTACAAAATAAAAAAGTCTAAAACTGGCTAATAATTGTTGGCTATTCGCATTACATAAAGCCTTCGATTTAATTACTAGTGGTTTTAAATTGATAGATTATATACATGTTTTTGTTATTTATATCTTTTATTTGAAATTTATATATTTTATTGATAGATTATTTGTAAATATCATTGTCTTTGTTAAAGCTTTTGGCGTATCTTGACTTTCGAATGAAACTTTTTCTCTCCTTAATTTTTTAATTAAAAAAAAAGATTAGGACAATGGATTTATCAGTCATAGCAGGAAAGATGATCTCAAAATTATTAAGCACATAAAATAAATTATATTACGTCTAAATTATACCATCAAGCATGAATGGAATGCTGCATAATAGATTGGTCAAAGCTAGATTAACCAACCAAATAAGTTAAGCATTAAAAGGAAGCTTGATATCTTTAAGAAAGAAATTTAGAATTAGATTTTCAGAAAAAAGCTGAAATCAAAGTTAAATTGATTTTCATCCTCAAAACTAAAGATTCTTTTTTTTTTTTTTTTGTGACATCAAATTTGAGCATTCATAACAAAAATTCACATTACTTAATATCAGCTGATAAAGTGCAGTTTTCTGTTTAATCTATGAACCCTTTTTTTTTAATAATTAAGAAAGACAGGCTAGGTTTTAAAGTACAACTTGTACAAAAACGAATTGGAGTTCATGGAGGATCAAGAATCTCAAAATGATCTTAGTGCCTTTTTCTAGTTTAGATGCGTTGATTAAACTGAAGGGAGTGGACCTTGTATACATCAATTTACTCACTTTCCATTCCCTCTTCAATCATCCTATCTAAAGTATGAATAAATGTATATTTAAAATGGACCTTCAGCAAGTTGTCCCATGAATATCATTAATTTATGGGACCCTTAAACTCAAACAATTATTGTATGTGTCCAATTATTCACCTTATTCAATCCTATCCTCCCTTCCCTCCTATTCAAAAGAGAGGAGAAAAAGAAAAAAGAACAAAAAGGTAGAGAAGAGAAAGAGAAAAATAAAAATAAAACAAAAGAAATTCTGATTCAAAAACAAGATAAAAGGAATCTCCCTTACAATCAACTTCCTAGCACACTAGGTAAAATAGGAAAGAAGAATTAGTGAAAAGTAAATACCTAATTCAAGGGTCCCTCAAAAGATGTAGCTCTCTATTGTCTTCATGTGCAAAGACTAATGCAAGGGGACAAAAAAAGCTTATGAAGCTAGCAACACGTGTGTCCACATTAGCCAATCTTTTTGGCCCTCCCCATTTGTTCTCTTCTTTTGCATTTTGAATTTTTCTCATATGCTGATTGCACTGTTCCCTTGTGTAGAAGTGGCTTCACACTTTTGTGACCAAGGCAGCTTAAGGTTCCACTCTCCTTACCAACACAGGCATCCTCCTTTTCATTCTTACAGTAGGGAAGTTCACTATTGAATCTTCTTCAGCATACCATCTGCATTTGAAACATTGAAATTTAAGATGTTTTATTATCATTGCATGGCAATAACTCTTTTTATTTAATTAAAAGTTCAAAACAAACTAAGGTAGAGAAAGGATTCTTCAGAGTTCAAAGGTGACAGAAAAGAAAAAAGCATAAAAATGCACCATAGAATTGCATTTGCATATTATGCAGACCTAGAAAAACCTCAATTTTTAGGGTGTTTGACTGACTAATACCATCAAAAGCTTTGTCTACCTAACCTGATTTGACCAACATCCATCCTTATTATAGTATCTTTCATTTTTTAGGCTATATATCTTCATAGAAGCATGTGCAGAGTGCAATTAGAATTCAAAACCTATAGTCCTTAGAAATAATATAATATAAATGTTATAAAGATGTGGTTCTCAACAACAGGTAATTTTGCTAAAAGCTAGAAAATAAATAAATAAACACTAACCAGTGCCTAGAGGCAGTAGTAGAATGCACTTCTCTAATGAAATAACATTCTTTCTGTCTATGTTGGTACAGTCCTGTATCTCTGCCCTCATGTACCCTTTTATTTATATTAATGGATTCAATGAGATTGTGACAAGTGTAAAATTACAGGATTATATGACTAAAATCCTCTAGCCTGGCAAGTCCTGACTCATGTCACGTGTGCTAGCAGTTCAGCTACATTCAAGAATCATCATGGCTTTCCTCTCAGTTAAGATCGATTTATAAGAAGTTTGATTATATAACACGTTATTATCAGAGAAATTCTATTCCCACAACACTTTTCTACAACAAATTTTACACCTAAGTAAGAAATTGGAAAAGAATAGAAAAAAATATAGGATAAAATGTTGATGCAATGAAAATAGGTAAAAAAATGAGTTACAAAAAAATGTTGGAAAAAGTTTACGTGAGAATAATGTAACTCTTATTATTATACACAAAATATGAGGATCAAGTGGCTTTTCTGAATTCTGATGTAGCATGTAAGGCTTTATGGCCCCATAAACTTTACAACTTGGATTCCTCCTTTGTCCATATGCAAGAAAGAGACATTTATGCCATTGCCCCACCCGGATATATATATATGAGGAATATATAATTTTCTGGTATCAAATTTAGTTTGAAAAGAGAAAATCATGAGTGACAATGTAAAAGTAAAGAAAAAGGCCCATGTAAAGCCACTTGGTTCCCTGAATGACAGAAATTTTCATGTCTGCTGTTATGATTTTGCCTTTGCTCCTATGTCATAAGGAGATAGTAATGGCTGGGGCCTGGGAGGTCAAAAATTTTGGGCATGATAACATTTAATAATTATTCACTGTGTTCACTCATTAGAAAAGAAGTGTAGAATGATTACCTGAATTGAGTGACAAAGTGGTGTAGGAAGATGGAAGCTTCCAGCCTGGCCAAGTCAAGGCCAGGGCACAGCCTTTGTCCCCCTCCAAAAGGAGTGAAGTTGCAACTGCTCATGTCTTTGTCCTGAAGTTCCACAATCAATCACTTAAGCTAAACAAATAACATTAATGAAACCTGAAGAAATTAACAAATAACTAAAGAGTAAGGGACTTCTCTTACTTGCCATCTCCAAGGATTGAATTGATATGGCCACTCATAGTTTTTGTCATCTAGATGAACTGATCTAAAATTTGCGAACACACACCACCCTTGTGGTATTAAGTACCCTTTTATTTCAACATCTTTTATTGCCTTTCTCATAACACCAATTATAATATTTCCCATTCTCAAAGTTTCAGTGATGACCTGTAAGTAGAGAACATAATAAGTTAGTCGAAAATTATGGATTATTTTTGTTTGTCTTTGATGAGGAGCCATGGTTGCCTTACAGTTTGAGTAAATGGCAATGATAAGTAATCGCTCCAACACAAGGACTCCCCAGTCTGATCTTTAAGTTTCTTAAGCTTCATATTTTCCTCCTAGAATCATAAAAAGTAGTTTGTCAAAAGCTAATCATGAAATTAATAATAAGACTTTCTTAAGGGAACATGTTGCAATCTCATGTGATATACCACAACCATAGATTTTTCAAAGGCTTTGGTACATGGGAGGACAAAATCCATACGCATCTACCACTGTTGGCTCCCCTTTTAAGGGGTTATAGTCATATAGCTAGTATAGAAAGGACATAACCCTATCACTACAAGCCAATTGCGCCTAAGAAAAGTTCAAAATCTTTGATAACATAGTGGAAAAGAAGCATAATGGTAACAACTAAATGTTATCCTACTTTTAGACTAGGCCACTTGGAGCCCTGCACATAACCAATAATTAGCCAAAACAAAATGAGATTACTTTGAATTTAGCAATGCTTATGATTTATGGTAAAGTGAATTTCAGTATAATTGCTAGAGAAGATATAACATACCGTTAATTGTTGCAAAGCAGCAGGACATTCCGATAGATACTTTGTAGCTAGAGTCATAAGAACTGGCACTGAGTCCTCCCCTGGAATCATCATATCTATAATATTATCAGCTATTAAATCATCAGTCAATTTCTCCCTTGCACCATTGAGAAGCACATCCACCACATCTTTTGGAACTTTGGAGATGCCACTATTTCTTTTAGCGAGGACAATTCTCCTCACTAATTTCACCATTTTCTTTTTTGCCTGAACCCAAAAGTGAAGTCATCATTACTACCAGACCCAATATAGTTTGTATGGAGGAGAAAGCAATCTCTAATTAATGGACTTGCCTGTAAAGATTGATAGAGTTTAGTTCCTGGTAAGTTTATGGGTAAAGACATGAGACCAGAGATAAATTCCTGAAAATGTTTCTTTAGATGCTCCATTTCTTCACCCGGATCCAAACTAATCAATGCCTTAACTAGTACATGAAAAGCAATCTGGGGACAAAAAAGAAGTAATTGTTGGTATCTTAGAAAAGAGTAAATTATAATTGCTAATCTCATTTTCAATGTAGCATGATTACTTAAAAATGATTATGAACCCCAAAAGGACAACTAGGATTTTTACTTTAAAATTATATCATCTAGAAACATAAGTAGGAGCCAGGCTGCCAGAAAGATAACTCGATCACCAATTATTACTTTCGCAACTCATACAAAAACCTGAGGATCACTTTGTCATACAACATTGAAGTGGCTGCTTTCATATAAACAACTTGAACATAGAACAAGATGCCAAGTATTAATTTAAGAGAAGGAACATCATATATTGTTTTTATCTTGTGTTTGCTGGATGGAACTATTCTCAAGAAGTCACTGTGAGATAACTTTGGAGCTAGATTCTGACCCCTACACCACATGGGACATAGAGGCAGACAAAGACAGGCATAAGCACACACTACAAACACTCGCACTACCCTTCAGAATCAAGAGAAGAGAAGGAAACAGAGCTAACCTTTTTTGCTTCATCTTGTATGTATATTGGGGAGTCCTCTCTCCAACTTGTCATTGATTCTTGGACATATTTCTGCATGTCTCTTGTGATCTGAGCCTTTAGCTGTTGAGACTTGAAGAAAGCTCCAATGAGCCCATGTATTCTCCTTTGTAGGCTTCCATTGATGAGCAAAATAGAAGACTCCCCCATCAACTCAGTAAGAGACTTGGGGTAAGAAGGAACAAAAACCTTTGCATCACTTTGCAGTACAAATTTATTCACATCTGCATCCGTTGAAACAATTGTAGGGCTTCCAAATATGTGTGACTTAAACACCTTGCCATACCTACAAGTTGAAACACACTCAAATCCTTGTTAAAAACAACATAAATTCCAAGACTTGATATGAGACTTTTAACACCCTAGATGGCTTTTCTTAGTTATATGCTCACAGCATAACATAACACCTTGAAGTTCAACTTTGATGTTGATGGCAAGGCAGAACCTCAAGCTAACATGTAATAGTTGAATTAAAGTAAAATAAAGTGCATGCTTAAATCCATGGTGCATGAAAAATGGTTACTGATATGAACTTACATGCTGCGTCGCTTGTCCATGAAGGTCTCAGGGCGATCAGAGTAAGCACATGAAACAAATTCAACGGTTTCACCAATAAAAGGCCATCCAAGAGTGCCTAATGGAAGCTGACTTCTATGTTTTGATTTGAGCATAAGACTAAGCCTGTTCCTGTAGAGGATTACAGTGCATAAGAGAAATACTGTCACAAACACAATCCAAATATTGTCCATTATTTTCTCACACACTCTCCAACACAGTAAGGTTTGGCTTAAATATGTGTAATCATATGGTGGCCACAGCCAAAACAACGTTTTTATTAATGAAAGATTTCAGTGTGCATGTGTGTGTACGCGTGCAAGAAGAGGGAGATGGAGAGAGGTTTTCTGAAGTCTGAGCTAACTTTTTAAGTTAGGGAGAATATTTATGTATATACATTAAGAAAAGCATAGTATTCAATTATTTTATTCTCTAGGCACAGAGAATTTTAGTGCTACCTTTGTCCTTTGGACTTAACTGGGTCAACAGTTTTGGAATGTCGGTCTCAGATCAGTAGCTTATTATCTATATCTCAAATTCCAAGAATTATACACTATCTATGATAATATATGAAGTTTAATCTAAAAAAAAATGTCAAATATAGTAAAGTGAGAGAGAAATAGCTTTTTATATCTTGAGATGGTGAAATGTTAACTGATAATGCATGCCTGGTTTTGCTTAGTTTATGATTTTGTTTGATATTATTATACAATAAAAGAAGCCCCCACAGAAGGGCATGATTGTTGTTGTAGCACATTGGATTATAGCGTCCCCCTTTCCTTTTTTCCTTTGGCAGTAGCAGTTGGGTGACCTCGTGCCTTCATGTGAAACTTAATAAGTCCAACCACATTCTTCCATCATCATCATCTCCCGCCTCAAAACTCCTCTCTCTCTCTCTCTCTCTCTCTTCAACATTTTGTTCAATCCAATCTTCTCCAACCTCTCACGTTATCATCATTTCCTTCCTTTCTCATATTATATGCTAAAGGCCACATACTCTTCTTTCTCTTTACTATATAAAATTACTTATTTTATCCCTTTATTTGAATGACTTTAAAATGTATTGGGACAGTAGCAGTATATTCCTTTTAATGGACCAAGCAAGAATTAAAGTGCCAAATTTGCATGGAAGCTGGCATTTAAAGATAAACCATCTCTTCTCCAAGTAGATGATTTCATATGCCTACCCAACTGTGATTAAACTTTTATAAAACTCTCTTTGACTGTAGTCAACAATTCTGTGTTTGTTTTCTATTGTTATAATACTCTCACAATGGCCAACTTCTAGATTACCTACCTTTTGTAATGTGAAATTCAATTCATGAGTTCAGCTTTTATGTCTTAGTTTAAAGTGAAACTACCTAACAGATTCAGGTAACCAATTCAACATTCATACTATAATATCATTTTAGCAATAGAGATTATTCGGCGCTGTTCTGAATTTTATTTAATTATTAAACAAAATCAGTGAGAATCTCAGAAAGAAATTCATATATACTTGTATATTCTCTTAGGGGTTTGAGGAACTTGGACCATCAACTATAAGAAAACTATTTTTTACTCAAAAGAGAAAAAAAAGAAAAGAAAATATAGATTAGTAGTTGAGAAAATAAAGTATTTTAGTTTACATGCATGTTGTGGGAACCCTGCCAGTCTGCAGTGCCGTGTCCATATCCTTTTGGGGAATTGTGCATGCTTATATTATGCCCGTGCGAAGCTCTAGTAATTGCTCTCAAGCCTCAAACATAGTGAATATGCAATTCAGAACCCCAAAAAAACATGGAGAATCTGTTTGGCTTGGAAATTGGAAAATAACCAATGAGATTAAGGAAGATGAATTGATGATAGAGAGGTCCAATAGTCCAATGTTTTACTCATGAAATTATTGACAAGCACAACCATAAGAATATTATTCAGAAAACTTCCTACCCCTTGTGTAGATTTGAGATTCTAAAACAATGGTGTCTTCCAACAACTAATTTTAAATAACCTGATTAATGACTATCTTATATGCTTACATACTTGCAGAACGTTTGTCATGAAAGGAACTTAAAGAGTAGATATTCAGACTCAATCAATATTCATTGCGGTTCTACAATTTAATTCGTACCCTCATCTTAGTGCTTTAAATTACCTAAAGCAAAACTGCTCACCAGCCTCTGCACTTCCATATGCTGAGGCTCAAACATAAATCTGGCTTTATTCACAAAAACCAATAAATATATTGAAATACAAATGACATCTATAAGTTAAAAAACAAAGGGCATATACATCAAGTGCCATCAATTTCTTGTACTATTGTCAGGCCTAAAAAAAACCAGTGAGAGCTATAGCCCATTTTTTTTTAAATGACAACTTCGGATATCAGGGGACCCTCAAATCTTAACAAATGTACAATCTGAAATTCATGAACAAATCAAGTAAACAGAAAAGAAAATCGTTGGATGAATCCATTCAACGATTGAATGCTGCTAAAGATAAGAGGAACATCATTAGATACTTGGAATAGATTTTGACCGAATAAGCTTTTTAAGCAAAGCTTTTTCTTCATCAATTTTTTGTTTCTCCTCTGCATCTTTTGCTTTGACCTTCCTCTTCTCTTCCAATATCCACTTCAAGAGTTCATGTTGTTGGACCTCTGGAATTGGTTCTCGTTTGATCACAGGATTTGTAATGGGCGGAGAGGACACAGATGTCTCAGCAACATGAGCAGTAGCATCTTTAGTTGAGACAGGACTTGCATCTTGCTCCTTCTCATCAGTATCTTTCTTGTTTGGCTTCGTAAACAAATAAACTACAGAGTTCAGACAATCATCAGTCCAATATTTAGCAAAAAGAAATAATAGAAATTCATTCAAGCATACTAGAGTTGGGATCAGAAAAAACATGAGCAAGATCTAACACACTGAAAAATGACATGCTAGCACAGCAGAGTAGTTACTCGTACAAAATATATTAATTATCCTCTTATAGTAATGTATTGATCAAGTGTGATGATAAATTTTCAGTATATTGTATGGTTATGTGAATCCTTAATTGAGAAGCCACCTTTCGCTACTCAAGTTGGTGAGGGAAATGCAAGGTATGATGATTTGGACATCTTAATTCTACAAGGCATCAGAACATTCAGTATAAAAGAATAGTGGTAAAAGAAAAATATCACAACAGTACCACAGCTATGCTTTGCAGGCATTGACCAGAAATGTGAATTCTGTATGCCTTTGATCATTACACCTTTTCTGCTCTATCTTATTAACTAAATCATGTATAGGATAAATTGCTTGCACACCTTGTTTCTCACTGAACTTAGATTAGAAACAGAGACATGCCAATCAATCATCTTCCTTACAACAATGGCAATTACTGTAAGGTTCGTTTGAACAAATTATTTTAGCAAAATTTAAAAAGTATAACGCTAATGGATCTTTTGCAAATCTGTATATATGATGATGTATAGATAAATTATGAAAATATAATGATTACAACATTGTGTAGTCCAATATACAGTTTCAAAAAAGATTAAGGTATGGACTTGATTATTTTTTATGGTCAAACCTTGATTCAATGATGATAGATATTTAGAATAATAGTCAAACCACAAAACCTTCAGTTCCAAATGCAACCTAAAAGTTACAATGATGGGAAACTAGCACACTGATCTTAGAAATGATGATACTAGCAACCTCAGCCATCATATATTACAAAAATAATAATCAAGCATGCAGCAAAGCAATAAAGGCTAGCCTCTATATTGGTCAGCTTTACATTCTAATCCATGTGATTTTTTGTTCTTTTTTCTTTTCTTTTGTTAGCCATAGCCAGGTCAATGCTTTTGAATTACACGCTCCCCATCCTCATCCTAACCCTCAGAAGCGGATATTGTGCTGCAGAACCTGAAGATCATTAAACCCACCCTCCCCTAGAAACCACCAACCATGAATCAACATAAACACTGGTAGGGCAAACCAAATAATACCTAACTCTGTCAATTTAGCATCCTCCATTTGTCCACCAGTGAAATCAAATATTCCACAGATGCCAACCCGAGAAATTTTAAACCCAAAAGAAAAACTAGTTTTCCTCCTACCCCATCACTAATAAGCAATAAGTTCTTTTAAAAAAATCACTATTCAGAGAAAGAAAAAAAAAAGCAAACTTTGTTTCCTCTCCAACATCAACAATCTAGTCTTATTAGCAACATATACACACTACCAAAAAGAATCAACCCAGAAAACATCAAAGATGAGTCTCCCTCTCAATCCAAACCCTATTTCACTGATCCCCAACATCACCAACAAGAGACAAAACGTTAAACGAAAAAAAAAAACGAACTTTCTGATATTGGGATGAGGAAAAGTCACCTCCGAGACCGAGATTCACAGCCAAAAGCATAGGCCAAATAAATTTGTAGCGCCGAACAAAAGGTTCCTTTGGTGGCGGCGGCGGCGGAGCAGTGGAGTGGGCGTGTGTTCCCATGGCCGCCGATTTATGTTGCTCCTCTAAGTGTTTCAGTTGCGCTGTAACCAAAGACGCAAACTTTGAGTCAAACTAAGAGCTTTGATTTAATTTTCCCCAATTTTTCAGAGAGAGAGAGAGAGAGAGAGATGAAAAAACCTTTTCGGGGCTTGTTAGTATAGAGCTTTGGAGGAGCTTGTTCGCTCATTCTTTTCTTGCTTCTCACTCTCACTCAGCTACTCTTAGCTTATTCTAACATTCATTCACCCAACAACAAGTTCCAACTTCGTAACATCACACTCTCCTCTCTTTGTTTTCCATGCATATGCACCCCCAACCAATTTATTTATTTTTTATTATTATTGTTGCAGAGTATCTAGCCCTGTTATTGACTAATACAACGATAATTCTAGATTAATTTTTAAAAGGAAAACTTTAATAAAAAAAATGCATATTTTGTATGTGTCAAGAATTCCGAAGGAACTCTCTCTAACACATGATTTGTGGTAAAGCAAACAAAATCACTTAATTTAACCAAATTAATCCGATTATTCATTAAAACATTGAACTTATTTTAAATTAAGTTTGAATTAATTTTAATTTTTTTAACCGACCCATCAAAATTTATTTATCAAATTTATAAAATCTAATTCATTTAAGTGTAAATTATGAATTTAGGTTCCTCTTAGATTTCTATTTTATGATTTGAATAAAATGTACAATTTTTTAGACTAAATAAGATCTGATGAAAGCTAGAGTTTTAAAAGAAAAAAAGAGTTTAAAAAGAATGTATGAATATAAAGCAAGCATAGAATTTTACACAATATTTTATGTTCTTACAACAAGTTTCTTCTTATATATATAAAAACATATATATAAAGAAGAACGGAGAAGTTTTACATAATCATACATAATTGTTGGATTACATCAAATTTTTATAAAAGCTACTTTAAAATATGTATGATATATAAAGAATCTGCATTATATTACATTATTCTTTCACTTCATAAGTTATTTTACATCTAACTCTTAAGCAAAAATCTTTAACATAAATTCTGACATAAAGAGATATAATAATTTTGATATTATTCATTATTCACATTATCATACATGACATATCATAAAAAGAGTTCTGTCTCTTCCGGTTGCATCTTGTCAACAAGAACAACATTCATAATATTTGCATTAGGAATTGAAAATTTGAAGTAGTGTGTTAATTCATTATTTGGTGATCTATTTATATATTCATTTGTTCTTCTTTAACAAGCTAGAAAGGTGAATTTGAGCTTAATTCTCTATGCTTGATTTGTGCGAATCCAATTTGGATTAGCTAACCTATTTTGATAACTTTAACTTAAACATGTATTTAATGTATATTTAAAAAATATATTAATTATTTTTATAGAAATAATCTATTATTTTAAAAAAAATTATCCCTAAACTAATAAAAATAAAATATTATATATTTAAAATAAGTAGAACAAAGGAGATACTATTATACATTATGATTAATCGATGCTATTGACTACAAGCTTAAGTCATAACTAGTAAAGAAAGTTAGAGGACTAAGAAAATAATTTGAGGTAATGAGATTCATTACATAACCAAAAAGAAAAATACTCGTGCACAAAAAGTTTTATGAAAACTTTTAGGCATCTCAAATGGCATGTTACGCATTTCATTTTCTTAGATAAGGTCTAACAAGAGCAACTTTATCGTCGTTATATTAAGGATTGCTTACCTTAAATTCCTAGAAAAAACTCATTTATATGATGCTATGGTTGCATAACTGTAGAAGTTGCTTACAATATTTTATTAAATTTTAATCATAAGCAACAAAACTAAGATTGTTACATCAAACTTGCTCTTAATTTAAAAATACATATTTTTAATTTATTATGAAAATGGTACTTTAATTTAATTTAATTTTTTATTTTTAAATATTTGAGAAAAAAAAAACAAGTCATTTTCACAATGAAAACATAATAAAATATAGAAAAGATTTTCTCAGAAAATTAATCGTAAATCTGTGTAATTCTCTTCAAACCAATTGCAATGCAGTAATCCATAAAATGGAGAGTAGATTTTAGGTTTGCAAAACAACCCGTGAACCAAACGGATAACCAATAAGGTGAAGTAGTATTTCCCGCAAAATAAATTGTTGTGGTATGAATGAAGATTTATAAACAATTGTTTGATGGTACATGTTCTATGGACATTTGAACGACATAAATTGTGGAACAAGAATACTCAATTCCTATGACTACTCTTACAAGTTTACATTAATTAGCAAGTAGGACAATATAATATGTCAGTAGTAACACAAAGGACATGATTCTTTGAGTTTCCTCCGTCAATCAAATTGGTCTACACCTTCATCAATCAGCTCCATGGACGAGAACCGCCATAACCCCTCCCACGATCTTGGAAACCTCGGGGACCTGATGGATTGTGGTACAAGAATGAAGGAGAATTTCAGAAACCAGCAGTGTGCACAAACAAGGCAAACTAGCAAAGTTGCAGCATGTTGTAATTTGAAGACAAGGACATAGTAAGTCCCTTTGGATAAAAAAGACGATATATGCATAGGCCATAGTTTGCATGAAAGGTTAATCAATTTTTTGGAAGGATGAAGATTTTTTTCACAAACAGAAATTATTAAGAAAGAAGAGACAGATATAAAAGTAGAAGATAAGAAATCCTCAAGGGGAAAAAGACATCAAAAGTAAAAAACATAGATCAAGAGCCATGTAACATAGCATGTCAATCTCTCTGAAGATATATCGAAGACATTCCCCTAAAAAGGCAACAAGCAGAACACCACAAAAAAGCTAGAGGAAAATTTATCATTTCTTTTAACCAAATACACCAACAGTAACAAAACAAACCCCACGTAAAACTATCAAACACAATGATATGTGAATGTTATTCTTCAAGTATTAGTCATTGTTTCTTCTAGGAGAGTGTATCAGACTATATGTGAAAGTCCCATGCCAACCAAGCATAACCAAAGCATGCCCTTCACAGCTACAACTAAAATCAAGAGAAGTAGGGAACCAAAAATTATATGTACACAGTAATTCCAGGTTATACATGGGTCCAGTTAACTAACCTGAAGGCGGAGGTGGTGCACCACATCCCATTGCTGCTAATTCAGGACTCACTTTCTGCCCAGCTTCCTCAAGTATGGTTATAAGTTCCTTTGCAAATCTTGCATTAGCAGCTGTGAAGAATGTGTATGCAGTTCCTTTTGCGCCAGCTCTCCCAGTCCGCCCAATGCGATGAACATAATCTTCAAGTGATCCCGGGAAGTCATAATTTATCACATACTTCACATCCTTCACATCTGACAGTAATCAAATAGTAGAGGGGATTAAAGTTGAAGTCATCAATCACAATAGCAGCCTTTTGCTACTTGTCATCACAAAAAGCTAAGACTAACAAAATCCACCTCTAGCAGCATATGCGCAATTCTAACTTAAAAAGGCAACAATTCATGCAAAATCTAACAAGTCATCAAAGGCTGGAAAAAAGTAGACAAAAGAAAATTTAAGTAAAAAAGCATTTAATATACAAGATTGAAGGAAGCTAGCATAACAGTAATTTAATATTAATATTTCCAAAATAAATAAAAGTAATGAATATTTTGATAACTATAATAATAAACACTACTTCATTTTCATCCACTGAATAAGAATATCTGTCAAATAATTAAGTAAAGCAAAAGTTTTTGGTACCTAAACCACGGGCTGCAACATCTGTTGCAGTCATAATAGGACTTTTTCCAGATTTAAATTCTGAGAGCACCCAATCTCTTTCTGCTTGACTTTTATCTCCATGAATAGAAAGTGCAGGCCAGCCATCCATGCGGAGCTGCCTAGTGATTTGATCACAACCTTTTTTGGTATCCATGAATATCAGTATTCGGCTGCCATCCATGATGTCCTCTAGCAACTTCACCAATCTGACAAATAGGAAGGCTCCATTAGGTGGCCCTATGTGATATGGTGTTAAATGCAATGAGAATCGAAAAAAAAAGGTCAAACACATCATACTTATCATATTTCTGTTTTTCCGAAACAATGTCAACATATTGCCGTATAGCATGGTTAGCTTTTAAATCTGGAGAGCCTATAATTACCTGCACAATGGTTATAGATATTGTTGATTCAATCAATCAATATATATATATAAAGTTCTCACAGAATACAGCACAACACAATGAATGATACATAAACAAAATCACATATTTTTCTTAGAAGACAATTCATTTCAGACCAAAAACCATTTCAGCATAGAGGAATGAAATTTAGAAAATATACAATTCACATCCCAACATGAAAACGTCTTACTTTGTATGGGTTATAAAGGAACTTCCTTGCCAATTGTTCAACCTCCTTTGGCCAGGTAGCACTCCAGTACAAAGTTTGACGGTCTGGACGAATCTATGTAAAACAAAAATCAAAAAACAATCAGATATCTAGGAGAATGAAGAAATTTTAATCTGCAGTGTCAGCAATCTGTCTTTTCTAACTCAATTTGGATTAATTGGTTGGTGTAGCTAGTACTTCATTTAGGGGACAAAAGAGGAAAATGTCATTGTTAGGGGGCAAAATTATAATTTTTTAATAAATAAAAAAATATAGGGGGGAGGGGGGAGGGGGAAACCCCTGATTGGCAATGCACTAGCAACGTTGCTAGAATATTATTCTTAGTAAGTGAATGAACATCAGGAAGAGCAACTTGACTGTGATAAACAATACTCATGATACAATATTACACCTTGATTGAGATTTTACTATTCCAAAATTTTGAACACATCATAAAATAAAGGCAACCTGAGAGACAATCTTCCGTATCTGAGGATCAAACCCCATATCCAACATTCTATCAGCTTCATCCAATACAAGGTATGTGACCCTTCGCAAGTTAGTATGATTTGACTCGAGCATATCAATTAACCTCCCTGGAGTGGCAATTACAATTTCAACACCTATTTGCAAAAATTAACAACAATAGCAAAATAAGATTGATGATTATGAAAAGAGAAAAGAACAATTTTACAGAGGGGTAGCAACCAATCAGCAAGTTATTTAACCAAACTCATGGCATTGTATACTTACTTCAAGACATACCTTTCTGGAGATCACGCACCTGAGGACCCTTTGGAACCCCCCCATAGATGCATGTACTCTTAATCCTTGATGATGCACCAAATTTAGTAGCCTCTTGTTGTATTTGGACAGCAAGTTCACGAGTTGGAGCCAAAACTAACACAATTGGTCCATCTCCAGGTTCTGAAATTGATGAATGGATAACAAAACAAAGGTGGTAAAGACAAGAAAAGGAACCCTTACATCAAATATGAAATCTAATCGTCACAGTCTTCCTTATTTCTTTACCTAGAATCGGCTGAGCATTGACATGCACAATGGCAGGCAACAAGTAAGCAAGTGTCTTCCCTGATCCTGTTTCTGCAATTCCTATCAGATCACGCCCCTTCAAAGCCATTGGCCAACCTTGAGATTGAATGGGTGTAGGTTCAGTAAAGCCAGCTTTAGTAATTTCTTGCATTACATATTCTGGATTAAATCAAGGCTGTAAGATCAGTATGCTGTTTGAAACATGTCATCCCATAAACTGATAAAAAAATGTGCAAGATAATCACACAAGACAATCAATTACAAACAAAATGATCTTCTCCTTTCTTTTGCCTTATATCCTGCAAACTTGAAGTTTTGACCCCTTCAATTTAATGAAATCATGTGCTGCCATCTAAATAAATATAAGCCAAAAAATTCCTCAACCATTAGGAAAATACTTTAAGCACACTATCTTGCTTGACAATCTTACCCATACAACTAATCCTTGAACTCCATCCCAGGCTCACTTCACCATCAAAGTACTATAGCTAAATCTAAAATCCTACTTCTACACAAATCAGGAATTCTGAATTATTATAATCAACAATCCCTCCAAATTACCAGCTATTGACACAGTTTTGTGTAAAATAAAGCAAAAGAAACACCTCAAGCAATAAAGAGAGGAGTTATGTACTTTAAGCTGAAGAAGGTGCAAAACAAAACTGATGAAATAAAAAAAAAGGAACAGAATACCTGGAAAACCAACGTCGTGAAAGGTCTTGACAGGTTTAGGGACATCTCGACCTTCAACAGTTATTTCCCTTCGCTGCCGGTACTCATTAACCTCAGCCTCTGTCATTGCCCTTATTGCAGGTGACTCAGTGTAGAAGTTTTTCTCAAAATGAGACAAACCATCCAAATTGATGTTCCTAGGGGACCCAGCCTCATCATAATCTCTCCTGTTTGATGAAGAATGTTGTACAGACCCACCAGACCCTGTAGGCACACCTAGCCCAGAATCACTAACAAAACAAACACAACTATTCAGCAAAACATTTTAATCAAACATATATAAGATTGCCACTGTTGAAATTACAGGGATTTAGGTAAAGTACGAGGAAAAGAGAGGATAAAGTCTGAAGAATAGAATATAATATTGATATATGGTTGAATAATAGAATATACTACACACACATGGTGTGAAATAATGCATTACATAATACAATGCACTGGCCTTTATTTATACTAATTCTAGACTCTTAATCATAATCAAATAAGTAAAGAATTATTAAATATAATGAAATATGGAAACCAATCCTAAATAAAATAAAATAAACCCTTTAAAAACAACCAAGAAAGTGAAATTAACATAGCAGGTGATTGATGGATTGGGTTTGTTGACACTGGAACATTCAATTAATATACAATTGGACCTAAGGTGAACTAAACTAGCAGTTGTAAATGTTTCCCCCATGGATAAATCCTAAAAATGCACACTTCAGTACAACAGAAAAAGAAGATAGACATGGAGATAAAAACTGAGAACAAATGAACAATTATATTTGGGGATTACTGAAGTTATCAATGTCAACTATAGCTAAGGATGTGAATTTCTGACAATCTGAATAAATGAACATGCAAAATATACAAAAAATAAGCAGTGTAAGAGAAGATTAAGCATAAAGAAAATAAATTTAATTAGAATTTAGAACAGAAAATGAGCATGTCTGTTTCCGAAAAAACTGCAAAAAACGAGAGATGAGAAAATTAAGATTGAGACTCAAATGGTGGAAGCGCCGGTTACCTCCTCCGGTCACGATAGGAAGTGGGGTCGCCGGAGCGGCTATCATAGCGACTCATGATGCTTTTCACAAACACACTCTTATTCCTCTTCTTGCAGAAGTTTCAGAACAAGCAAGAAAGCGTTTTCGGTTTCTCCCTCTCTCTACCAAATAATTGGGCTTTTCTTTTCTGGCCCAATTACATTTTAGTTGGGTCATTTGGGCTCGAGCTAACCCTATTTCAAACTCGATTGGGCTAATATACAAAGTCTGTGAGCTCCGAAGTTTGTTGAAAATGTAGTGCTTTTTTTGTTTGACAAAAAAAAAAGTTTGTATATCATATCAAATAAGTTAGCTGAAAAATAATGCAACAAAACTGTAATACTCAATTACTCTCACGTTTATATAGTAAAGGTTCCTATTCTTTGGCACGTGTGCCTAATTAGATTACAATACGTACGAATTTGGTCAAGTGGATAATTAATTCATGTGGAATTAAGTGAATTTATAATGAATTCCCCCTTCACACATATATACATATTACTTATAGTGACATATATAGCTATTTGTAACATTCATTTTGAAGGACAGACGTTAAACCAAAGGTGAGTAATGAGTTCATTTATGCGATTACAAAGTTAATGACGTCTAATAATCTGTAATTATGGGCCATATTATTCAACATAAAGTCATGAATTTTCCTTTAGCTCTCCCAATTACTTTTTGGTTAGTCTTTTGAGATAAATTCACATCTTTAATGTCAATATTATATTACAGACATGAATTTTTTGTTTTTCTTTAAGATCACAGGTATATGCCCTCCATTATATAGTCCAATTTAAAGTAGATAGAATTGTATGGACAATACTTTTTTAAAAATATTTAATATAATTATATATTCAGAACTCGAATTTGAAAACATTAATTAAGCTGGATTAATCCCCTGTTAATTGATATGTATTGTAAAAAATAATTTGTTTTTGTATACGTATTTTATATTTATCACCTCTCTTTCCCCATACTTCATCACAAATATCACCCTTCTTTATCATTGCTTTCTTTATCATCTTTTATTTTTGTTATGCAAAAGATCTCAATGGCAATAAATGCACAACTAAACAAAAATTAATATTTTGTCCATAAGTTGCAGCATAAGGATAAGGCATTGTGAGAAAGTTGCAAAAAAGGTCATCCAATTTTAATTATAGGAGCGAATTATGCAAATCAATTAGATTTAATTTCTCTAAAATAAGAGGTTTATTCTAATGGATAAAGTATGGTTATAACGATCAATTAGAAAACTGACAATTGATGTTGTGATTAAATACATGCAAATATATATATATATATATATATATATATATATATATATATATATAACAAATTATATGTTATAACTATACTTTATCCTCTAATATTACTTTTGTCTTAAAGGAGTTAAATTTGAATCTTAATTCAATGATAAATTTTTACGGAAATTAAATCTAAAATTCAGTTAACATTTTTTTTACAATTTTTCTCATCTTGTTTTTGCATAGGACAAACTTGTGCATCTACATGCTAAATTGAGATACACAGGTTCTGAATAATACCCTCATTCCCCTCCCCCACCAAAATATTGTGTAAATTGAAGTGTACTTACTCACTTACAAGGACACAGCCAACAATAAATCATCTTCTTTTGATATGACATGCGTAATGCACTTGATTTCTTAAATTTTATCCACAAAGGCCATATAAGAGAGAATGTGTGACAAGAGTCTTTGATTGCAACACCATGGATAAGGCAAATGCAATTGGATAATGACTCAAAAAGAGGCCCTGAATGCAAGAATGGCTACCCATTTGGATCAACCGATGAGGTATGGGAGGACAATGAACCCACCAAAGCTTATTGGATATGTTGCAATTTAGGGCCTAGCCGAATATGTGACACTCCTTTCAGCTGCAAAAGAAAATTACAAAAAGTGCCATTCCCATTGCATAAGGCTTAGGCTCGTTTCCTCTTATTCAAAGATTCTTGGATACATTGGGGGATAAGATAATTCCCTTACATATAACAAGAAAAAAAAATATAAATAGAGTGCACACAACTAAGTAACATTTAAAAACAAGAAAATCAGTTTGTAAAATAAATATAAAGTGGAATTATTTTGTGTATATGGGTTGATACCTGAAAGGACTATCATACATTACTAAATAGTATAAACAGTTATATATCCTGTGATACTTTGTTACTTAAAGATAGCTGCTGACTGTAATGGATAAAAAAAGAAATGTTGCCTTGTGTAGAAATAGTGATGGGAATAGGGACTTGTCCATATATAGATAAGATTGAGCATCTTCAATCCTCATCATCATCTAATAGACCTTTCAGTGGGGATATTTGTTTAAAATGTGTCATTAGCTTAATTAGGGCAATTTATGCATTTTGTGCAAAGAGAACTAAAAAAAGCCAAAACTATATATAATAGCATCTCCTACAAAAATGCATGCTCTTTTCCTTTTCATAAAAAAGTGAAAGTAAGTGTTTGGTGCCATTTAGAATTGGGAGGGTGGTCCATGTACTTAAGGTAACATGGTCATGCCCTATTTCTCACCAAAACAAGTATAAAATCTGTTGCAATAAAGAACAAAGCTCATTACTTGAACTATGTTTAACACAATATTATCTTTTATGTTCGTTAGTTTGGTTCATTGGACACATGATCCTTAGTGGCATTGTCTTGTGACTCAATGTGAAGTGACATTTAACAAAATAATGCAAAACATTTAAGCTTTAGAACATGGAATTGGTCCCATCACAACTTCCAAAATACAAGGCAAAACAATAGTCGCAGGGAATAAATGGGTTGCCTTGAGTTATGTTTAAGCAAATAATTTGCCATTGGAGCTAGGGGAAGCTTATTTCAAGGCAATGTGGTAGTTGAACCAAAAGTGTATGCATCACACCAACTTGTTCTAACCACTTTCTGATTTTTTTGGTCTCAAACAAACTTAACCAAAAGTGGACCTGCGGATTCTAGCCAAGTACATCTTATGTTTGCTAACTACAAAGAAAGAAGAGGTATTATCAATTATGGAAAAACAACTTTCAATGATGTAAAAAAGTTAAGAAAAAATCATTATTCTTAACCTCATTTATTTCTGACACAAACGACTAATAAGTTAGGTATAGTTCAATTAATGACCTCAGATTAGTACAATGATTAAAAAAAATTTAAAATAATAATAAGGATAAGCTAAAGGTCGTATATGTATAGAGTAATGATAGATGCATCCTTGTAATAAAATAATGATATAACCAATTAATATATGATCCCAAGAATATGGATGGAATAGTTTCTTTCTTTTTTATTTTATTTTTGAAGGATATTGATGCAAATGTGTTTAAAAGGATGGGGGTTAACAAGACGGTGACTGGTGAGACATCACATTATGAAACATGGACCCTTGATGTTTGTTATAACCAAACCAAAATTGATGATTCTTGGTCATAGTTTATGGCTAATACTAATTAATTATCTATAAATAAAATATTGACATTAATCTCAAACCACTCGTATCAGAACCAAGCTTATTTTTATTTTCAAAAAATAAAAATCCATGATGGGGTGCTACACGACGAAAAGTAAACCTTATTCTCTTTATGAAAATAAATTCAATAAATTTCAATCTATTGTTTTAATTAACTACACATCAAAATCTAAATAGTTTTGCATTAACTACTCTCCATTCTTTACACAAAACGAGAAGGGAAAAAAAAGAGGGGGGTTGTCTTGTTCTTTTCTTTGAATTAATGTGAATCAAATGAATGAAGACAATTTCAAAGCTCCACCATATTTTTAAAAAAAAAAATTAAAAAAAAAACTAAAATGCATGCATACACATATTTTAAAGAAAGCTTAGAGAATAAGAGAAAGTCATAATAGGCATATTTTAAGAAAAGGAAATCCCTGTTGACCCCCTTCCACCTTTAAACAATATTGGAGGTTAATAATAATTGCCATCAATTTAGTATGTATGACACCATGAGTCTTTGATGCTTCTATATAATAATGTAACAAACTTCATCATGTTTATGGCTTATTGACTATATCTGATTGCCGTGTACAACTTAAACTCCCATGTTATTAAAATAACACTTAATAACTTACCCCTAAGTATTTTGAAAATAAATCTTTATGATTGATTTTTAAATGCCCTTTTAGATCACATAAGTACAGTTCATAATCTCTAGCAAAAACTATATATTATAGCAAAACAAGAAGTGTTTCATTGATTGATAAAATAACCCAAACCCATAAGTTGAGGCATTAGATTATATGATGTGGGTTAATAAATTGTAACTCCAATGCAATTCAAATCAAGCTCACATTTAATTTGAACACCAATTAAACTTGGTTTGTATTGCACATTAGAAAGGCAATAATTGAGTTAATGACGGATAAGTATTGCTATTGGTTCTTATTCACCTGTCCCATGCCATGCACTTTTATACCCACACATTTTTTGTACCATTGTTGTGTTCAATTAAACATTAGGCCCTACCAAATCCAATGACCAGTGATGGTGATTGGGGAAGCTCGAAAGGATAAATCTACAACACCACAAATTTTTTGTGGCAAACTCATCCATCTATTTTCACTTATCACTAACATTGGTTTGCCAAAAGTATGCAGGTGCTTGGATTGATTTATCTCAAAATTAAAGTAAAAATGTTAAATTCAATTTTTAAAAAATTATAAAATCCATTATTTTCTTATATTGAAAAGGTTACTTAATTACTTTTATCCATTGTTATAAATGAAGAAAAATGTAATGCTTTTAATTTTTCTAGAGAGAGAAAGGAAGAAACCAATTTCTATTTCTGGACTTATTCTTTTATTCCTTAAGTAAAAAAAAAATAAATTATAAACCCATTTCACATATAAATTGGAACATCCCTTTTATGGCTAATATAATCAATGATGGTTATCTAATGAAATTACTCCTCTTTTGCTAATTACAATTTAACCCTTATTTAATTATTTATTTATTAATCTGTTAATGTGACATACGCTTTATATGAGATATTTAAATTTTTATTTTTTATATACAATAATAAAAATAATAAAATTTAAACTTAAAATCTATGCAAATTATTTCAACTTTTGCCATTAAATTAATTCTGATGGTTTAATTTTTTGCTTATTTTAAGTTAGGTAAATGTAATTTTAAAAGATTGGTTTTCAATAATTAATTACAATCACACACACACACACACACACACATATATATATATATATATATATATATATATATATATATATATATATATATATATATATATATAATTTATTTCACATAAAAGCTTACATGGATAATGTCTATGCAGGCTCTTGGCCCACATAGCAATGCTGACGTGTCAATCTCATCTGGTGTGTCCCTCACATTCTTTTTCTCATGTTGCTGATGTGTTAGCCATCTTTTCTTAAGTTGATAAGTACAATCAGGTACTTTCACTCTCATCCTTTTTTAAGGTACCCTTTATCTTCTTTTTTCTTTTTTACGTGATATGAAGAAATTAAATATTATATATGATTGGGAAAAAATATTCTTCGCTTGGGTCGGAAGCTAAGGCAGTACCAAACTATTAGGTCACAAAAAGAATATTGCATTTCTTCTATTTCAGAATAAATTAATGAAATTAGGTGTCAATTCATCTTGCTATACCATTAGAGATATGATAAACAATTCATTGGTTAACTTTGTTTAAAAAAAAGTTGAAAAATAAACTCTTAATTATTCATTTCTAAATTACCTCCAAAACAATGTTAAAGCTACATTCAATGATTACTTGTACGTAAGATATTCAAGTGAAAGATTCGGAAAACAAATGAAAAGTAGAAGGGTGAGCTTAGTCTACTTCTATTTGTTTAATCTTTGAAACTTTCTCCTTTTTTTATCTACAAACACTTCCAAATTTTGAGATAGGACTAGATGCGAGTTATTGGAACACTTCTAAGTCCAAATTTAATTATAGGCCTAGAAATGTAAACATAGGAAGGGTAATTGATGGGGCCAATAAATAAGTTCAACCAAAATACAAAAGGACAACGAAGTAAGGGCCCATCTGCGGCAATCCTAATATTTTTCTGCAATTGATTCCTATAAATTAAAGGTGGGTATTTAAGAAAATAAAATATAATTATAATTATAATAAAAATATATACATATATAATAAATTACTTTAATTATCATCCTTAATTAAGGATTATAAGTAAATTTTATCTTTTAAAATATGTTAGCTAAATCTTATTAATCTTGTTTTTTTTATCTATTTAAAAACAGAATGAATATAAATATTAAAATATAATTAATATTATTATATTTATTTAAAAATTTTAATTTTTTTATTTATTACTATTGGTAATAATTATATAAATAGAAATATATATAAAAAATAATTAATATTTTTTAAAAATAAAAATAGATAAATAAACAAAAATAAATTTTTTATTCTTTTAACCGATAAAAAAAATGGGAGGACTCATTTTTTATTTGGCTATACTCACAAACATTGAATAGCAACATTCCCAATAATTACCTTCTTTATCATTTGAACTTCGGTCTTCTTTGAGTGGATAATTTGCTTGTTACAACCCCCAATTCCATTGGTGGTAATATTCCTTTTAAGTAAATTAATGCCAAATCAATACCTAAAAAATATGTATGAGTAGAATGACTGGGAAGGGAAATGAACTTTGTTTTGAAAGAAAAAAAAAACTATTTTTTTCGTTGAACAAAAAAAAAGAAAAGAAAAGCAAGCGATTCACATGGTTACCAACAAAAGCTATTGTTTCTTATTTATTTCTTAGTGTTTTAAAAATAAAAAATACTTTCTAGATTTAGCTCTTATTTCATTTTTCAAAAAAATGTTTTCATTTTCATATTTTTTAAAATAGAAAACATTTTTATCAAAACATTTTCATTGGTTTCCGTTTTCAAAACAGTGGAAATGTTCATTCTTGTATAATCAATTTTGGACTTATTTTCAAAAACATTTTGAAATGAATAATTTCTAAACCCTAATCAACACATGCTTTCACTGTTAAATAAAAAAGATTTCCGCAAGTTTTCAAATTTATAATCACCGCATTTAGTGTAGAATCCCCTTTTGGTGTTTTCTACATGTCCATCCATACTTTTCAATTCAAACTTACACGGACTTCATTCCTTTGAAGTTTGAAAACAATTTCAATCTAGTTGTTTTCAAACTAATTTTAAACAATTATTACAGTGTTTATTTTATTAGCCCAATAATTCATTCCTTCATCATTTTCAAAATCCAACAATTTCAAAATACGAATAAAACACATACACACTTATACATCTTACAAAAATGTCCACATTACAAACACCCCCATGTACTCAATTCCTGTTTTTTAGGCATTGTCACTAACAAATTAAAATTGGATTGTCATCAATTAATGTACAACGTGCACAAGGTCGAAATGTTGTCAAATAATTAGGTTACCGGCAATGGACATGGATCAGGCATGTGTTAATTCAATTAATTAATCTCACAAGTGGAGTTGTTTTTGCAATGAACTATATATATCAATTAATGTTAAAATGAAATATAAATTAGCTGGCTATGTATTAAGGTCAAGAAAATGGTATTGTTGGTCACAAAATATGGAAGCAAAAGGCAAAGTCCTAGGGTCCACCTTTGTTTGGAAGGTTACTGACTCACAGCTAATCACCAACTATGTAGATGGTGATTGACTAGGGTACCTCTACTCTTATGACTTATTATTAACTTCTCACCAAACAAGGCACAAACCTAAACCTTCGTTTTGCGTTCAATTAGATTGAGGTAAAAGTTAAAAGGTTGAAGAACAAGTTATGATCATGATCTAAAACTTGAAGAGAAAAATGGTATAACGGTTCTTGTGGCACATGAAAGGGATGCACCAACAAAAGAATAAGGATTAGTGGAAGACAGAACATCTAATCTAATACTTTTTCCTCCCAAGTTGCTTTGACTTTTGATCCATATTTGTGCATGATCCCATGTGAGAAACTGGATTCGGATAGCCATAGAGGGGCTTATATTTTATATATAAATATATTTTTCTTCACAACAAAAATTAGTTATTTATTTGCAACTCTTCTACCATGATTTAAAATTCAAGAAAGAAAAAACAAGAACAGAAGTTACTAAAAATGGTTTATATAAAATTTTATATTCAAATTCTGTTACATTCATTGTTGTCCATAATAAAATATATATATATATAAAATGTTTAACGTTAATCAAATATATTTCATACAAACATTGATGTATGACTGAAAGCTAAGTTTTCCCATTGTGTAACAGGTGGACTCAAGATCAACATCAGTGAGGGGAATTTACTTGTGCTGCTGCATCACAGGGATATTTACTTACTAGAAAAATTTTAATACATTACATAAAAATTTTAAATTAAAATTAAAAAATAGTATATGTTTTCATTATTAATAATAAATATTTTATTTTATAAGAATGAAAGGAAATAATAAAGGATTTTAAAATTAAAGATAAAAAAACTATGCAAATAAAGTATTTAAATTCAAATATATCATTTTCATTGATATAAAATACAAAAAATTAAAAATAAAAATAAGTGATTAATTTTTTTAAAAATCATGTTCATGATTATTTTCAGTTGATTTATAGTGTAAAATTTTCAACATTGATCAAAATTAAGCTGTGAAAAATATAATACAAAGTAGTTATATGATTTAATAAGATAGATAATATTTTTTGTAAAAAAACTATTCCGAATCCTAATATAAGGAAGAATATGATATATTTTATGACCTAAAAAGTTAAATTTGTATTTTGCCAAAACAAAATTGTATGTGCAGAACTAAACAAATTATTCAAGAGACAACAGCAGCCAAATAAGTAGTGGTTCAAATAATTAAATATTATCTACGGATTTCACGTAAAAAATTAAAAAAAAAAATTGTCCTCACGCATTTCCTTCCACATATTTAAGCTAAAAAGTTTTCTTTTTATTTCCAGCTAGAAATTATCTAATGTATATAAGGGGACAAAAAATCACCACTTCAATGTACTTATTTTGTATGTGTGTAATGTATAATTATAAAGTTTGTATTCTACATATATTTTTAAATTTAAATAAAAGTTATAAATAAATAATAACATTTTTATTATTGATAATAAATATTTTATTTTATTAAATTAAATATATTTATTATTATAGGATAATTTATTTTAAATAAAAAGATAATTTAAACATAAATAATATAGGATCATTAATTTAAATTTTAAGTAAATATATAAATATGTATTTAAAGTATTAAATATTTAAAATTTAATCATAAACTAATATTTATTTTTGTATATGAATCATTATATAAATAAAAAATTTGTACACAAACTTATGCTGTAATTTATCATAGAAATGCTTTTTAAAATGACACACGTGAAAGTGATAAACGCCGTATATTACCTATTATGTATATAAATATAATTAGAGCTTTATGTGTGACATTGCCTTGTTATGCGGGTGGGACGCTATGCGAGAAAGCGACCTCATTCACGAGCACTTGTTCGTCACAAGGACGTGACAATGATTAATGCCCTTCAATTATTATTTTTTATAACACAAAATTTAAATAAATAAGTTCGATTCTAACAACAAATAATTATAAATAATTTTTATTAACTGAATTAACATTTACACCTCATGCTCTTCAATTTGCTATCTTCGTCAAATTTGCAGATTTTTTTTAATTATAAAATAAGAGGAAGAAGGTTTTCAAATTTACATAACTTATATTTATCTCGTCAAAAAAGGAGTGGAGCTTGCATTTTATCACGTATGATATGAGATCTCGTTGCACATTTTAAGTATTTCCTTTTTTTAATAATAAAAAAATATAATGTTCAAATATAATATTTTATTTAAATTACTGTAATCATAATTTTTTATTATTAAATTAATCATAACTTGTAAATTTAGTATAATATAATTTATGATTGCATGTTTCTTTTTATTATTTAAAAAAATAAGAAGTGTAAATACTAAAAAAATATAATTAATATTATTGATTTTAAAATTTATTTTTTATAAATTTATTTTTATCCTTTTTTCTTTTATTACAATTTTAATTTCTCTTTTATAAGAGAATAGTAAAAATATAAGGTATAATTTATGATATCATTAGAAAAATACAATAATATATATATAATTAATATTTTTTAAAAATTAAAATAAACATATAAATCAGAATAATTATTTTTAATCTACTTTTAAATAGATAAAAATAACACAGAGAATACTATCATTCCATCGCAACATATATAACCAAGAAAATTATGCTAGTAATTTTTTATTTATGTTTTGAGTTTGTTTCTTCGGATACAATTTCAAAAGAAACGAAATTCAATTTAAAATTTTATATGAAAGTTATTCTAGTCTTAAAATTCTCATCACTATCTCAAATCATAATGATTTTTAAATTCAATTAAATAATGATAAATTATTTTTGTATTTAATAACAATTTTGTGAACTAATTTAATTTCTTATGTGAAAAATTAGTTGGTTATAAATGTCAACGTGACTTTTATGCTGGTATAGAGTCATCCTAAAACGTTAAAAATATATACCTATAGTTCAAAAATATTTAATACTACCTTTGATATTTTGTTATAAAAATAACCACAAGTATGCTTCCATTGTAATTATAAAAATATAAATTAAGTTTTAAATATATTAATTATTAATTTTTTATATTTGTATTTTATTATGAAATTTATATTAAAAATACCCATATACTTTTTTATTTTCTTAATTTAAATATTTAATATTATAGATATTTTAAATTAAAATTAAAATTTATAACATATTAATTATTTTAACTACTTTTATTAATTTTGATAAATTAGTTAATTATTTTTTATTAAAATAGATATACATAATGTCCTTGTATACATAAAACAGTCAATAGAATGTTATTTTAATTTGATTATTAAATTTAAATTTTTAACTTGTTTTTCAAATAAAATTTTAGATATAATAATATACATGTTATTAAAATTAAAATTTTACATAAGTAATTTGTGCTGAGTTTTAATGAGGATCATCAAGATAAATTTTCAATTATAACTGAGAAACGATACTTGTATTATTGTATTTAAAATTTTCCTTATTAAAATTTGGAAAGAAAAATTTTATATTTAATTTAGTTCAAATTAGTTAAATATCTAATATAGTATATTTAAATTAAATACTGATAGTCTTAAAAAATCATAATTTGTTGATTTTCAAACAACCATGAATTACAGAAAGCTCTCACCAGTCTCGTGCCCTATATACACAAGTGAAATACTTAGGCTCTTGATTTATAATCACATTCTCCTCATCTCTCATAATTATTAATTTTTTTACATTTTATTTTATTATAAAAATTGTGTCAATAAAACATTTTTTATTTTTTATATTATTAATTTAAAGATATAATATTATAAATATTTTTATAATACATTAAATTTATAGTATATTATTTATTTTAACTTTTTATTAATTTTAATACAATAATTACTTTTCTTATAAAGAAGTACTTTTTTCTTTTATTTTATAAAAATAAAAAAAAATCTTTTTTTCTATCCACTTCAATTTTTAAATAAATATTAATAATTTTTAATATATACTTTTATATCTATTATTGTAATAAAAAATAAAAATTTATGTATAAAAATAAATTAAAAATAAATAAATTTAAAAAATTAATTATATTAATTATATTTTTAAAATTTATATTTTCTCTTTCTTAACAAATAAAAGATAAAAGATAAAAGAAAAAGTCGTTTTTTTTTTAACTTTCTATTCCGAACATTGATTCTTTGGCTTCTTAAATTCAAAGTAACCCACCGATTTGTGTTAATTTATTACTGCTACTTAGATATTATATTAGCCGGCGATGTTTTAGCCATCGCCCAACTTGCACTAAAAGGGTAGTCGATCACATCCTTTTTTTTGTTTTTTCCTAGAAGATAGCTTGAATTTAATGAATTTAACTTTAATATATTATTAGAATAATAGTTCTACTAATTTTAATTTATCTATTTATATAAAAGTATATAAATTAAAAACATATAATTAATATTATTAAATTTTTAAAATTATTTATTTATTCTATTTTTATTTAATTTTTTTTTATCTATTCTAATTTATTATAATTTCAAAATGTTCAATAATTATTAAGTATATATAGAAAAATAATAATAAATATTATTTTAAACATTTAAATAAATAAAAATTAGAAATATTTTTTTCCTACCTATATAATCAGGAAAATGGAGTATTATTTACTTCTTTATTTTATTTTTTATAAAATTTATTCTTATCTATTCTTATTTATTATCTATCGCTCATGTTAAATATTAAATTTAATATTTATATTAATTTAATAATTTTATATATAATAATAAATTTATTAATTTAACTATTATATTATATAATAATATGTTTATAAAAATTAATATCAATATATATATATATATATATTTAAATTTTTTATTTTGTATCGATTCAGAATATGATTAAAAAATTTATTTTAATTTTAAAGAAAGTCTATACATATCATTATATCTATTTAATTAAGTAATTGTAATAAATAATTACATTTAATATTTTTATTATTTTGTGTAAAAAAATTGAAATTGTAAAAATAAAATAAAATAAAATAAATTGTAAAAAATAAATTTAGAAAGTAATTTTTTAGAATATCAATAATATTAATTAATTTTTTTAATAATTACATATATATATATATTTATATGTATATAAAAATAAGTTGAATGAGAATAATTTTAACTTCTCTCATTTATATATTAATCATGATGAATAAGTTAATATTAAATAAGAAAAAAATGTGAAAGGGTTGATTTTTTATTTTTTATTTATTTTAAAAAAATTTCTATGTCAATAAAAAATATAATAATAAAATTAATTTTTTTTTAAAAAAATTTATATAAATAAAAATTTATACTATTAATATTTTTTTCATCTTCTTTTTCATTTTATTAAAATTATTTAATTTTTTATTCTATTTTTACTTTAATTATTATTTTTTTATTTTCTTTATTTCTATTTTTTTTTATTTTTCATATCATTCAAAATAAATATTAATAATAATTGAAAAATATATAATTCATACATAAACAAACGATTATTATATGTAATATATATATATATATATAGTAATAATAATAATAATAATAATAAATAATAATAATAATAATAATAATAATAATAATAATAATTTGATACATAGTTAATGAAATATATATAAAAGATTAGTTTGAAGAATTTTTTTAGCATGCACTTACCAAAATACAAAATAGATTAGTTTTAAATTTAAGGAATGATATTATTTAAATAAACAATTTTTTAAAAATTTTATATTTTGTTATTTTTATTTGATTTAATTATATTTTAAATTTTCTCTATTTAATTTTTGTGTAATTATGATTTTCAAATTTTACAATTTTGATATTTTTTGTTTTATAACTTATTTTTTATTCAGTTGTTTAAATATTAAATAAAAAATTACTTTATATTCAAAACCCATTAATAAAACGTTAAACTTAACTTAAAATAAATTAAAAAGTTTTTTTTAATTTAATCTCAAACATTTATAAAAATTTTAAATTTTATTCAATTTTAAAAATATTTTATGTTTAAATATATAAAAAATATTTTATATTTATATATTATTATAATTTATCAATAAATTAAATACAATAATAATTAAAACTTTTGATTTGAAAAAAATAATAAACAGAGATTAAATTTTCTAAATTTTAAAATAAAGAAACGACAAACACTTACAAAATTGATATCTCAAGAGTGTATATAGATTAACTTTAGGATAGATATCATAATTAAAAAATTTATTTTAAAAATGTTGATATCAATAATTTAATTTTTGGATACGTTAATTTAATTATATTTATATTTTAAATGTATAAATAAAATCTAAGTAAACGATAAATAAATTAACATGTTTAAAATTAAATTATATAAATTATTATTTTTAAGGGTTAATTAATAACTGAAAATATTAAACTATAAATAAATCAATATTTCAAATATTAAATTGTATATACAAGCATTTAAAAGCTAAAAATATAAAAAAAAAATTAACAGTCTCATCAAAAGAAAAATAGAAAATAATGCGTTAATAAAATAAAAGTATTGATCACTTTTTGCAGTAAAAAGTTAAAACTTTAACTTATATTTTAAAATTATTAATTAAATATGTTAAAAATATAATAATTAAAAATAGTAATAAATTTATTATGTATAAAAAATATTATTCATTCCTCTGAGTTTTTTAAAATATTTTCTAACTATTTACATCTAAAAATAAATAAATAAAATATATGATATTACCTTTTTATATAATATAAAAAATGATTAAAGTCTAACTTAGAATTATCGAATAAAAACTACTATGTTCAAAGTCGTTACTATTGAATCAATGTTCGGATATATGTCACTCTTTATTATTGTGAAAGAAAATATATTTTCTTAATTAATAATCGTTAGATATTAAACTATTAATAAAAAAATTAGAAATATTAAGTGGTGCGAATTTCAAAATCTGAACATATGTTGGTTTCAGTGAAAGGAATGTAGATGTGGTTCACGAAATCCTATGAATGTGTTATCTGCAAAAGCTGTTTTTGTTCATAGTTATGGCGGGAATCTCCTTCTACTTAATTTTGGTCAAAGCTGGGCTGCATGAGGATTGAGGATTGATATAAAAAAGAAATAGGTAACTAACAAAAATTAATTACTTCCTCCAATATTTCTATCTGTAAACAAATATATATATATATATATAATAAATATTAAAAATATAATTAATATTATTATTATTTAAAATTATTTATTTATTTTTATATATCAATTTTTTTATTTACTATATTTGATAAATATAAAAATATGTACAAAATAATTAATATTTTTAATAAGTTAAAATTAATAGATAAATAGAAATAAATTTTTATTTTATTTTTAATGAATTAAAGAAATAATAAATATTAATAGTTGTCAGATTAAATAATTTTTTATAGAATTATTTTTTAAAAAATAAATATCTTTTATTTTAAAAGACAATGTATATGTGTGAAATTTATATAAAATTATTTAAATAAAAGTGAAATATTTTTTTAAAATTATTAGGATGAAGTTGGTAAAAAAAATAAAATATATATATATAAATGTTTTTTAATGTGTGATTAGAACTTAATAAATAACTTTTATTAAAAGTATGATATTTAATATTAGTTTAAATTAAAAATAATATTTTTTAAAAAAAATTATAATACTTAATATTATTAATGTATTATATGATATAATTTTGAATAAAAATTATTATACGTAAATTTTTGTTGTGTATGCTTAAAATATATTGGAAGAAAATATAAAAGATAAAGTAAAAAGTGGATTTTATAATTTAAAAGAAAAAAATCAAATGATTTATTTAGGTAAAAAAGAGTAAAGCAAATAATTAAAGGATATAAAAGGATTTATATCAAATAAAAATATTAAATTTAGCTTAACAGATATCAGTTTTTATATTATATTTTTTCATTGAAAAATATAATCATTATTGTTACTTTATTTAATTATTTATAAAGAATTTGTTTTTTAAATATTTTAAAGAAAATTAAAATAAAATTACTACTGTAAACTCACTCAAAATTTTATCCCTGTTGTATTCATCTTAATCTTCTTTCTTCCTATTTCTTATCTCTAAATTTAACTAAATAATTATCCACACGTTGTTTGTTTGTTTTAGAATGGGTAAAAATAATTTTGATAAAATAATTTTTAATCCTTTTTAATTTTTAAAATATATGTCAAAATTAGTTTTACCTATAAATATTTATTAAAATTTTAATATAAATAAAATAAAAAATTTAAACAACAATTAATACATTTTTTTATTTGACTGTAAAAAAGTGAAGAAATAATAAAGGAAAAAACTTAGAAATAAAAATTCAAATATATTATTATTAATTTAAAATTTTCCCCCTCTTTATTTCTTTCTGTTCAACCAAACAGGACTCAAAACTTATTTATTACAAATTTAAGTTTCTGGCGAACTTGATTTACAAGTCCAATATACATCCTCACAACCTTTTCATAGTTTCTTATATCATCCCATGAATGAAAAGAGGTTAATTAGGGTAACGTTAAAAAAGAACACAAAATACAATTTTATTAAACCCAAAAAGAAAACATGACAATTCAAGAAAAAAGAAAAGAGTGCACTCAAAATAAAATCGAAAGTGTAATGAAAATACTTATTGACCATCGTGTGATGACAACATTAAAATGATAAGCGCTAATTAAATTTCTTTAGCATGTATATAATATAAAGTTAAAAATCGTAGTTGTAACTTCTAAGCATTGCTTGCTTAATTTATAATCTAAATAAGCTTTACCCTGTGTTTGGGAATTTATGTACTCATTTTCTTTCCAAAGCATAAACTGACATTTCTCACAGTGCCAATGACAACTTTTAACGATATTTGTTTCTCGTATATATATATATTTATATATTTATCTTTGAAATATGAATTCTGCAAAAGTTTGTGTGATAAAGCAAAACATGTACCACAAGTCACAGTTTATACCAGAGTGAGTGAAGTCACAAATGTTTTAAGCTATATTTTACACGACTTCTCATAAACTAAATGGGTTATTTAACTCTACTTGTTGGAAAGATTTTATGATTTAAAACATATTAATTAAATATTATTTTTGTAAATATTTATAATATATAATTAAATATATTTAAAATATAAAATATTTATAATAATAAAATATATTAATAGTATAATTTTATATAATTAAAAATTATATATCATTTTAAAAAATTAAATTTAAGTTATATATATATATTTGAATATAATATTATTTAATTTAATTTAAAAAAAATAAAATAATATTATTTTATATATAAATTCCTTTTTTACTGGTTCTTTTATGTTTATATTATTTTTTATTAAAATAAATTTATAATTTAAATAATCTAAAAATATTTATGATTCAACTGATCCAACCCATCACTTCGATTCAATTTTTATAACATAATTTTAAATTTGTTAACATGCTAGTACCACAAGCCACTCCCATTAGATAGGTGAATTTAAAAGTTATGATGAGTTATTGGGCACAAAACAAAGCAATTCCTTGCAAGATATGCACCACTTCAATGAGTTGTTTGTACACGCTTCACTCAAATTTTGTGGGTACTCCTCTATCATACAGATTCCATTCTTTAATAAATTTAGTTTTCAATAATATACATTATTTATGCTTCTGTTTGGTAATAATCAATTAGTTCCACAGTATCCGGATTTTCATATTGATTTGCTTGTGAACAATAGGAAGTTTCCCACACAATTTAAAAATATTTCAACAATCACCAAGAATCAACTTTTTTGGATTTAGTCTACAAAGGCTTTGTATTCCTTCAAATGAAGCAAACATATTTATTTGGCTAAATTGTTTTATTACGAACAACTAACATTATATTCTTAGCATTTTGATTTCAAATTTTCTTTTATGGGAAAAGTTCCTCGCACCATCTGGTTATAAATAAGGTGTAAATTAGTCTAATAAATAACATCTAGAGTATAATTATGATTGTTTTTTTTTAATAAATATATTTCTATACATTCAAACATTAGAGATTGTAAAAATATTCCTCAATCAATGTATAAACATAGATTTACTCTTTGATTACCGAAGCTACCCTATTGATTTTTCATCTCAATGTAACAATCAAGTGTTATTATGTACCCATACTAACTTAATATTTCAAAATTTACAAAAGAAAAACTCAATTGATAGAAGGTGAGAAATCAAATTAACTAAAGACACCTCTAAATCAAAAGATATGCATCAAATAATTAAGGATATTAAAAAATTATTTGATACTTTAGTTTATATAGTTGTTGAGGAACATGAAAAATGAAGAGGTGTAAGGATGGCACTTGGCAGGTTGGTGTAGGCAATGATGCATGAGGTGAGTGGAAGAGAAATGCATGGATGGATACATAAGATTGTGGATTTCTTTGCTTTGTATGTGGACATATTGGAAGTTATAACGAAAATCCAATCATCAAATGATGCTTATAGTTCATAAAGCGCCTCAGTTACTGTTTCTTTTTTCTTTCCCTTTCTCCTTCCGGCAAGTAAACCATCAATCCCTTTTTTATTTTTGAAAGTGAAAGGTTGCTTCTTCCTCTTTCTTATAGGAATGAGGTTGTTGCATTTCATATAATATAGCGACATGTAGACACTTCAAATTTCTTTGTTTCAGGATATTTTAAGCAAGGAGAAAATTTGTGTCATTTTAAATATTATTGGTTCTGTCTTTGATTTTTATGTAACATCACTTTATAGTGAAAAACCTTTTGAAGTTAGCTTTGATTTACAGCGCAATTCGTTTGTTATTAATTTATTATTCAATTATTTGTGCAATTAAAATAGAAAACTACTAGGAAGTAATCTTAAGATATTGGTTAGGAAAATAAAAAATGAAAAAAAATTATAAAAACAAACATTGCTATTGCACTCACATTTTAATTTTCATTGCACCCGTACTGTAAGTTGTAATAAAAACTTTCTATTCATTTAATCTATAATTATGTCCTTAAATCATGGTCTATCAAAATAGATGGAGAATTGCATAACTTTGTTAAAGATTAAACAATAAAGAATGTTGACAAAATTTTCATATATTGTGTGAATATTTTAAAGTTTAAATAAATTTATAAATAAAATGAAATAGTATATATTTTTATTATTAAGCATGATTATTTCATTTAATTAAAAAAAATTAAATTTAAAAATTAAATTATAAAAATAAGTTATCAATAATTATTATTAATATGATATGTAAAAATAAAATTTAAATTTAACAATTTTTATTAAGTTATAATATTTATTAAATTCAATATATTAAAAAAATGTTTTTAGTTTGGTGTAGTAATATATTAAAAGTCAAACATTTAAAACCAAATAAAACTTAAATTGAAAAATGATTTAATTAATATTGTTTTTAAAATAATAGCTTAATAATACAATAAAGCCATGTATTTAATCCATATAAAGTTATGTAAGTTAATAAAAAATATATTTTTTTAAAATACTCTCACTTAAAAAATATGGATTCAGTTTATAATATAAATGTAAATTACTAATATTTATAAGAAAAATAATTTAGTTTATCTTGAATAAGATTTCTGGTTCAAATGTTGGTAATAAAAAGAGTAAAAGTAGAAAAAATTATCTCATATTATTGTTAAGTTGATCTATCTATTTTATTTTTCTTCAATTTGGACCAGTTAAAATCTAATACAGTTTTCAGATGTTGAAATTTGAAATAAAAAATAATTTTAAAAAGTTTAATTTTTAAACATTTTTTTAGTTGTGTATAGTAAGTATCCTTAATGGATTCATTAATAAAGTCCAAATTTGAATAAGAATTATTAGTGGTTGATGTATGAATAAGCATTTGCTATGCTAACTCCCAACCAAATTGGTGCTGCAAATTTGAAATCACATAAATATTTCAGTTATTGTCTCATTCATTCACTTCAAAATACCCTCAGAAGTGCAATAAATTAGTACCCTATAGTGATCTCTTTTCAATCGCTCCGCGCCTCTGTCAACTTTTGTTTATGTACCAAACAAACAAAGACGTTTTGTGCATGTTTATTCTGATTAAATTTAACCAAAGTACTTGATAAGGTAATTTAAACCAAATTTAAATACAATTTACGTGTTGGTTTTTCATAGTTTAGTCAATGGAATTTCAATAAATTTTATTTTAATTTTTAAAATTGTAAACATGAATAATTTTAGTTTTCAATTTTTTATACTTTGTTTTAAATTATTGTTTTAAAAATAATACTAAAATTAGATTTTAAGATTTAATTCAACCCTAAAAATTAATTTATAGTGAGATTTACCTTTATTAAAATCAACTAGTATATTAAATTTGAGTTTTAAAATCTAACGAGCTTTAGAATCATTTCTATCCGAGGTAAAAACTCTTAATAATGATTAAAATAATAATAATTTTCTAAATTTATATTAGTTATTATTTATAATATGAGAAATTAAACTGGAAGTTTACATAATGAAATTTTCATACTTATCTTCAGACCTTAGCAGTTACTTAATATTATTATTAGCTTCTTCTCAAGTGAATGGATCCAGCTAGACATACAAAAAGAATGAATAATAAGTTGTTTCGTTGTACCATGCGCGTCGAAATAAAGGGATTTCAAATTTTGCAAAGAGCATCATAAAAACCAACCGTATGGGACTTCGCCGGAGAATCATTTTGTCGTTACTTATTTTTGTTTAAAATATCACGAAAAACGCGTTTTCAGCAATCAGCCAAACACATCTTCTACAAAATTGAGTTTCCCATGATTGTTTAGCACTTGAGATAATATAAATCTCACAAATATTTTTAGATTGTTAGATAATATAAATTTCAACAATAAAAATTTACTTTTCCTCTTTAATAAATTGTTAGATTATTGAGTAAATATTTTTTAATTACATACACAAAGCAATTATTTTATTAATACTCTAAAATAGAAATATATAAAATAGATTTTTTATTAAATATTAAATGATAAAGATAAATTAACAAAATATTTATTCTACATTCATAGATAATATATAATATATAAAATATAAAATATATAAGATAAGATAGAAGAGAAATAAAAAATAAAAATAAAAATTAGGATATGACATGTAACATGATAAAATAAAATATAGTAAAATAAAAATATTATATTATTATTATTTATAAAATAATTGATAAAGGTAAAAAAAGAATTTAGTAAATGAAGTAAGGACAAGGTATGGGTCCCAAAGTTCCCTGAAAAGTAGGTCCCACTATTTTTGAAGACTCTCTCTCTCTCTTGTTTATAAAAGCAGCTGCAAAGCACTTCCATTTTCCTCCAACAAAGAAAGAACCTTCACATAAAAGAAGGTATCTTAATCCAAAAGGGAGAAAAAAGAAAAGAAAAAACGAAAAATATCACTGTTTCTTACTCTCTGAAGCTCCCATTTTCTTTTGTATTCCTTCCAAGTTCACACTGTTTCGAGTTGAGTTCTCTTTCTCTCTCCATAGGTTTGAAGCATAGAATAAAGTGTGAAAGGAAGGGTTAGCATGAGGTTGAAGCTGAGTATGTGGAATGTGGCACTGTTGGTGGTGGTGCTTGCATGTTCGTTGATTGGTGATGCTGCAGCTTCTGTGTCCTATGACCATAAGGCTATCACCATCAATGGACAGAGAAGGATACTGCTCTCTGGATCCATTCATTATCCCAGAAGCACCCCTGAGGTAATAAGCTATTCCCATTTTGCCCTTTTATCAATCGGAGTGTGTGCCTTCATTTTTTTCAAGCCTTGTTTGCATGTGGCTTTGTTTCAGATGTGGCCGGATCTTATTCAAAAGGCCAAGGAAGGAGGTTTGGATGTGATTCAGACTTATGTTTTTTGGAATGGCCATGAACCTTCACCTGGCAAGGTACTCATGAACAATGTTTGAAGTGTTTGAACAATGTTTTTTTTTTTAATAATTAGTTTAACTGTTAGAAATAAATAATGTTTTTTTTTTGTTTTTCTTGGTTACTGTAGTGTACTGTTTTGAATAATGTTTTTTGTTTAATTAGTTTAACTGTTAGAGATAAATAATGTTTTTTTTGTTTTCTTGGTTACTGTAGTACTATTTTGGGGGGAACTATGATCTGGTGAAGTTCATAAAGCTTGTGCAACAAGCAGGACTCTATGTTCACCTCAGAATTGGTCCTTATGTCTGTGCCGAGTGGAACTTTGGGTAACGAATGAGTTGAATTTTCTATTTAAACAGGCAAAAATTTCTGTTCATGTATGAACTTGAGGAAATGAAATTTCTTAACTGAGTTACTTGATTCATTTTTCAGTGGTTTCCCTGTTTGGCTTAAGTACATTCCAGGTATCAGCTTCAGAACAGACAATGGACCTTTTAAGGTGAGATAACACCCTTTTTTTTTAAAGTTTCTTTTATATTATTAATTTTCGTGCGAATAACATTTTTTTAATGTTTCCATGGTGAAGTTTGAAATGCAAAAGTTTACCAAGAAGATTGTGGATATGATGAAAGCAGAAAGGTTATATGAGTCTCAGGGTGGTCCAATAATTCTATCCCAGGTAGATTACACATCTGCAGCTATCCTTCTGCTTAATCCAATTGCTTTATATTTTCGTGTAATTTTTTTTAATTAGAAAAAAAATTATAACCTTGTTACTCGTTGTGTAAAAATGGACATATGCAGTGAAAGTATTGCCTTTTTTATGCCGTTGTTTTTGCACAGATTGAAAATGAATATGGGCCTATGGAACATGGAATTGGTCCTCCTGGTATAGCCTACTCGCAGTGGGCAGCACATATGGCTGTAGGACTTGGTACTGGGGTTCCATGGGTCATGTGCAAGCAAGATGATGCTCCTGATCCTGTTGTAAGTTAAGCTGATTTGTGCTTTTTAAGAATTTTTTTTTTACCTTTTATGGAATGTTCTTTAATCTTTATAGCTCTTTGTCCTTTGTGGTGATACTAGACAGTACAGTGTGTCCATATTGCTAATGAGGGAAATGAATAATTATCCTCGTTCTGCATGGTTGAGATCTATCTTTGTCCAGTCCTTACAATACAATTCTCATTATCATCATGTCTGGCTATTGAGCATAATAACTCTGGAAATTATTCTGATTAAATGTGGTGAAAATTCAAAATCTAACAGTCTTGTAAATTTTTTTAACACTGATTTTTTTATGCCTCAATTTTTACACTCACCTTCCACCTCTCAAGAGTGAAAAATCTGTTTTTGGTAAATCAACAGTGATGGAGAAGAAATAGTGTTTTATATTCTCAAGTAATATTTTTTTTGGCTATTTGCATGCAAATCCTATTGTTCCAGATAATATTGAGTTTGACTTTCAGTCAGTCACATTCCAGCTTCTAATTCCTTTATAATTTTTTGCAGATTAACACATGCAATGGTTTCTATTGTGATTATTTCTCTCCAAATAAGGCGTACAAACCAAAAATGTGGACAGAAGCTTGGACTGGCTGGTATAATAATTGTATAGCTTGTATTTGGTGCCTTGTTACTACCTAGGTTTCTCTAAAATGAGAACCATGTGAGCTAGAGGTTTTTTTTGACTGCTCATTGCATGTGTTCCTCTCTTAAACTTGTAGGTTTACTGAGTTTGGAGGTCCAGTTCCTCACAGACCTGCTGAGGACTTGGCATTTTCAATTGCAAGGTTTATACAGAAAGGGGGATCATTTGTCAACTATTACATGGTAAATTCAATATTTGTTGATTTGGATGTGTGATTTTGATTCTCCCTTTTTTGGTCAATTAAGCCCCTTTCTTTTGTTCATTACAGTATCATGGCGGAACAAATTTTGGTCGAACTGCCGGTGGTCCCTTTATTACTACAAGCTATGATTATGATGCACCAATTGATGAATATGGTATGCACCAAGGAACTCTATACTTATGACATGTTGCAGTATCATGCATGATTTTGAGTTATATATTATTTCTTCCTCTATGCAGGACTGCCCCGGCAGCCAAAGTGGGGTCATCTGAAGGATTTACATAGAGCAATAAAACTCTGTGAACCTGCTTTGGTATCTGGAGATCCTGTTGTTACACGACTTGGAAATTATGAAGAGGTATACTTTGATTCAGTTATTTAAGAATTATCTATTGTATCTAAGATCATTGTAACTAATTAAACTTTTAACTTTGATAACTAATGTACAGGCTCATGTATTTAAATCAAAGTCTGGAGCTTGTGCTGCATTCCTTGCGAACTTTAACCCACGATCTTATGCAACAGTGGCCTTCGGAAATCAGCATTATAACTTGCCTCCTTGGTCTATAAGCATTCTTCCTAACTGCAAGCACACTGTTTATAACACTGCAAGGGTGAGACAAAAATCAAACTAACTTTTATTTCAGATGACTAGAGCTGGTTAGTTATATCTTTCAGTGGAGGTTATATTTCTGTAAAACTCAACCAAGTATATGCTATTTTAGTTCGATTGAATAATTTTCTTTAAGGATTAATTATATGCAGTTGTAGTTGTGACTTTTCTGTTTCATGAAAGTAGACACATACAAAAGGGAAATAATGATATTTTTTTTGGAGTCTTGTTTAACTTTTTACAAATAAGAGAACAATATTTTTTCAACAACTATTCAGTGGAATATTTCACAACAATGATAACTCCAAATCTCTTTACAGGTTGGTTCCCAGAGCACACAGATGAAGATGACTCGTGTTCCAATCCATGGAGGACTCTCGTGGAAAGCATTTAATGAAGAGACAACCACTACTGATGACAGTTCCTTCACTGTGACTGGCCTGTTGGAGCAGATAAATACAACCAGAGATTTATCTGACTACTTGTGGTACTCCACAGAGTGAGTGACTTATAGCTCTGTAGTCTGTTTACTCTTACAATCCTGGTTATAAATAACATCATATATTTCCTCATTTTTTGTTTCTCCATATCTTGTTCCTTTTCTTATCAGTGTTGTGATCAATCCCAATGAAGCATTCTTGAGGAATGGAAAGAATCCCGTTCTTACAGTATTATCTGCTGGGCATGCTTTGCATGTTTTTATCAACAATAAGCTGTCAGGTTAGTAGTATACAGTTGGTTTACATAATTTCAATAACTACAGTTATTTCAACTAAAAATAACCAGTTTCTTCAGTAACATTACAAATATTCAATTTCTATAATGGTCTTTTCTTGGTTTGATCCAAGAGGAAGAAGCAGGAGTCCTTATGAAGTAGTAGATGCATACTTTTGAAAATTCAATGGGTTACACAACTGAACTTAGTATATTAAGTCACGATTGAGTACTTTATCCAATACTTGTCCGATAGCATAAATCATGTTGCCATCCTTGACCTCATTTTATAGCAACCTAATTGCTATGAAAAACCCTGAAACCGGTAAGAAAGAGACTAGAAAAACAGAGAAAGGAAAGGAAAGGAAAAAGAATGCTTTGGTGGTGTTCATTGAATTACAAGTAGAACATAAGGAGAAACAGAACAATAGACCTAATGCCCAGTTCTCAAATGATAACAAAACAGAATAATCTTCCACTCTCCTACTATTTAAGCTAACCATCTAAATAAATCTGTAAACTAACTACCTTTTACCAACTCTAACTACTTTGCCTTATTTCCTTTTATTCTTCTATCGTGGGTCCTATCAAGTGCACGGTTTTACTTTGGAAGGTAGTAATTGTCTGATAGCTTCATCTTTGATACATTGAACTTACTATTTATCTTGTGATCAGGAACTGTATATGGAAGCTTAGAGGGCCCCAAACTAACCTTCAGTGAAAGTGTGTGGCTCAGGGCTGGTGTTAACAAAATCTCCCTTTTAAGTGTTGCAGTTGGGCTTCCAGTTAGTATCCTTTCTCTCTTCAGAATGATCAACTGTGGCTTACAAACGTGACAATATTTACTCATTTGCTGCCTGTTATTGGCATACAGAATGTTGGTGCACATTTTGAAAGATGGAATGCTGGTGTTCTTGGCCCTATTACATTAACTGGTCTCAATGAGGGAAGAAGGGACTTAACTTGGCAGAAGTGGTCATACAAGGTTCACTTTAAACATTCACTGTGCTTTCTGTTTCTCATCATTGCCTTAATTTGGTTGAGATTCATTTGAATGCTTGTTTCATTTAGGTTGGTCTTAAAGGTGAAGCCTTGAATCTTCATTCTCTTAGTGGAAGTTCCTCTGTTGAGTGGCTTCAGGGGTATTTAGTTTCCCGAAGGCAACCATTGACTTGGTACAAAGTGAGTATCATAATGCCTCTATAACCTTCAAAAGTTATACAAGCATATGTTTAGGTTTGCTGTAAAGTTTGTTTATATTGTCTTTTGCTGAATATGCTACTCCTACCATTCTTATATACTAGTGGTGGAAATGTAGAGAAATAACTACCGATATTTTCTTTTCATTCCTCAACCCCTTGTCACCTCACGCCACCCTTTTATGAATTACATCCTGGCTTCTTCTGCAAAACATATTTTCTTCTTTCTATTGAATCTGGTTAGACTTAACGGAACATATTTTTGCTAGTAGAAGAAAAAAATTAACTAATGAAAATGTATGGAAAAATGGTTACCATATACAGATAAGTTGGGATAAGTGCAAGAGAAGAGATTGATAGGCCGGACATAAAAATAACTTCCTTTTTATATTATTACAGACTACTTTTGATGCCCCAGCTGGAGTTGCACCATTGGCTTTAGACATGGCCAGCATGGGCAAAGGTCAAGTGTGGATAAATGGACAGAGTCTGGGTCGCCACTGGCCTGCTTACAAAGCATCTGGTTCTTGTGGTTACTGTAACTATGCAGGAACTTATAATGAGAAGAAATGTGGAAGTAACTGTGGCGAGGCTTCTCAACGATGGTGAGAAATGTCTTGCTTAATCAGTAGCTTTGTTTAATGCTGATGAGAAACACTTGGCAAACTAATTACTGGCTGATGATTTCAGGTATCATGTTCCTCATTCATGGCTGAAGCCAACTGGAAATTTATTGGTTGTGTTTGAGGAATTTGGTGGGGATCCAAATGGGATCTTTTTGGTTAGAAGGGATATAGATAGTGTATGTGCTGATATCTATGAGTGGCAGCCAAATCTTGTAAGTTATGAAATGCAAGCATCGGGCAAAGTCAGCAAACCTGTAAGTCCTAAAGCACATTTGTCATGTGGTCCTGGACAAAAAATATCATCAATCAAATTTGCTAGCTTCGGCACTCCAGTAGGGTCTTGTGGAAATTACCGGGAAGGAAGTTGTCATGCTCACAAGTCATATGATGCTTTCCAAAAGGTATAACCTTTTCAATGTTTTCTAGGATGGTTACTTTCAGATTGTTGGCTGCTATAGTTAAAAAACATTTTTGGCATCTGATAAACGTCATTTTTGTTCAGTTTTAAATTTTGAAAGTTAAATACTGCAGGCCAAATGATCAATTCAAGTTTATGGTCCCTTTTATTGAATGCATTATTTAACAATATGACTTTATCATTGCAGAATTGTGTTGGGCAGAGCTGGTGCACAGTGACAGTGTCACCTGAAATATTTGGAGGAGATCCATGTCCAAATGTCATGAAGAAACTCTCAGTGGAGGCCATTTGCACCTGATCATTTTGAACCTCTGATAATAAATGGAATAAAATGTTCCATGTTGATTTTTTCTGCAATTCAATACATGGTTTTTGAGTTTGCTAAGTTTACACGTCTAGATCACCGCAAGCATTAATTTGGCTTTTACCAAGGTGAAGTTGCAGATGAACACAACACACCATCGGGTTGAAAGCCTGTAGAGATTGCTGGAACGATTGTGGATCTGTGTACATATATTGGTGTTAAGCTTGTTATACTGAGGTGAAGGAGGGTGAATAGTTACTTGGTGCACATTGAGACGACATAGATTGAGTCCATGTGCAAATTGGTTTTTATTTGGTGTGGAAGTCTCTTGCTTCCTGTAATATTATTATAATTTTCCCTTGTAACAGCATGGAGAGTAATTTACTGCTTTCTTGTAAGAAAACTTCCCAATGTAATAAGGTCAGCCATATTAATTTCAGTCATGTTTTGATTTTAATTTCTGTTTCTTTATTTCGTGCCTTGGTTCCCACATGATGTTACTACTTTGAGTTCTGACATTAGACCATTTTTAATATACTGAGATCATCATGGTAACAACTAGGACCTAGAGCTTAAGCCGGATCCAATTCGTTATAATTTGCTGCTGTTCTGGTTTACAAACATTGTTGTTCCTTAGGTTAACCATCCAACTTGATTCAACGGTAATCAAGTTTTCAATAATTAATAGTGACAAAAGGAAAGCGAATTCTTGTATGAAGCGATTTTGTTTTCTTTTTAAAATGATTATGCATTTTTTCTTTCTGTAGGAAAGTTGAAAACGGCATAACTTAGATCCAATTAAGAATGAATTAAATAATTTTTCTTATCTTTATTTTATAAAGAAAAGAACTTAAATAAATTTTTAATCTCTAATTTCTAAAGAAAAAGACTTCAATAATTTTTTTATCTCTATTTTATAAAGAAAAGGACGTAATTTTTATGTTTGGTTCCTGTTTATTGGTTAGTCTTTATCAATTTTTTTTTACTTCATATTTCTTTTTGCTATTTTCTTTTTGTCCCTAATTATTTAGTACATTTACTATAAAATAATGAAGGACTAAAAACAAAAAAGAAAAAAGAAAGAAACTAAAAGTAATAGAAAGAAACTGAATGATAAATATATAATAAATTTGCTCTAAGTTTTCGGCTATATATTTATTACTAATATCCAATTCTGTGTTCACAGGTACTATACTCAATCTGTATTGATAAATATTTTACAGAAGTTTTCATTTTGAATTATCGTCAACTTACTCATAGATGTATGTCTGATAGGCTGGACCAGTGTTTTCAGTCCCTCATTTTTTACGTTATTTTTATTTTTATTTTAGTCCCTATCGTTTGATTTTAGTTTCTATGTTCTTTAGCATTTTGTTTTAAGCTCTTATCTATCGGTTATAGTCCCAACTTTTTTTCACTTTTGTTTAGTCCTTTAATAGAATAATTAGGGACTAAAAACAAAAGGATAGAATCTAAAAAAAAATAGGGACTAGAAGTAATATATAAAAACTGAAAGCAAAATGCAAAAAAAAAAAATCTAAAACAAAAAAAAATTTAAAACCAAGACATACGAAAAAAAGAGGGACAAAAAATCATTTTAAGTCTTGATTTTTTTATACATGATAACTTTTATGTTTAGTGCCCGTTTGTTTTTAATTTATATATTCAAATATACTTCAAAATTTTCAATTGTCAAATATTTTTTAAAGAAACTTTTTTATATATTAAGAATATTTCTTAGTTAATAATTGAAGATCAATTCTTTTAATATAAAAATTACCAAAAGTAAATGTTATCCTTTTTAACAAAACTTTCTTTTATTATACATATGGCCATAATTCAAACTGCTAGAGTATGCCTTATCAGATACAGTTAAGAAACTTCCCTAGCAACAGAACCTTTAGATGTTAAAAGGAGAGTATTTTGGTAAAATTTAAATGCTAGCTATTATAAAATTACGTTGAAAAGTAATTTTTAAGAACATTAATTAACCTAGACGTACTCGATATTTTCACTTGTCAATGTAATAAATTTAATGGATTTAAATTTTCTCATGTTATGAAAAAGCATATTAAAAATTTAAAACAATTAATAAACGCTTCACAAATAATGATAATTTTTTAATATGATTACTTCTATATAATTGTCAGTCATAGGAGATAAAAACGAATAAAAAAATACAAATTCCTAATTAAATTCAATAGTTGTTTTCACTTTAAAAAAAAAAATAAAGGTCAAAATTCAATAGTTTGCTTATTTTCACAGTCCCTATATTATTATTGTTCCTAAATTCAATTTATAACCAGGAGTAATGAACTAGCTAAGCTTGCATTTGTCAAATATCCTCACGCCAAAGGTTCCCTCATTGCTGCTGGAATATCTCATCACTTTGTTCTGTCATGTAGAAATATGCAGACATATCATTACTTCAGAAACTACCACAACAATGTTTGCAAACAGGGTAACAAATTAACAGTCCATCCGCTACTCTAACAATAAACAAAAAGGGTTTCCAAGGGTGGGGGAAGGTAACTTCCCAGCAGTATTTGCTTGATCCGAGTCCTCTCATTCCTACAGCCTCGGGTTCCAGGTTCATGTCGTAATGATCCACTATATGATGCCTGAAATCAGTCAATCTTCACAGAAGAGTAGATCTTACGGACAAACCAGAAGCAAGCATAGAAGCCAATAGTTCCCGTCAACACAAAGAAGGCATATGAAACAATGATCATGTATCCAAAGTAAAGGATGCCCGAGACCAGCTTTGTTATCTCCAACTTAGTAAAGAAGTAGAAAATTGAGTAGAGGAAAAGGTACAGAGCTGAGGACCCAGCAGTAAGGTAAGATCTCCACCACCAATTGTAATCTTCACTGCACAATTGGAAGTAGCAAAGCACAATCGTAATCTCCGCACAGGTGATTAATAGGATAACAAACACTATGAAAAGGAATCCAAAGATGTAATAGAACTGGTTCAGCCATATTGATGTCAGTATAAAGAAGAGCTCGATAAACACTGCACCAAATGGAAGAATGCCTCCAATAAGAATTGAGAAGACAGGTTTCATATACCATGCCTGCTCAGGCACCTGTCTAGGAATTTTATTGGTCTTCACCGGATCTTCAATTGCTGGTTTTTTAAAGCCCAAGTAACTGCCCACAAAGACCAAGGGTACCGATATACCAAACCATAAACAGACTAGAGCAAACATTGTTCCAAAAGGGACTGCACCGGATGACTGCTCTCCCCAGATTAAAGCATTCAGCACGAAAAAGACAGCAAAAAGAATGCCTGGAAACATAAATGCAGTTTTTAAGGTATTCCTCTTCCATTCTGTGCCCTTGAACATCTTGTACAAACGTGCTGAGGAGTAGCCAGCAAATAAACCCATAAAAACCCACAATAGAACCATTGCAGTCATGAGACCTCCCCGATTGGATGGAGACAAGAACCCTAGCAAAGCAAATATCATTGTCACCAGTGTCATTCCAAAAATCTGAACACCAGTGCCAACATAAACACAAAGCAAATTTGAATTGACTGGTGGCCTGAAAACATCTCCATGAACAAGTTTCCACCCTGTTTCTTCTTGGGCCTCATCTTGGGTTTCAAGCTGGTTATAATTGGCAATATCTCTGTAAAGAGTTCTCATCATGATCATTGCCACCATTCCAGACAGGAAAAGAACAATCATCAGAGAATTAATGATGGAGAACCAGTGGATCTGATCATCATTCATTAAAAGATATGTGTCCCAACGTGATGCCCATTTGATCTCACTTTCCTGGAAAAATACCAACAAAGTTGACTTATTGTATCATATAATGAATGACGAGAAATGTGATGAGTAGCCAAGATTTTAATCAGCAATACCTTAAAGGAAACATCATATGTGAATACAATATCCTTGTTTGTATCAACTTCTTGTGGGACAGTACTACCTTGCATCAAATTCTTGGTATCTTTATTGCATGTTGTTACCTGTGGATTCTTGTCATTCCACTCCTTGTATTCATGATTTATACTGTTTACAGTTACAGAGTTCATATAAGACAGAACACATATTAAGCAGTCATTTGAAATCTAATAAGAATGCAATCAAACATAGAAGTGCTTTATTTTTTAGAGAAATAAACTGAACACATGTAAACAAGCAGAAATGTGTAAGTTATTACACTTACTACAAAAGATGACAGGAGTATCTAGGAACCCATTTATACGATATCTATGACAAAAAAATATTTCAACTACGATTTGTGTACACCCAATAATCTTCCTGTAACATCACATCGTCTATCACATTCACCATTTCTTTCTATTCCCTACCTTTCTCTCTCAAAGTAGACAACCTGAGGGGTGTCTCCAAAACATTTTCTTTTTTCTTTATTAAAGTGGCATCCTATTCCCAATATAAAAACCCACAAAGTTCAGCCATGTTATGCCACACACACACACAAAAAGATGGAGGAAAAAAGAACAAGACCTGTTTGGTGTGACCTCAAATCCAACAATACGAGCAGAACCAGTTTCGGGATCCTTGTGATACATGACTCTAAAACTCAAGTGGTTATTGATAAAATATTTCTCCTCCTTGCTCTGTAGGAAAATTGTAAATTTGTAAGGATATGGGGTAAAAGAATTGATACTTGAAATTTATAATCAAATTCAAGCTGAGATATACCCCTTGATAGTTTCCTTTGAACCCAACACGAAAACCATGCTCATATGTTGTTGATTGACTTCCATCCCTCCTTTGTCTAAGAACAGCAACTGGGAGGTTATCCAAAATCCTGCATGTTCAATTTGGAGCTTTAAGGGTCAGGTTAATACAAATCAGAAACCTATAGACAAGCACCCAACAGGCCGATAAATCTTAGAAAGTAATTAAATGAACTCATACTACATAACAGAGCACCAACTTCAATAGATTTATCACTTACATGTTCACTCGATATTCATCATCAATTTTCTCTTTAAAATTCTTTGCAGATTCAGCACCCAAAGTTACATGACAAACAACAGTACAAGACTGTTCCTTCCTCATACGAAACTGAAAAAAAAAAGCTCACTCTTTAGGTAGACACAACAAAACAGAAAACAATGGTCACTGAATTTTATCATGATGTTATCTAAGTGTTAAAAGGATGAGGCAACAGATGCTCACCGTATACACTGAATTCTCAATGCGATCACCTCGAAGAACCTCTCCCAAATTTTCTGCATTGTTTAGTATCTTGGTGGGTTTGCAATAGTTCAAGTAGTAGTAGTCATATGGGAGTTGAGTCTTTGTAGACGATAATTTGTTCACTTTGACTGGCAGGGGGTCACCCTGGTCCCATACATTAAACAATAACACAATATCTTTAATCATAACATTAAAAACCAAAACAAACAACAAATTGAAATACAGCTTCCTCAATCTCAACTAAATAGCTCAAATCAACAGTTACCAAATCGCAAACGACACTCTGCATTTTTTATTTGCAGACACAAAAAGTTGAAGAGCCACATTACACTAGTCACAACCTAACCTACGTGTTTTCCAGCACACCTATCAAAATATAATGAACTTTCATCACTCATCACAAATGATAAAGGACGTTGAAACAGTGGAGTGGGACTCAAACACTGATGGAAGAGCTCGAAACTGAAAATGAAGATCCCCTAAGATTCCATTTCGGAATTGTCGACACGGATATCCTTCAGCAGAACTAACGATTCCATTACATAACATTCTAAATTCAAACAATAACAGAGTCGTGGAATCATCCATCAAGAAGCCAGTTCATTCAGAACACAAAATCGATTATCCTAAAAATTCAGTACAAAGCGAACAAAGACTGGTTCGACACAGATCAGAGCTAAAACCCTAGATCCGAGCATCTTTACGAGTGATTAAAGGTGATCCATAAACGAAGGAAGCATATCGCGTGGAAATTTGAAGAAGAAAGGAAAAGTAAAGAAAGAACAAGAGAGAGAGATAGAAGAAAGATAAGAGAAATGGAGAACTTACGATTTGGAAATCGCGAGGAGCAACGCCGGGAAGGTAGAAGGAGTGGACGGAGGAGGTGAGGAAGAGAGCGACGAAGACGACGGAGATGGCGGTGTTTGCCATCATCTTCTTCTTCATTCTGTGTGTTGCTCAGAGGTGAGAGAAGAAAAAAGAGAGAGGAAGAAAGATGCAAAGATAGATAGAAATATAAAGAAAACCAATGAGGTGCTACTGTTACTGGTTACTACCACCTCACCGCCCCCAGTCACTGTAATAAATTAGGGATTAATAATTATTAATTGAAGTAAGCAGAGCATTGGGTTTTAGAATTATTTTGATAAATTTGTAATTTTATATCACTCAAGTTTTTATTTCTTCTCCCATGTGTTTTGGATAGACACACACAAACCTGAGTTCAAGGGTCTATTTCATTTCTATTTTTAAAATAAAATAAAATATATTTGATTATTAAAGTTTTTGAAAATATTTTACAAATAATATCAATTTGTCAGTTTTTTTAAATTAAAAAATCAAAAATAACTTTGAGCTTTTTTATATTTATGTAATGTTTTATTTTTTTAACTTAATTTATTTTATTTTTATTCAAAAATAATTTTTGAAAATTGTTTACGAAACAATTTTTTAAAAATAAAAAATCAAACCTATCCTAATGCTTTTATTTGTTTAGCATAAATTAAAAATTAAAATTAAAAATATATTATTTTCTATTTATTTAAATTAAATTTTAAGAAAATTAATTTTTGAGATGGGTTTTACAAAAAAGAAATTTCTCCATATAACTATAAAATTGAAAGAAAAGGGATGTTTTCTTTTATAAACTTTAAATTGTTAATTTTTATATTAGAATATTTATAAATTATTTTATATTAATAAAATAATATAATAAAAATAATTAGTTTTAAATTTATATTAATTTTTATTATCTATTTACTTTTTATTTATCCAAATAAAAAATATATTTATTTTTTTATTTTCTATTCATATAAATAACATAATTTTTTTATTTTATAATTTCAATTTCAATCTTTCATATATTTTTTATTTTATTCATCATTCACACGTAACATAAGTATAAAAGAAAATTAAATTTTTCACATGAATTTTATGAAAATATTCATAAAATATAGTGATATGAATTTAATTTAACTTTTCTCTTATCTAAAAATATATTGAAAAAATTATTTTAACTAATTGAAAATTAAAATTATTAGATAAAAAATTTAATATATTTCAATTATGTTTGATAAAATAAATTATTTTAATAATTATAAATTTTTTAAACAGTTGTTAATATTTTTGAAAAAGTTATTTTACATATCTTTTACTTATTTCGATTCATAGTTTAAATATTTTTTATTTTTAATACATTTTTATAATATAATATTTTATTTATATGTTTATTATTATAAATTTAATAGCATTTTATTATTTTAAAATAATATATTAATTTTGATTATTTTTTATATTATCATAAAATATTATTTTTCATAATTATTATATTATTTATTTTATTTTATTAAAAATATTAAATTGTTTAAAAAATTATATCTTTAAAAAATTATTTATGTAAAATTAAAATATGTTTTTTAATTATTTTTTAATATATTTATTATTAAAAAATATATCAAACTTATTATGTTATAATTTATTATTTACTTATATCTTTATTTATCTCTTATATTTATTAATTAATTTTACTAAATATTTTTAATTTAAACAATGATTTATCAACTTCCACCTTTCATTTTTTTTTATTTTTAATTTTCATCTTTTAATTAATTTATTTATTAATTTTACTTAGCATGTCCTAAAATTTTTATAATGTCATTTTTTTTTCAAATTGATCCTCATTCGACTATTGCCCATAGGTAAAGGATTAGGTCAACCTAATCTAGAGAAATAATATATAAATTTTAATATCATATAACTATATCATAAAAATAACATAAAATTTACTATATATTTTAAAAGAATAATATTAATATGTTATCGTAATATATAAATTGTTATCAATTAAATTAAACAGATTTATTATTAATAAGTATATTTTTAAAAAGTGTGAAATTTAAAATAAAATGATATATTATGTCTGGTTTAGATAACCTGAAATATAATTTAAATATGTCATTTAGAATATGTTAAATGTAACTTTTAAAATTCAAATTTGTCAAAAGTAATTTCAGTATAGAATGGGTTAATAACATGAGACAAAGTTGTAGACACTCATAACAAAAAGTAAGCTTAATCGATATATGGTTAAATATTAAACGTGAGTATCTCTTTTAAACAGTGATATGCTATTTTATGAAAATTATTTTCTTACACTTCACTCAACTTTAGGAGGCATCTGTTTTAAAGTATACACATGTATTCCTACGAATAACAATTTTAAGAATATAATGGTAGAAATAATAATTTTAAATGTTTTTAGAAAAATATATTCAATTGGTATTTACCATTCTTATGAATGATTTTACGATTTATTTAGTTTAAAAATTTAAAAAGAAAAAGGTTGAGAAATAAAGTGAAAGTGCAAAATTATTTTAGAGAATATCTTTCATTTTTATGAAAGTATAGGGATAGCGTAATTTGAAAAAACATTTTTTTTATAAAAATATTTACATTATTATTTTTTAAATAAATTTGTATAAAAACAATAACAAAATAAAAAGAATTATTTTTTATACAAAAATATACATGTTATTTTTATTTTCTAATATTTTACGCAAATCACACGACCTCTACACTTCTCACCGTTCATCATAAAAATAAAAACATAAAAATATAGAAGTTATTTTATTTTTACTAAGAATGCTTTACTCTTGAAAATAATATTTTTAATCAGTGTAACAAACACGAGAATATTCATTCCTGCGTCACGTATTTCCAACAATGTTTTTACATTACTTGAAACAAACACTCCCTTAATCTTTCTAAAATTAATATATTGACAAGGCTTATGTTTCATATAAAATAAGACTCTTTTCTTCTTGTAAACACGTAATGGTAACAGAGAGAATCGTATTTATGATTTCCTACTTAAGACTTCTTTCCACTTAATCACGCATCATTGGATGTCTATTATGTCCAGTGCTTGCTGCAACAAAACATCACAAAAGTAAGGTGCCGTTTGGCTGTTTTTATTTTTATTTATAAAAATGCTATCTTATTTTTATTATGTTTTCTGTTTTTAAAATTATATAAAAAAATTATTTTTTTTATTTTGACTATTTTCTGTATAAAAATATTAAAATTAAAAAACAAAAATTAATTAAAAAATATTTTCTATAGCTAAATCCTACCTAAGAACTTCATCTTCTCAATTTTTCATAGGTTTGATACTTTTTTATAATTATTTAAAAATTGATAAGACGCATGTATATTATTTTACTACTTAATATGTTTAATTTTTAATTTCATTTTTATAAATAGATATTTTGAGCTTTATTTTCATCAAAATTAATCCTTAAATGTTATACATTTTACAAGTATATCCTATATTTTAAGTTTATATAAATTATTTTAATTTTTTGTATACATAAACACCTTTAAATTTCATCGTCGAACGTATGAATCAATTAGTGAGAATTATAATTTAAACTAAAAGAAGATATTCTTAAACTTTGATTTCTTCCAATTAATTCTTAAATTTTATTCTTCTCACAAATATTTCATTCTATTAAGTTCAAATTAAATTAATAATAAAAAAGAAATCTAATCCATTTATTTGTCTTAAATTCCATAAGTCATATATTAGTATTATTATTATAAATAAGTTTTCTAAACTTTAAATATAACAAATTTTAGAATTAATGAAATAAAGGTTTTGTTTTATGAATTCATAATTTTCATTATGTTTTGGTATATGAAAAAAATGAAAATAAAAAAAGACTAATGAATGATTAAGAACTGAAATAAACAAACAGTTGGATTTTGTTCTTCGTTAGTAATTTATCTTTTAATTCCTAAACAGAAGGGATTATATATAGAAAAAAATTAAGTTTAAGAACTAATTAGAATAACATTAACATTTAGAATATGTATTTATATTCTAGGTAAATTTGAGTATCAATGAGTCAAAATTAAACTTTAAATTAAGTTAATGTTAAGCATTAAATGAGATAAAACTAGAACACAAAATATCTATTTAAAAAGGAACAAAATCAAAAGAAGGTGAGTATTCTTTTTCTTAATTTATAATATTCATTATTAACTCTTTAATCATTTAACAAGACTATATTACCAATTAAAAAATATTAATATGTTTAATTAATTAAACACTTTGCACCTAAAATCTATCGAAGAATAAAACTCATAAAGGTTTTTAAGGATAATTTTAATAAAAAACTGTTTTTATATTTAAATTTAAGTCTCTCAAGGTATTCAGCCACCCCTGTTGTGTTCTTGGAACACACTATAGAATATATTTAAACTCAAATCTGCAAAATTCACCCAAAGACACATAGAGCCTAGAAAAACCATGTGTGATACAAAGTCTTCCATATTATCTTCCGCTAAAGATAATTAACACACCTGCGTTGCACCTATCTGAATGACCATTATATCTTTTTGAAATAACAATTAAATATTTAAATCCGATTTAATAAGATATAGACATGCATATCCTCAGAAATGTTTCACATGTTGCTTTAGACACAACGACATTATTTTATATCAATATCAGGGTAGTAAGCAGTAACAGGCTATCAACAATCACAAGCGACCCATGGCAGAGACTTTCATATAGTAGGGTCTGAGAAAGATATATATACCCAATCTTTTTTCCAAATGAAAAAGCCTGATTTCATAATTTGAACACCTTATTGTTACCCCAAGCCTTGTCCTTAGCCGTTGAACAATCACAAAAATATCAAGAAACAAAGTTACCCGGAAAAAGAATCCTAGATTTCAATAGTTTTTTTTTTTAATTTTTTTTTATAGGTCGCTGTCGGTAAGAGAATACTTTTTATTTTTGTAATCTTGAAGTTTCATCAAGTAATAGCTAAATTTTAAATCACTTCATAAAGATTCTAGTATTATGTCATAATCTAAATATTTAAAATGGATAAATATATATATATATATGATGAAAATTAAAATTATGAAAATATATGTTAAAACATTGTTGGTGAATGATTTCAAATACTTTTATAAACATTTTTTTTTAATTTTGAAGCATGTCTCAATTTTTGAGTTCAAAATCTATCTTATCCAAACTTTTGATTCATATAAATAAAAAAATGATTATTGACATTTGCCTAATAATTTATATCCTTATATATTTTAGATCTAATAACTAGAAAATTTTCTATTTTTTAAAAGAGGAATCAAATTCTATCTTTTTAAAAAAAGAATTGAACGATCATTGGTCGGGTATAGGGATGTAAATTTAACATTTTTATATAAATAAAGAAAAATATATGAATGATTTTTAAAAATATTTTCTAACAAAAGATCTATTAATTATCAAGGAAAGTACCATAATTCAAGACTTTTATTCTCCTGATTTTGAGTGCCATGTGTATGACCACAAAAAATAATTAGTAGATTCAATATGTGAGTTATGCGGATGCTATGTCTTCATCTGTAGGAAGTGATGAGCTAACGAAAGCAAAGATTAAGAGGAAAGTCTTTGTCAAATTGTAAATGTGGATTATAGATTACAAACTACGAAACATATTTTTCTTCCTTGTATACACAAGTGGCCCAACTGGGCAACTATTCAAGCAATCTACAATAATCAATCATCGCGGCGTTAAATATTTTGCTTCAAATTTATTTTTAGGAATTTTAAAATTTACTGAATATTGGAACTGAAGTTATTATTTGTATAAGAGATTTAAAAATATTATATATGCTCCTAAAAAAATGGTTTGGAATAAGTTTATTTAGTAAAAAATTTAGATAATTTGCATAAGATTTAAAGTTTAAATTTTAATATGTATATATTATTATATCAGTGCTAACCGCATAAAGGATCATTGATCGGTTGGAAATAGATCGAGTCGAGTTAGACTTTAAGTGTTCAGCTTAATCTGTTTAAAATTTGTGAGGTCTGAGCATGACCTTGTCCGATTAAAAGTTTTTTTTTTTTTTCTTTTTCAAGATCTGACCTCATTTAAAGTTTACAAGTCATGTAAGTCTGTTTAAAAGTATACATAACAAGAAAAATCAATAAAGAGACTTAAAATCTATATAAATAATTGATTAAAAAACTTACAAACTTAAAACTTATAAAATAAAAAAAATTATTAAATAAACCTAAAACATATATATATATATATTAATATTATGTAAATAAAATATAAAATAAATATTATACAAATGTAATATATTAAAATAAATATAAATATATAATATATAAATATAAATAGGTTCATGAATAGGGTAAATAAGTTTTTTTATAAATTAAAATCTGATTTATTTATCTAAAAAGACTTTTTAATAAATCTGAATCTATCTATTTATTAAATAAGTTGAGTAAAATTAGGTTTTAAATAAGTCAAGATCGAGCTGCACAGTCTTGTTCACTTTTATTCCTATTAGTCGATCTTGTTGGTTAAAATTAATTAACCACCGTCGTAAAGAATATATAGGTACAATGTTTTATACAAGTATTTAATAAAAAAAAAATTATATGCAGAAGTATATATATGATCCGATGTAGAAGAGGTTGTTAAAGGTTATTTTAAAATTGTCAATCTATGCCTTTAAAATTGTTAGCTTGTGCTGGGAGGGCCCCATTTGATAGATAGTGTGTTTTGTAACTTGAGAAAAGAGGAATGTGGAGTAGAAATGAAGATGCAAGATAGTAAGTGTGCCTTTTAGAACTATCATGAAGAATCAATGGAACATCTCTTTGAGTGTGGCTGGTTTTACGGTAATGCCAAAGGACTGCGTATTGCATTCTGACATTCACAAATGTGCTAAGGTATTCAGTATTCTATATGGTTGGTTATATGGACTTTGTGGTTGCATTGGAATGATATTGTGTTTAGAAATTATCAAACTTAGAGCCTGGGTTTGTATTTTGGATCGTGCTTGGTTAAATGGATTCCATTTTCCTTTTATTCATTCCATAAATGAACCTTTGATTTGTGCTAAATCTCATTAAATGCTTTTGTCTGTTTGTAATTGTGAGGCTTGGGTTCCTTTTGTATTACTTTCATAAGTAATCTTTTGGGCTCAAAGAAATTCATAAGGCCCATTATATCTATCAAGCTTTGTAAGGGAGTTGTTTTTTTTTTTTCAAAGAAGATAATCCTACACCATTCCTATATTAATTTAAATTCGGATATATTTAAATATAAGTGTTTTTTTTAAAAAAAATTTTAAGCTCTCAAATCACAAGTGTATGGAGATGAAACATGGATGTATGAATATCTCTTATTTTTATCCTCTTTCTTTTTACTTTTCTTATCTACTTTTATATGAAATAATGAATCTGCTCCTTTATTTTATATTTTAGATTTCTGTCAAAAATGTATTATAAAATTTTAATTTTTAAATGTAAAAAACACTTTTCAAAATTTTAATTTAGAATGTACTTTTTTCATCTCTGATTTTTTTTTTTACATTCTGCGATTAAACTTTGAAATAATTTTTTAACATACATTTCATAATTAAAATTTTGGAATAAAAAAGATACATTCTGGAATTAAAATTTTTTGAGATGCAAAAGATATATATTTCGGACTTAAAATTTTAAAATGTTAGATATGCATTTCGAAATATATTTTTCCATTCTAAAATTAAAAGTTTAAAAAATATTTTTATATTTTAAAGTTAAATTTTCAAAATATTTTTTTAACATACATTTTAAAATACCAAAAATATATTATAAAATTTTAATTTTAAAATATATGTTAAAAAATATTTTAAAAATTTAATTCTAAAAATTTATAAATAATTTTAAGAATTAAACTTCCAAAAATCACTCAATAATAATAACACAACGAGCAACAAATAAGTGTAAGTAAAATTTTAGAATATGGATGACATAAGAAGTAATCACAAGAGTTCCCTTATTTCAACATCAATAACTTATATTATATAAGACACTGTAAATAATTATTTATTTATTTATTTTATATATATGCAACTAAAAAATAAACCGTAGGATTAAAGGAAACAGTTTTTTATTGTCCATTTTTATGTTTTTCATAAACATTTCCCTAACTCCTAACCATAACTATCACCAATAAACTTATTTGCCAATATACACCGGTACTTCCACAATCATAAGAAATTCAAAGGCACACACCAAATAATTGTCCAATGATCAAATGCACTTAAGTGAAGTGAACAACCTTGTCAATGGATGCAAAATTTATATGGTTTTATTCCTGAAATATATAACCTGGAAAGTAAAAATGTAAAAGGATCCCATTTTGTTACTTGGGAAGATTTTCATAATATAAAAAAATATTAAATCAATTTGATGCCATTACCTTTCTTAAGGATTAGATTGAAAGCTCTAAAAATATTTCAAAGACTAAATTAAGATTTCCAAAATATGATAATAAGTAATATTTTTTTCAATCATATAAAATCATCATTCAACATATCAAATAATCTAAAATATTACGATAAAATTATCTTTAAAATTTGTTGTTAACCAAACCTAGTCATCTATCAATATGTAGTACATGAATTTTTTTAGATTTGAAAAGATTTATTTACGAAAAAGAAAAAAAATATGCATAAGATCCAATTTATATATAAAAGATATAAATTATAAAAAAATTTATATAAATATATCGTTTGATTTGAATTTTTTTTTTATATTTTTTTTACAAAAATATCACATTATTTTTATTTTTTAAAATTTTGTATCCACTGTTTCTTGTAAAAATATTTAAAAAATAAAAACATACATATTTTCTAAAATCAAATATCATCTAAATTTGATCAGCCCTATTCAAGAAGAATAGATTATATATATACATATATATATATATATATATATATATATATATATATATTTAAAACATTAAAACGATATGGAAAACAAGCAAAAGAGAGGTTTGGTATCATCACCATGAAGATTGGGGGGAAGCATATAAGGGAGATATGAGTGTTTCTAGAATGGAAGCATATAAGGGAGATATGAGTGTTTCTAGAATGGAGGTAATGGAACAAAGAGGTATACTTTGAATGAAGGAACGTCTTGAAAGGATAGAGAGGTACACGAAGACACACACAAATTTCCAGCATTCCAAGTAGTGAAGCAAGTAAAGAGGGTTGACACATTCATACTTATGAGTCCCATCCCTTAACTCTCCCCTTTGTCACTTTGTGGAGGAGAGAGTCCCATTTCCAATGCTGCATGTTCATATGTTCTCTCCATTATGGCCTCCACATGATCACCACCTCACCATCCAAGGAATAATAGAGTAGGGTCTCTAATCACAATTTCTTTTTGCAAGTTATATTTTGAGAATTGCTATATACATCTCCCTTCAAGCTATAATCTTTTGCATCTTTTCTGTAAATAATGAATCTGTCCTGTTTAGTTTTCATTTCGAAATTGTAATTTCTTTTTATTTATAATATTTTGACATGTTAATTTTAAAATATAAAAAATATTTTTCAAAATTTTAATTTTAAAATAATTTTTTATATTCAAAATTAAAAGTTCAAAAAGTAAAAATTAAATTTTGAAAAATATTTTAGAAATTTAATTTTAGAAGCTTATAAATAATTTTTAAAATTAAACTTTTGAAATAAAAAATAAACGAAATAAATTCATCATTTCATATAAGAGATGCAAAATAATGTAGTATTGGAGGGGGGTGTTCTTATATTTATGTGTGTAAAGCTAACATGCATTTTTTGACATTTAAAATATTACAATAAATTATTTTTTTTCATTGACTCCTTTAAAATGATTTTTTTTTTATGGAAAGGCTTATTATTTTTATTGACTTTGCAAGCAATGTTTGTAATCATATAAGTTAATGTGTTCATAATAATACTTGGTGACACCATGATCAATATATAATAAAAGTTAATTAAACATCTACTTTTGAAAACGCATGAGTCACGATTAATCAAATTCTCACTGTTTGTTAAAGTGATGTGAAATAAAAAATAAATAAACAAAAATATTTGAATCCTTTAATCAATAGTGATTCTAAATTAAGAATCCAATCATGGTATCGTTCGTGAGGTTTGATTTCAAGAGAAGAAAGAGAACGGAAATATTACCAGAATGATTGATTACATCCAACTCCAAAATGGTGTGATGAGGGTATGCACTCATAGATTGGAGAGATTATTATTAATTACTAAGAATAATTCAGTCACTACTATATTTTGGGCAATATCAAACCATTGATCACCAACAACTTTTACTAATTAGTGAAGGGTCCATTTATTTTTGGTTAGGAGTAAGTAAACACTTTATAAAATTTTTAAATGAAATTATGTTTATTTGGCAAATTTTAAGACGTATAAAATATAATTTTAATTGTTTCATCTGAAGTTGATATCAACTATGGTGTAATTCTTTACTTAACCTTTTTAAAAACATCCGTTTTGTTTTTGTAGCTACAAAGTTTATTCCATAGTTAGAAATATGATTTAAACTATTTTCACTTAGCGTGCGTGAAATTCAAGCTTTTGTCAAGACGATAATGTAAGTAAATGTTATACAATCAATGTTATTAAGTTTAATTTATTCATCAAGAAAGTGTAATTTTTTTATGTACTGATGAAATTAATAAGATTTAAACTTAAAATACTATAAACTATCTCAATCCTTTATCACTAAATTGATCAAGAGAGTCTGATTGATCATTAAAGATGTGTTTAGATAAATTACCTATTTAAAATTATATTTTTAAAAAATTATTATATGAAAGTTTATGCCAAATCATAAAATTTACTGAAAAATTAAAAAAAAATTATACTAAAAAATATTAAAATAAGTCTTAAAATTTATAAATTATTTTTATAAATTTTTCATAAAGTCTTAAATATGTGTAAGTCACCGAGTTATTAGTTTAATTAATAAGCCATTGATAAATATGATAAATTAAAATATATGTTTCAGTATATAATAAATATAATAATTAAAATATTATGATTAAATTATAACCACAACAAAATGATTCATATTATCTAAATTATGCTCTTCATCCATAAAATTGATTACGTTATAAATATTTTGTAAAGTCTTAGTTGGCTCGTGTCAATATAACCTTATTTAGAATTGGTTTACTTAGGATATATACTTGTTTGATATCGTGTAATATTTTATTGGTTAAACCCTAAATTATATAAGTAAATGAATATTATAATTTTATTTGATATGATTTTATTTAATAAAATATATAATCTTAAATAAATATTATAAATTATAAGTTATTTATTTATTTTTATTGACTTATTTACTTATATAAAAATTTATTTTGAGAATAATATATATTATATAATATACGACTAGATTTTTGTTTTCATTTTTTTACTTTTATATTTTTATTAATATTACTTATAACACGTAATTAGCTTAATCAAACCTTTACCTCTATAATAAACTCTTCGTATTCTTTATTAAGGTTATAATCTTGACTTAATAATTTTTTATTTTACTATTTATCTTTGCATATTATATAATATATTGTTTTTAATTTTTAAGTATTTATCTAATTTTAACTTTTTTTTTCTATCAAGAATGTCAAATCTTGCAAAGTTTAAATATTTTTCACCTTGATATTTCTAGAATAAATTATTTATCATGGATATTTGATGCTGGAATTCATCTTAGTGGAAAGATTGAACACTTGATTGTGAATAAAATTTTTCACTATTAACAAGCAGTTTAGATTGACTATTGATCCGTGAAGGAGGAAAAAATTGATTGGATCCAAGTTAATTGAGTGCAGGAAGATGGACATGGCCTTTTTGGACAAATTGCTGTGTAAGTTATTAAAGACAAAGATAAAAAATAAATTGTAGATCTTTATTCTTGTAAATATTTCAAGAATTGTTCAATTCTCTCTATCTTTGCGAATAACAATTTATCATATTGTTGGAAAAATATCATCAAAGTTGGCTAACGAGATTCAAGATGAATTTGATGTTTGTATTGGATCAAGAACGAAATCTGCTTGAGTTTGATAGATGATTGGATAGAGATTGACACCTTCAATATCTAACTACCCTATATATATTAGTGACTCTCAATCCAAACTTTTAGATACATGAATGAATGGTTCTTGAAACATTTCAAAATTATACATAAAAATCATAAGAGTAAAGATATCAAATCATTGTTTTAAAAATAATCTTTTTATACAAACAACAAAGAAGAAGAATATAGTATTGATTCTACATATAATTAAATGAAAAAACACAACAAATTATTCAACAACATACCTACAAATTATAAATGTTTCATATGCAACATGTGCTTATAACTTTCTTATTTAAGACGTTTTTCTTATTTTTATGTGAAGATTTTTTTTTTTTACATATGTAATTATCCACATTCTAAAGAGTTGTAGCATCTCATTGAATATCTTAGAACATAAATTTTTTTTGTCAAATGTATTAAGATTTGAATTTGTAACTTCTAACAATGTGATAAAGCATATGTAAAAATGAAAGCAATGTGACAAAATATGTCGGTGCTTACTAAAAATATGAAAAAAAAATCGTTCTTTTCTGGCTTTTATGCTCATCTTCAATAAATAATTATTTCAAAGACATTAGTGAATTTTTTTTAATAAAAATAAAATAATGAGGAAAAGGAATGTAGTTTTTGAATAGTGATTAGGCTGCAGAGCATGTCTGGGATCCACGGAGTTGTGTGAGGTCCGAAAGCAGCAAACGCGATTGTGTGAACAACACGGTGTCGTTTTCATGAATGATTATGAGAAATGGAGTTGCACGCGCCCTAAAAGTTACATTTCCACGTTTGCCGAAAGCAAGAACAAATGAGTCATGGACGGCATTTTGGGTCCCATTCTTCACCGCCACCTTCCCTCCATTTAAAGGTTTTTAACTAATAATTTGTACTTTATTATTAAATTTTCATACTAAAGTCAAAAATAGGCGTTTTCGTATAAAATTTAATTTCATTTTTCAGCAATATTTTTTTTATAAAATTTCATAATGGGTTAATTGTATTTAAATAAAACTTTAAACTTACGTCATTTTTAATAAATTGCTTTGTTTTATTCAGACATTAATCCTTATTTAAAAAATAAAAAGTGGGAATAATGATTATTTAACAAATTCAATTACTAATCTTTGTAATATGTCAATGATCAGTGAATAAATATAAAATCTCATTGTGCCTAATTCTTCAATGGGTTGTGTCACAATCAAAACTCAGCGATTGGTCAGATAATGTCTTGTACACAAGGTCTTGGTTTGGAAAATTATCCTCAGCTTTGAAATTCATTAACTCTAATCTCTTTTTCATGCTAAACGAATATGAATTTTTTAATTGAAAATATGAATAGGATTGTGAAAATAAGTTTTCAGATATCAAAAGCAAAATTTTTAACCCAAGTTTATGAAAAATAAAAAAATCAAATTACCAAAAAGAAAATTATTTAATTATATAAATTTAATTTTAAACAAGATTTTAATTTAAAATTTGTATATAAAAAATTTATGCCGGACGAGCTGGTTTTTCTTCTTTAAAAGATACCGTATGGTAGATAAAAGAATCAATTTAATTGTTGTTTTTTTCAAAAAAATTAAATACGTTGAAAAACAAGAAATAAAAATAGTACTATTCAAAAAGGTTATTTCCAATTTTTCAGTGTGCCTACCTATAAGAAAGAAGGAAAAAAGGAAAAAGGAAAAAGGAAAAAATAAAAAAGAAAAAAACGAAATGGGAAGCATAATTTGGAATCAAATTATGTATATGTGTTGTTATGGTGATGGCATGGCAATGGTAATGCTCCTGTGAGTCCGAGATCGCCCCTCGCTTTTCTCTCTTTCGATCTTCCTTACCGCATTTCTCAACCTTCGTTTCCAATCCCACGCTAATGGGTACGCTTTTTCCTTTTCCCTCTTCATCGATCTGATTCTTACATTTTTTCCATCTTCTTCTGATGAAACCTTTATTCTCCACTTTTTGATTTTTCTCTGTTTTCCCTCTCCTAACTCGCATCGAAGTTTCAATCTCTTATAGAATACGGTTGCTGATGTTAACGGAAACTGCCAGTTACACTTGCATGCGTTTTGTTTTTGGCTTCTTTTCTCCAACTGTTGTTTCTATTTATTGTTGTTTTATATTCAGTTTCGAGTGAATATCGGTTTGGTGCGATGGAAATTTCTGATGTGATTGATTTTGACAATTTGATCCATAATTTGTATTTTGTATTGCCAAATTGTTAGATCCTGGACAAGGTTTAGATTGTTGCTTTGTGTTTTATCACTAAAAGGAAGAAGAGAAGTTAAGAGGGAATGCCGATTATATGGTTGGGTTATTCCATGGTTTTGAAATTAGCAACCCTGCTCAGGTGGAAATATTGGACTTAAATTGATGAATGGAGTGTTGTACCAGCAAACAGGTGTAGAGATTTTTGTTTTGCTCCTAAGAATGAAAAGCAATGTTGTCACCGGGGCTGGATGATCCAGTAGAATTTCCTTTTTTTTCTACTTTTTTCCCTGATTAAGTGTGTTTTTTCTCACTGTTGGGATGGCGCAGTACAATGCTGCAATCACACCTAAGGTTCCTGTTTTGCTTGTGGATCTGAATTAATGCTATACTTGAAACTTGTACTAGTATTTTGCAGCTAATTTTCCCCCTGACTAACATTGAGTATTTGCTTATCCAGCAAATAGTGAGATTTGTTGTTCAACTCAGCTTATTGATGGAGATGGTACATTCAATGTTTCTGGGCTTGAAAGCTTTATGAAGGAGGTGAAATTGGCTGAATGTGGGCTTTCATATGCTGTAGTTTCTATAATGGGTCCACAAAGTAGTGGTATGCTTTCTTGCCTCCATAACCTCATTGTTTTCCCTTCCCTTCTTAAGCTAATTGCATTTTATGATTGATAACCAGTGTGCGTTCTTGTGTAATTAAGATATGTTACTTGACACTGAATGGTGGAGGTGATTGCTATTTAAGATTCTTGAAAAGGTTAAATTGAAGTTTGTGGCTTATGAAGTAATGAACAATAGCTCCCTTGTTGTTGAATTTGATTTAAATATGTTTTTTTTTTGTCACATGAGTGTCAATGAAGTTTGAACTTATGACCCTTTGCAATCTACTCAACCACTAGCCCAATCCTTGTGTAGATTTATGATTTCATTGTCTGTATGAAATGGTGATTTCTGATGACTAAGTTCAGTCTCTCAGCCCTTTTAACTCATGAGAATTTTATACCTTTTTTTTAAATGCATTTCTCCTGTTTAATTTTGCTCCATCCTTTTGCATTTGTTTTAATTTCTTAGTATAACAAGATGTGTTCTTACTATTCCCAATAAAAGGATCTTTATTCTTTCCTCTGGGCAGGCAAGAGCACATTGTTAAATCATTTGTTTGGTACCAACTTTAGAGAGATGGATGCTTTTAAGGGAAGGTATGTTGTTGCAATTCTTACATGTCACACAAACCCTGCTCGACTAACGGAGGTTAACTGATGTGTGTGCTTGTTTTCAGGTCTCAAACAACCAAAGGAATCTGGATGGCTAGATGTACCGGCATAGAGCCTTGTACACTTGTGATGGATTTGGAGGGTACAGATGGAAGAGAACGTGGAGAGGTGTTTTTTATTTTTTATTTTTGTTATACATTAACTTTGATAATAACAGGAGATCATGACTCAGTCCATTGCCAATATCCAATTATCATTTCATTTATATTTTTTAATTTGGAATACAAATATGCCAGTGTTTCTCTATCCCCTTTGGAACATAGGATGTTCATTATAAAAAATCATAGACTTCCTAGTTTCCTGCTGTTCGAGATTTACTTGTAACATCTATTTTTTTTTTTCATTTTACCAGGAAAATAATGTTCTCTTAATCTTTTTTTTTTTTTAATTTATGAAAAGTGTTAATTGAGTGGTTCAATTATCTCTGTCAGTCTCTCCCTCCTTCTCCTCTCAATCTCTGAATTTTATTTGTGTTATTAAATTGTGATGAGAAGAAAGACTTCCATAACAATTTTAATCTGTTAGCACTATGATTTTAGGAATAATTAATTATAAATAGAACTTTTGATTATTCAAATGTGCTATTCTTTGTCATCGACAAAAAAATTTGAACTAAGGATGAGAAATGGACAGTTCTACATTTGATTGTCTCCTTGTATACTGAAATTGTCTTTCTCCCAGGATGACACTGCTTTTGAAAAACAGAGTGCTCTATTTGCTCTTGCTGTCTCAGATATAGTGCTAATAAACATGTGAGTTTTTTTTCCCTTTTTGTACTTGAGATATCTTTAATGCTAACACTAATTTCAGAAAATTCTAAGTCTGTTTAGCTGCTTGTTCTTATTTTAATGTTTTTCCAGTTGAATCTTCTTTCCTTTTGCTACTAATTTTTCGCCATTTTGTAATGTTTTTAAAGGTGGTGCCATGACATTGGCCGTGAGCAAGCTGCAAATAAGCCACTTTTGAAAACTGTCTTTCAGGTATGTGTTGTGGGCCTTGTGGCCTATTTGACTACAAGCAGCTATGTTGAACCTCAAAATTTGTCATAATGTCATTTATCTAATTGCATGCTTGATTTTGCTCTCAGGTGATGATGAGATTGTTTAGTCCAAGAAAAACAACTTTGTTGTTTGTAATACGTGATAAAACAAGGGTGTGTAAGCATGTAGCTGTTTATTAGTTTTTTATATATTTTTAGTTCTAAATATTTTTATTTGTTGTGATGTAATTAACCTTTTCCTTTTATAGACACCACTTGAAAATTTAGAACCTGTTTTGCGGGAAGATATTCAGAAGGTAGTGCAGTGATTTCATCTCCACATGATGCTATTGAATAGTTATAGACTTTTTACTAACCTTTCTTGCTTTACCTTTTCCTCTGCAGATATGGGACTCTGTTCCTAAACCACAGGCCCACAAGGAAACCCCTCTAAGTGAATTTTTCAACGTAAGTTCTTCATTCCTTTGATATTGCTAATCTTCTATTGATGTTCTCTTGTGTAGCAGAATTTTATTAGTAAGTTTATAGTAATTGTTTGCACTTGGCTACAAATGACCAGGTTGAAGTTGTTGCACTTTCTAGTTATGAAGAAAAGGAAGAGCAATTTAAGGATCAGGTATGAATTGTGCCCCAGTTTCCTTCTGATTTACTTGCGGATGGTATTAAATGACCCATTGTCAGGACTTTGTGGTTGTTTACATCTGCAAACCTGCATATGTGATTGCGTGCCCTGGTGTCTCAATCCATGTGCATAAATTATTCTATTAATTTTGTTTTCATATTGGAAAATTGATTTTTTTTTTTTGGTTTAGTGAATATCTCTGGTCATCTAATTTGCCTATATATTCTGTTCTGGTTTATTTTGAATATAGGTTGCCAGCTTGCGGCAACGATTCCATCATTCTATTGCTCCTGGTGGGCTTGCAGGGGATCGGCGTGGAGTAGTTCCTGCATCTGGCTTTTCTTTTAGTTCAGAGCATATATGGCAAGTCATCAAGGAGAACAAAGACCTTGATCTTCCTGCACATAAGGTAATAAACATACTATGGTGCTGCTGCTTTTGTATTCTTCTTGTATATAGATTTTATTAACCATTTAAGCATCAACCCACTTGAAGGTTATGGTTGCTACTGTACGATGTGAAGAAATTGCCAATGAGAAATATGCCTCTTTTGTTGCAAATGAGGTATTGTCATTTATTTTTGTGTAATCTTCCAACATATTTTGACATTCCTAATTACTAATGCTGTGGAAATTGCATTCAATTACCACCCAGGAATGGTGTCAATTGGAAGAGGCTGTGCATTCTGGCCCTATTCCTGGATTTGGGAAAAAGCTCAATTCACTCCTTGATACTTGTTTATCAGAGTGAGTATAGTTCAATTTATGATGTCTATATTTTTAGTGATTCGATTGTTTAATACCTCATTACCTTATGCTATCTTATAAGCTTTTGTCTAAGTCTGTTAGTTTTTGATAATATTTGATTTCAGTCCTGTTAAGTAGAGCAGCAGGGTTCCCCTGACCCCTAGTTTTTGATATTCTTTTATGTCAAAGTTTTACTCAATTAGGTGCATGAGCAAAGTGAATGGTTTTGATTGTTCAAGGTGGTACAATAAAAATGGGAATTCATTTATTGGGAGCAATTTTTATTGGAATGACATGTTTAGTTTTTTGTTATTTATTTTATACTGTAGTCTTCAATTTTGGTAGTTTCATGTGTTCCAACGCAAACACAACAATGCCGTCTAACACCTTCAGGTTTCTTTTCCAATCACCTTATTATTTTGCATCTTAAAGGCCAGTTTATTGCTGTGATGTTATGTGCAACCTTCCTGTAAATTGTACCTTGAAATTGATTCTTAGAAGTTTGTTGTCTTAACATTACTTGCTGTTGCATCATGTATGAAAGAGTTGATGTGAAGTGAAGGTATATTGAGCTATTGCATTTTCTTTTAATATAGGTATGATGCTGAAGCCACCTATTTTGATGAAAGTGTAAGATCTGCGAAACAAAAGCAACTTCAAGAAAAATTGTTCCAAGTAATCCTTCTCAACTTGGTCCTTGTGCATTCATGGTCGTTTTAACCTGTTTTTCATACTTAAACAAAAATGATGTGAGAATCACTGAAATAGAAACATATAATTGATGATTTTTGAATCAAGAATGACTTTTTTAAATACTGGATTTTCGGCTTTTAGTTTTGGAGGCTTTTGGAAGAGCTTATGAAAATAGCTTACGATTCCTATAAGCTTAAAAATTAGTTTATTTCATTAAGCTTCTTGGTTCAGTTTCATAACAAAATTTATGCCATAAGTTCTCGCGTGAGTAGAGCTTATTAAATAAGTGCTTAATTAAGTTTACTCAAACGCACCTTTTTTCTTTCTTTAGAAGGTTTTGTAGAATTGTGGTGATGATCTGTGAAATTTATAATGTTTCTTAACACCTTTTTTCAATTGGTTAGCTTCTCCATCCTACATTCCAATCTGCACTGGGACATGTAAGATCTAGAACTTTGGATAAATTCAAGGAGGCATTTGACAAGGCTTTGAATGCTAGGGAAGGCTTTTCTGCAGCTGCTAATAGTTGTATTGGGTCTTGTATGGCTCAATTTGATGAAGCATGTGCAGGTAATAAAAGATTTCTTTGTTCTGTTTATTAGTGAACAATAAATTGAAGTTAAAGGCCAAAGCATATAGCAAACATTTGGAAAGGGAAAAAAAAAGAATATGGATAAACAGGAAGTGGATTGTGTACAGTGATTAATTTGGTGTAGGGTGAAGAACTGCTAGGGTTTGGTTCATTACAATGTCTACTGTCCTAGAAGTTAAACTTGATAATATTTGTTGCAAGCATGCATGTTACTCTCAGCTGAATTACAAAATGAAACTGTATTATAATCGTTGCAGATGTTGTTATTGAACAAACAAACTGGGATACATCCAAAGTACGAGAGAAACTGCGGCGTGATATTGATGCACATGTCGTAGCTGTACGTGCAGCTAAGATTTCTGAACTTACTTCATCGTATGAGGTATGTCTCAAGCATTGATCACCCATGTCTTATGAATCATTAAGTGATTGCCTTCAAGTTCAGTAATTATGCTAAGGTTTCAGATTAGATATAGTTGTGCCAAACAATCAACAACATAAACCTTATCCTACTAGGTGAGGTCGGTTACATGGATCATGCGATGCCATTGGATTCAATCAAACATCAAGTTTTCTGAAATATTATTTACCATGAGGTTTTTTTTAATAATTTCTTCTTAAGTCCTTTTCGGCCTCCCTCTATCCATCTTCACAAAACTAAGGACCATGCTATCAATTTCAGTGATGCATCCAATGGCCTTCTTTACACATGTCCTATTCACCTCAACCAATCTTCTATTATCTTCACTTCAATAGGTACCATACAAATATCTCCTTGTATATGGTCATTGTATATCTTGTCCTTCTTAGTGTGTCCACACATCCATCTTAAAATTCTCATTCTGCTATGTCAATTTTTTTTCTCATGTCCTTTTACTCTCGAGGATAGTTGGTCATATAGTGTTTCGATAAAATTTTCCTTCAAGCTTGCTTTGCACTTTGTGTCACAAATAACTCCCAATAACACCCAGCTTGCATTCTTTGTGTAACATCTTCATTAATTTTTTCATCTCTTTGTACTTAAACCGTGAAGCCAGTGGTATGAAATCATTTTCAATTTTTTCCAAATTACTTTCAAGCTGTGCCCAAAAATCAATTTTGAAAACTTGATTGTGGTAATATGAGATTAGAGCTAAGCAGGAATGACCACTGGCAATACAGTCATCCAGGAACAAAGGATAGATTGATACAATGTATGTTGTCAATACTTTATCTATTAATAATGAAGTATAAGCTACTCCTCAATTCTCATACTTAGTGACTGCGGTGATTTTGGCAAGTAGTTTATGAGAATTTGTTTGGTTGTGCCAGTTGGTTTGCTTCAAAAGTTGAAAGACTAACTTCTTGGGAAGTTTTCTGATAGTGGTACCATTGCAGGAAAAACTTAAAGAAGCTTTGTCTGGACCTGTTGAAGCTCTTTTGGATGGAGCTAGTAGTGATACCTGGCCATCAATAAGGAACCTTTTCAGACGTGAGACTAAATCAGCTGTTTCAGGGTTCTCTGCTGCACTTGCTGGGTTTGATATGGATGAAGAAACAACACAAAAAATGATTTTGAGTTTAGAGGATTATGCAATGGGTATAGTAGAAGGAAAGGCTAGGGAAGAAGCTGGAAGAGTTCTGATCCGCATGAAGGATCGGTATGAACCTTCTGCAACTTCAAAGTTGACTTTATACTTTTTTCTGAGTTTTACATCAGATGCACTTACCTCAACTGTTAAAGCAGGTTTACGATGTTGTTTAGCCATGATTCTGATTCGATGCCTCGTATCTGGACGGGTAAAGAAGACATACGAGCCATCACCAAGACTGCTCGCTCTGCTGTATGACATGATTGTGAATTTTATCTTGTTGGAGTTTGTATTGCATCTCTTTATCTTTTTAATCACATTTAACCCTTTGCAGTCATTGAAGTTGCTATCTGTTATGGCTGCACTTCGTTTGGATGATGATGACACTGACAATATCGAGAAAACATTAGCTGTTGCATTGGTTGATTCATCAAACAGTTCTGCTATGAATAGGAGCATCACAATGGTTGATCCACTTGCTTCTAGCAGCTGGGAGCAGGTGCATTTTAATTGTTGCTATTGCTAGTTCTTTTTGATATTGAATTGTGTACTGGTTTTGGTAGATGCATGGTCTCATATTGGCATCAATTAATTAATGGTCTGAATCTGAATTATATATCTCTAGCCATGCTGACTTGTGAATTGATTGATATACATACGTACATACATATATACATACATACATACATACATATATATATACACACATACATATATATATATATATATTTGGCTGCAAAAGGCTATATTTTGGTTTCTTTTGCAACGATATGAGAAATTTTCTATCTTGGGGCACTGATCTGTTATGTGTGAAATTTCTATGAAGGTTCCATCCTCTAAAACGTTGATTACACCCGTCCAGTGCAAGTCTTTGTGGAGGCAATTCAAGATAGAGACAGAGTACAGTGTCTCTCAGGCCATTTCTGCACAGGTATAGTGTTTCAAATTTTTTGAAGCTTTTGAAGGTTCCTCTATGTAATGGGAAAATGGAAAATCTATTATGATTATGAAAAATTAATATTAATTAAATCCTATGCCTTTCTTTTGGATATTAAAAAAATATCCAGTTTAATCGTATTAAAGAAATGAGGCAAGCTTATACTCTGATGTTTTTGTGCTGTATGTTTCTTGTTCTTATGGAGTTGTTGGCATGATCCAAAGGGTTTTTCTCTTTTGTGGTATCGTTTAGGTTCCATGTGTTAAAAATGCATAGGGATTTGCTAACTAGCTGATATAATTTGTTTGATAAGATCATGGATATATATATTATCGAGAAATTTGGATTTTGTTCTTGTTGGAAAATATTTTACTAGTTTTTAATTATTGATGTACCATTCTTTTTGTTTTCAGGAGGCCAACAAGCGCAACAACAACTGGTTACCTCCCCCATGGGCAATTGCTGCTTTGGTTATCCTGGGATTTAATGAATTTATGACACTTCTAAGGTGCCTGTCAACTGTACTCTGCTGTATATTTTCTTTTTTTCCTTGTTTGGTTTTCAGTTGCGTTTAGCCTGCATCTCACTTCTCTAATAGCGGCAGTGTAAAAGTGGTAATAAATTAAGAATGTATTTTGTGTTGGAGATAATCTATTGGAGTATTTGATGGGCATTTGAATAACATAGGCATGTTACTTGAAACACCAACCTAAAGAAACTCTTCGGTTTTGTGGTACCATTTAATTGATCTCACCCAAGTGTAATGTTTTCTGTGACAGAAATCCGTTGTATTTGGGTGTCATCTTTGTTGGGTATCTTCTCTTCAAAGCCCTTTGGGTGCAACTGGACATTTCGGGTGAATTTCGCAATGGAGCCGTGAGTATAAGCTATTGTGATCTTTTTAATTTATTATTCATCCCCGCTATTCATAATCTGTGTCTGTCCTGCTTGTTTGAATTTGATTACAATCTTTAACCATTAGTAGCTAGTTCAGCTAATAAGCTACTAGGCATTCAGTACGGTCTGTGGAGGCATAAGTAGAACTTTAGCTGAGTTATCTGGGTCTTGTCGACTGTTCGTTCTATATTTTGCACTCTATTGTAGTATCCTTATTCCTTTCTTTCTTTCTTTCAGCTTCCGGGAATCATATCCTTGTCTAGCAAGTTTATTCCAACTATCATGAACCTTATGAAAAAACTAGCAGAGGAGGGGCAGAACCCTGCAACTAACAATCATCATGGAAGCACATCAAAAACCAATTACAATGCTGTTACTGCTGCTCGTACTGTGTCATCTAGTGCTTCATCTAACTTAACTTCATTGGACAATGGAACCGAATTTGCTAGTCCATTAAAAGATGAGTAGGTAAGGAACTCATCTTACTGATGAACAATTTGTTCTATTGGAAGGTGTCTGCTGGCTGCATGGTGGCTTTTTCCTTGTCCATTGAAATTCATGACTTGTGAGCATTCAAGACATTCAAAGGCATTGATTTTTATGCAAGTGCCGTATACAGGGGGCAATGTTTTGTTGTGAGGCAGTCCTCCCTTAAAATAGTTCTCTTTTCCAATGTAGGAGCTTCAGTTAGTTGGAAAAGTTAGCTTATTTTACATGGTCTTTGATGATTATGCTGGTTTCTGCAATCAATTTTGTTTGTAATTTTATGTGTTCTGAGTGTTATTTTTTAAAAATTTATTAATTGGACTGGTGTATTTATATTAGAATTTTTTCAAGATATACTAGAGGCTTTTGGAAGTTACATGTAAGATAGTGCTTGCTGCTTGTAATGCGAACCATTGATTCTCGTGTAACGTTGTGTCCATAGATAAGAGATCGGATTTTTCTTTTCTTTTTTTCTTTTGTTCAACGGAGATTCGATTAAAACTCAGGGTAATCAAACGACACTTACAAGAGAAGTCAGGCCATAACAAGTGATATTGCAATGCCACATTATGATAACAATTACAAAACAAAGAATGTTCACAGAAAAGTTGGCTAAACCGGAAGCTTACAGAAAAATACCGACAACTGACAACCCTAGAACTCCAACACGAGCCATCTTGACTCCATTTTCAGGCCATCGCGAAGATTTAATTTTTCCTTGCCTTGTTTTTCTTCTTTTTTTCGAGCCTAAATAGTTCTGTCAATGCTTCAGTTATATGCAACTCCAGGCCTACAACTATAATGCGATTTTTGTTGCAAACAATGTAGTCAATGGAGGAATGAAGAAGCCAATTACTTGGGATAGAGGTGGTGTGCAAAGGTAAAGGGAAGAAGGAGGAAAAGAAAGGGATGATAAAGGAAACATGAAGCGAAAAAGGGAGCAGGGGGGAGGGTAGGAAGAGGGACAAAGATAAAAGAAAATGGGATGAGAACTCTCACTAAAAGGAGAAAGAAGTCTACGTAATGTATGTAGAAAAATCTCCCATGGAGGGAGAGAAGAAGAACCTCCTTTTTGGGGGAGGGGGAGGAGCGGCGCTGCCTGCAATGGAGGGTTTTCTTGCTAGGCTTCTCAGTTCGATTTTGTTTCTTACTTTCTTTTCTTTTTTTGAAGCTTTAACAATGCTTAACAATGGGTTGAATCAATTGAAATTTTAAAATTTTTGGCTTACAAAATGCTATCTATTTTTATTTATTAAATGTATTTTATTTTTAATCTGTTTTCTATTTGTAATATTTTATAAAAAAAATAAAAAAACAAAAAAATTGTGTATAAAGTTATTAAAAATAGGAAGTAAAATAAAAATGTAACAGTATTTTTATAAATAAAAATAAAAATGAAAAAATAAAAAGGATCAAAAGTATACTTAAATTTAAAAATTATTGAAAAATTTTCAAAATAAATTTTGTATCAAGCACTTTCTCCCCGGTTCATAATAATATATTGTTTAAAATTATGAAACAAGAGTTACAAAATATAATTAATATTTCTATTTTTATAAAAAGTATTATATCTCCTATTATATTGCTTCTATTTTATAATTAATTTTTATTTTATTTTAATATTTTACTTTAATTTTTAATTTTCATAATTATTTAAAGGTAAAATTTAAAAAATATTAGAATTGAAAAATAACAAATAAATTAAAAATAAATTTACTAAAATGATAACGATTGTGAATCGGAGGAAGAATAATAAAAGTTCTACTAATTTATTATTTTTATTTTTATTTTCTTTTGGGTTTTGGGCGATATATGGATAGCAATAATTTGGTACTTATGAAGTGGGTCCTTGTAGATTTATGATTTTCAGAAATTTTAATTTTTATACCCACTAATGTTGGACACTTCGACCCGTGTTCTACTCCTTGTCTTTCGGTTTCTTAAATTACACAAAAGCTACATCTCACTTAACTACAGCAAAATCTGGGTCCATAGTTAGGGTTTTCCATTGGAATTTTGCGATTGACCAGGATGGAAAATATACAAGTCATTGACATTAAATGATGTGTTGGTGACCAAAAATTTTTGTTCGGAATGATTGATTATGTAGGAATTTAGGGAGGCGTTTGTTTTATGGAAATGTTTTTTTATTTTATTTACTAAAATGATATATTACCGCCTATTTTTATAAAAGTTCTATATAATAGTGAAATTATTTTTTATATTAAGATTTGAAAATAAAAATAAAAAATAAAACATTTACAAATTAATGATGCCTAATATTTTTTCTCATTTGGACGGAAATAAATGAAAAAAAATTGAGAATTAAAGTGGTTTATATGAACTGAATTTGAACATCATTATTTTATCATAAATAAAAATAAAAAAATTTTTATTAATTGCAGGTGGAAAAAAATCATTTTCTCGGAGCAGAAGTAAAGAAAAAAAATCAACTACATTTGTTTTTAATTTTAATCCAATCAATTATAGGTTTCTTTTGAAGACTAATGACTTTTTTTAGAAAATGTTTATTAATCTTTTATTTTTTAAAATTTAATTTTAATATATTATTATAATTTTTTCATTATTAACCAATTAGAATATGTATAGATTCCTTCTTCCTATACTCTTAATATTTTTTTATTGCTATATTCTTAATCTCTTTTATTAATTAATGATACTGTAAAGGATAAGGGTATAATGGAAGAAAATAATAAATATATCTTAATTTTTTTAAAATAATAAATAAAATAAAAATATTTTTTAAATGATGACAAATAAAAACAATTGAATAAAGTAATTAAAAATATTTGTAAAAATAAATTATAGAAAAATTAATAATTCTAAAAATAATAATTTTAATTAAACCATATGTTAGTTTATAGTATAAAATCTTTTATATGCTCATTACATTTTAATTAAATTTATTAATCCCAAATAATAAAAAAGTATACTGTCATTTACAATGCCTTCAATTAAAGGATTTAATTTCTTTAAAATAGAACTGTTAATTTGTATTGCCTACCTAGTGCAGGTAGGGCTAAAATAATCTAAAAAGTTATTTGAGTTTCTATATTAATAGTGGTTATGCAGTTAGACTGCTTTAGAATCAATTTTAATATATATATTAAAAATTTCAGCCTATTAAATATTAAAAAATGCAGACATTTTTTTGTTTTAAAATTAGAACAATGTGAAAACATTGTTAAGGAATCATATATAAATATTTTAATAAAAACCAAACCAATATCATACTAGGCCTTATATTCCTTATAATAACATAAAAAAGAATTGAAAAAAATGTTAAAATTAATCATATATATATATATGGCTGTTTTGAATATAAAATAAGTTCATCCAACTAGGCACACGTTTTGCCTTGAACTTTCCTTGCATAATCTCCCTCTAAGAAAGTAGTAATAATTTTGATAACGTATTCTACAAAATAACACATGCATCGTCCCATCTTTTTGATATAATGTTACTAACATTCACGAACTTTCGATCGGCATTTATGTTCTTATTGTGACTTTGGTTAAGGACGAACGTGACTACCATAAAATCCTCGAACACCTGCCTAACTCATAAGTTTTGATGCATAATAACTGTGACAAGATGAAGCCCTTTGTAATGTGCCCAATAGCTGTAAATCACGAAAAACCTTAGTTGCACAAATATATGTATAGTTTGAGCGGTTCACAAAAAGGTTTGAATTAAGTTCACTTAATATTCAATTATTATTTTGGTGGTACTAAAAGTTAATATTCAATAACTAATGATAAATAAACTATTTTATATTATTATTAAGGTTTTGTTAAGGCGTATCCAAAAAGTACTAGTTAATTTTTTTTATTCAAGCATGTTAAAAAGTATTCAAAATAGGTAAAAATATTTAATAATATTTTTAAATAAAAACTTTTCTTTTTTAATAACAACAAACCATTGAGATGCGGGTTAACTTCATTATTTTAGTAAATCAAATTCAGTGGCATCAATGTGAAATTTAAAGCAAATTCATAAAAAGGTAAAATGAAATTTTAATTTTTTAAAATTTAAAAATATAAATTTTATATTTTTATTAATTTTAATTTTTAAAATAATTATTATTTGATACGTAACATACATGGATACTTGACCTTATAGAGTTTGAAGGAGAGGTATATACTACATTGGAAGAAGTAGAATACAAAGTACAGCGAAGTTAGAACAACCAACATAGGTGTCATTCAATGGAGGGTGGAGGTGGGGCCCAATCTTCCCCTTCTATTTTTGGCCTAGAAAGGATCAAATGACAAAAAAGTGGTTAGTTGAGACCTTATAGTTATAGTAGCTCAATTTTGGGCCTCTAATTTTAACTAAAAAATGAGGGAAGAAAAAAACATATTTCATGTCATAGTTGCATGTGCAAATTAATGATTCTGGGTTGTCAATGAGATCGAAGTGAGTTATTGCTTGCAATATTAAATTTAAATGGATTTTCTGCCACATATTGCCAACTATTTCCTCTTGGTATGATCTCATTTTTTGTTACCATGCATTTTGTTCATATACATAATGCATATACATCTCCCCTTTCCTTATTTTTGTTTTTTCAACTTTCTATTGCGGTGGCTAGAAAATAAGTGTTGGTTTCAGTTTTTCAGAAGCTGACATACATGCAAACAAACAGATCCTTAACTCCTCCGATGAATGAATATTTGGATTCTTCTCTTCACATCAGATTTATATCAGAAGTCTTCAATATTTTAGGGGTTTTGGACTGATGCCTATAGTTGACAAGCTAAGTCATAAAGAAGCAAAGAAAATAATTTAACAATGATGATATCCTTATATTTATTAAGATATGAGTTGCATGCTGCTCTTCCCTCTTCTATCTCTCTGTGTTATTTTGTTTTGAAATTGTGGTTTTCTCAATATGATTCTATGTTAGGATGGACCCCTTCCCTTTGCAAAATAAATAAATAAAAAATAAAAAAAATAATGCTCTTGCCCCCACACTCTTCAGAATCATTTTCAGACTTGGTATAAGTTGGAGTTGGTCCATTGGCATCAAAGTTAAACACCTAATCAAAGAGGTTAGTATTTTCACTTCACAATCCAATTATATAAACCAAAATAGTGGGTCATTCATTGTCCCTTTACTCTCCCAGTTACTACTATTGTCATGATCATCAAACACTACCATCAATGATGCTACTTATCACCTCAGATTATTGTCATGTTCCAATCAATTCAGAATTAAACAATGCAAAGCATATTTTTATTTTATTTTTTATACTTGTTATGCCATTAATTGCTCAAAATACTTTTTCACTTCTCAAATTTCTTTTGTAGTTGCTGAGTATGAATGTTAGTATTAATGAGTGCTAACTGAAGTACAAGGGTTAGTTGAAAGGCCAAAATCCAAAATCCAGTCAGTGAGTGCTCTCTAATCTAATCATTTAGCAGAAAAAGGAAAAAAAGAATTAAAAAGAATTTACAAATTTTTGGTGGCATATTAAATATGGAGCTTTACTACTCATTGTGTAGGCTGGTGAGTGAGCTGTCTTTGTACAAACTCATGAACGTGATCAGAAAATACAATGTGAAATCCAACGGCCAGAGACTCTTGACTCTAACCGCGGCATTCATTTCCACATTAAATGCCATTTTCAGTTGTATTTTCTAGTGTTTCTAAAAGTGTAGTTGGGAACAGCCTTATGCTTTTAATTTAAATTTACTTCCTCATTTATCATGTTAACTAATAGATTAATTTTGCCATAATCTTAAGACTACTTGGATGCATTTTACATATTTATATGATGTACACACAAAACAAGGCCAACCAGAGGGAGCCACTTATAGGTTGGGAAGAAGCAGCTTCTTGAGTGAGTGAGTGCTTTTTCTAGCCTGTGAGATTTCATGGCTTCAGTTGGTGCAGTCAAATTTTTCTTGTGTTTAGTTCTATGCCTCCGGAACTTTCTCCTTCCTTGTCAAGGTTGTTCATCATTCTACTACTTACATCTTCATTTTACCATTAGTGCTTTCTTACTTTATTCAGTTCTATCTTTGCTCCTTTCTACCTCTGCAACTATTTTCTTTTCATGATATATTGGAGGAGTTCTCATTTTTTTCAAGGCTAAATGCTCTTTCTTTTGTGTCCTTTTGCATCTCATTTAATGGCATTTGGGTTTCTGGCAAATTGCCACATGGATGGGAACTAGTGAATATAGTTTGTGGCAACTATCTTCTAAAAGGATCATGTGAAAATGCAGCCAGTGGTTCTGTTTCTTCTACCTTCATTTGCAGTTTCACTTCAGCAGCAAATATATATATATATATATATATATATATATATATATATATATAGCTAGATCACCGGCTAATTTTAGTTTTCTAGTTTTTGAACATGAACATTTTAATCTGTTTTGTTGATCATGATCATATTATACATACATATATACATATAAAAAACTATGTTTATAATACTACTATTTGCTAGTTCTTCAATTAAAAAGGACTTTTTGCACATTGGCCCCTTGTTTCACACAAAAAACAAAGATGTTTATAATACTAGTGTTTATTGTTGAACATTTCCCAATTTTTATTTAACTTTTGTGGAGGAGGGGCTTAACTCTTTTTTAAGTTATAGCATTAATAATAGATTGCAATTGAAACTCTAAATAACTAGTTAGGATGAGACTAGAATTTGAGCAGCAAATTTCATTGCAGGTGAGCAGAAGTGGCATGAAATTAGTAGATACCCTTTTATTAGAAATGCAAGCTCATTCTCCTCACCATCAATTTCAACTACCTCTGGCAATAATGCCTATGACTACATAATAGTGGGAGGTGGCACCGCAGGGTGTCCTTTGGCTGCAACCCTCTCACAGAACTTCAGTGTTTTGGTCCTTGAAAGAGGGGGTGTTCCTTTCACCAATCCCAATGTTTCATTTCTAGAGAACTTTCACATTACCTTAGCAGACATTTCACCAACTTCAGCTTCTCAATTCTTTATTTCAACTGATGGAGTCTACAATGCAAGGGCAAGGGTTTTGGGAGGTGGCAGTTCTATCAATGCTGGCTTCTATACTAGAGCAAATCCAAGGTAACTTCTTACATTTTTCATTTTCATTTTTTATTCTCAATGATCCAAACTTATTTTGGATTAAAATCTCCCTCTCTTCTAGAATGTTATTCATTTTTGGTGGAATGGCATGGTAAGATATGATCTGGCTGTATTAATTATTTGTCTCTTTTTCAAAGTTTAATAGGAAGTACACAGTACACAACATTTTACTTTTTTTTATTTATTATCAAATTTTTTGTTGCATAATGTTTGATAATTAAATATGAATTGTATTTTTATTCTTCTAAAAGTTTTTTACTCACTGTTATTTTTACCTATTTACTTTATTAAAGTGAACCTATGGGTACACTACTATTGAATTTGCAGGCGAAGGATGTTAATAAAGTTCAACAACTAGGATGTCTGTTAAATAAAAAAGTTATTTTCAGAGGAAGAAAATTAAATTGTGGGTCTCCTGTTATGTGCTTAAAGTTTGTATTTTAGATAAGATCAAATATTCAAATGTAGATTATACTTAAGATTTTTATTGTGAAAGATGATCTTATCACTCTTTTTCCCCCCTAATACATTTGAGGACCAAGCGTATGAGTTTTAGAAGAAGATTAAAGAATTTAATTTGTTAATTAAGGACTATTTTTTTAAAATCTATTTTCATTTTTTATTTCTATAAATAATTATAAAAATGACACTTTATTTTTACTTTGTTTATATTTAGGGGTAGACAAGACAGAGCCAAACTTATATATGTGTGGATAAATTTCCTATTTTGGTTTTGATGTGTTGATATGTGATAGTGAAAGAGCTTGGCTTGCTGGTTTTAATTTTAAAGATAACTTAGATATTCTAATAATGTCCTTTCCGTTGAACTTTTGACCATAAAATTTCTTTATAATATATGCAACTTTGACTAACATCATATTAATAGCTTTTCCAACTCTTTTGTTTAAGTTTGGCCACGGTTTATATTTTTAAGGATTTGTAAACAAAAAATAAAAATAAAAAGTAACACAAAAAATATTTTCTCAAATCTGGCATATATTCTTTTACTACTTTGATTTAACTAACATTATATATATATATATATATATATATATATATATATATATATATATATATATATAAATCAATTAAATGGTTTATGCTAAACTAATCGACCTCCTGTGTCATATTTGGAATAGAGGGGGAAATACAAAACAATGGTTGATTTATTATTCTATTAATATTGTAGCGAATAATTATTGAAATAGTAATATACAAAATTAATAGTATATTGTTTTATTCTCAATTTAATACATAACCGCGGAATTAATAGTTGGGCTGGTCAAGGATATTATAACATCCCCCTTACAACACGTATCACTGTTACAAATGAAATTGAAATTCTGTAATTGTGGTGGTACACAACCTCACGTGTGTAGCACGTGCAATTGTATCCAAGAAATGAAGTGCAAATGTTTTACATCCATTTGTTAGCTTCTGATCTAATGTCCTCCACAAATAATCCTTCTCAAGCTTAGATAATGCCATATCGAAATATTGTCCACATATTTTTCTTAATTAATTCATGTAGTAAAAAAAATAGTTATGTGTCAATGTTAGAAGCATGTACAAGCAAGAAAATAGGGAGAAGAAAAAGTTTATAGAAAATTGCCTTAAAGTAGAAAATGGTATAGAGATTAAAATTGTTGATGGTGACCCTCTCTCTCTCTCTCTATTCACATTTCACAACAGTTATGGTCACATCTTTTTTATATGAAATTCTCTTTTGAACAATTAAATGCTGCTTGTGGTCCCTTTTTAAGCCTATTTTATGCCATGGAAGTGATTAGGTGGAAGTGTCAGATCATAGCGAAGAAAATAAGACTTTCATTTTTACAAGGAAACCTCCATTTGGTGAAAGTCATTAAGGTGTCTGGTCCATCTTAGGAAGAACAACCACCACAACCCTTACTACATAGGTTCTATGTTGCATTTAATCTTCAATTTCTACCGACAAAGAAAAACCTTCACTTTGTTACATAGGAAGATAATTTCAACAATTATGTTATATTTATAATCAATGCTATTACATTTTTATTTAATTTTATATAAAATTAAATTAATGTTTATGTATAAATATATTAAAATAAATGTTATAACAAATTTTATGAGCGTCTAGGAATTGGATTTGATTGGAGATTAAGAAAAGGAAAATCTGATTAAATCTAATTTTTTTGTTATCGTTTAATTTGATCGGATATAGATTGAATTGGATACATATGTGAATGGTTAGATTTTTTTATGTTTAATAGGATTTTGATCAATGATTAGATTAAGTAATCCTCTTAATTGAAAAACTTCTCTCTTTTTATTTTTTAACTAGTATTGAATATAAAGGCACACATGTATAACGGTGTGAATGCATTAAATATGCTTTATTAAATATTTTAAATTACTACTTGAAAAAAATATTGAGTAAGTTTTATAATTTCAATGTAATAAATATTTTTAAAATAAAAGCTTTTTATTTTATCTTTTTATTATGTGTGGTTGTGCCACAAATACTTAATACAAATATTCTTTAATATATAGATAATTTAAAATCTTTTTTAGCATCTTTCTACCATTCTTTTTACCTTGTTTGAAAAAACTTTTTACTTCAATTGATATATTTTCACTAAAAGAAAATGAGATAATAAATTCAAATTTTTATTAAGATTTTGATAAAAAGTTGTTCTAAATTCAATAAGAAAAGTAATGAATTTTGTTTTTTGTTTCAAAATATTAAATATAAATTACTTTTGCATTTAATTCTTTTTTATAGAGTATGAGAAAGATTAGTCAGAAAATACTTATAAAACATTATCCAGAATATATTTTTAATAAAATATTGAAATGATTATTAAGAAAATATTTAGGAAGATATATAGTGCATGACTGTATTTATTATGTCTGATATAGATGCTTGAAAACATGTACTTGATAGCAAAATGCAGTTGAAACTTCAAGCCGTAAAATGTGACATCTAATAACATCTAATGATGTGACAAAAGCTAAACATAGTGTTCAATTTTTTATTTTTTATTTTTTATTTTTTATTTTTGTTGTAAACAGGGTATAAGAATTAGCATTCAAAGGGGTAGTCTCTTATAATACATGCACTAGCTAAATGTGACATTGTCTCAATAAATTTGACTTGGTTGAGCCAAGAATATAGTAATAATCATACCTCTCTATAACATTTATCTTGATCTCAAATGGCTTCTCTTTAACATTTTTATGGAATGCAGGTTTGTAAAGAAGGTGGGATGGGATTCCAAACTAGTAAATGAGTCATACCCATGGGTTGAGAAGCAAATTGTTCACCGTCCAAAGTTTTCAGCTTATCAGAGAGCAGTGAGGGACAGTCTTGTAGATTCTGGCGTGTCACCTTTTAATGGTTTCACATATGATCATATCTATGGAACCAAGGTTGGTGGAACCATTTTTGACAGATTTGGCCGCCGCCACACGGCTGCTGAACTGCTTGCTTCAGGGAACCATGATAAACTCACAGTTTTGATCCATGCCACTGTCCAAAAGGTTGTTTTTGATACAAGAGGTACATATAATAAGATACTTAAAAGTCAAAGAGAGGTATACTTGAAAGTTAATGGCAGTTTAGGCCTTTGCAAGTGACTTAAATGACTGAAATAAGTAATGCTATTGTTGCAGGAAAAAGACCAAAAGCTGTAGGGGTAATTTTCAAGGATGAAAATGGGAAACAACATGAGGCCATTCTGACAAATGATAGACATAGTGAAGTGATAATGTCTAGTGGGGCAATTGGAACTCCTCAATTGTTGATGCTTAGTGGAATTGGACCAAAAGCAGAACTCCACAAGTTGAACATCCCAGTGATCCTTGACAACCCATTTGTTGGGAAGGGAATGGTAGACAATCCCATGAACACAATTTTTGTTCCTTCTAATAGACCAGTTTATCAGTCACTCATAGAAACTGTGGGTATCACCAAGAAGGGTGTCTACATTGAGGCAAGCAGTGGGTTTAGTCAGTCCAACAATAGCATTCATTGCCACCATGGTATCATGTCAGCTGAGGTATGCAATATTTCTCTGAATTACAGAATGTGGAACACATTTTTTAAGAGATAAAGTAGTAATAATATACACTTCCAAGAAAAGGATACTTTAGTCTTATGGTCATTTCCCCCCTAGAATTTAGGACTTCCTTGTTCCTTGTGCCACACTCTAAAATGACATCTATTTCGGAATGGAGGGAGTAGATGTTACTATAAGTCATTCTCATAACATTAGTGTCCAAATTGCACATAGCATTTAATATACTAGACATGGCACATAATAAGGTCTGCATAGGAGATTAGAAACTAGCAAGAAATACTAGAATCATCATTTTTCATTTTTATACACCAGATTGGGCAACTTTCCACAATTCCTCCCAAGCAAAGATCAGCAGAAGCTATTCAAGCTTTTATCAAGAACAAGCGAGACATACCGGTTGAAGCATTCAAGGGAGGCTTTATTTTGTCAAAAGTTGCCAATCCTTGGTCAGTAGGTGAGCTCAAGCTGATCAACACCAATGCAGATGACAACCCTGCTGTTACCTTCAACTACTTCAGTCATCCTTATGATCTTCAGCGCTGTGTTAAGGGGATTCAGTTGGCAGTTAAGGTAGTCCAGTCAAAACACTTCACAAACTACACTTTGTGTAACAGAAAAACCACAGAGAAACTGCTTAACCTCACTGTCAAGGCTAATGTCAACTTCATACCAAAGCATCCCAATGACACAAAGTCATTAGAGCAGTTCTGCAAAGATACTGTAATCACAATTTGGCACTATCATGGAGGGTGCCATGTGGGGAAGGTGGTTAGTCCTGATTATAAGGTTCTTGGTGTTGACAGACTCCGTGTGGTAGATGGCTCAACTTTTAATGAATCACCAGGAACAAATCCTCAAGCCACTGTGATGATGATGGGCAGGTATATACACTGGGATCATAACACTAAGTAAACATATGTTTGGATAAAATCTAATTACACTAGTTATGATACCCACATATGCATTTACATGTTTATAATCTATTTATGTTTGTGACAGGTACATGGGACTGAAGATTTTGAGAGATAGGTTGGGGAAATTGGTTGGTATATAAGGAGGAATATCTTGTGTGAAGATCATATCAAATCTTTAAAAAAAAACAAAACGGTGTGTAATATGAAGATAAGAGAAGCACTGTTGCACATCAAGAAAAAAAGTGTTAGTGGTAGGATTGGAAATGAATGTAATTTATTTGTTGTAATTTCTAGTAAACGGTGATTATTAGTAGTCAAGAAAATCATGGCTTTTTGGGTTAGAGAAGTTACTATACTGACATGTTTTAGCTTTTGTTATTCCCAAGAAAAAAGGATAAGTCATTTTGGGTTTATAAATATGGAAGATAATTAATTAATAGGTATAAAAAATTTTAAGATAAATATTTAAAAGAAAAAAAAGGTAAAAAGAAAAACAAATAAAATGGTAATGTTATATTAGCGCAATTTGTATGGTTTGTGAGCATTTATATTTATAATATTTGAATTGGTATTTATAATATTTGAAAATTATTTATATTTTTAATATTTGAATTTGTATTTATAACATTTAGAGTGTAAGTAATTTTTACAAAGAAAAACTTTCATTGAAACAAGATGTTGAAAATGATACAATTAAGATTTTGATCATGAATACATTCACTTGAGTTATTCTTTTTCAAATTGGATATTAAATTTAAAAGATAATCTTAACATATCATAAAAGTTACTCTTGAACACAGATAAAAAAATCATATAAGGTATTAGAATGTTCTAAAGGATTATAAATTAATTATATTTTTCGATATAAAATTATCCATCCATGTTTTAGATAAGTTACTCTTGATTTTGTATCTATAATACTATTATATTTTGCTGTTTAAAAAAATATTAGCGCAATCTGTATAAAAGTTGTTGCTTTCCCTTCCTATTTTGTATGTCTGCTTATATGTCACCAAACTCCATTCAGCTAATCTGTTGATTTTAAAGAAGTGTAGACAACTAATGTTATGGACACGTGTCATCTTTTACAATGTTACTATTCACTATAGTACCAACTGTTCATACATAGTTACCAAGAAAACAGAAAGGCTACGTAGTTCATATTGATAAGTAGTGCCAGTTTGTTACTTTTTACATCATAATCACAAGATTTTCTTTCAAGTGAAGCTGATATGCAATTCGTGGAACTATGAATTTGGTATGCAAAGGGAAAGATTATTGAAAACTTAATGGGATCCAGGCCATAGTTTAGATGAAAATCCATGTTCGCTGCTGCTACCTTTAGACAAACTTCTCAACTTTTGCCAGAACTGCTTTTTCTTCCCTGTAGTTAGAGGCCCTGAAGTAGAATACCTCCTGAAGGACTCAAATTCCTGACCTGAAGTACTGAACAACTCTGATGCTGATAATGCTAAGTTTTCTTCACCAGATTGATAGCCAGAGAGTGCTTTTTGATACTCTGAAAATTCCACTCTTTCACCTGAAACTTGAGATAACTTTCCTTCCACATCAGTTGAAAGACCCTCTTCTTGAAAACTCCTTGATCTTACATAGTCTGTTTCCTCAAACTCATTGCATACCAGCTTCAGGGCCTGAACAACTTCACCCATGAAAGGACGCTGAGACACTTCTGGTTGCACACACATGGATGCAATTGCTGCAACTTTTACCACTGTATCAACAGAAATTTTGGGCTTTACAACTGGGTCTATGATCATCTGCAAGCCTTCCTTACTTGTAAGAAGTGGACGAACCCATGCCACTAGATTTTCTTGACCTGGTGGTTGTGACAAATCCACAGGCTTTCTTCCAGTTAGGAGCTCAAGGAGTACAACTCCATAACTGTAAACATCACTTTTGACCAGAAGATGGCCAGTCATTGCATATTCAGGAGCTAGGTAGCTGCAAGACAACATGTCAATGAGATAAAGTCAGTTTTCATCTTGAGGAATTGTTTAATGTTAAGAACTGTAATAAAACCATTCATATGCCTAGTTGATTCATGAATCACGACATAATGTTAGAGATTTTATGACCAAATGATCAAGAATTCAATCCTTGTTGTCCCTATTTGAAATAAAAGTTGAATTTTAGCAAAAGGTCAGGTGGGTTGTGCATTGTCCACGCTTCAAGCCAATGGACTTCTGCACGAGTGGTGTGTTACAAGCTGTAATAAAACCATTTGTTACTTTATCTAGCAACTAAGCTTTTGGGAGAATTGGTTTATGATTCCAAAGCATAGAAAAGGTAAAGTACCCACACAATAAAAATTCAGTTGTCTGCTAAACATTGCAAGCATGTTTAACTATCCCATTCATCTAAGCATCAGCATGAAAGGGCTAGCAAGAGATTGTTACCCAAATGTTCCCATGACATGTGTGGAGATGTGCTTGTTTCCCTCATCCAATGCAGTTCTAGCCAATCCAAAATCTGAAACCTTGGGTGTAAAATCATACTCCAACAAGATGTTGCTGGACTTGAAGTCACGATGTATAACACATGGATTTGAATCTTCATGCAGATAGGCCAATCCCCGAGCTGCACCAAGAGCAATCTTCATCCGGGCATTCCAATCCAGTGGATCAGTTTCCTTATCAGCTCCTGGGAAAATTGAGAGTACTCAAAAGTCAGTATCTGAAAAAAAAAAACAAAGACTTTTGACTTCCAACAGTATTGATAAAATTCTTGAACTGTGATTTTCCTTACCATGTAAGTGGGATTCCACACTTCCATTAGGGACAAGCTCATAGACTAAGCAACGAGTCTGCTTCTCTATGCATATACCTAACAATTTAACTAAATTTCTATGATGCAGGCGGCTAAGCATCTCAACTTCTGCCAAGAATTCACGGCCACCACGCCGATCATCTCTCTTGAGAATCTTCACTGCTACATCCCTTCCATCATTTAGAATACCTTTGTAAACGAGTCCAAAGCCACCTTCTCCTAATATTCTTGAAGAATCAAAGTTATTTGTTGCTTTCTCCAAGTCATTCAAAGTAAAAATCTTAGCAGACCCTGTATATGTTATGTTTCCAGAATTGAAGGACCGTGATCCAGAACCTGGTGTGATCCCATGCGTAGATGATCTAGTAGCCCCTGCTTAGCATAAATTTAGTTATACATTTACAGTGAATTTCACATACAACCAAAAATGGAAAGATTGATGGATGGAGCCTCTCAAAATGAATTTCTAAGAATTTTCAAAACAAAATATAAAGAAGAAAAGTCACACCTAGGAACAAAGATTGAATTAGCATTATTACTCAATGTTTCTGACATGAGTAAAACATCAGTACCTAAAAATTGGCACCTTGGTCAAGTTGGTCCTTGACACTACCAAAAGGTAAATTCAATCCCTGGCCTTGACAACTGTCAACTAATTTGGTCCTTAAAATTGGCACCACTGGTCAATTTAGTCCTTGAGTTTGACAAACATCAACCAGTTGACTGATGTGCACCAAAGTTAGGAAGCCAATTTAACTTAGTCCCAAAAGTAGAAATCAAATTGATGGGTCTTAATATTAGAGACTGAGGTGGCTGATGATTACCAATTTCTCGTACTGAAATTTCCTCTTTGCAATTTCTAGGACAAATAACTGGTGATTGTAATTTTTAGGACTGATTTGATGCTTTAGTGTTTGTCAAACTTCAACTTTGGAATTTAATAGAACTGATTTGGTAAGATTTTGTTTCAAGTTTTATCAAAAGTAGGAGTACAAATCATGAAATATTCGCATAAATGAATTATATCTTGGGGACTAATATCATTCAATCCACGTTTTATAAAAGAATTCATCTATAAGTGAAATAAACTCTTTCATTTTAATGATTCCAAATGTAGGTCAAAAGTATTTATAATCAATGGAAATACATATGCTATAAAATTGTCCAACAGATTAACAGTTTTATGATACCTATGATCATAGAAAACAAGAACTTTCTTTGTAGAGTATTTAAATTGTCAACTAAATTTTGACAGAGTCAGTAATTGACTTACTTGATTGTTTTGAAGAGGATGAAATTAAGCCATCTGGAACTTTTTCATGTTCATGAACCCTAGAACGGCATTTCAGTATACAAAGCCAAGCAAGACCAATGAATAGAACAAAAGCAGTAATTGATGACAGAACAATTATAAAAATCATTCTTCCATTACTCCCTTCTTTCTTCTTATTTGAGACATCTACTCCTAAAGGTTTCATTATTGTTCCATTGTTGTCATGGCCTGGATTTGGCCCATCATCTATACTAGAAGCATCTAAGGGAGTTGAAGGTGGAGATGGTGGAAGACCTGCATTTTCCATCCAAAAGTATGAATCTTGAGGGAGATATCTCCTAATGAAACCAAACATAATATAGAAATTTACTTTACAACAAATTCAGTCTTAACAAACTTGCAATCAATGTATAACCTGGATAATGAACATAGAGTACTTCATAAGCACCAAAGACAGAGGCATCTACTAGAATCTCCCTGTGCCAGAATTTCTTATAGATTAAAAATGCTGTGGTGTCATCAAATTTTACTCCTTTGGGTACCAAGTTTATGAGAACAGTGGTCTTCTCTAGTTGCTGACTTGTTGCATCGGCATCAGCTCCCACAATGCAAACTTGGCTATGATTCAGCAAAACACTTGCTGCAACTTCCTCAGCCAGCTTTGAAACCAAAGGGAAAAACTTGTTTATTGCAATGTTGATAGAGAGTTTAACTTGAAGCGGCCATACACAACCACAAGGTGATCCAGGAGGTGTATTTGTCAAGGGCTCAGAGCAAGTAATCGACAAGCAATCTACAAGTAAGATCAGCATCACACACCTTTCTTGAGATGATTGAAAAGGAAGGGACAAGTGAAATGTTAATGCAATTGCAATATTAAGTTTAGATTACCCTTATTAGGAGGTGGAGGTGGCAGAACAAATTCATATGCTGGGGGTGGAGTCTTTATCTTCTTCAATGATGAACCTATAGGTGAAATTCTATGAGATGGAGAGGGCACTGATGAACAAAGAATATAATAAACAGTCAGTTGCAAATCAACAATCAGGAAAATAAAATATATTAACTCAAGGAAAAGCAATGACAAAAATAAGGTTTTAAACCATCCAGGTGACCTGACAGAATTGCTGGTGATGGAGCAGGTGCAGGTGCAGGTGCAGGTGCATGAATATCCCCCCTCTTTGGTGAAGAGAAAGGAGGTTGTGATTTGAAGACCGCAGGACCTATTCAAGATAAGTTTTCAGAAGAAATGAAATTCGTTTTGACATTTTAATGACAACAAATATAAAAAATAGTGTAAAAATTTTATTTAAGCTCTTTCAAATTTCAATTAGAGAATCAAACCTTGATGACTGTAAGTAGGAGCCTGAATTGGGTAGGTTGGCCCTAGAGTTGGGTTGTGGAACTTTCTTCTTGACCGGTGATGCTTATGATGTGATGTTGGAGAATCCACAAAACCATGTGTCCATATTTTTGCAGGAGCTTTGGGCATTGACTTGGAAGGTGGAAGTGCAATACTTGCAGGGACACCAGAAGATGACTTGGAAGGTGGGTGTGCAATACTTGAAGGAACTTCTGAAGATGACTTGGATGGTGGGATTGCAATACTAACATGGGTTCTGGCACTGGAATGGAGCAACTTGGAGGCTGCAGATGGAAACATAAACTTTAATTTAGGATATTACATGCATGAACTTTCCTATAGAGGAGGCTATCAAGTATAACATAAGTTAATGTAAAATTTCCTAGCTGGATCTAACTATAAGTAGATTTATGGATAGTTTTGAGGAGCTGGGGGGCAAAACAGAAAGAAACTATGGTGGGGAGATGGCCTATGCTTCTTGCTCAAAAAGATCCATCAAGTCTATTTTGTTAATTGTCCATACTTTATTCATGATCTGATGATCTTCAACTTGTTCTGAGGGTATAGCTAGTCACTTAGAAAGCTAAATTCCTTAGAGTAATTGTTTAGGTTAATTTATCAGAACCATTCCCTATCCTCATGGATTTTTGTACTACAGCCATGGCCTGTAGGGATTTCATATCAATCTTGTTACAGAGTAACTGAGTAAATTTTAATACCGAATAGTATAACAAAGTATTGATTTGTTAAGTTGATATTATCACTGAATTCTCCAGTCTTTGGCTCAGGTTGCACTCCTGGTCAGTAGGCAGTCAGAATCAGAGTAAGAACATCTGTTTTATATTGGTGTTTCTTTCTAGTCTATAATATTTATTGAATACAAGAAATTTGAATGAGTATTTGGGTTAGCCTTAACAAATCCTACACAGAATTTGATGTAGAAACAAATTGTTCATGAGATCTTGTTTGTGCAGCAAGTAATGGCAAGTGGCAACCAATGCCATACTCATAGGGTGACTAGCACAGATGTATGCCAGGCTAAAACGTTCATACTTCACACTCAATAGGAAAAACAAATTTCGTTGCTGATTTCTCTGCATATTATTTGCACTGATTATTAATTGCTAAATTATTGACACCCCATCAAAAGTGAGCAATCTGGTGCTTGTACAATCCAAAGCTTCTTGTCCAACTAATGGTTGTGCACTCATTATCAAATATACTAGCCAAAAATAATGGCCTGTGCCTAAAATGTTAAATGTTAACACACTGAAAGGTAAGGCTATTATCACTATTTTTTTTTTTCTTAGAATCCTTGTTATTATTATGTATATGATAATAGGCATCAGAGATCAAACCCATTAGCTATATTGATCTTGATCTCATGTGAAAAGTTCACTTCTCATATAATTTCTTTAACGCAATTGAAAACTTTTAATAAAATTCACTACGATTGTCCAAAGCTATTGCATTGCTTTATACCAAACTGAACAAAACACACCCACATACACATTTAGTTGGACTGTAACAAAATTGAAGGTTTGATTGTAATTTCAACTGTAAAAACATTTTCTAATACGTCTAGTGAACTGTGAACATGAACTGAAGAGAATCTAGCATATGGGTAAGCTACAGGTAAGCCAAATTTTGACACATATGAACTGCACAGGCAGGAACTTAATTAACTTATTTTCTAATTAACAACCTTTCGGAGAGAATCATCAAAGAAACCCAAATCAGCAAAGATTGTAGACATCCAAATACATCTAATCTGTGAACTGTAACAACTTTTAAATCATCTGTAACTTTTCTCATCTGTTGGTTTTCATCCAACATTCAGAAACTAAATCAGAACACCTGAATTATGCTCATACCTGCATGTTCATGAAACTGTTGAGAGCTGACAACTAAATGTAGCTTAATTAACAGGAAAATCAGCTGCAGTTCCATTTTCTTCTGAAGGAAAATTAGATCAATTCTGAAGATCTCTCAGCTTTCATCAACAAACAATCCATGGAGAATAAAATTGGAGAGAATTTGGTGCACATGCTGAAGCAAAACTTGCTTGTCACATCAAAGGACAAGCATGAAAAAGTCTGCAATTAAAGCATACCCTCAATAATGTGAAGCAAAGTATTAAGAGAGGCCAGTAATGGCGCATGAATGATTTTGGTGGAAGACACCCGTGTTTGATGTTTCCACCTTTTATTTTTTTTCAGAACAAAAACTCTAAGGCTTGCATACATGAGAATTGTGATACAACTGTTTTCACTCTTGTTCAGAAAAATCTAACAACAAATGAAACCAAAAAGCACAACCCCAGTACACTTTAAGCACCAAAAACACAGTAACTCTTCCGTAAGAGTTTGTGGGGTTGGACATGTGTTGATTGATTGAGAGAGAGAGAGAGAGAGAGAGAGAGAGAGAGTCATAAATAGTGGCTATAAAGTAAAAAGGCTTATTGAATTAATTAATAGTTAATGTCTTAATGCTTGACCTTCTTTTCAGTTTATCCAGGCAATGATTCACCTACACCCCTGATGGGATTTTTTGATTTATAATATATATTACACACTCTCTCTTTGACAATTTCATTGGAATATGTTAAAATTCAAATCGGAAAATTGAATTAGTGATCATGGTTGACCATAATTAAACCACATATGGTTAAAATAAGATACATAATAACTATTTCATAGTGTCACCGGTTTCAATTAGTGAACCTTAGATTAAAGTTGGTTCACACTAAATTAAAATGTTTACAACTTTTTTTTTCCCATTTTATCTCTGGCTTTGAAGCAATGTCAAGATGACCCACTGGACTATGTAGGCTCGTGTTTCGATGGTTTCTTTTTTCTTCTCTGTTAAATTTGCTTCTCCATCTTCACACATAAAATCAACCCTGACGTCATAGTTAGCTGAAGGTTGCAGAAATCTGTGGTAACTGGATAACGATCTAACCTGTTACATTAGTTAATTTTGTTTCATTAGAACATAATTTATGTGAATATTTTGGTACATAATTCATATAAAAATAATACAAAAAAAAGAGATATGTAAATAATTTTTTAAATGTGTCAAGTACTTTATAATAAACATAAATCTCAAAGAATGTGAGCGTAATTATATCTAATCATAATGCAAATAATATAAATTAGTTAAAGTAAACCCTGTCCGCAATAGTAATCTTTAATGTAATTGACATAATGAAGATCCATTCATTTATATGTATTGATGAGCCAACAGTATATTGTTGCACATTACTCAAATGATGGTGACAAATTAAGGATGAACAGAATTTAACCACAAATCTAATTAGCAGAATGTCAATGTCACAGTTCTTTTAAAACTATTGATGGTTTTGCTTACTTTCATTTTCTAGGAGTATTTGAAACTTATGTTCACTTATTAATTGTAAAATACATAGCTTTTTTTGGATATTTTTCTCTTTATTTATTTTTGGATACTGCAATCACTTTATTAGTAGGATATTTACCTTATATAAATTAATAAGGAAATTTGTTTAGGAAGATATGATGCCTAGGTATTGCATCACTCTGGAACTTGCTGCCAAACCAAGTTAGTTAACTATTAATCATAATTTGTCTACTTCTATTAACTGAATAACTTCATATATTAACAAAAGTTAGTAGTTAGGCAAAATTTGGTGAGATACACATGGTGACCCATTTGATGAAGTGTCCCCACCACAGACACAACTGCGAGATTTGGTTAAATGTTTCAGAATGCAGTGTCGGACTCAACCTTTTGCTTTATCACCCTCCTTAGCCATGAGAACAACGTTGGTGACTGTGACCCAAACATGGCCACTGGGTAGCCACATACAATTTGCAACTGTCGGTGATTTTCCTCAAGCTTCATTTTTTTGCTTCCAAGTTGGAAAATGACAAAGCCTCATTGTTGGGTTAAATAATTGGCACTGATGTAGTTGAATCCAAATAATGCACTTCATTTAAGTGCATGTTGCTACTAATTGAAAATAACATTTTGTAGATATTTCAGCTTATATTTTTATGTTCAATTTATCTCATGAAACCAAGTAAAAAAACAAAAAAAAAACATTTGAAGTCAATAATTTCTTGGGTAAAAAATGTTTCATTCCTATAAATATGATGAAATTAAGTTTATTTTCTAAAAAGATATTAGTTTTAATTCTTATATATTCTAATTTTTTTAAAAAATAATTTCTATTATTACATGTTGATTACGTATCATCCATCTAAATATGTCACATTCTATAATATCTTCGAATAATCATTGATGTAGCATATTTCAATGCATATTATACTATTACTAGATGATAGATATTTTTTTTTTAAAATGTTTACAGTTTATGAAAACTAAAATCAAATTTTATCAAAATTATAAGAACTATAAACATATTTAAGTCTAATTTTTTTATACAGTACATGATAGGAATACTTGAACGAACTGTAATTACTTGGTTTAGTTAGAGTGTTATAGAGTTAATTTTGTTCAATGAGGTACCAAAATGGTAAAAGGATAAAGATTGTAGTTCTCACATTCTCTTTTGTTTTGTTTCCCTCACATGTAATGTTCTGTTGCTGATAATATATATATATATATATATATATATATATATATATATAATAATAATAATAATAATAATAATAATAATAATAATAATTTTTTTATTTTTTAATATTATTTTTTTTACAAATAAAAAAAATTTAATTTCATAACTTCATATAAATTACTCTAATCACTAATCCTTTGCCACTATACCGATCCTAATTTTATTTTAATGTTATTTGAGTCAAAAATTTGGTTGCGAACAGTAAAATCAACAATATGATTCGGACAACATAAGGTATATAAACAAGTGATAATTATTGAAGAAAACATGAGTTATTTTGGGCTTGGTGCTGCGGAGAACAGTGTTCTCCTGATGATTATCCTGGCCTGCGAGAAATTTGGTCCTGGGCCCTCTAAGGGGTCCGAACAAGCCCTCAAATTGTCCTTTATGTTTGGGGATTGCTTTTTTCACCTCCCAAAATTTCCTTTTACACCCTTTACAGGTAAAAAGATAAAATTACCCCTGTTTATTAACCTTTTTTTTTTTTACTTTCTCGTTTCTTCCTGTATTTGCTATTATTATAATTCCTTCATTGTTAATCGAATATTTGCTATTATTATACTTCATTACTTGTTAATCGAATCTAGGTTAGGTTTTGATTTTTGTGGGAGAAAAACTAAAAAATTAACGTCGAAGAAGCGTCGGAGAAGACGAACGGACTTTATACTCCGCAAACTAGTTTGCGGAAGCTTAAACACTTTCCGCAAATTAGTTTACGGAATGCATTAGTGTATTCCGTAAATTAATTTACGGAATGTAATTTGTTTGTTTCCGCAAATTAGTTTACGGAATGTAAAAATGTAACCTTCCGTAAATTAGATTACAGATAACAAAAAAGTACATTCCGCAAATTAATTTACGGAATACATTGATGCATTCGTAAACTAATTTGCGGAATAAAAAAATACTTGTGGAAGAGAAAATCTTATTGCGGAAAAGATGAAGAGGTGTTAAGGATAAAATGATAATAAAAAAATTTAAAAGGGTGCAAAAAAAAAAAGGATGCGAAAAGTAAAGCCCTTTATGTTTTTGTTGAGTTAATTAAAGGTCCCAATCCAAATGACCCAAAAATATTCGATTCCAAAAAAAAAAAAAGCGTTCCTTGATGTTAAATTGACCTCATTGCCTACCCTCTACTAAACGCATTCCGCGAAAATGAATTACCAGCTAGCTCTCACCGTGGATGATTCATCAAAATAATATATTTTTAAAAATAAATTATTAAAAAATGATATTGTTTTAAAATATATTATTAAATTGATTTTTTTTTTGCTGTTTTGTAACTTTTACAAACACTTTTTGATTAGAAAATAATATTAATTTAATAATATATTTCAAAATAACATTATTTTGATAATTTATTTTTAAAAATGTATTCTTTTTTTTTTCCGATCATCTATGATTCTATGTTAACTTTTCTTGAAGGAATGGAAAAAATGTTTTTTTATAGATTCATTTTTAACAAATCAAACTGTTTAGCTATTTAGTTCTATTTCAAGGCTTATTTTATTTGAAAAATACATTAAATATAGAAAATAATTCATACATTACCTTTCATTTTAATACATTCATTAAATGTTACTTATAAAATTAAGGTGCACTTATGATATTAGAAGTTTCCTTGTTAAGAGTATTAGGTCATCTACTTCCTCTCTTTTAAAAAAAAAAAAAAAACATTTTTGGTCTTTTTATTCAAGTTAACATGCATTTTTAGATTTCAATAAAAGATTTGCTGATTGAAAAAAATATTGAGAGACCAAAATTATTGTTATATTAACAAAAGAACAAAAAATATAATGAGTTGTTTTTTTTTATTCTACTTTTTACACCTTTGAATGCAAAATAAGAAAAAGGCAAGAGTTGGTACTTGTGAGTTGTGTATATCATATCTAGCTATCTATTCGAGCTCCAATAATTTGACATCATGTTATGGTATGCTCTGGTAATCAACTGCCTGTTAGTATTTTTTATGAAGGATATATCTAGGGTAAGGAAAAAATTTAAAAGAAAATATTTTTTGAGAAAAACAAATGTTTGGAAAAATTTTTAAAAAGATAAAAATATTTTCTGTTATAATTTTTTTTTATTATAATTAAAATTGTAGACATAACAATTAAATGGTATTATATTATTTTTTTAACTAAATTATATTTTTTTATTTTGTTTCAAATAAATAGTTATTTTAAATAAAATTTAAATGTTATAAATAATTTTATATATTTTACAATTTAATATAAAATAATTTATAGATAATTCAACTAAAACAAATGACTTAAAATTACTTTTCACCTAATATATTAAAACATAAAACTTATTTGTATAATTAATTATTATAATAATTGACTATAAATATAAGGTTCGTTTGGTTTAATGTTGAGAAATTAATTTTTGTATTTTTTTAAAATATACATTTAATAAAAATATATTATTTATTTTGATTTATATATGCATCTTAATCTTATTTAATACTTTAAAATTAATTTTATTTAATTTTAAACCTAACTAACTTATAATTAATTATTAAATAATTTTTTTACATCTAATCCCAAACACATACCTTTTCTTTCTTCACCTCTGTTTTAACTTGTTAACTGATTCATTTATTTTTCCAATAGAGAGTAAATGAGAAGGAAATTAACATTAAATGAGATGTTAAAAAGGGAGATAAAAAGAAAAAAGATATGGCATAATAGAAAAAGATTATGATGAGAATATAAAAAAGATTTTTTTCTTATTTACTTTGAAACTGTTTTTTATCACTTCCATATATTTATTATCATTTGTCATTGCCATTTAAATTATTTTGGGCTAAAACTATAATTTTCTTTTAAGGTTAGGCAGCTAATAAATTAAAATGAATTTGATAAAAATTCAATTAAAATAAGCGTTAATCTCTCCATCGGAATAGCAATTAAACTTCTTTTCCCTTATTTTGTGATCCTTATAGAAATATCATTGCTGATATTTCCATAAACCTAATTGCAAACACATCTCATACGAAAGGGACATGTTACTAGAAAAAATTAGACTATCCGACAAGAAGTAATGATTGATTAAAAGGAAGGTTATGGTTTTTAATAGGTCTTATGAATTCTCTACATTAGATATGTTAACTGTTTTATTTATTTATTTATTTTGCACAATAATATGTTAACTGTTAAGCAGTACTTATATATAAAATCTTCCAAATAAGATACGAATACACGGTATTAAATTTTCTCATGTCTTTCACTTCTATTAATGAAAATTATATGAAATGCGTCATAGAAAATGTATTTACTTTACTTAAGCCTAACTTTAACTAAGATAAATTTTATTTAATACCATTGCTCGATAGAAGAGTGTTTCAGAACATTTTCAATCATCCCCAAAGTTGTGAACGGGGAGACATCTGTAATTTCTACGAAACATGTTTGGATCAAGCACACATGTCATTTAATTCAACTGAAACAATGAAACAGACTCAAGAACTTCCTTCTTTATTGTTGCTGCTATTAATTGTTTTTATCCAATTAATGTCGCATCCATTTGACACAAAACGATGCCATTTCTAAGTAAAATTAGTTTCAACTTGATTCTAAAATCTATGATTTTGTAATTTGATTTCTACCGGCAGATCCGAAAACTGACAAGGCATCATATACCGTTCGAAACAAGAAGGAAAAACTGAAAAACACACTTTCTTCAAAGAAAATATGTAGCAGAACAATTTTGTGGGTTTGAGAAGGGGTTTAATAAAAAGCTTAAATTGTGAGAAAAGGTCACAACATGGTAAAGAGGTCAACCATCAGTTAATGAGAAATAATATTTTTCAAAAATGGGAAAATTTCATAGCAGTTTAATGATGAATAGGTAGAAAACTAAAAGAAGCAATGGAAGGTATACAATCAATCTCAGGGAGAAAAATAACAATAAGAAGGTAATAAATCACTTTGGCATTAGCTGGTTGATTATGTGAATGATTATTGAAATAATATGATTGTAAGGAAGTAGAAGTTGCAACTGCTTACCTTGTGTGGAGAATAGAGAGGAAGAGAACAATTTGAGTGTGATTGTGTGTAGAGTGTAGACACAAGTAAAGTGAGTGAGGTTGGGATGTTGGTATCTGTTGCTTTGGTAATTGAAACCCCACATTTTCCTCTTCACCAAAATTCACTATAATTGCATCTTTTAACTTCAATCCACACAATTCTCCTAAACCCCTTTCTATCTATCTCTCTCTCTCTCTCATTTCATTCCATACACTAAAACTCCTAACACACCATCTTCCTTTCATGACTGATAGAGTCCATCCCTCCGCCAACGGCGGAAAAACCGCCACATTTCCCGCCACAAAATCTCAACTTTACGGCGCCACCCGTCCCTCCTACTGCCCCCAACCGTATCACCAACGCCGTAGCAGCAGTCGGGGATGGTGTTGCAGCCTCTGCCTCTGCCTCATCCTCATCCTCCTCTTCCTCCTCCTCCTCATCGGCGGCGCCGGCACGGTCGCGTACTTCCTCTACCACCCTCAACGACCTTCCTTCTCCGTCACCTCTCTGAAACTCTCGTACCTGAAACTCACCTCTTCCTCGACTCTTAATTCCAAGTTTGAGCTCAAACTCTCAGCCACAAACCCTAACAACAAAATTGTCTTCTCCTACGACCCCACATCCGTCTCCATCCTCTCCAACGAAGACATCGACATCGCACACGGCACCATTCCCTCCTTCCGCCACTCCCAGAGGAACATCACGATCCTCAAAGTTTCCATTGCGAGCAGCGAGGAAAGCGTGGAGAGCGACGCCGCGATGCGGCTGAAGGGGATCATGAAGAGCAATAGCGGGTTGGCGCTGAAGGTGAAATTGGAGACGAAGGTGCAGGCCAATATGGGTGTGCTTCACACCCCAAGTGTCCCCGTTACTGCTTTCTGTGATGGCGTCGCCGTCACACTTCCCGACGGAGATAAACCGGCGACGGCGTCCATCGCGAACACGGAGTGCAACGTGGATGTGAGGTTCAAGATATGGAAATGGACCGTTGGATGATCGGAGCACACCAGAGAAATTAATAGAAGACTCACACACACACGCACGTGTGAGTGTGATGTTACATGTGTTGCTGTTCTTAATCGTGTTTCCATTTTTTTAGTTTCTTATTATTCTGATTTTCATTTGGTATATCTTTCTGAATCTGATTTTTTTTTATATTTAATTAAATGGTTGTAATTTGTAAATGCTACTCGGTGGCAAGTAGCCAAGTATGGAAGAAGGATGAATCACCTTTTATTTATTTAAACATATACACGCACTTTTTATTTATTTAAATGAGTAATTATTTTCATAAATTGTAAGTGTTTTTCAATTATAAAATTGTAAAATTTTATTTACTTTAATTTTGCTTTATAAAATGAGGTAAGTTTTTTTCATTTAAATTGTAATATTTAAAAATAAATAATGAGAAGAAAGAGATTAAAGCATAATTTTAAAAATCAGGCTAAAGTAAAGTGGTTGATCGATCTAACCGCTTGAACCATTACCAGTTTTTTTTTTTTAAATTATTTAAATTATAAAATTATTTTAACAAAAATTTTGTAACGAACCAATAAATTGATAAAATTAATAAAAAGTTGGTTTATATATATAAATAATATTATTTTAATAATTTTTTAAATAAAATATTATACTTTATTTAATCTTGTAAATATAATTTATAATTTTGATAATATAAAATTATGATATTAATATATTTTATTATTATATATATTTATATTTTTTAATATATTATATATTTTAAAATTAATATTTAATTAATACTAATTAAATCATGATTTAACTAAGATTAGATTATTAAACCTTATGATTAGTATCTTAATCGGTTTAATCAATGTTCCAATAGGACAATCAGTATTTGATCTCCTCATTACATGAGGTCTCTGCCAAATCCAATGTGCAAGAGTTCTTAAAGTAAATACCTGTTCAAAAACGGTATTGTTATTATATTTGCAGGACAAAGTTGTTTTATGTTATTAATAGAATTTATTATTTTAAAAAATAAGTTAGAATCGCAAACATACCCTTTGCATGCTAACGAGTTTGGACTTTGAAGGTAGGCCGTTTGAAATTTCTGATTCGGTTGGGCCGTTATGGGCCGGTATAGCAAAAAGGAGATATCCAGAACCCAAATAAAACCTTGACCAAAAACAAAAAATTAACCCAAATAAAACAAAAAGAATTAAATTAGCAGCGAAGCTCCAAAGCTAAACGCCTAAACCCTCAGTAAAGCCCTACTTGTTCTATTTGGTGCCATTTCTGATCTCATTTACTTAGTTTGATTTTGATTTGTTGCTGCAATTGCAATGTATCGATTAGCTAGCAAAGTAGCTTCCTCCATTGCATCTTCTTCCCCAAAGAACCTTGTAAGACCAACACCAATTACTTTTCCCTTCTCACTCGCCATTGGCTAGTAGATAAATTGACATTGCTTTTTATGTTATATGGTTTCTTAAAAGGGTGTCTGCATTCATGTTAATTTCTTTCGATTTCATGGCTTCACAGTCACAGGATCATGATTTTATTTTTTATTTTTTTTTGGGAAAAGGTATATGCTAGGGTATTGTCAAGCAGAAATTATGTGAGCAAAGATATCAATTTCGGGATTGGGGCTCGTGCTGCTATACTGCAGGGGGTAACCGAGGTTGCTGACGCTGTCAAAGTTACCATGGGACCTAAGGTATATTATATGTTGCTCATTTAGTGATGCTGCTCTTCATGCTATGGCCTTATTTTCTTGTTGAATTCAGTTTTGCCAAGATGTATGTATACTTTTCTTTTGGTAATTAATTTCTTTCACGTGCTTGCAAGTTGCACCCTGTGGATGTGTCAACAGATTTTAGTATCTCTTGTTGTTCCAAATTATTCATTTTTTGTTCATATGGATTGTGATGAGTCTGGACGACAAGAGAAGTTGACATGACGAAGAGTAATGTTTTCCTTGTCTTTAATTTCAACATGGTTGAGTTAGGGTCGCAATGTGATAATCGAGAGAAGTCGGGGAAATCCCAGGGTAACCAAGGATGGAGTGACTGTAGCCAAAAGTATCAATTTCAAAGACAAGGCCAAAAACGTTGGTGCAAATCTCGTCAAGCAGGTGGCCAAAGCTACCAACACTGCTGCTGGAGATGGTGATTATTTTTGTTTCAAACTTTTTACGTCAAAAGTATTCTATCATTAAGATTTTGTTTTCTTTGATAATGTTACTTGAGTATTAGTCCTATGCAAGAATCCTTTTGGAATCCAAAACAGAGATTGAGGTAATTAATAAAGACATGTTTATTAAGTAGTCATTGACTCAGTTCTCGAGGATGGTCTTTTAAAAGACAAAATTGGTATTAAATTGCTTAAGTGATCTGAAATTACTTATCAAACAGATGGGACAAATGCATAAACAAAGAAGATCATGTCCTGTGGTGTTTATCACTTTTTGATTAAATTTCTTAATCATTTCTAATATTATAAGATGTTTGAAAATATTAAAATAATCTCCTCTAAAAATTTCCACCTTATTTCATGTTGAGAGGAAAACATAGCGATGATCCCAGTTTTTATCTGTGCCTTTATCTATTGTATTTTTTTTTCTTAAATACTTGTAATCCATTCATATCTTACAAGCCAATATTTCTTCTCTGATTTCAGGTACAACTTGTGCAACTGTTTTGACTCAGGCAATACTCACAGAAGGTTGTAAATCAATTGCTGCTGGTGTAAATGTTATGGATTTACGTAATGGAATAAATAAGGCAGTTGATGCTGTTATTACGGACTTGAAAAGCAGAGCAGTAATGATAAGTACACCAGAAGAGATAACCCAGGTTCAAGGGCTTCTCAATAAAACCCTTCCTCTGAAAACTTTTCCTTTGGTTAAGAAAATTTATTTACAATCTGATGCTTGTGGGCTTGCCTCCTATTATTAATTTTAGGTGCATAGACATTGAATATTTCCAGCATTACTTACAATCGATTTATCTGAAAAGTATCTAGAAATTGTTTGATAGAAAGCTCCTGCTACTTATCTTCTTGCTATATAAATTAAGTGCCAGTGTATATGTTTTGTTTATTAGCTATTCATTTATTCTATATGGCTAGTAGGTGGGAACCATATCTGCTAATGGGGAGCGTGATATTGGGGAATTGATTGCAAGGGCAATGGAGAAAGTTGGAAAGCAAGGAGTCATTACTGTTTCTGTAAGCAGTTTTGTCCATTTTTGTGAACTTATTACATGACAAAGTTTCAGTCAAGGGTGTCTGTAATTTTAAAGCTTTCAGGACGGGAATACTTTGGATAATGAGTTGGAAGTGGTAGAAGGAATGAAGTTAACCAGAGGCTACATATCTCCTTATTTTATTACTGATCAGAAGACCCAGAAATGTGTAAGCACATCCTTATTCTTTTGTCACTAACATATATGTCAAACATTCTCAAAACATGAACTACCATGTTGTCTTATAATAGATTTACCTTCGATTAACATCTGGTAATGGCATTTTTTGAACAAATGTTTTCTTATTATCAATATGTATTAGAAAGTCTTCCTTGTCTGCTGTGAAGTCATGCCTCTGCTCTATAAAAGAGGCCCTATTGTTGTTTATATTTCTTACTATCATGTAGTCATTGGTAAAAACTTGGGTTCCAGCTCATTTCACTTAAGCCTATTTTCATTTCTCAATATGAATTTTTGTTGATATTTGTTATTTATGGCTACATGCTAAGCTATAGAATCAATTTTGACAAAAGTATCTTGGTTTATTCAAACGTGAAGCACAATCATGCAAATAAACATCTTCATTCAATTTGGTTAATTTTATTTGGGTTCAGATGTCTACGATTTTAATAAGGGTAATTTAATTTTTGCTAGGAATTGGAGAACCCCTTTGTTCTCATCCATGACAAGAAAATTTCAGACATGAATTCTCTGCTGAAAACATTGGAGCTGGCAGTAACGGTGGAGCTAATCCTGATTCATTGTGATTATTTTCATTTTCAATTTCAATTTGTGCATTCTCTTTATTTACTTTACTATTTGAATGTTAATCAGGAAAAAAGACCACTTCTTGTTGTTGCTGAAGATGTTGAGAGTGATGCATTGGCTATGCTCATACTTAACAAGCATCATGTTGGGCTTAAGGTCGTTACATGGCTTTTACCTTAGTTATTACATTTACTGCAACCTTATGGTTCAATAAACTGAGTGCTGGATTCTTGTCTCGTTTGATTAAAATTTGTTTATTTGTAATAACTAATTACCTATTTACTAATGGTTGGTGATTGTTTATGCTATGTACAACTTGGATTTGCTTTCTTGAATGTTCTCCTGCCTCTTAATCTTGCTTTTTAATTCCATTCATTATATGTTGGATTTTACATATGTTTCCAGTAGATAGATAAATCATAGAATAATGATGATAATTGATGAGTGAATCGATGTATTTTCCGATCTAACAATATAAAGGAAACACTGTTCATCTGTAAGTAACACCATAACGGAAGCAGTTTGAACTGATCTTTGTCTGTTTACTGTCATTATCTTCTTTCTTTACATCTGAAGACGATTGAAAAACATTACAGATTCCAACCACATACAAAATTTCATTTAATGCTATTTAATTGGAGATGAGAAAAGGCTTTGTCAAAACCTTTAGAAATGAGAAGATGGTTTTCATAACTAGTAGCTACAAGTACATTATTGAGAGGATACTTTTAGAATCACAGAAATATTTAGTAAGATTTAACATCTGCAAAAGAATTTTGGTTACCTTAAGTGAATTTTCTGTTAGTGTTTTCAAAGTGTGTATCTGATGCATGCTTGCCTTTTCTAGTTTGCGTGTTTAAGCTAAGTATTATTTATGGACTTGTAAAATGTCTTGTGTGCTTAAGCTTAATAGGCCATGCTACTTGGAATTGTATTTGTGTATATATATACATCTTTTCCTCTTTCTTTATTTCAAGTTTACTGTATTTTAGGTTTGTGCAATAAAAGCTCCTGGTTTTGGGGATAGTAAAAGAGCAAATCTAGATGATCTTGCAATTCTTACTGGAGGAGAGGTGATTTTCTATCCACATTTCATTAATACAGCATTTGGGTTCCTGTTAAGGATACACTCTTTCTTTTCAAGATTTTGATAATGACTCATCTACTCAAGGTCTAGCATTTGGGCTATGTTATGAAAAAGATTATGACAAATTTGAAAACAGGTCATCACAGAAGATCGTGGCTTGACTCTGGATAAAGTCCAACCAGAAATGCTTGGCACGGCAAAAAAAGTTTGTGGCTTGAACCAAGTACCAACATAAGTAATATTTGGTTCTTCAAACTGTTATATATAATTGAATTTAATAAACAACAGGTTACTGTCACCATTGATGACACCATTGTTCTACATGGTGGTGGGGATAAGAAGCTCGTTGAAGAGAGATGTGAGCAGGTATCTTATTTATTTATTTATTTTTGAAGTATTAGATTTTTATACTTAGGTTTTAATATGTTTTAGTCATTTAGCTGAATGATTATATATATATATATATATATATATATATATATATATATATATTTCCTGCTTAAGTAAATGATTTTAATGAGCTGAATTACTAGGTCCAAACTTAGGCCTTATTACACACATTTGGAGCACTTTTTCTTTGCTATTTTTATCTTATTCCCGCATGCATCCTGTACTACATGACAATAATATTTTGTCTTGTTATTCTCGTATAGATCTCACAAAAAAATTATTATATGGTGGTGAATTCATCCCATTTAGTGTTTTGTGTGTACTGCAATGTCTCTAATTTTGCAGCTATGTAAATCATGTGATGTGTCTTGTGTGGAGCTTAAAATTGTACATAACTCTTGACATTTCAGTTAAAAAAGTTGATGTATCATGACAATGTTTGGCCATTTTCATTACACACTTTAGATTGCCTTCATGTGGCTTATAGTCAAAACCCAGTCAATTAGTATAAATTGTTTTGAACTTCAAATGATGTTTAATAAATATTTATCTTTTGTAGCTGAGGACAGCTATGGAGAAGAGTTCTGCCACATTTGATAAAGAAAAAGCACAGGAACGCCTATCAAAACTATCTGGTGGAGTAGCTGTTTTCAAAGTTTGTAACTCATCCTTAAAAATACTAGTCTGTGATGATTAATTTATATTAATTACCTTACATGAAAGATGGAACCAAATCTTCAGGTTGGGGGGGCTAGTGAGACAGAAGTTGGGGAGAGGAAAGATAGAGTAACAGATGCTTTAAATGCCACGAGAGCAGCTGTCGAGGAGGGAATTGTTCCAGGTAACTCTTGTTTTTTCCTTCTTTCTGATGGGAATTGGGGTAAAAGTCTGGAAGAGGCCTTGTATTCTTGTTTACATTCTAAGAATACCTGCTCGTCTATTAAATGTCAATATTTAATTGTTTTAACCAGGTGGTGGAGTTGCTCTTTTATATGCTACCAAAGTCTTGGAGAACCTTCAAACTCAAAATGAAGATGAGAAAAGAGGAGTACAGATTATTCAGAATGCACTCAAGGTAGTCCCATTTACTGCACCTACTTTATTTTGTCGCATAAAGCAGCCGTCTCTCCTCTCTATTTTGCCATCTTTACTTGCTCGGTAATTTTAATCTTTCCTTAACAATGCTTGTTATTTATCATAGGCACCTACGCTTACAATAGCTTCGAATGCTGGTTTTGATGGTGCTTTGGTCCAAAGCAAATTGTTAGAACAAGATGATCATAATTTAGGTTTTGATGCTGCTAAAGGTTTGTAATCAGTTTGCATATATAAAATTACATTGAAATCAGTTACAGACTATGCTTCCTGTTGGTTTGATTGCTTGATTTGGTTCATATAGTTACTAGCTACAAGCCTACAACCTTATTACTAATTTGCAGCTTGCACCATTTGCTGTCTTGTTTAATACAGTTGACATTTAAAAAGGAAATTCAGAACAATTATTATACTCTAAATACAAATGTTGTATTTAAATTATCTTTTTATGTTTAGTGTTTGAAGGATGATGGTGCTTATTATGCTAAAGCAGGTGTCTATGTTGATATGGTAAAGGCTGGAATAATAGATCCTCTTAAAGTTGTTAGAACTGCTTTGGTAGATGCTGCCAGGTAAAATCATGTCATCGCACTGCAATTTCATTTTGTAGAGTATTGGAAAAAGCTTCACTAAATTGAGATTATTTATAAAGTGCACATGTTAAAAACACCAAGCATATTAAATTAAATCAAGGATGGGTTTATACAACCCTTGTTCTTTTTATGTTACAGAGAAACTGACTTGAGCATTATTACTGATAATATATATGTTTAAGGGATGTTTGCGGTTTGATTTGAATTGGTTTTGAGATAAAAAATCATCCAATCTGATAAAAGAAATTGTAATTTAGTTTGGATCGATTTAGAAATAATAAAAAAAACAAAACTGAATCATTCCGATCCTATCTTTAACAATTTGGATTAGATTAGCTATTCTTTTTAAAATTTTTGTAAAGGTACATTTTATTTTTTGGTTAGCAAATAAATAAAATTTTATTAATTAAAATATGAATAGAATTTCAAATCAATATATAAATGATCAAATATATAATAAGTAAAAAAATATTTTGAATATTAAATCTCATCATAAATCACATAATCTAAATTACTAATCAAAAGTTAAAATAATTTCTTTTAAAAAAATATAAATATATTCAATAAGTATATTTTTAAGCTAGCATTTATATAAATATAAAATAGAAAAATAATATAAATTTAGTATATTTGTGGTTTGGTTTGATTCAATTTTAAATATAAAATCTGAAATCTGAATCAAATTGCATAAAAATATATGATTTTTTTGGTTTTCAGTATTTTTGGCTAACGGTTTATTGAGTAGTTTTTTTGGGATGGGTTTAGCGGATTGGATCAATTCTTGAATTAATAACTATTTTGTTGTAATGCAGTGTGTCATTGCTACTTACGACAACCGAGGCAGCTGTGGTGGATAATCCGAATGACAAAAATAAACCTCCAAGTCGGGTGCCTGATATGGATGATTTGGACCTCTAACTTGCTTCACCAATTCACCAAAACAATTTTGTGTATCAATATTCGCTAAGGTATAAACTTGGGGGTCAATCTTTGTATTTTACTGATGAGGTTAAAGTTATGCTACTTTCTATTTACTATGTTTCAGGAAATATCACCTCTCATTCATGTTATCCTCATTAATAGGATAGGATGAATATCGGTCTTATTCTACAGGTGTCGTGTCATTCTTCCAATTTATGTACTGAAATTTATGTAACAAGATAAAGGACTCTTAAAGCTCGCCCCCCATTATTTTTTTTGGCTGATAGTAATGCAATTTGCTTTACCCAACAGATTTCATTTCAGGTTCCATTCTTGTTTTAACCATTCAATTAATTATCACTTGCTTCCACAGTTCTGTCAACTTGTTCTAGTTATTATTCAACCAAATTATTACTCTGTTCTTAATTTTTTCATTTAGGTTATTTTATCTTTCATTTTAATTTATCTATTTAGACAGAAAGAATTACGGTTATTAAAAATTTGATTATTTTGTAATTATTGAAAACATTTAATTTATCTTTTATTAATTTAATTGTACTATATCTTTTTTTTTTATTTTTTTTCTTTCATTTACATTTTACATGTAAATGCATATTAGTAGAAAAGTAATAATTAATATTATTTTAAAATTTTACATAAACAGATAAATAGGAATAATTTTTTTCTCTTTTAACAGATAAATAGAAACATTAAGGTTAATTGATGTTCTCATTTGTATTAAAATTGGAATTTTCTTTATACTTTTAATTTTTTTATACTTTTAAACTTCTAAAGTGATATATAAAATAAATAATTTTTTAAAATGATGATAGATAGAGAAAAAAAGAGAGTAGTTACATTGACTTCTCTTGTATGATGTTTAAATTTTATTATTTTTAAGGCAATTGATATTTCTTTTCAGAATTCTTTATACAAAAATGTTTATTACAAGCTTATTTAACTATCCAATCCAAAAAAAAACTTACTGATATCAATAAATTATTCTGAACATTTATTTAGGACATTTTTGTAAATTGGTTTTTAAAAGAGAAAGGAAGGTTAATTTTTTATTTTAGATAAATATAATTTAATGCATAATTTTTTAAATGATATGAATAAGTTAATAGATTATTATAAATTTAATATATTAATCTTTTATTTACTTTTATGAATATTAAATAATTTTCTTAATTTAAAAATTAAATATTTGCTCTCTTCTTCCTTTCCTTCGAAAATTTAATTTCCAAACATACAAATATAGGATCAATAATCTATTCAAGGAGAAATCATTCTTCTGCACACTGCATAATGCTACCATGAAAGGTTCTAAAATCAAACCTAACTGATGACCGAAAAGGGGAAAAATGACTGGAAGTGAAAGGGGAAGTTTTCTTTCTTTCTTTTTTTCTTCTTTGGGTGAATGTAGGGGGAAGTTTTAGAAAGGAGATGATTCTATTGGATCTTAGTCATTTTAAAGAAAAATGTTAGAGAGCAATAAATTTAAACTTTTAAACTAAGATTATTTAAAAAGAAAACAAAGTGTTCCCATCTTCATGGTCACATGAGGAGCTATTCAGAGTGGTCTAGTATTAATTGACAGAAAGCTATAAATTTTTTATGCTTAATATGTATTTTCATCTCGAAAATGACTTGAAATTTTAATTTATAAAAAATATTTTGATTTGCTCCATGTAATTTGGATTATGATTATATATTTATATATCTATAAATATTAAAAAGGATTTGGCTATTCACAATTTTTATTGCTATATTTTAATCACCACTTCTATTTGTATTTCATTTTAAACAATATCTAATAAAAATAAAGAAAATCAGAATTGAAACCTGATTTGAATTGTAACAAAAGAAAACTTGATTTGAATTATTTTAATCGAGAGTATTTTATACTGTAACTAAAGTAATTGATGAGAAAAATAATTGTTGGTCTTTGAAAAGTTGATGAATTAAAAGGACGAGAAATAGCTTACCAAATAAGGGTAGCGATTCTCATTGAGGGATAGCAACTCAATTCTGCTGCGCTAGCGTTCAGTTCATATTCCTTCCACAGGCAGGTTTTCAAGCAACTGATTCTAATGTTATGCATCGAATGGAAGCGACCGTAGATCCCATTTGGCAAGAAAACAACACTTACTTCTACTGATGAGGTATCAATTTTAATTATCATATCTTACCTTCTAAGAATATTTTTATTTTAATATATCTTTTTTATATTTATTTATTTTTATCGTATCATATCTCTCTTTTTTCTTTCTTTCTTTGTATCTCTCTTTTTTATATTTCATGCTATCTATTTTAGACGTGTAACAACAATTTTCTAATAATTATACATCATATAAAAGAGTAAAATGAATAAACAAGGTCTTCATATTAATTTAACCCATGTTTGACTTGGACAAAACACTACCCTACCACAGAATGCACAACGACACTCTCTCTCTCTCTCTCTCTATATATATATATATATATATATTAAAGATTCTTATAAATAAAGAGAAATGATTACGGTACATTCAAAGTATCATACATATGAATATATTTAGATCTAACCGTTATAAAATTTTCTATTAAAAAAAAATGACTGCACAGCAACGAAGACGGATGGTGTAAATCAGTAGAGGCATTTTAGCTATGTACGTCCCTCCTTTTCAATAAATAAAGGGGAGAGTATATCTACGGTTCTCAATTTTGCTAGTCCAAATCCACCCAAGGTAACATCGATGTCATATACAAAAAGTAGAATGTTACGCATTATAAGGCAAAATGAATAAACAAGGTCTTTATATTAATTTAACCCATGTTTGGTTCGGGCAAAACACTACACTAGAGTAGAGTGCACAGCACAGACCATACTACATATATACGTACAAGACCATTATAAATAAATAAAGGCTAGTATATTATATATGTCCTTAAAATTCAAACCAAGATCCCAAGACAGGCACTGTTGGAAATGCGGTGGTACCGGTGTTGTGTCCTTTACTTGTTGCTATTAGGTAACAACTCATGGCGCTGCTATTTTCATCTCATGACCATGATTGTGAGCCCCCAAATTTGAAATCAATTCATGGTTGATGCCTCTACATATATATTGGATATTTAAGGAAGCACCATATTTTGCATGCGATACGGCTTCTTAATCTTAACTTATTTGTTTGTTTAATTAATTTAACTTTGCATCTAATTCCATCTATGATAATTTAAATCATAAATGCAGTCATTATTGGTCAACCTTGCATCTAATTCCGCATGAGATCACGTGTGCACCTCTACAAAATGTGTCTGTTAAAGATGTTATCACCAATTTTCCTAATGCATTTATTTCTATTCCTATCATGATTTAATACATACATTAGTACTAGATTGGAATTTTTTTTCTTCTCTTATTGGTTTCTTTAATCATCCAACATTGACTTCCATGATACATCAGATAAGTCTTAAGCTTGTGACCAGTGGCTTTTAATCTGTCAACAAGAGCACGTAAAGAACTCCATTTCAATCTTCCTGATCCTAGGATTTATATTCAAGAGTGACCAACGCATATGATAATTAAGTGCCTGTATAAATAACAAGGTGATGGAGTGCGTGAATTGTCCCAGCAATAAACTAAAAAGGCACCGAAAGGCGCATGGTTACACGACAGAAGATGAGGTTTTAATTTACAGAAAATGGAAGAAAAAGGTTTAGTAAGGGAATGAACTATGTATAGAGATTTTACCAGAAGAGGGGGAGGTTTAGAAAATAATTAGCTAGAGGGTATATATGAGAGAGATGGTTATCTACTGCATTCAATTATTGATTGAATCAAACATCCTGGAGTGGGAATATATAGCATTAAATTTCATTATTGAAGAGAAAAACTAATTATTAGTAATAAGAAAATATATTCTGTATGAAAGAAATTAATGGTATAAATAAAAATAAGTATAGCCGCATGTGCATATAAGCATCAATAGTGGGAAAATTTGATGAAGCTCTGAACAGGAGTACCGGAAACTAACGTCCTAATTAATGATAACAAAATGATGCAGAAGCGCATCTTCTACAATAATCTATGCTAACAAAGATGTGATGAAAGATCATGAGGTAGTACAATTTGTGAGAGTAAACAAGGTTGCTGCACCTTTTAGATCATGGTCTTGAGGTTGTTGAATGCAGTCAGACTCAGCTTTTATTACAGCGTCATCTATCTTAAACAAAACTGCTTCATCACTGCATATTATTTAAATGAAAAGGTTGATGAGCGATGCTAATTAGAAGAAGATGTTATGCATGAAGCAATTAATGAGAAACAGAAATAACAAACGATAATCTATACTGATGTATAGTATAAATACATAACTCTTGAATCATATATAATGACATGATATATATCCTAGATTTGATTAATTTAGGATCACATATCAGAAAATATATAAAAAATTTAATTTAAACGAGATTGTAGATGGACGGACGCATGGAAATTAATGGAAAATAATATCAGAAGAAGTAAAATAATTTGATGAGATTTGAATTTGAAATTGCAACGAATGAATGAATGAGAAGATGATGGAAACCTGCGATGGAGTAATTCTTCAGACTCGAACCCTAACTCACTCCTTTCATCAGATTGCATGTCAAGAACGGGTTTATGATCATAGTCATCGCTAACATTACTACTGTGACCATGCAAAGACAAAGATGAAAGGGAAACAGAGTTCTGCATAGCCCAAGTATTAATATGGTCATGCAAAAGATTGGTGTTGCTGTTCTGACTGCTATTATCATTTTCGTGAACCATAATGTACTGATCCTGTTGTGGAAGATACTGATAATGAGGTGTGGTGGCAGAAACAAGAGGAGGAGGTTGATGAGGGTGGTTATACAAGCTCAAGGGATCACCATTACCAGCAACGTTGTTCATAACTTCACCATCAGCATTGAGAGTTGTTGGAGCGTAGATAGAATGATGATGATGTTGTTGATGTTGTTGTTGGTGGTGATGGGCCTGGGCTTGTGCTTGGGCCTGAGCCCTGAAAATGGCGAGTTGTTGAAGGACAAGTTCGAGTTCGGCCCTATAATATTCAATCTGGGCCTGAAGGTCTTGAATGTAACGGTAACAACCACCAACAGGATCGGTAGCACGCATGTCAGATTGATAAATAATGGTACGCATGGCTTGGTCCTTATCGTGAGGATCAAGGTACTTGATAATTTTGGTGATATTACTCACACCAAATAATTTATGAGCATTGAGGAATTGGCGTTGTCGATCATGAGGAAAATAAGGTGCAAGAATGCAATCAGGTGCGCACTTTCTGCGTTGATACTTACAAGCCGCGCAAGCTTGGGTGGTGCTGTTACCATTTCTTGTTATTGTTGAGATATTGCTGCTGCTGCTATTATTGTTAATCATGGTTTTTTGGAAGATGTGGTAACAGAAAAAAAAGGGGTGAAAGTGTGTGTGAGATTTCAGCTGCGTCTCCGGCGGGGAAGGTGCTGCAGTTTTTGATGCCTTATTTTCTCTCGGGATCAAAGTTTGGGGATATTGAAATGGGAGATGGAGAGAAATGAAAGGAGAGACAGATCATACATATACACTATACCAGATCTTAACCCATTTCTTTTATTTTTGGACTCCTAACTTCTTAATTTTTTTCTACTCGTTATTTATGTGCATAATTACACCTGTTATTTCATCCTGGACCCTAAAATAGTACTTCACCTCTTTTTTATATTTCTTATTTCTTTTATCTTAATTTCTTAATTCCTTTTCTAGGAACCCAAGCACTCATACCTATTGCGGTTTTGAAATCCTGGTCAACACCTCAACATATTTAATCCTTATTTATTTTATGTTTATTTATATATTTATAATACCGTTTGCACAACAAAGACCGATTCGTCCGGGAAAACTTCATCATAAAGGCTCATAGATCCATTCTGTGTAATATATCAACGGCTCACCATTTTCTTAAATCAATCTCATCATACAAATTTAACTTCTCACGTGTCACAATAATATGTAACAAATTTTACAGGGATAATATGTTTTTCTTCTTTTGTTATCTACTCTTAACTTTATGTTATTTCTGGCCTCCAAAACAAAAAAAAACAAAAAATGAACATTTTCTTACTTCAATTTTTTATATATATATATATATTTAGTTCTCTTTTGAATTGTCATTTCAATTTTAACAAGAATCTCTTACAAATTAATCAAAGAAAAAATTTAAAATTAGATATAAAAATCATGATGTACAACCCATCTTATTATTATAAATTTAAATCTTTATCATTGAAAAAAGTTTTATAATTTTGAGACATCTTTATTTTTATTAAGTTATTCAATTTCTTCTATATTGAATATTTAAGTCTACTTTTTTTATCTTTTCTAAACACTGTTTAAATTTTATTTTATTTTTTATTAAATTTAAATCTTAAATATGAATATACTATAATAAATTTAAAAATATTTTTTATTTTAAATAAACCTAATTTTAAAATTATTATAATCTTATTATGAACGATATAATCATCTCTCAATATATTTAATATTTAGAGTTTCAACTTTAAATTATTAATTATTCTTATCATAATTTTAATAATTTATTTTTTAATTTAACAATTTTATATCTTTAATTAATGATTTATTATTATTATTAATAAAAATTTTATTTAAAATTTAAAATATTTATACAACACATGAAGGATGTTTTAGATGCATACAAAAATAAGTACACCAATTTTAAAAGAATAATATATTTTTTTTTAATTTTATGCTTACCTTTCTTTTATTTTAATTTTTTTGTTATGCTTACCATCTTTTATTAGTGATTTTTCAATTACTAATTTATTTTTATATAAATTATTTCAACTCTTGTATTAGACGAATTCCACTGAATTTATTTTGATCTCTCTTTAAATAACTTCTATTAAATATTAAGTTAACTAATTATAATTTAAATCATTATGGTTATGTTTCTGTCTTCTTTTTCTTTTTCTTTTTTTTTTGCTCTTCCAACTTTTTCTTTCCTAATTCATAGCCTGCCAAAAACTCATTAATAAAGATAGCTAGCGAACTCAATTATGTTATAATTAGGATATACATCACAGTAATGAATTAATTTATAATTTACCATTAGAAGTTTAATTATTGTACTTTTATATATAAAATATACATTTTAAGAAAAACATGGTTCATTCATTTATGAAAACATAGTTAAAAAATATTCACAAATTCATAATTAATTTTATCAAAATCAATTTTATGAGATTTTAAACCAAATGAATACTTAAAGAATATAAATCAAACTCAAACAACAAAATTTCTAAGGATTCTAATAAACTTTGGAGATATTATTAAGATATCAAAAACATATTTAGGTAATAATAAAAAAATACGAAACCATGCTATGTTAGATCATCGTTAGCCAACTCAATATTTAACCAAAAAATCACTTAACAACTAAGAGAAAATTATTCACTTTTATAATTAAAAACAGCAACCTACCAATACAAATTTCTAAAATCAAACTTCAAAATATTTACAAGAAACAACAAATTATTTAAGTCAGAATAGAAATGAGAAACAAATTGAGCTGCTAAATTTCAAACTTCATAAAGAACAAGAATAGTCTATTCTCACATCATATTAACCCTAGTCTCATGGATTAATCTGCAAGTCCAATAAAATGAAATATTTAACGAGTGTAGGCAACTGACCTCATACCATGCACGGATTATTTAGTAATGTTCTCATCCTTTTTATCGGGCTATGAGAAATTATCAATTAAAAACCATTAAAATTTTCAATGCTCCGCACCATCTAAAAGTCAGATAACACCCACGTGATGTATCAACAACAGTCACCAAAACTGCATTTTATCTTAGACTTTTTCTTTCCTTATGGTCTACCAACAGCGTCCAGTTTTCTTTAAACAATTTTAGTTAACCTAATGAATGACATCATGCATTCCATCACAAATGGAAATTTTACTCAAAATCCACAATTGGCAAGTGTTAGTGCTGGTTTGGATTTACAAACAATCAATTTCGCAGCGACATATGTTTTAATGTAAAATATATAGTTGAATTAATTTGGACATGCATCTCAATGTTTAAAATGAATTATACTAAAATCTAAAATAAGCAGACACTTAATCCAACATTATAGATAATTGGCAAACAATTTTCATAGCATCGACTAGTTACATATATTCCTCTAAATTATCAAAGTTTTCTCTTACTATAATGCCCTGCCCTCTCTAATACAGTCAACAGAAGCAAAAGCTACGATCATGTCAGTCACAATTTTGCCATTGATTTAAGCCTACCTTGACCTCCTTTCACGGATATATCAACCTCGACATCCCAAAACAATGAGAATGTCTATAGGACTATAAACCATGGCATAAGCTTAAATCTCCAAGATATTTGAACAGAAACAGTCCCAAGACATTCTTTGAGAACTGAAAAAATTTGAAGTGCATTGAATCAAAACCAAAGAAGTTTGATTTGAAGGTCACAAAAAGCTTCAATTTACATAAAGAATATTGAATCAAAACCAAAGAAGAGCATGCGTATTATAAATGAAAGAAAGTGATTTACTCACTCAATCACAACCATATTTCCTTATTATTTAAAAAAGGAAATACAACTACAGTTACTACAAACAGTCATAGATACTACAACTATTTTTCTCTTTAGAACTGCTAGTTTGGAGATTAGTTTCAGCCAGGTGTCCAGCAACAATATAATATTCAGATCAATGAACACGACTAGGTAGCAATAAGTAGGATATCAAGATGATGGCACATCATTTTGATGATAATGCCAATAAGCCTGCATCTTTTGTTGTTTCAAATTTGAAGAAAAGGATCATGTACAGGGCCTAACAACTTTGTTCCTTTCTTTCTGTTAGCTCTTGAATGGATACATGACATCACTCTATAGGACGGAAAAACTTAAAAGACAGGATGGGATTGCTCAATCAATTAAAAGGAAAACAAAGAAATCAAGATCTTTTCTCAAATCAAAACACAAAAATACAATTGAGACTCCACGAATCTGGGTTTCTCAAAAGAGATAATTCAGACCTTGGCTTCTAATTCTCTGACTTGAGATTTCCTGTGACTAATACAACCCAAAGTACGTGCAACTATGACTCAAAGTTGAATGAGCAAAGTAGCATTCTATAACTGGGTGATCCAAGTTAAAAAAAAATCAAGAGTAATGAATATTAAAATTCCACTATAGCTACACACATTCATACTTTAATATCAGCAAATAATAGAACGCATATTGAGACATACCTCGTTAAGTACTTAACAGGTATAGATAATTATTAGCATTTCTGCTAGTCTTTAAGGTAAAAAAATGGTGATCTACTACAAGTAAAACATGGAAGCTACAGTCTATTAAGAAACAAAAGTCCATTTTAAGGTTCCTTACCCATCTGAATACACGACAGTCTCTTATGGCTCAGACCTAACAAGCTCCTCCACCGATTTTCTGTAATTAGCAATTAAGTCTCTGTAAGACAGGAAAACAAGCATTATTTAGCATCGAGCAATGTAACCAAACAGAAATATCTGATACAATTTGTACAGACCGTCGTTCATTTAGCAATTGCTCACTTTCCTCTAGTTTCTTCTTCTGTCCCTCAACTGTCTGCATTTGGCATCCAGAAAGCACTTAAGTAAGGCTAGCTTCAAACTATTATTTAAATATGTTATGAGCACAAGCAAATTGAGATGCATAACAGCAGATTTCCAACATCAGTAATGCTGATTTTGTTTATCATGCCTGGATGATGTAATGAAAAATAGTAAAAACTCAGACCTGACTATCTATGCTGCTAGAATAAGGAGTACGAGAGTGAGAGAGAGCATAAAGTGTATTTGATTGAAGGCAAAAACCAAAGTAGAGCATTTCAGGTTCTTCAGACTTTTGAAACTTAGAATTTGAAGTTCAAGTGTTCAACAAACTCAGCTATACTATTTAATAATTAGCATATATAAAGGAAAGGATAAAGTAAGAGAATTGCGGATTACCATAGCCTTGGTGCTAATGGATCCAGAGATTGAGTTTAACAGCTGCTGGCACTTCTCAAACTGGTTGCTCAATTCATTGATCTTTGACCAACAAAACAAAAAATAAATAAATAAAACACAATTGAATATTTAGATAACCCTATAAGGAAATCCCAATTCCAAAATCAAAAGGGATAAAACAAATGGTGAAAAGAGGAAAAATTCAAACCAATGCATCTGACTGCTGATTGGGGGTTCCATGTTCAATAACCTCAGCCAAATTCTCCACCAACTGTGCCCACAACAAGCAATTCCTTTTATAGGAAAAAAAAAGAGCAAGATGAAAATAGGATTTTGAAGGGGTTACATTACATGTAAAAGATGGTAGTGAGAAGCCAGCGACTGGTGAAGGTTCTGCTGCTGCTGCTGCTGCTGCTGCTGTTGTTGCTGCTGTTGCTGGAGAAGACGCTGCTGCTGCTGTTGCTGCTGATAAAGGTGCTGCTGCTGTTGATATGGAGATTGGGGTGGCAGTGGTTGCTGAAAAGGTTGCTGTGGCTGCTGTTGTTGATGGAGAAACTGCTGCTGCTGTTGTTGTTGAAGAAAGAGGTTAGGATCCTGGTTGGATGGGGATTGGAGATTGGAATTGTGGGTTGGGATCATTGTCCAGCTTCCTCCAGAAGAAGTGTAATGATCCATCTCTTACAGTTATACTGCTCCTGCAAAATGAATAAGGTTTATAGCACAGATGCCCTGTTTTCAGATTGAGACTCAGATTTCAATATAGTTTGTCTTGCATGTGTAACATGGATTTAGACTAAGTGCAATTGATTTCAGTGTGGTCATCAAGTTGTGCTGATAGCAGTGTGCATGGATAGGTTTGAAATAAAACCAAACCAAATCCATTTATAAAAGGTTATATGGATTAGATTTCTAAACCAATCCTCTTTTTTTCTAATATCAAAATTGGTTTGCTTTTGGCCAAACCATTTCAAATCGGTTTTAGCTCAAAACCCATTGGAGCATGCAGAAATATACAAACCACTTCAAGAGAACATTAAGCAACACTAGGACTAGGCATGGATACTTTTTCACAGCAAAGAAGTACAATAACCATCAAAGAATAATTGGCTGATAGCAGAGACCCAAGAATATTACACGTTAAGAGTTAAAATAGAAATGATGAATACGATGATTGTAAATAACCAAGAGTAAGGATCAATGAAGTACTCACCACCAGTCACTGAAGATGATTGCAGCAAGGATTATGGTTCAATCTTCAATGATTGAATCATGAACGAGTAAACTAATAGAGATGAGAGCTAGGTAGAGTGTTCCTTAGTTATTTGCAGGGATGTCAATAGACCAAGCTAGGCTTCACTTAAATAGGTTTGGTTGGTTTTAAAATTTTTAAACGTACACCTGGTCTTTTACTTGGCTTGGCCTACCAGTCTAGTTAAAAGCCTATGCATTAAGGCCTATAAATAGGCCTCTTAAAACCTATTCATAAAATAGGCTAGTAAATTGATGGGTCAATAAGCCTATTTTCAATAAATAATTAGTCTTCTTTTTTAAGCGTTCTTCTAATAAGTAATCAATATTTTAAAAATTATTTCAATTTTCATACTTTATACCATTCCATATTTCATAAAAATTAAGCAAATATTACAAAAGAGCAAGCCCACCTTTAGGAAAAAAGAAAATGTTAAAAATACAATACTCAATGTACACACTCAAACAGAAACCTTAGAACGCTAAACATCTTGGCATGAAAACAAAACATATAAAAAATGAAATAAGTTCATGTAAAACATGTCAACCTAAATGTGTAAATATTACTTACTATACCAAAATTTCAATTTATGCAAATTGGTCTGCAAATACGTTTACTCTACTAAATTTGTCAACTTAAGTATAAGTTCATAGAATCAATTTGTATAAATGTAAAATTTTGGGGACCAAATCAATATGAATAGCATATTTATTGTCATTTTGGACCTGCATATTTACTGTTGTTTGTAAATTCTATAATTTTCCATCAGACGTATGCTATATTTAACAATTGCTTATACAAATTAAACATCTATCAGCTGGAGGAATCTATGATTGTTTGAGAAATTGTGAACTAATAAATGTAAGAAAATCACGACTATTGGAGAAAAAAATCAGTTCCTCCTTCATTCTGTATATTGTATAAATTTACAGGGATATTACAATAGAGTACTCAAGGAAAGTTCAGGCACAATTAAACACTCATCCAATCCATGGTTCCTCATAGTTGTGATGAATGGATCTATTTTCCCCCTATTCCTCAAAGATCAAAGAACAATGTGAAAATCACCTATTGGGTAGAGTCTCGAAGAGAACAACGGTAGCGGACGTGGTGGAGTCTCGACGAACGACGAGGCACGACGTGGTGGTCCTGACTCCCGGTGGAGTCTCGAACTGATAACGGAACCTGTTTGAGAGAGAGAGAGAGAGAGAGAGAGAGAGAGAGAGAGAGAGAGAGAGAGAATAGTCTGTTAGTGATTATTGGATTTGGATATTTGGTATCCAACTGAAACTGATTCCTAATCGGATGCGGTTTAAAAGTAATAAATGGGCCAGTATACTTGTTTTGCTGTTATTTTTTATGGTTTGATTTTTGAAAAACGGTTTTGATTTATTTTAAATACGATTTTAGGTTATGTTTTCAGCCATTCTAACTTAGCCTGATATCTTATATTTTTTTAAAAATTTATATGTTTTTAATAATTATATATTAATAATAAAATTTATAAATTTGTTAAAAATATTTTACATAATATAATTAAATTGATTAATAACTATTTATAAAGCTGAGTTGATTAATCATAGTTCAATCATTGCGTATATCTTAATTATTATATGATTGAGCTTGCTAGCTATTTCTATTAAATGATTTTTAGTGGGCCTTGAATTAGCAAAGAAAAAGTTAGAAAAACAGAAGAAAAGGAAAAGAAATGAAGGAATAGAAACGAAGCAGAACAGAATATATAATAATTAGAATATACATAAAATTAATTAATTAAATTAATATTTAATAGAATTTATTTAAAGAGAGATAAAAAAAATCAGTGCGATTGACCTAAAATAAAAGTTGAGATAAGGTATGTAAAAATTTTAAATTTTATTATTTTTATTTTAATTGTACATAAAAATAAAAATAAAAATCATTCAATTTTAAAAGATTAGGAACGCAAATTTAAAAATAAATTAGTGATTCAAAAATCATTAATAAAGGATTAAAATTTTATCTAAATTTTTTATATCATTCCAACGTGTTTAGTTTATAATTTATGAGCATGTGCAAAACGTAAAAGCAATTGGCCATCGAATGCAAACAAGCAAAGTGACTTTGGAGGAAGATTTTGGGAAGTGCAAACATAATGAGTAGGAAAATTTCTTTCAAAAGAGATATCAAAAGTTCACTTCTCCCCTGGTCGTTTTAATCTGTTCCTCTCTATCCATCCTCTTTATATTATCCAAAACCTATACAAATATTCAACATTTTGAAGATTTTAATTACAGCGGAGCCAGAAAATTAAGTCAATTTAAAATCGTTCTCCAAGTAAAGTTTACATCAAATCTTAAATTCTAGAAGGATCTCAGATAGAAGATAAAAATAATTCTAAAGTTACCTTGATGAATTTTTAGATTTTCTATTACAAGGACAGAATTCATGGTTTAAACTTGAATATATCAAATCAATAAGGATTAAACGAGTAAAATGAAAAAAAATACAAACATATTATAACGTTGTTGTGATGTGAGGAATAAAACAATTTAATATTTTTCTGTGATACACACTATAGCATGGTTTATTGATGTTACAATATGACTTTTAACAATGTAAGAAGACATTATTAGAGTTCACTTTGTAACATGGATGAGCCACTGTACAAAATAGCTTCTTGTTTGACTAGGCATTTCTTGTTAGGTTGTGGAGCCTGATGCTTACCTATGGATTAAGTTTCCTTTTAGATTGGATTTACTTAATGGTTAAGTAAACTTAATAGCTAAGCAAATGTGGTGATGTGCTTACCTATGGATTAAGTTTCCTTTTAGATTGGATTTACTTAATGGTTAAGTAAACTTAATAGCTAAGCAAATGTGGTGATGTGACACCTATATATATCCTCCCGTGTAGTTGTATTTTGAGAGGGAATTCTTTGTACCTGTATATGCCTAGAATCATCAATAAAAATATCTAACCGCCGTAGAAGTTTACCCACGGGGTGTTACCACGAAATCATTTTTTCTTCACGTTTCTCTCTCTCTCTCTAACTTTACTCTCTTGATTCTTCATCTCCTTCATCCGGTTCTTGGTGTGTGTTGAGGGATAAGATCCTAACAACTGGTATCAGAGCTTGGAGATTCAACACGAACACTAAAGATGGACAGTTTGAAGCTTGGAATCGAGAAGTTTGATGGATCCGATTTCGGTTTCTGGAAGATGCAGATTGAAGACTATCTGCACCAGAAAGATCTTCACGAACCCTTGACCGGGGTGAAGCCGGATTCCATGACGGAGGAGCAGTGGAAGCTCAAGGATCGCCAGGCGCTGGGTTTGATCCGGTTGACTTTGTCAAGAAACGTGGCGTTCAACATCGTGAAGGAGAAGACTACATCCGGTCTGTTGAAGGCGCTCTCAAATATGTATGAAAAACCATCGGCGATGAACAAGGTATATTTGATGCGTAGATTGTTCAATTTACAGATGTCTGAGAGTGGATCTGTTGCTGATCATATAAATGATTTCAATATGATTGTGAGTCAACTGAGTTCTGTGGAAATCAATTTCGAAGATGAAATTAAAGCGTTGATTTTGATGTCATCTCTGCCCGAGTCTTGGGATACTGTTGTTGCTGCGATTAGCAGTTCTCGTGGATCTGAGAAACTGAAGTTCGATGAAATCCGTGATGTTGTTCTCAGCGAAAGTATTCGCAAACGAGAAGTGGGAGAATCATCGGGTAGTGCTCTCAGCGTTGATCGAAGGGGGAGAAGCAAGTCAAAGGGCCAAAATCAACATGGTCGATCAAAATCAAAGAATCGCGGAAAATCTCCGAACAAATCTAACATAGCTTGTTGGAACTGTGGAGATAAAGGACACTTTCGGACAGAGTGTAAGAAGCCAAAGAAGAAGCAGAATCAGAAATCTGGAGATGACAATGATTCTGTGAATTCAGCGGAGGACATTGGGGATGCTCTAATACTTAGTGTAGACAGCCCAGTTGAATCTTGGATTTTGGATTCTGGTGCATCTTTTCATTCTTCACCAAGCAAAGAATTATTCAGAAATTTCAAATCTGGAGATTTTGGAAAGGTGTTTCTTGCTGATAACAAAGCCTTGGTGATTGAAGGAAAAGGGGATGTCTGCATAAAAACACCAGCAGGAAATCAGTGGACATTGGAGGATGTCAGATATATTCCTGGTCTCAAGAAGAATCTGATCTCAATTGGTCAGTTGGATAGCACGGGATATGCAGCAGAGTTTGGGAAAGGTTCTTGGAAGATTGTGAAGGGTGCTATGGTTGTAGCACGAGGCACAAAATATGGAACCTTATACACCACTGCGGGGTGTATTAACATGGCTGCTGTTGACAATGTTGCTTCCGGTTCAAGTCTGTGGCATGACAGACTTGGACACATGAGTGTTAAAGGGATGAAGATGCTGGTTGCAAAAGGAGCATTAGAAGGTCTGAAGTCTGTTGATATGGGTCTTTGTGAGAGCTGCGTGATGGGCAAACAGAAAAGAGTTAGCTTCACAAAGACTCCGAGAGAGCTGAAGAAAGTGCAGTTAGAAATGGTCCATACAGATGTTTGGGGACCATCTCCAGTTTCATCACTTGGAGGATCCAGATTTTATGTCACCTTTATTGATGATTTCAGCAGGAAGGTATGGGTTTACTTCTTGAGGCATAAGTCAGATGTGTTTGCAACTTTCAAGAACTGGAAAGTTGAAGTTGAGAATCAGACTGGGTTGAAGATCAAATGCCTAAGGTCTGATAATGGAGGAGAGTATGACAAATCAGAGTTCAAGGCATTCTGTGCAGCTGAGGGAATCAGACTGATGAGAACAGTTCCCGGTAAGGCAAGGCAGAATGGAGTTGCTGAAAGGATGAACAGAACGTTGAATGAGCGTGCAAGGAGTATGAGAATACACTGTGGGCTGCCCAAAACATTTTGGGCGGATGCTGTGAGCACGGCTGCGTACTTGATCAACAGGGGACCATCAGTTCCTTTGGGGTTCAAGATTCCAGAGGAAGTGTGGACTGGAAAAGAACTCAAGTATTCACACTTGAGGACTTTTGGTTGCACTGCTTATGTTCATGTTGATCCAGAGAAAAGAGACAAGCTTGATGCTAAGGCTGTAAAGTGTTACTTCATAGGTTATGGTTCTGATTTGTTTGGCTACAGGTTTTGGGATGACAAGAACAGAAAGATCCTGAGACACTGTGACGTGACGTTTGATGAGTCTGTCCTGTACAAGGACAGAGAGCAGAAGGTTTCAGAGACTACAAAGCAAGTGGGAGTTGAGGTTGAGTTGGAGAAGAGTACCCCCAGAGATGTTGAAGCAGATACTCAATCAACTCCAGACACTGTTGCTGAAGAACCAGAGGTGGAGCAAGTCACACCTGAGCAGGTGTTGAGGAGGTCATCCAGGACCATCAGGGCACCAGATAAGTATTCACCTTCATTACATTATCTGTTGCTGACTGATGAGGGTGAACCAGAGTCTTTTGATGAGGCCCTACAGGTGGAGGATTCGATCAAGTGGGAGCAAGCCATGGATGATGAGATGAGTTCACTTGAGAAAAACAACACATGGGTGTTGACTGAGTTACCTGTTGGGAAGAGAGCCTTGTTGAACAAGTGGGTGTTCAGAATCAAGGCTGAACCAGATGGCAAAAGAAGGTTCAAGGCTCGATTGGTGGTTAAAGGATATTCACAAAGGAAAGGTATTGATTATGCTGAAATATTTTCTCCTGTTGTGAAGTTAACCTCTATTCGAATTCTGTTGAGTATTGTTGCATCGGAGAATTTGCATCTGGAGCAAATGGATGTAAAAACAGCATTTTTACATGGAGATCTGGACAAAGAGATCTATATGCAGCAACCGGAAGGATTTGTTGTTCCAGGCAAGGAACACACGGTGTGCAAGCTCACCAGGAGCTTGTATGGACTAAAGCAAGCACCAAGGCAGTGGTACAAGAAGTTTGACTCCTTCATGACTAAGAACGGCTTTTGCAGGGCTGAAAAGGATCAGTGTTGTTACTTCAAGAAATACACTGATTCTTATGTCTTTCTACTCTTGTATGTGGATGATATGTTGATTGCAGGATCTAGTATGAGGGAGATTAACAATCTGAAGACAAAGTTGTCTTCTGCATTCGAGATGAAAGATTTGGGGGCAGCGAAGCAGATTCTGGGGATGAGGATTTCTCGGGATAGATCTGCTGGTACTTTAAATCTATCTCAGGAGTTGTACATTAAAAAGGTGTTGAGCAGATTCAGGGTTCATGATGCTAAACCCAGGACTACTCCATTGGCAAATCACATTAAATTGTCAAAGGAGCAGTCACCCAAGACAACTGAGGAGCGTGAGCATATGACACTTGTTCCATATGCTTCAGCAGTTGGAAGTTTGATGTATGCTATGGTCTGCACTAGGCCTGATATAGCACATGCAGTGGGAGTTGTTAGCAGGTACATGGCGAACCCGGGGAAAGAGCATTGGGAAGCTGTGAAGTGGCTTCTGAGATATCTGAAAGGTACATCCAATACTTCACTTTGTTTTGGCGAAGGCAAGGTGATACTACAGGGTTTTGTGGATGCTGATCTTGGTGGAGATGTGGACTCGAGCAAGAGTACATCTGGATACATTTACACCATAGGTGGAACAGCAGTGAGTTGGATGTCCAGGCTTCAGAAGTGTGTTTCTCTTTCATCTACTGAAGCTGAGTATGTGGCAATAGCTGAAGCTGGGAAAGAGATGATATGGCTGGCAGATTATCTGGAAGAATTGGGCAAGAAGCAGAGCGAGAAGATTCTTTATTCAGATAGCCAAAGTGCCATACAGTTGGTAAAAAATCCAGTCTATCACTCGAGGACAAAGCACATCAGAAGGCGGTACCATTTCACTCGCAGGGCAGTGGAGGATGGTGATATGTCCTTGGAGAAGATAGAAGGTGCAAAGAACCCGGCAGACATGTTGACGAAATGTGTTGATGTTGGGAAACTGGGGTTATGCAAAACCTCGGTTGGTCTTCTGTAGTTGTTTCTACAGATGTTGCGGTGCAATGACGTATTGATGATGCAAGGACAAATTTTGTGGGAATGCAATTTTTTTTGGTGACTGGATCAGTCTCCAAGTGGGAGAATTGTTAGGTTGTGGAGCCTGATGCTTACCTATGGATTAAGTTTCCTTTTAGATTGGATTTACTTAATGGTTAAGTAAACTTAATAGCTAAGCAAATGTGGTGATGTGCTTACCTATGGATTAAGTTTCCTTTTAGATTGGATTTACTTAATGGTTAAGTAAACTTAATAGCTAAGCAAATGTGGTGATGTGACACCTATATATATCCTCCCGTGTAGTTGTATTTTGAGAGGGAATTCTTTGTACCTGTATATGCCTAGAATCATCAATAAAAATATCTAACCGCCGTAGAAGTTTACCCACGGGGTGTTACCACGAAATCATTTTTTCTTCACGTTTCTCTCTCTCTCTCTAACTTTACTCTCTTGATTCTTCATCTCCTTCATCCGGTTCTTGGTGTGTGTTGAGGGATAAGATCCTAACATTTCTATGACTCATATTATAATTTGGTTTAACTATGACTCATATTATAATTTGAGTAAACCATTGGCATGATTTTGAAGGAATAAAATCTTAATTATGTATCCCACGTTTAACTTCATGGTAACTTGTTAATATCTCATGTTGTAATCATATTTAGACATACAATAACTTGGCATAAAATCAATTTATAATAACATATAAAGAGATAAAAGTTGGTTTAAACTTCGACAAAATCTTATAACTCTAATCATTATTGATAAAAATATGTTCATTGATCAAAATAAATGCATAATTAAGAATTAGAAATTTTATTTAATGTTTTTATGGAATTAAATTAAAAATTAAAAAAAAAATCTTTAAAAAAATATAATAAATAAAAAATACTATAAAGTCTTAAATTTTAAGAAAAGAATAAGATTTTTATTTAAGAAGAAAAATGGAATATTTATAAGAATTGTTGATAATAAAGTATATGTATAAAACTATAGTTATAAAAATATTTATATTTTTTTAAAATTTGATTTATATTCTTTAAGTATTCATTTGATTTAAAATTGAATAAAATTAATTTTAATAAAATTAATTATGAATTTATAAATATTTTTTTTAAATATGTTTCATAAACGAATGAATCATATTTTTCTTAAAATATATGTTTTATATATAAAATATAATTAATCATTCTATAATAAAATAAATAAATCCTAAGAGTGAATGTTTTGAACCTTCGTTAATTAATTTTTCATAAAGCTAAGTTGATTAATTATAGATTAATTCATTATTGTTATGCATATTCTAATTATAACATAATTGAGTTCGCTAACTATTTCTATTATTGATTCTTTTAACAGGCTTTGAATTAGGAAAGAAAAAGTTAGAAAAGCAAAAGAAAAGAAAGAAACATAACCATAATGATTGAATTAGAATTAGTTAACTTAATATTTAATAGAAGTTATTTAAAGAGAGATCAAACTAAATTTAGTGGGATTCTTCTAATATAAGAGTTTAAATAATTTATATAAAATTTTTAAATTTTATTATTATTATTTTTATTTTTACTATACATAAAAAAGACACATTAAAGTTATTAATTTTAAAAGATTAGTAACACAAACTTAAAAATAAACTAGTGATTGAAAAATCACTAAAAAATAGTAAGCATGATTAAAAAATTAAAATAAAAAAGATAAGCATAAAATTTAAAAAAAGTATTATTCTTTTAAAATTGGTATGCTTATTTGTGTATGTATCTAAAATATCTTTCATATATTGCATAAATATTTTAAATTTTAAATTTTAAATAAAACTTTTAGTATTAATAACAATTAATTATTAATTAAAGATATAAATTTTTTAAAATATCATTAAATTAAAAAATAAATTATTAAAATTATGATAAAAATAACTAATAATTTAGGTTTTGATGGTGATTTTTAAGTTTTTTCATTTTAAATTAATTTTAAAAATAAGACGTGTTTAATAAAAAATAGTTTTAAAATAATTTTTAATAAATTTTAAAAATAATTTTGACTTGCATTTTAAAATAAAAAAAATTATATTAATAATCAAATAATATTTGAAATAATAATAATAATAATTAATATATAAATTATATTAATTCATAATATTATAATATATTATTTTTATATAAAATAAATATTAATAATATAAAAATATTATAATAATATATAAAATTATTTTTTTAAATATTAATAATCAAATAATATATAAAATAAATATTTATACAATTATATGATATTTTTATATTATAACCATTATACTATTATTATTTTTTTTATAACATTACCTTTAATTTTACGTATCACCATCATCACTATAATAATAAAGTTTTTATCTAAAATTTTTGTTTTTATTATTTTAAAGAATTTAATTATTTATATATATTTTTATATTTTTTATAAATTAAAAAATAAATAATAAATTTATAATATTAAAATATAATACTATATTATATAATTTTTATAATATAATATATATTAATAAAAAATTATAATAATAATATATAAAAATATTTATCTTATATATTAATTACCAAAAAATATATAAAATATAAAACTGTATAATTATATAATATTTTTTATATTATAACCATTATATCAGTTACATTTAACATCATCAATCTATTATAATAATAATATTTTATTTTTATTATTTTAAAATAAATTATTTTTTAAATTTTTTATTTATCTAATTTTTATATATTAAAAATAAATAATATTATTTAATATATAAATTATATTTAATTTATAATATTATAATATATATTATTTTATGTAAAATAAATATTAAATAATATAAAAAATTATAATCATAACATATATAAAATTATTTATTTTAAATACTAAAAATCAAACAATATATAAAATATAAATTTATAATTATATAATATTTTTTATATAATAACCATCATATCAATACTATTATTTTATAAATATTAATTTATTCTTATAGTTATCACTATCATCATTATTATCATAATTATTATAATATTTAATTTTATTATTTTTTAAAAATTTTAAATTTATATTATTTTGATATTTTTTAATTTTTAAATTAATATTTTTATTTATATATTTTTTTAAATTCATAATAAATTAATATAATAAAATATGTTAATATTTTGCAATAAATTTTAAAATTTAAAATTAAAAACTGAAAATAAAAATTGATTTTAATTTTTAAAATTTTTAAAACTATAAACTAAAAATCACTCTAAACAGGATCTTAATAAAAATAAAGATGTCGGAAGATTATAAAACTTTTCTTACAATGATGAAGACTTAAATTCATAAAAATGAGATGGATTGTATGTCATGTTTTTTATATCCAATTTTAAGTTATTTTTCTTTCATTAATTTGTAAGAGATTCTTGTTAATATTTAAAATTGAAAATAAAAATTAATTTTAATTTTTAAAATTAAAAACTAAAAATTACCCCAAACAGAGTGTTAATAAAAACAAAGATGCATCAAAATTATAAAACTTTTTTTAAACGATAAAGATTTAAATTTATAATAATAGGGTGGGTTGTACGTAATGGTTTTTATAGCTAATTTTAAGTTTTTTCTTTGATCAATTTGTAAGAGATTCTTGTTAAAATTGAAATGCCAATTCAAAAGAGAACTAAATATATATATAAAAAAAAATTGAAGTAAGAAAATGTTCATTTTTTGTTTTTTTTTTTTTTTTGTTTTGGAGGCCAGAAATAACATAAAGTTAAGAGTAGATAACAAAAGAAGAAAAACATATTATCCCTGTAAAATTTGTTACATATTATTGTGACACGTGAGAAGTTAAATTTGTATGATGAGATTGATTTAAGAAAATGGTGAGCCGTTGATATATTACACAGAATGGATCTATGAGCCTTTATGATGAAGTTTTCCCGGACGAATCGGTCTTTGTTGTGCAAACGGTATTATAAATATATAAATAAACATAAAATAAATAAGGATTAAATATGTTGAGGTGTTGACCAGGATTTCAAAACCGCAATAGGTATGAGTGCTTGGGTTCCTAGAAAAGGAATTAAGAAATTAAGATAAAAGAAATAAGAAATATAAAAAAGAGGTGAAGTACTATTTTAGGGTCCAGGATGAAATAACAGGTGTAATTATGCACATAAATAACGAGTAGAAAAAAATTAAGAAGTTAGGAGTCCAAAAATAAAAGAAATGGGTTAAGATCTGGTATAGTGTATATGTATGATCTGTCTCTCCTTTCATTTCTCTCCATCTCCCATTTCAATATCCCCAAACTTTGATCCCGAGAGAAAATAAGGCATCAAAAACTGCAGCACCTTCCCCGCCGGAGACGCAGCTGAAATCTCACACACACTTTCACCCCTTTTTTTTCTGTTACCACATCTTCCAAAAAACCATGATTAACAATAATAGCAGCAGCAGCAATATCTCAACAATAACAAGAAATGGTAACAGCACCACCCAAGCTTGCGCGGCTTGTAAGTATCAACGCAGAAAGTGCGCACCTGATTGCATTCTTGCACCTTATTTTCCTCATGATCGACAACGCCAATTCCTCAATGCTCATAAATTATTTGGTGTGAGTAATATCACCAAAATTATCAAGTACCTTGATCCTCACGATAAGGACCAAGCCATGCGTACCATTATTTATCAATCTGACATGCGTGCTACCGATCCTGTTGGTGGTTGTTACCGTTACATTCAAGACCTTCAGGCCCAGATTGAATATTATAGGGCCGAACTCGAACTTGTCCTTCAACAACTCGCCATTTTCAGGGCTCAGGCCCAAGCACAAGCCCAGGCCCATCACCACCAACAACAACATCAACAACATCATCATCATTCTATCTACGCTCCAACAACTCTCAATGCTGATGGTGAAGTTATGAACAACGTTGCTGGTAATGGTGATCCCTTGAGCTTGTATAACCACCCTCATCAACCTCCTCCTCTTGTTTCTGCCACCACACCTCATTATCAGTATCTTCCACAACAGGATCAGTACATTATGGTTCACGAAAATGATAATAGCAGTCAGAACAGCAACACCAATCTTTTGCATGACCATATTAATACTTGGGCTATGCAGAACTCTGTTTCCCTTTCATCTTTGTCTTTGCATGGTCACAGTAGTAATGTTAGCGATGACTATGATCATAAACCCGTTCTTGACATGCAATCTGATGAAAGGAGTGAGTTAGGGTTCGAGTCTGAAGAATTACTCCATCGCAGGTTTCCATCATCTTCTCATTCATTCATTCGTTGCAATTTCAAATTCAAATCTCATCAAATTATTTTACTTCTTCTGATATTATTTTCCATTAATTTCCATGCGTCCGTCCATCTACAATCTCGTTTAAATTAAATTTTTTATATATTTTCTGATATGTGATCCTAAATTAATCAAATCTAGGATATATATCATGTCATTATATATGATTCAAGAGTTATGTATTTATACTATACATCAGTATAGATTATCGTTTGTTATTTCTGTTTCTCATTAATTGCTTCATGCATAACATCTTCTTCTAATTAGCATCGCTCATCAACCTTTTCATTTAAATAATATGCAGTGATGAAGCAGTTTTGTTTAAGATAGATGACGCTGTAATAAAAGCTGAGTCTGACTGCATTCAACAACCTCAAGACCATGATCTAAAAGGTGCAGCAACCTTGTTTACTCTCACAAATTGTACTACCTCATGATCTTTCATCACATCTTTGTTAGCATAGATTATTGTAGAAGATGCGCTTCTGCATCATTTTGTTATCATTAATTAGGACGTTAGTTTCCGGTACTCCTGTTCAGAGCTTCATCAAATTTTCCCACTATTGATGCTTATATGCACATGCGGCTATACTTATTTTTATTTATACCATTAATTTCTTTCATACAGAATATATTTTCTTATTACTAATAATTAGTTTTTCTCTTCAATAATGAAATTTAATGCTATATATTCCCACTCCAGGATGTTTGATTCAATCAATAATTGAATGCAGTAGATAACCATCTCTCTCATATATACCCTCTAGCTAATTATTTTCTAAACCTCCCCCTCTTCTGGTAAAATCTCTATACATAGTTCATTCCCTTACTAAACCTTTTTCTTCCATTTTCTGTAAATTAAAACCTCATCTTCTGTCGTGTAACCATGCGCCTTTCGGTGCCTTTTTAGTTTATTGCTGGGACAATTCACGCACTCCATCACCTTGTTATTTATACAGGCACTTAATTATCATATGCGTTGGTCACTCTTGAATATAAATCCTAGGATCAGGAAGATTGAAATGGAGTTCTTTACGTGCTCTTGTTGACAGATTAAAAGCCACTGGTCACAAGCTTAAGACTTATCTGATGTATCATGGAAGTCAATGTTGGATGATTAAAGAAACCAATAAGAGAAGAAAAAAAATTCCAATCTAGTACTAATGTATGTATTAAATCATGATAGGAATAGAAATAAATGCATTAGGAAAATTGGTGATAACATCTTTAACAGACACATTTTGTAGAGGTGCACACGTGATCTCATGCGGAATTAGATGCAAGGTTGACCAATAATGACTGCATTTATGATTTAAATTATCATAGATGGAATTAGATGCAAAGTTAAATTAATTAAACAAACAAATAAGTTAAGATTAAGAAGCCGTATCGCATGCAAAATATGGTGCTTCCTTAAATATCCAATATATATGTAGAGGCATCAACCATGAATTGATTTCAAATTTGGGGGCTCACAATCATGGTCATGAGATGAAAATAGCAGCGCCATGAGTTGTTACCTAATAGCAACAAGTAAAGGACACAACACCGGTACCACCGCATTTCCAACAGTGCCTGTCTTGGGATCTTGGTTTGAATTTTAAGGACATATATAATATACTAGCCTTTATTTATTTATAATGGTCTTGTACGTATATATGTAGTATGGTCTGTGCTGTGCACTCTACTCTAGTGTAGTGTTTTGCCCGAACCAAACATGGGTTAAATTAATATAAAGACCTTGTTTATTCATTTTGCCTTATAATGCGTAACATTCTACTTTTTGTATATGACATCGATGTTACCTTGGGTGGATTTGGACTAGCAAAATTGAGAACCATAGATATACAATGCATGTGTTACCTTGGGTCATTTTCGCCCATTTCCATTGTCGAGTAAGTTGGATTTTGGTTTCTGCACGAATCAGGTAGATTGAGCGTGTCAACTTGAGTTTTGAAAAAAAATTTGTTCAAAACATGAACTTACAATTTTTTTTTGAATGTTTAGAAAAGGTTGGACATACCAAATTGATATTTTTAATCTGACATATTTTTTCAATTTTTCAGAATTCAGTCAACATAAATATGTTCCATATTAAGTAAACTATCACCGTATGAGTTTAAATTTTAAAATTTTAATTTTAAATATGTTCTCATATACACTGCCGGAAATAATTATATTCAACATATGATAAGGGATAATACTTTTAACATGAGGTTTAATTGGGGTTTTAATATGCATATTATACACAAATTATGAATATACACAATTACGCAAAAAATTTGGACGAATTTACAAAGTAGAAGTTGTCAACAAATGTTGACAATTAAATCTTCTTGACCACAAATTATCTGTAAAATGTGAAGTAAACAAAAATTTAGTTCATCACAGATTCAATATAATATCAACAATCAAAATACCACTGTGATAAGCATATCACAGACATCAGCGTACCAATACAATCAGAAGTAGTGATCAACATCAGTACAAAGTCCGAATAGAAAGTTATCAATATCAGTAAAACATCTTTGCACTCTCAGGAGCATACACACATAGAAATCAGAATTATAACATAACAAGAAGCAATCATTCCTATTATATTGAATACATATCAAAGATTGCTATTGAATCACCATAGGAGGATGAGTGAGGTTGCAATCCGAATTTCGTTCAGTATTCCTGCAGTTTACGCACGGAAGAAGATTGTGTTGTTCAGAGGGTGATGCTGTGATTCTCTTCCTTATTCCTACTCCTTGTACTTTTATTATTTTATTCTTTTTTATCTACAAAAGTAAAGGGATTGGAGAGAAATTTTTAAACTGTTAAAACTGATTATTAATATGCCTATTGTTTGAAGAAATTTTTTCAAGAATAAGTGTTGAGTACGTGTGTTTGCTAAATGCTCTAAGAAGAAAGAAATGTTTACTTAATTGTTGCTTCCTTTTCTTCTCCTTCTTTTCCTTTTGCCGACCTTTTCTTTTGTTCTTTGAATTTTGTCTTCTTTTGGTTCTGTTTTCAATGTTATCAGTTTTCTCTATTAAAAAAAACAAAAAAAAACTCTCATTCCCCTTCCTTTTGTTGTTGTGTTCAGATTTTTTTCTCTTTTGGATTTTTATTCTTGGTTATCACTTTTTTTTCAAGTAAATTTAACTTCTAGTTTATGCAATTATCTGTTGGATCAATTTGTTTGTTACTAAAATTACTTAATTTTCAAATTTAATTAAAAATTAAAAATGATAATGATAATAAAATAATAATAATAATAATTATTATTATTATGATGATGATTATAATAATTAAAATAATATAAATAAAATAAAATATGGTATAAAAAATTAGTATTCAAAATTCTTTTTATTATTTATTAGTTGATCTTTACAAGATTTTAAATTTTTATTATTTATTTGATATCTTAAGAAAAAAATTAAAGTAGGAGGCCTAAAATAAAATGAGAATTTAGGATTAGATTAAAAAATAATAATGGTATCAATAAGGATAATGATAATGATCATGGTTATTAAAGTAATAAAAATATAAATTAGTTGATTCTTAAAAAATAAAAAATAAATATGATTAAAGTTAAGCCGTGAAAATTTAGTTATATATTTTAAAAAATAATAGAGAGTTGATTAAAATATTAATCAAATTATAAGGATTTGAAATTTAATTTAACTAAAAATAAAAAAAATAAGATAGGACTATTATATAAAAAAATATTCTGAACAAATTTCCAAAATATAGAAAAACAATAGTTTGAAACTTAGAAATTTCATATAAAAATAACTTGGAATTATTGATTGCTGAAGATATCGTATAAGTTCTCTTTTAAAGTATATAAAACAAATATATTAATTTTAGACTTGTATCAATTAATAAATAAGATGAGATATTTGATGCTTTAAAATAATTTGTATTATATCTATTAGATATTTTAGGACTTTTTTACTGCTTCCAAAATAAATAAACAAATCTAGAGTGCTCCTTTGATTCAGGTTCAGATACTCTCAAAATAAATAAATTATCAATTACACAAAAAGCCTAACTAACAGTAAACACTAAAAGGTTACTTTATTTTATAACATCACTAAAAATAACGATAGATCTCTCAAAATTCTATTAATAACATAATAATCCCTAAATATCACAATAGTCCTTCAACATGATTCTCCATTCTACATCCTTAACTTATAAACAATCAAGAAATGTAACATACATAATACAACATGAACTCACAAATTCGAGCAGCAAAAACATGTTCACTGTTAGTTGGGTCTTTCTAACACAAACTTACCCTATACAGAAACTGATTCTGCTACAAAAAAAGTTCAACTAAATTAAGTTCATAATTGTTTGCTGAAATTTGGCTGCATAACTATAAAATACCAATGCAAACATTTGGTAGCAAACAATATGCAACTAACTGTTACCGTAAAACAAAGAAACAACACTTCCGCATGAAATATCCATTTTAAAAGTGACTTGTTTTGCAGTCCCATAGGCAGAACTATCACTTCAATAAAATCAGCAATAAAAATAAATTAGAACCATGCATCAATATAAATGCTCTATGATTTTAGTCTTCTAGCTGCATATTGCATTCAGTTTAAATTATCAAATGAAAAATATATGCTAATATGGACACTTGCTACAAGTCTTCTTACTACAACTAAAAATTCAACTTCGTGTAGAATAAAATACTTAAAAAACTAAATCACTTAAAAGGGGTTTGGACTTGACAAACACTGCTCATCATTAAATGGATTCATTTAGAAAACTTTACTAGCACTAGCAACGACTTCTAGTACTTCAACTCAGATTCTCATGCGACAAAACACTCAATACGGACAAATTAACACATAGGGTCTCATGGAACTATTCACATACTGCAACACAAGTGTAGTGAGATTAATGAGAACAAAGGAATAATAAGATTATATCTCAATCATTTTGTCCACTCAAATAATGAAATAGAAACTTGTAACTTTTTCTTTCATTATAAAGTATTCAAACAATATAACAATAACTTTAATTCATTCCATTCATCTTTAAATATGCAAATATAGCCTTTACTATCATTAAGTTCAGGTATGTTCACCAATACTTATATACCCTACCCGTTGACATCCTCCTTCCTAGGCTTTTAGTAATTTTAGGAGGACAGGATTATATTGGCCTTTCTTGATTCAGTCACTTTTCTTTTAACCTGAGTAAGCTTTCTTCCTCCCGAACTGTATTCAAATATAACATATATAATTTCCTTCTGTTTATTCATTAGTATTTACAGTAATTCCCTAAATTTATGTCAATTTTTTTCTCTGTTTCAGGCTTTATCAGATTTGAGTATTTTAGACCTTGATGTTCCTTATACTCTCTCTTTAGTAGCATTTGCTGCAACTGAAATTCTGGTGATAATATGGGCAATGATTTCAGTCACATGGCAAATTGTTTCTGTGCCTGCTACGATCGCATCAAAATATATTCAGGTTTCTTCACTATCTAATTTTTATTGATTTCCATTCTTTGTTCCTACTTAGATCATGGAGCTAGCAACTTCCTAGCCTTTATATTATTTTTTTGAATTAAAAAGGGATATTATCAAGCCTCTGCTAGGGAAATAATAAGGATCAATGGAACCACAAAAGCTTGAGACATCACTTGGTGTGGTTACAGTAAGAGCATTCAACATGGTAGACGGATTTTTAAACTACTTAAAGCTTGTTGACACAGATACATCACTGTTCTTTCATTCTAATGCAGCCATGAAATGGTTAGTTTTAAGGATTGAAGCACTTCAAAATTACTTAGTCTACTGCCCAAGGGAAACATACTCTCAGGTAATATTACATAATAAAATTATTTACCATGATAAGGTTTTGTTCATGTTGTTAACTTCATAATTCTCCTACTATGTGCTGGCCTTGTGGGACTGTTTCTTTCTTATGCATTTACATTGACACAAAGCCAAGTATTTTGGAATCGTGTGTTTTGCATCTTATCAAACCATATTATCTCTATTGAAAGAATCAAGCAAATCATTCACATACCAGCATTGCCTCCTGCCATTGTAGAGGATCCTCTTTTTTTGGATTTTACTCTCATAAAGTTGTATCATTTTTTTTTTATCTTTTTCACCTCTACTTTCAATTTTCCTTCATTTTCCTGTTGGACTTGTTGGACTCAGGAGTTTAAGTCTGATTGAAAATTTTTCTACATTAATTTCAGATTAGATATACTCCAAATGTTCCATTAGTCCTTAAATGCTTTGTTTGAAAGAAATTAGGAGAAAGAAAATAAGAAAGGAAAACTTTTTGTATGATTTGTATAAGTAAAAAAATAAGAGAAATAGAAAAAAATTTTACTTAGAAATAATTAATCTCAAAATAGATGAAAAAATAAGAGAAAAAAAAATTTTCTTTTATTTTAAATTATTATATATTTTAAAAATAATAAATATTATATTAAAAAATTAGTAGAAAAGTCAGTTTTAAAGTTAAATACTATTTTTTAAAATTTATATAAAATAAAATTTATACTACTATTTTTTTTATTTATTCAAAAAAAAATATTTTTCTTCTTATTTTTATTTTACTATTTTTTTTAATTTTTAAATCTTCTAACATATTATAGGTATCACTTGTATATTTAAAGAAAAAAATTATTGAAAAATAGGAAAGAGAAAGAACATATTTATACGTATTTTGGAATGATTGAGTTTTTAAATTAAGTTTAAAAATAAAATAATTTTTAACATATTTTTAAAATAATTTTAGTTAAAAATTTAAAATCTTAAAAAATTTATTTAATATTATTTTTAGTTTTGAAATATTATCATTCTTATATTTACTTAATTCCATCACCGCTAAACCATCATAATTATCATTAAACCATCCTAATATTATTTTATATATAAATTATATCAAATTTATTATATTATAATATAATTTTATATTATATAATTATTTATAATAATATATAAAATTATTTATTTTAAATAATAATAATAAAATAATATATAAAACAAAATTTTATATAATTATATAATATTTTTATATTATAATTATTATATCATTATTACTATTTCATTCATATTATTTTTATTTTTACTATTATCAGTATCATAATAATAATAATAAATTTTATTTTTAAAATTTTTATTTTATTATTTTAAAAAGTTTAATTATTTATTATTTATTTATTTATTTATTATTGATTCATAAATAAAATAACATTATTTAGTATATAAAAATTATATTTAATTTATAGTATTATAATATAATTTTACATTATATAAATTTTTATAATATAATATATATTATTTTATATAAAATAAATATTAAATAATATAAAAATTATAATAATTTTACATAAAATTATTTATTTTATACATTTTTTATTAAATAATATATAAAATATAAAATTATCTGATCATATAATGTTATTTATATTATAATCATTATTATCATAATTATCATCACCATAATAATAATATTATTATTATTTTTAATTTATTTTTTATTTTTATTATTTTTAAAAAATTTAATATTTTATTTATATAATTTTTATATATTAAAAATAAATATAATAATATTTTAAATATAACTTATATTAATTTATAGTATTATAATATAGTTTATATTATATAATATAATATATATTATTTTTATATAAAATAAATATTAATTAATATAATAATAATATAAACATATTTTTATCTTAAATATTGATAATTAAATAATATATAAAATATAAAATTATATAATAATATAATATTATTTATATTATAATTATCATGTTACTATCATTATCTTATAAATATTATTTTTATTCTTATTGTTATGATTATTATTATTATTATTATTATTATTATAATTTAATTTATTATATTTAAAATTTTGAAATTTATAGTATTTTGATATAATTTAGTTTTTTAAATAATATTTTTTAATTCATAATAAAGTAATATAATAATTTGATTTAATTTGTCTTTTAATAGTTTTTAAAAATAAAAAATAAAAACTAATTTTGATATTTTAAATTTTTAAAACTTAAAATTAAAAATCATCCGAACATGCCTAGGCTGTTAACTCTTCTTTGATAGCTCTGAAAGTGATTAAGGCTGGACAGATTAAAAGCCCAAATTGATAGCTATTTGAATTTGATAGCGTGGGAGGGAGAGAATAATGGGTCAGGGATCATTGGATTTGGGTATTTGGTATCCAACCGCTTTTGGATCGGATCCAGTTTCAAAAGTAATAAATGGCCCAGTATATCGCTTTTGCTGTTATTTTATACGGGTTTGATTTTTGAAAGATAGTCTTGATCTAGCCTGATATCTTTTTTTTCTAAAGAATTATATGTTATTTAATAACGATATATTAATAATAAATTTCAAATTTAATAAAAAATATAATATTATATTATATTATATTTTTTAATATTATTTATTATAAAATATATTTTAAGTTTAATTTTATAATTTAAGTATATATAATATTAAGATTAATATATTATAATAAAAAAATCAAGTTGATTTAATGTTATCCCTTAATAGATAAGGATCCACATACATCCCTAATAACCGGTTGGTTTGATAACTCGGGTTTTAACATCTTGTTGTGCAAACCAAACAGAGCCTTAAACCTGTAGAAAAAAACGACGTTGTCGTTTGGAGCAGACACACAGCGCCCCCTTATTTCTAGGTCCGAGGTTGAGGGAAACATTAGTGAGGTTTAGATTCATTGTGAGCCTTCATTCTCTTTCCCTCTTCACATACCATTCATTATAAAGATTTTATCTCTGACCTGCATCCACCGTTTTCAATTTCAGGTTTGATTCTTATTCAATTTTCTTTCCTACTTTAGCTTGACGTGTAACTGTAAACTCTACATTCCATCCATTTTCTTTAGGCTCACAATCAAAACCAAAGAACAGCATAAATTAATTCCTATAGAATTTTATCCAGGTATGAATTGAGGGAAGGAAAATTATGTTTTGGTTTGGGCTTATTTTGTAAAAGTTTCTTATGATAGTTTGTTATTTCACTTGTTATTACTTGAAAATGGAAAACTAAATTTGTAAATAAAGTTCCATGAACTTGTTTCCTTCATGGGTTGGCTTGCCAATGATCAAAAGGAAGAGTTTTAATTACACATGCTTCTATCAACTGGATGTCAAAAATGAGTTTGAAAAATAAGTTTTTTATACAATGTCATATTTTTTTTATCCCTTATAATATTCACCAATTTGGCTTGCGCTCCCATGATGATGCAACCCCATCCAAACATTGCAGAACTAGGATTTCTGAAAAATTCTAGTCTAGTTGCAAATTGCAATGCTTATTGAAGAAATCGGAAAAGTGGAAAAAATAAAAAAAGTATTGCTCCCCTGGCATTGTAGGGATTGTTTCATTGGTCAATATTATAAGTATTTGTTTACATTTATAGCTCCTTGGACTGATGACTTCTGGGAAATATTGTGATTGGTAAAGGAAAGTATATATATATTCTTGCATTGAAGCCAATTTCATTATGGTATGTGATCCTTCTGTCATTTTGATGCAAGAATACATAAATACTAGCCATTTGTCCACCAAAGAGTCACAGCTGATGTGGACCATAGTTGTTATTTGAAACTGATTCTGATCTAACTTCAACACAAATAGCTTGAATTTGGATGTATTTTAGTTTTAAAAGTTAGGTACAAAGTTATTGTGCAATCCATTTTATTACTAGATAGCTTCGTGGAAAGTAAAGTCACATTAGGTGATGAGAAGAGTTAAAATCTTCCTCTGGATGTTGCCTTTTTTCCCCTTTCTTTGTCAATGGGTAGTGATCATCATTTCATGTCAACTGGTAGCTTTGGATCTTCTGTCTTAGGTGGTTTTTAACTGTATAGGTTCTGGTCAATTACATTCCTTCTGAATTTTTTATTGGAGATGAGGGCCTGCATACAGGATCAACTAGGTTTTGGTGTTTGAAAGGATTAAAGTGTAAAAGAATCAATACTGTAACACAGAGGTTCAACTACTAAAATAAAAGACATGTCTGAAGAATAGAGAAAATCAACATCAATGTTCTCAGTTTTGACCCAGCTTTTGATCATTATTTTAGAATAGAGGATTCTCTCAGGTGAAGTATATGCTAGCCTTGTAGTTGAACTCTGATGAGAATGGATGGAATACAACAACAACCCCAACTAGGTGGGTTCAGATGCATGGATCAATCAATGCCCCCGAGATCTCTCAAAAACCTAAATTTTAATATCAGGATGGATGGAGTGTGTTATACTAATGACATTAATTTTAGTATTGTATTAAGACTATCAAGTTCTGAAGGGCATAAGTCATCTGCGAGTTTCATTTCTGGTTTGGGCATTCCATTTTTCAGATCATTCCACAAAAACATAAAATGAGCAAATTTAAATGTTTCACTAGAATACATACCATCAGCAAGCGAAGTTCAATAATTCTCTTTGGACTTAATATATTACTTCATGCTTGCCATTTTTGTATAGGATCCATGCCAATCATTTTTGCCCCTGGAAGCTGTTTTACAGTCCTCTGTGACACCAAACAAACAGTTAATTATGTAATGTTTTTAAGTCATTGTGATCTCCACTACCTTAAATCATGAATGTATGCAATTAATTGTTGGCACGCATTTAGTTTGTTGATGTTGCTAGATTTATTGGAAACATGGTGATTTGACATGCTATTATCATCTTATGTTGCGTCATGATTGGTGACATTAGTTTGACTTGCTTTTTGCAGGTAGTCTGTCTTAACATGGCAATAAAACCAACAGTTGCATTAAGGGCTATTCTTGTTGGAGGCATAGCAGCATTTGCTAAAATAGCAGGTGTAATGAAGGCAGCAGGTGGTGCAAAAATGGGTGCGGCTGCAGCTGCCATGACAGCGGCAGCAACTGCTGCTATGGCGGGGTCTAAACAAGAGCAGAAAGATGCTTCTCAACAGCCTCCAAAATAATTATTTGTTTCTTCTCTTTTCTTTTCATCAAGTTGACATTGTGTGTTGGTAAGTTTATGTAGCTTAGTTGAACGTTCCATGAGTTTAAGTGGAAGAAAGAGGCCACGTGCGAATTATAGTCTTGAGTCTTGACAAATGGTGATGCAATAGCCTTGTCAAGTATTTGTAATAAGATTACATTGAATTTATAGAGTTCCTGAAGTTTTAGATGAAGCTGTGGCTTTCAGAGACAAATGGTGATGCAATAGCCTTGTCAAGTTCTCTGTGAATTGGGTTTTGTAAATCTGATTTTGGTAAGAAGTAATTTCCGGTGTTTGAATATTATTAATAAAAAAATTTTGAAATGTAAATTTAAGAAAAGGGTTTGGATTAGGTTGTAATTATTATTTTTTTCAAATGATATAAAATATACTCTTTAGCGTAGCTTTTTGCAAGAGGAAGCGGATTCACTCAGTTAGTCTTGTCAATTGCGCCATTTGAAGTCATGTTATTGGGTACATATTAGCTTCGTTGATTAATTTGGATCTATCATCTATTAATAGCACTAATATGAACTTTCTTGTAATAATAAAAAAGTATTTCCTTTTCTGGTCAAATGATAACAGTAAGAAATTGAAAAAAATAGTTAAAAATGTTTTGTTAATGGGCTTGGCCCCGTTCAATATATATATATATATATATATATATAAAGTAATGTTTTGGTAGTATTTTCTTGCATATGCAAGTTTTTAACGTCCCTTGCAGCATAGTTCGATGGAGATTAAGCAGAGATATACAGCAAATGAGGGCAGAGTTCGATCCCAAGTCATCCCAAAAATCTCATACCCCTCATCCCCCTTTCCCAAAGACCATAAAGAGGGTATTTTAGCATCACTTTCACGGGCTCAAAAATCTTTTTTTTTTTGTTAGGTGGGGTTGGGAAGTACATTTGGGCTTATTTGAAAATTCCAATAGCATCAAGGAGACATAATCTAATCTTACTATGCGTGTGGAAGCGATGGATACGAATAAAATGGACCAAAGATTTGTTCAAAAAACCCAATTTGAAGTGGAAAATAGTTTTTTCACATCCTTTGGGGTAAATCTCTTTGAAAAAAGGAAAGACAGAAAGTGATAGAGTTGATGAATGATAGGATAAAAAAAATGAAAAAGGAAAAGGGTAAGATGAATATAAAATTTGAAGTGACAAAAATCAAAGTTGATTTAAAATCGTAGGACTTTATCACTCTATCAATCACTTAGTACTTCGACCAAAGAAAGTACTCTATTAGTAGCAAAAAAAAATGATGAAAAAGCAGCAAAAATGGAAACATTGCTTTTTGTATAAAATAACAGTGTAGTTTATTTGCCTCTTTTTATATATGTAATTTAATATATGGTGATGATCGATGGCTATATAAACTGATATCTCACAGGAAATTGATTATGATTTTTCTGTTGTTCTCTTGTGTTGTGGTTAATGTTATAAAATTCATTCCTATTTCTTTTCCTTTATCCGTAATTTGTAAAATCTTTTTGAACAATACTTTACACCTAGGAAAAAAAATGAAAAGTCAAAATTTTCCACTCAAAATTGAAGTAGTTTTGTTTTATATATTAAAATGATGGGACCAACTAATTATCCAAGAAAAAATATCAATTTTTAAACTATTAAGTAAATAACTGCATCAACTTATTATAAGATTTCTAACAAAAAATTATAGCAGTCATTTGAATGATATGCTTAGGGGAAATAAACAAAAAATCACATGATATGCTTGCAATTAAGTTGTAATGAAAACTCTAAGCACTCATTTGAATTGAAGGAAGATGTGTCACTTTATTGGAAATGAAGCAACGGATTAGGAGAGAAAACCAAGAAGTTGTATGATGATAGACGAGAGAAGAAAGTGATGAAGGATTAGTCAAACATGCAGAAAAGTTGGCATTGTTTTTGGCCAAAGGAGAGGGAGAGAAAGCATCTTTTTGGTCTTTTACAATGACAAGTCAACTATGATATATGGCTCTATATTGCCATCATTAAAAAACACAAACAAAAACAACACTTCAAACATTCTGGCAACTCTCTCAGCTTTTAGAGGCAGCACTACATATTGTTGTTTTTGCCTTGTGCTTCTAATTGAAACTGCCAGACAAAAAGCACTTCTACAACCAATACAAACAGTAACGGTAGAGAATATTAATATATGGCCATGGCATAGGGTTGTGTGCTTTTTCCTCTTCATGCTCTACCAACCTAGCCCACCACCCTTTCCTTTTTCGTTGTTTATGTCTCTGCACCTTCCTTTTCTAACACACAAATCTCAGTACTTGCATAAAAAAACACAATCATCCATTTACCTTATCATTTAGCTTCATGCTCATCAATTACAAATCATAAAATAAAATTATACCATAACACTTACTTCATAAAGATGAGTGGTATATATATTATATGGCAAGGTAGCTATGATATAATATATCATCATTATTTCTCATATGATTTTTCTATTTTCTTAACCTTGTTATTTAATATACTCTTTTTTTCTTAATTAGTCCTATTGTGTTTTCTTTTGGTTATTAAATGTGTGTTTTGGAAAATTAAGTCCATCTTCATTGGTGCTCACAAACAATTCGTTGATTTCAATAAGACAGTGGCTGACAAGGACAGGACAATGGTTCCAAAAAAATTGAGCATGCAGCCGAGAAAACCAAAGCGATCAAATTTTGAAACCAATCTGTTCAAAGAAAATTTCAAAATTGACTGAACATGTTACATGTCTAGCGTACAATCAGATTCATACCAATTCAAAACTTTGTAGATTGATGGCTTAGACTTCTTATGGGATGCTTGATGTTTTATCTTGGTCTGGAATCTGATTAGGATATTTTTTATAAGATTCGGACAGTTTTTTTCTTTTTTACATTGATATTTTAGGGTGAGTTAAATTAATTTAATTTGTTTTTAATATAATATTAGGGTTTATTTAATTTTAATATTGACTAAAAATAAGGTTAAAATATTTTTTTTATAAAATTTGGATAATTATCTTTCTTTAAACTAATTTTTAAGAGTAAGTTAAATTCAATCCATTTATAATATAATATTAAAATTTATCATCTTAATGTTAAATCTAAAGGTATTCAAAATCTGATCCAACTTTTAAATTTGTATGATATTAATTTAACTGGGTTTGGATATAAAAAAAAATCTAATATGTTTTAAAAATAAATTCAAATTATCTCAATTTAATCTAATATATATCTTATATTTTAAAAATATATTTTTTTAACAATTATATATTTATAATAAATTTTTAATTAAATAAAAACTATTTTACATAATATAATATTATATTTGTATTGATATTATTTATTTTAAAACATAATATCATGTGTCTACCAAGGAAATTCATGGCTATAGGGGCTATGGGTGATGTTGAGTGTGTTCATAGGTCTAGCGGTGGCTTAATCCAACATTGAAGAAACATGTTAATTTATTTAACCCTTTCCTTTTTCATGTGTGTAGATTGCATAGGGATTCAGAGGAATCTTTCACTGTACAAATGTTTTGCCTTTGCAAACAAATGAAATTAAAGGTGCCACACCCACTTTCTGAGCTTCCTTATTATACCTATATCTATCTACTCCATTCACTCAACATATTAACTAAATTAAAATAACCATCTCTGTCACATTTCCCCTATTATAAACTTGTTTCTGAAATATTTATTATGCTCAATACCTTGAATAATAAGTTTCACTATATTTTATTCCTTCTAATCACTTTTCTTTATGAACATTAATCTAGATTTTAGCTTTCTCCCTAGTAATTGTGATGTGTTTTCCAGCTAATTTGTTTTGTCCCTAGTATATAATTTTTTTTAATAAATACTATTAAAAACAAGAGTTTACAGTAAATCAAAGTAAGGTCAGTTTTTGTTGTGACTCTTATTTTAATTTACATGTGTATTATAACTATATAACGATAACACACACATATATATTCCTACTTATTTTTTTAAAAAAAAAATATCTGAATAAATTATCCTTTAAAATGTTATTTTTAATAAATTTAAAGTTTTAATGGTATAATTTTTTAATATATGTATAATAATATATAACAAAAATTAATAATTAATATTTTTATTAAAAATTATAATATCACCTATTATCAGTACATTAAATTATAGAACTTTTAATAAAAAAATTGTTAATAGTATATTTGCATATATATATAAAATAAGTGAAAATATATACATATTAACAAATCCTACACATAAAAAAATGGGAAAAATTGGGCAGCGGATGAAAAGTTTTGTCCCTCGGGATTGAATCGCACTTGTTCCCATATAAGGTATCAAAGTGCTATTTTTAAAAAATATTTTTACAAAATATATTTAATGAAAGCGAACACATGCATTGATGCATATATTCATATTCACGAATCCTCTCCATCACAAAGAATCCAATGCTTTTTTATGCACCTTACCCATCCCATGGTATATCCATTGTAAGAAACTTTAGATTTGAAGCACATGTACACTTTCTCGTAATCAAACTTTAGATTTGGTTTCTTTAAAATGGAAAATACGCTTAGAAGAAAAAACTATATTATAATTATTAATTATAAAATTATTTAAAAATTCTTTTTTTCATAATTGTAACTCTTCATTTTTTTTCCCTTTTAAATGAATTACACATTTTAAAGGATCTAAATCTTCAAACTTTATTCTTGGAGAACATGCGTTGTTTGCTGCTGTGAACATGTGTCGTGGCCTGGTTATGTTGTTTTGTCTTCATGCTTTTGTTCTGATCTTGTATTTGGGTATTCCACCTTCTCAAATTTTCAAACACATAAGATTAATTCGTTATATATATATATATATATATATATATATATATATATATATATATATATATATATATATATATATATTGGTATTTGAGATTTACTTCAAGTGATAAAGAATAATAATAATTTATTTTAATAAATATCCAAAAATTTAAGTTATTAAAATTAAATAATAAAAAATTAAAAGTTAGAATTTACATAAGGTGGTAATTCAAATCTTATCGTTTATAAAATGTTGAGCGGCCTGAAAAATATCTTCATGAATATGATGAAGAATTAATTATTCCACCCTGAGAATGAGAGGATTCAAAGAAATTTTAAAAAAATCTATTATTAGCTCAAGAAAACTCCATTTTTTGACTGGTATTGTAAGCTAGCTTTTTATTATTAGGCATTGGAATTTAGACAACAAATGAGATTTTAAATTCAGAAGAAAACGATATTCACATGTACTCCACCTAAAATTTTGAGAAATTTCAAATCGGTATAGTAAAATTAATTCTAAATCTTCCTGTGTTTCATTTTCATAAAATTTTCTAATTATTAAATAAAAAATTTTATTTTTTAAGACAATATATATATACTTTTATTCAATACTTAACTTATAAAGTAGAAGAAAAAATATTAGGAAGATAAACATATTTTAATGTACAAAATCACATTACAAATTGATACGTTCTTCCAAAATAAATTAAAAAATCTGTGATAAACTCGTTTGCAACGGAATAGAAGGCTTTGATAAAATTAATTATGGTTCAAAGCAGAACTATGCATTCTCAACCCATTAATTAGTATATAAACTATGTTTTTGTTTGGTTTAAAATTGATTTTAAATCATTAAATATTTTTTATGTATGTGCATAGATTAATCTGAGTTGTATATTTTTTAAAAATATGTTTTATATTAAAAAGTATAAAATTTAATTTTTTTTTAGCGCTACCTGAATTTTATCTAAAATTCCTAACATTGATATATCTTACAACTTACAAGGTACACCGGATGAACTCACTTACATATTTTTTTTATAACAAAAATAATAAAATTTAAATTTAAAACTTCGTGCAGATTTTCTTAATTCTCACTATTATATTGATTTTAATGGCTTACTTCTACATTTAATTAAATAATTTCAAATATCTCCTTTTGGAATCAAGGGGTTGCTTTAAACAACTTGGCCTGCTCTTTCTAAAATTAGTTTTTTTAGTATATCATTGATAGTAATTAAATTTTGAAATTACAAATTCATAAAAACAGTTTAATGGATTTTTTCAATTCTGTTTTTGAATGTCATCGTCCAGTTTTTTTTTTCGGATAAGAAGCTTCGGAAATTCAATAATGAAGAATTTTTTTTTTCTAAAAAAAAAATAGACCGAATTAATTTTTTAAACTTAATAAAAAATCTTTATCATAAAGTATTTAGTTATATACCTTCTTAATATATATATATATATATATATATATATATATACTGATGCATGCACTATAAAGATTAGAAAAAATGAGTACTACCTCAAGTACAATTGAATCTATACATAAACCAAAAATATTCGCAATGTATATCGGAGAAGAATGATCCACTAAATAGGTTTGGATATAATTCGGATTTGAGTATTTTATCTACAAAATACATGAAAATAGACACATGCATAGATATTTTACTACCTCACTCATCCCATAACAGTAATTATTTTTAATATATTAATTTAAAAATTAATAATATTGTACTTATGTCCTACAACTTTACAAGTGACACTCGTAAATTAAGGACTTAATATCCTTATAACCGAATATTGGAAGGAACTATAAATTCTAATGTATATAATTAAAAAATAAATTATATTTTCAACATCTCGTAAATAAGGATAATAAAGATGATCGAATGAATTAAGATATAAATATTTAAATTTGATCTATTTAAAAAATTTTATAATTAAATTTATTACCTGTCAATTTTTTTTTATTATGATCTATCTTGATTTGAAATCTATAAAATTTATAAGTTTATTTAAAAATTTATATTTAAAAAAAATTACAAACTTATAATTTATAAAATAAAAAATTATTAAATAAATTTAAAATATATATATATATAATTTAAAAGATTTAAAAATTATGTAAATATATTAATATTATATAAATATATAATATATAAAAATAAATAGATCTTTATATAAATTTTTTAAATTTAAATTTAATTTATTTATTTAAAAGTACTTTTTAATAAATTTAAATATATTTATTTATTAAATAAATTAAATTAAATTAAATTTTAAACAAATCAGGTTATAGTTGTTTGTGAGATAGTATTATTCGCTTCCATTACATACCCTAGAAACTTACAATTGATATTTAAATAGCTGTATAATAAATTTTTAATATTCATACCAACACATAGAAACATGGTATGTAAGGCCAGCGAATTTCAATATTGTTTTGGCCAGTTATTAATACGATCAAAAGAAATGTTTTAAAATAAGCTTATTTCTATATTTTTATTTATTGTGAACTAAAAGTAAATCATTATCCTTGTTTTTACTGCTGGTTCAAGTAAAACTATAGCACCATCTACATGTAACTAATTTTTTTAGTTAAATAAAATTTATTTCCCAAAGGAAATTGATGGATTTGTGCTGTTTTATTGACATTCGAATATTAGTAACATTAAAAATTGCTAATCATATTTTCGTATTGATATAAAAATATTATTTAATTATAATATCCGTTTAGCATCTAGTCTTTTTAACAATACTAGCGAGTTTTCCGTCTATGATTGATTGAGTAATTTTAAATTTAAATAAAATTAAAGTATATTATTTTTATTGTATAAGGTGTCAAAATTTAAAATTTAAACAAAATTTATTAAGATTAAAATTTAGTTTATCCTAAAAAATATGTTAATTTGATACAATATATTAAAATTAAAATTTTAAAAAAATAGTATTTAAGAATATAAGAAACATAAAAAATTAAAAATAATATAAAAAAGTCATGGAACTCAAATTTATAGTAAATGAGGTAAGGAGGAGGGGTTGTGAATAATTCATCTATGAACACAATACTGAAGATTCGTAAATAAGGAATGAAAATATTGGGATCGATTCCGATTGAAAAGATCATATACAGAAATTAAACTAAAGAAGGAAGCAAAAAAAAAGTTATATAGATGAATAAAAAGAAAAAGAAAAATAATCCATATATTTATGATATTTATATATATGGAGCTAACCTTGCCATGGTTTTTGAGAGTGGTTTTGTTGATGATTGACACAGTTTCCAATGCCATGAGCAATGGTGAGAATATCAGTGTGAGAGAGGGGTCTAAGACCCAAGAAATCTCTGGTAAGGGCTTCATTTCCAGTAGTGGAGGTGTGATGCAAATGCAAGTTATCATCTTTCTTTGAATTGAGAATGGCACCAAATGGATCTTCAAAAGGGGTTCCTATTTCAAAGGCTGAAGAAGGGGAAGGAGAAGAGAAAGAGTTGATAACATGATGAAGAAGGGATGGAGCAGAAGAAGAAGAAGAGACAGAAACTTTATTATTCCCCAAATGTGATAAGCCATGAGCATGGCCAAACACTGTAGAAGTAGTAGTAGTTGTTGTTGTTGTTGTTGAAGTAGTAGTAGTGGTGTCTTCACGTGAGGACAAGTTCAAACCAAAATTACCAGTGGCAGAATCAGCAGAAGAAGACACGTGAGTGTGTTGGTGGGGCCTCATTATCATGGCTTGTGAGGAACTCATGGTTGCACCCATCTCAGCTGCTTTCTGCAGCAATGCTGTGGCTGACATGTGTGGGGAAGGGTTAGGGACTGTTTGGTAGCCACCAAGAGTGGGACCCATGCTAGGGTTAGGGTTTTGTTGTTGTGAAAATCTTGGGGCTGGAGAGAACATTGATGAGGATGAGGAGAGATCAACATTGCTGGGTGGGCCAAGCCAAGGAGGTACCACTTCTGGCCTAAGATTGAAACTTTGATGCTCTTTTTTCAATGGGAAGGCATGAAGATCTTGAGGGTTGAATTGAGTTTGGAGATTCATGTGATGATGATGATGATGAGAGGATGATGAGGGTTCAGGTTGTGAGGGAACAAGTGGGTTATTAGTTGTGCCTGTGATGGTTCTTGCACTCTCCTCTGCCAATGCATCACAGAAAGCTCTGTGGGTTATGAAACTGTCCCTCCTGGAAGTCATAAAACCAACACACAAAAATACGAAATCAACAAATGTTATGTTATGTTATGTTATATTATGACACTGTAGAATTATTGGCTCTCTCTTTTTTTTCTCTTTCTCTCTCTTACTTTCCAACATTTTTTAAAACTGTGTGAGAGTACTTAAAGACAGGTAGTCCATATTAGATGGTGCATTAAAGATTTTTCCATACTAGGAATTTCCAAACACTCTCTAGGGAGGGAATAAGGATTGTAAAAAAGTGCTATATCAATGTAATGAATGTCTCTTTAGTGTATCATCTTGTCCAATGTAAGAAAGGATAAAGAATATGTGAAAGTATTATTATTGGAATATAAATATATATTTACCAATAAAAAATTAGTATGTCATGAATTCATCTTAGTCAACCTCGGATTGAAATGCCATCCTTCGTAAATGAATGATGCCTTGACTATGGTGTGTGTCTTAACTAAACACATAGATTTAGGTTAGTTACCTTGAGAAGAGGGTTCCACAGTCACATCTGTACTCCCTTGTGCCACAGGTTTTGGAGTGAGCTTTCCAATCTGATTGAACTGCATATTTCTTAGAGCACTTATCACATTTCCACTTCTTCTCACCGTGCTTTCTGCAAAAGTGCTTCTTGATCCCAGTTAGGTCCCCCAGGGCCCTTGAAGGGTCATGATGCACACAACTTGGTTCTGGGCACACATACACTTTCTTCCTCACCTCTTTACTTGTTCTCTGCTTCAGCTTCCATGGTAAATTATGCCCTCTTCTATGAAGTTGAAGATTCTGATCCCTTTGAAATCCTTTGTTGCAGATCTCACAAAGGAACCTGTTTGTGGCAAGAAGACTCTTGGGCGACAAGGCTATAACCTCAGCATCTGGGTCTGAATAATTAAAATAAATAAATACAAATATACACATTAAAATCCATAGAAACAAGACAATGTTGTATTCAATTTAGCATACCAAAAATGAGCTTTAGAGTTTGAACTGGAAAATAAGAAACAAACCTGGGTTCCCTGGAAGGTTTCTCTTTTTCTTTACTGGTTGAGTTTGAGTTGGTGGTGGGGCCAAGTATTGTTGAGGGTAACCGGTTCCAATTTCAATTTTGTTGCTTGAGGAAACACTAGCTTCACCGGATGCAGAAGTCAAATTTGACATGTTCTCCTCCACTATTGGTTGTTGCTGGAACATCAAACCCTTCATCTTCGTATTCTTGCAAGTTTTAGCAACCTAAGGCTGTGTTATAGGCCATAGATCTTGGTTTTTCATATGTTGTGAAGAGCTCTTGGATCTAAGGACTAACCTTACCCAAAATAGAAAAGGAAGGAAAAAAAAGAAGCTAGACTACAATCTACACAGCTTAGACTGGACAGAGAGAGAGAGAGAGAGAGAGAGAGAGAGAGAGAGAGAAAGAACAAGACAGAACAAATTGAAGAGGCAAAAGAAATTGATAATCAGTTGAGAAATAGTACTTTCTGAGTGTCCACACCAAATTAATAAATAAACAAAAGAGAAAGAAAGTGGAGAGAGTAGTCTCTCTATATGTATGAAGCAAGCAAACACTAGAAACCTTGTTGCTAGTTTGGCCCTGACCCAAGAGACAAGTTTTGTTTTTTTGAAGAGCAGAAGAAACAAGAGGGAGTGATAAAGAGAAGTGGAGCTGAAGCAGATGGTGGTGTAGCCGCAATCCTCATTTCTCCTTCATGGTTCAAAAACTATATGCTTGTTTAAAATGATAATATTACCAAGAAAATAAGTATATAATCCAAGGATAGCCACACAAATATGAACAAAAATATAGACCTTGTTGTTTGAACTTTAAACTCATCAGAGAGAGAGAGAGAGAGAGAGAGAAAGAGAGAGGTGTGGATGAGAAGAGGATTCCCTGTATGTACCTCAACTTGTCCAAAACCACAAACATAAGGGGAACCTTACGGCTAACTCTGACGTTACACTTTCTGTCTTTTCTTCTGTTCTCTTTCTCAACCCCAGAAAAATCATTTCTTTCTTTATTGTATGTTTTTTTGCTTTTAAAAAAAAGTTTAAATTTTTGGCTAAAAAAACTTTTGTTCAAATACACCCTTCTTACCTTTCCCTTCTCTTGTAAAGTAAGCACAAAAAAGGGGGCAAAAAAAGCAATCACAAAAAGAGGGTATCGTTTGTATATACACATAGATAGAATATTGATGCTTAGATAGAGTGTGTGTGAAAGAGAGAAGTTCAAATTCTATTATTTACTAACATCATGGCTATTTAGACCCTTCTACTTCTCGGCTTTCTACATTTTACAGTGACATGATTGATTCATTGATTAAATGCTAACAAGCATGGCTAAAAGCTTTCCCCTTAATTCCTTTTTTATGAATTATTTGTATTTAATCCTTAGTTCTTTTTCACCATTATTCATTTCATTATCATTTTAGTTATTGACTATACAAAAGCTGATTTTTCTGACAATTTTTGCATGGTTCTTTGTATTAAATAAAATTTTAAACAAAATAGATCTTGCTAGAGTTATGGATCTAGAAAAGAAAGGCAAAGCTTCCTCCCTAACTAACATTCAAACCCTCTTCTCTTCTGTTTTTTTATTGCTATCATATCTTTAAGAGCCACAATTTTTGTCGCCCTAGTCATTTTCATTTCGAAATGGTCCTTATCAATAGGGAAAATTAATTAATGGTGCTATAAATTATGATGTGGTATCAATTTCAACTTTTGAGCATCTCAAATTGGAGATTCCTATTGAGGATTAACTTTGCTTCGTTGACACTTATCTAAAGTTGACTCCACGGTCAAAAGTTGCAAAAGAAAATTTATTTTGTTGAGAGTTGTTAAATATTCATAATCTCTCTTTAAGAAACTGCATATACACTTAAATGAGTGGTCAAGAAAAATTTTCAGTTGCTTTATTCATAAATTTTGATTCATTCTTATTTTCAGTGAAATCTTGGTGTTAGAAAAGTATGTGTATATATAACTTTTTTTCTTGCAGTATTTTAATTACGTACGTCAATGTGTATATATATGTGTTGCCATTGTTTACTCAATGGCTGAAGCTACTTTTGTCGTTTTCTTTTTAGTCATTCAATAGAATTTAAATTAAAGTTGTGATCTGCCAAGAAAATTATTTTTGATGTTGATATTGAATTTTGTGATATCGAATTCTTGACAATTTTGTGATTAATTTAAATTTTTTTGTAAATTAGGTATGACGCTAATTAGATAACAGCGGATCAATGTTTCTTTTGTATATTACAAATTCTGAGAAAATTGAACATAAAATTGAAATTTTTTTAAATACAGATAACTTCAGAAATTTGGGTCAACAAACGTAAATTAGAACTTAAAGATGTATAAAATGTTGTGAATTAGTGTACATTATAAGATGCCACAGCGATATAGATTAAGGGCATATATAGTGTGTGGCTTGTTTATTTTGGGTGTAGAGAGGGAGGGGATATAAATAGGAGAAATTTTATTTATTTGATAGTAAAAGAAATAAATCAAGGCTAATTAAATATAAATGCTTAACATTAATTTTTTTAAAAATTATACATAACTTTATAAAAAACATTATGATTTAATTTTGATTAGTAACAAGAAAAATTAATATTTAATTCTCACATAAATAATTTTTATTATATATATGTGTGTGCGTGGGTACTTGCAGAAAACTATATTATTTTCTGTTTGCTCAGCTTTTCGACGGGTTGTGTTCCCTGCACCGTGAATGAGGATTAAAATTTTAACATTATAATATCTTTTTTATTTTTGTCTTGGACTTGTTTTATTCTTCAATGATTAAGTTTTTGAAAATGGCATGGGATCTTGCACGACCCAAGTCTCAATATGCTCTCCCAGCACATCCCTGCCATTAAAATAGTATTTAATGAGTAAAATTTTAGAACTAACTAATGAACACAATAGAATTTGTATTATTAAAAAAGTGAGGGAATATTTTAATTTTTGTAAATTATAATAACGCAAAGTTTTTCATTTTAATACCATCATCCACGCAAAGTTTCTCATATATCAATGTATATGAATTCCAAGCAACAGAAGATGAAGAAAATTATAGGCAATATATTAAATCTCTAATTTTAGGTGTTTCCCTTTGAGGCTACTCTTCATATTGGCTCTAACCTAATGATCAATTGATTCACAGATTCTGGCTTGAAAAGTTTCAAACATCACCCTTCAATTGTATTATTATCAGGTATATATATTTTTGGAGTTAGATTTTTGAGAGAAAGAGAAGGAGGGATAAATATTTCACTTTTAAATTAAGAGATTTATATAATTTTATAAAATTACATAAAAATTAATGTTTATAGTTTATAATAATCTATTGTTTTATTTATTTATTTAAAAAATAAAAAATATTCACTAGGAATAAAGATTTGTTGTTTCCGTTCTACTTCTTCAATGGCAACATGTCTGTGAATGTACATTGATCAAACACTTGAATGCTTAGCAAATTAGCAAATGGAATCTGTGGAGAGTCTTGACGGATACATAGAAAATTGTTTATGGATTATATAGTTTTAGGCATAATTATAAAAATTGGATTAATGGGTAGAAAATGGATTAAAGTTGACCAAAACCAAAGTACAAAATTGACTTGATGGATCTATCTCTAACTTTAGGGTTGTTAACTTTCACATTACTTTTCATCTTCTTTCACTCTTCAGTTGCTTGCATTAGAAAATGGGTCAAATTTAGGAGTCAATAGGGGATGTATGGGATCAAAATCGTTGATCTGCATCCAAGATCAAATTTATGAAATGTAGACAAAAGTACCTATTATTAGAAAATTGATTTTTTTATAGATATTTTTGTTTGGAATGCAGATAAAAGTACATATTATTAGAAAATAGATTATTTTATAAATATTTTTATTAAAAATATATAAACAGATATAAAATATATTAAATTAATATAAAATATATTAAATTTTAACAATTATATTATTTGAACCGTCATTAAAATATTTTTTAATAAATAAATTTTTATAAATATAAATTTTTTTAAAAATCTAATAAATATTAAAACTATTTTTATTTATTTTTTAAAATTATATATATTTTTAATATTAAATATATATATATATATATATATATATAATCAAAAATAAATTGAATTAAATCAAATTTATTTTAATTCAGCTCGATTCGATCAAAATAAATTTAACACGAAACTTAACTTAAATTCAATGTAAATTATTGTATTAGCTCAAGCATAACTCAATTTAAGTTTGAAAAAAAAATTGATGATTATTTTTTATTGTATAAATCAATAATTAAAATAAATTAGTGTTCGTACACTTTAAATTCATCCACAACTAAAAATGTGGGACGAAAAGTTACTAAAAATAATTTAAACCATATTAAACTTAAAACGCTAACTAAGATAATATTTTTTATTTATTGAAGTTTAAAATGAAATAAATTTTATATAATAATATCATAATATAAGCAATGAGTTTAATTAAAAAATTAATAATATAAATTTAACTTATATATAAAAATTTAGTTTAAAATTTTACATGCATAAAATTATTATATAATCTACTATTATGTTACATATATTTATTTATTTAATTTACTAAGCTAATTTTTAAATAAAATAAAATAAATTATTAATGATTTAAAATGAACTCATTATTTAATCATTTTAATTTATAAAGTAAGTTTATCAAGTTAATTAACAAACGGATTCTCAAAACTAATTTGAAAGTGAACCGATCCATTACAGGTCCTAGAAACTCGTAAGTAAACATTATTTAGTAATGTATGGTTGCACTTCATTTCATTTACTATATAAGTAGCTGTAATGCAACACAGTAATGCATGATTCTATATGAAAGTAGAGTGGAAGAGAAAATCTATAACATATATTACTTAGAATTGTGGAAAAGTAGCAGAAGACACATTTTGTAAAGGCTCTACAAGTACAACATATATAAGCTTAATAATACATATTATTTATATCAATAATGGGACTGCAACTCCAAATTATTAATAGTTTTGCTCAATGGTTGGTGGGTAAAAAAGTTCTTTGAAAGCACGCTTTGTGATATTCTGGTTGCTGTGTGCAAATATATTCTTCAAGGCTAGTGAAAAACAAATACTAAAATAATTATATACAAATATTTATGCATTGTATTTTTTTTATTAGTATAATTTTTATTTAATGACATTAAATTATTAATATAAATTTTATAAATTTATGCTAAATTATTATTTGCACTAAAAATTTAATTTTCGTTATATAAAAGGTTATATCAAAAGAAGCAATTTTAACACTTAATATATATATATATATATATATATATATATATATATATATATGTATATATATTCAGTCAAATCATAGTAATTATTGACCTAAAATAAATTTTGGATACAGGATGCAACTATCTTTATCTAACTCACTTTAAGTATGACTAATTTAAATTGAGTTAAACAAACTTATATCCATGTTTTTTTTATGATTAATAAAATTAAAAATCTTAATTATTTAAAAGAAATTAAATGCCATTCTCGATGAATATGCATTTGTCATTATTATGCATAAATTTAAAGTATTTTAATGTGATAAAATATTTCTTTTGAATATTGATCATTCATAACAACTAATTAATGATATATATAGTTGGAAAATATTTAAATTATACTTATAAACAAATGCTAATTTAGAATCTAGCGAAACCATTAATCAATCTCTGTTATATAAATTAAAATTATTAATTTAGAAAGTGAGATAGTTTGTAAATATTTACCTTTTCAATTAATGCATTTTGTGTATATATTTTTTCTTCACTTGATGGAGTGGAATTCTTTTAATTTCTTATACATCTTCATGATTTAAATTTAAAATATTTAATATATATTTTTAAATTAAAACTAAATATTTTTTAAAATCTATATCAAAATTAAATTTTTATGTTAGATAAATTATATTTTAATAATATTAATATATATTTTACTTAATATAATAAAATACTTATTCTTAATAATAAAAATATTGACTACTCTCTTTAGGCACAAATATTTATTATTAATCATATGCATATCTTGTGCTTATTGGTTTGTGTTTCAAACATTTATGGGCGAACAAAATCATTCAAAGAAATTTCATTTTTTCTTATGTTAAGAAATTTCCATTTTTGATTGTAGAATAGGAAATATATTATTACAGTAATAATTAATCTAAAAGCAGATAATACTAAATTCCATTTTCTACTGATCAGGAGTGATACTAAATACTCAAGTTTGTGTTTAATATTTGACCAAAAGCTTCCAAACACTTAAATTCCACTTGGATTGAACTCAACTAAGGTTAAGTCTGATCTGCTTTCCAATGGAAGAAAAAAGCGTTAGATTTTAGATTATTTTTCGATAAAAGTTATTAAAATATAAAAAATAAAGTAATCAAAGAATGGTTAATTCAAATAAAATATATTTAAATCATTGGAATTAGTCCAATAATAAAATATTAAAAATTAAAATAGTTTACATCATATTCTAAATTTAATCTTATCATTTTTTTAATTATATAAAAAAAATATGTATTTAGTTTTATTTAAATGAAAATTGAATATTTTCTCATGCGTTCTCTCTCACATCCTGTCTTTCAATTTTTTTATCATAAATATTATGAAAAATTAAAATGTTAATCCAATAATTAAATCAGGCACTAAAAAAATTCAAACTCGTGAATTTTGCATAAGAATTGGAGGGGGCGAGTTATCACTCAGTAAAGAAAAAAACAACCAATATTTTAAATGTAGGAATGTTTTAATGTCTGTGACCTTCAATTGCGTGAGTAGAATGTTTTAGAAAATGAAGTAAAAGAAATTCAGTTAATACCCATGAAATTTACGTAGTTTTTCGTTTACCGATACTTTTTACAGTGTAGATAGAAGGTAATTAAATATTTCAACAACAAATTAATTTTGTGTTATTATTAATTGAAGGACTTTTACTAAAGTGTGTGCCTTAGATTGGAACTATTTTGCCAAATTACCAATCTGTTAGTAAATTAAAAATAAAAAGATAGTTTATCAATGACATTTGTCATTGAAAGCATAACTTTTGAAATTCCAAAAGCATCGTCCTTATGATAACACCCTTGTCTTATTTCCTTTTTTTCATTCTTCATATTTTTTATTTTTCTCTATTCTTTTGTATTCTTTCTGTCAAGCAAGGGTTTGGTGAAATTTCACACTGATTTATCCGTACAATTTATTAAAATCTTTCTCATAAGTATTTTAAAATATTTTAGAAAATTTTATGTTGTGAATGCTGTCTAATTAAGATTTTTAGAATTAGTATATTGGATAAAATTATTTTAAACTTAGTCTTGAATTGTATTATAATTGTTAAGATTTAATTAGGTTGTGAATGTTATGGTTTAATTTAAACTTTAAAATTTACTTTTTAATTAGGTTATACTTGTTAGGATTTAATTTAGACATTGTTGTTTTAATTAGGTTAGGTCTTAGAATTATATTATAATTTTAGAATTAAATTATATTATCGTCGAGTTTTTTTTATCTTGATATTTTAATATTTCAATATTTTTATTTCACAGTTAAGCTTTTGAAATATTTTACAATTTAGAATCTTTTTCCTAGTTCATTCATGTATAGCTTGATGCAAAAAAAAAAAACAAAAAAAAAAGAAGAAGAAAAAAACTTCATTCTATTTTTCACATCTGATTTCATTGTGGAAGATTTAACGATGATCTATTTTGTGTACCTATATTTCTTAATTACTTATTTTAAAAAGATAATTTAAATTCAATTTTTATTTTTTAAAAATTTTATTCTACTCTTATCTTTTACTTTTATTCATTTCTTAAAAAATGTTTTTTATCTAGATTTTTATTTATTTATACATATTGACTTGATAACTCGTCACAGGAATGGCTTTTAAAATTGATCAACCTGTCCCAACCCCACTTTTTGGCAGGTTGTGACATAATGGATTAAAACAAGTTGACCCATTTTAGCACTTGTATTTTAATTAGTTTATTTTTAAAAAATTAATCAAAATTTCTTTAAAGGAACCTTAAAAGTATATTTAAAATAATGGTTCATTTAGACATGAATTTAATATGCTCTGTATAATAATTATTATCCTTAATTTAAGGTTGATTTAATTTATTTAAATAAGGATAAAAGTAAGTTAAAATATTAAAGAAAATTTATTCTGGTTTGGATTAATTTATTTACTAATTAGATAAATTTAAACTTATTATTTTTTTAAAATAAATAATTTAAACTTAAACTTAAAAAAATATATTGAACCTATTAAAGCATCAATTTATATATATAATTTTATAATTATTTAATATAATAAATTTATATAATATACATTTAAAACATATTTTTATATTATAAATTTTTAAGTATATTTATAAATTATTTATTTATTTATATATATAGACTTTATATTTATTTATTAATTTTTTTATATTATATATTTTAAATAAATTTATAGGTTTGATAATTTTTAAAATAAATCAAATTTTAATAATAAAATAATTATAATAGATAATAAATTTAAATTTAAATTAATTTTTTTTTTAAAATAAACTGATCTAAACTTCTAAAACTTAATCTTCTCTAACCTATTTTCACTCCTACGGCTAAATACTATAACTAGAGCATCTTTTGTAATCTACTTTAACCGCAGCAATTGAAAATTTGCAATCAGAAAATAAGAAATAATATGGTTTTACTTTAGAATGTAATATGACTAACAATATCATGTTAGGATGGAGAGGAAGAAAGATGAAAGTAAAATTGTAAGAAAGATAAGTAAAGAAAAAATAATTTTTAAACATAAATATGGTAAATTTATGTATCTAAATTTTATTTTTATTTGATAATCAATTAAAAAATTATGATTAATAATATATAAAATAATAGTTAATTTAATTATTTTAATGTAGTTGATTATTTTAAATGGTAATTAATTATTATATATTGATAATTGATTCATAATAATTAAACATATAATTACATACATTTTTATAATAATAAATTATTAAAATAAAATTAAAAATATAAAAAGATGAATTTAATGTAAGTATATAAAAGAATGAAAAGTCCTAAGTAAAGTAGTGGAAGTGTGATACAGAAAAAACAATAATTTGAAGTGTGAATGGAAGAACACGCCTCATGCAAAATGCAAATGGAAGTACCAAGTCCCCAACATCAGATGAACAGATCACGTCAGTGGGTCCCATATAAAAATCATGAAGGGATTCAGGTGGTTCCACTTCATTATGGATTTCTTCAAATCAAATATTTTCTTCTATATACATGACATCGGCTATTATATAATAATTATGTTCTTGTTGAAATAATCATATTTACACGTTTGCACATAATTTCAATTTTATTTTTATTTTTTCTTAATTATGATAATATATTATTTATAACATTTTTTCATCATTTCCTATTTCATGTTAGGTGTATATATACGCCTAATAAAGATATATTTTTTTTATCAAAATAAATAAATTTTTATCTAGTATAATTAGAAAGTAAGATTTACAAATTAAATGTAAGATTTTTAATTAATAATCTGTCAACACTAAAAAAAATTTATAAATATTTTTTTATAATTATATAGAATTAATATGAAATATATTAATTTTTGGAAGTTATACTATTTAAATTATTATTAAAATATTTTTTAATTGATAATTTGTGAGGAATAAAAATTTATAAAAAAAACTAATAAAACTTAAAATCACCACTACTTATTTTTTAAAACTATCACTAAAAATAAATTTTTTTAATACAAATTACAATTTATCTTTAGGAAAAAAATAAGCATACTGGTGAAAATACTTTAAAATTTAAGTTAATAAATATTTTAACAAAATTGTAATAAAAGAATAAATATTTTTTGGAATGATATTTGCTTGTCCTTTTTATAAGGTTTAAAGATGGATGAATCACTGTTTTAGCCAAAAAGCACATATAGGAGATACATTAGCGTGAAAAAAAAATATATAGTTAAATATTTAGAATCACTAGCATGGAAAGAATGAGTCTTAAACTATTATCTCATGTAATCAAAGGTAAATAATATCTTTGGAACTTAAATGCTATCCGACCCAATAGAAATATTCACCACTATCCGACCCAATAGAATTAATTTATAAAATTTTTAAAACAAAAAATTCTTTCCAAACATAAAAAATGACTTACACCTAAATATAATATAGATGTAAGTCATTTAATTTTTTAAAAAAAAATTATCAATTATCCGATTGAAATATAAGGAGGTGTATATATATATGTTGGGATGTATGAAAATTATTATTTAAAAAAAAATAAAGGATTAGTTTATATTATTTTAAAAATTAAAAAAATTACAACAGAGAAAGAATAATTTACTAGTTAAATATTTATGATAAAATTGTAGTGGTTTAATTGTTATTGTTATATCTTAAGGGGTTGATGATAGTACCACAGACTGCACAAAATTCTGGCTTTGTTAATTTTTGCATACACTAAGCCCCACGTGTACGGGCCTGATATGTTTATTCTGAGAAGAAGGTGGACCCCTCTGGTAAACCACACCATGCTTGTTTCCCACTGAGCAAATCTCGAATCCATTTTCATCACCACAATCACACCACAATTACATATTATTATTATTATTATTACTATTGCTATATGCATAACACACACCCGTGAATGGTGAAAACGACAACTGAAAGGGTCGAGGATCACGTCTCTCTCATGTGCCTTAATAAATATAACCATTAATCAAGTTAACATAATCCTTCTATATTATCTCATTATGATTCTTTCCACTCTTTTTTCTCATGCATCTTATATTCACTCAATCGCCACTATTCTTAGTTGTAATTTTGCTTTGGATCGCGAGAGGAATCTAAAATATTAGAATAATAATAAATATCTAGTTTAACATATATTTTTTTTATATTTTTTCTTCCCAATAATATTTTATATTTTTGTTTTTCCCTTTCTTGGCATCCAATGTGTTTCATTAAAAGTATGTGATAAATATTTTTCAAAATATTATTGAAGTGAACCACACAAATGAATCCCTTTCCCTACTATCTATGAAATTACAAGTTACCAATAGTAGTTTACTCCTTTCTTTTTCTCTCATATTTTACACTCAATGCTAGTAATAATGATTTGGATATAGTGGAGAACTTCAAATTTTAGGATGTGACAACAACACCCATATATAAATTTGTCAAAGCAATATAAATACACGCATGTAATATAAAGAAAGGCATACAAATTTTGTAAGGCAATTGTCCCCAAAAATATGAGTTGCTCCATCCCTATTTGAATATGTATGACGTATAAATAACTACCATTATGTGAAAATCAACGGTTTATTAAAAATTATTACCCAAATAAGTATATTCTCAATAATATTTTCTTATAACAAATTTTAGGCATAACATTAATGATTATTCTGGATGATCATAATTAAAATATTAAAATCCATACGATACACACACGCATAAACCTGTACTTATATATCTATAATTTTTTAAGGATCTTGTTGATTAAGTGTCTTTTAAGGTAGTTCCTTCATTTTATGTTTTACTATATATTAAGGTTATTAACAAGTGTTCTGATAAAATTTATTAATAACAGAATGATTTTATTGAAAATTACGATAGAAGAGTAAAAGTATATTAATAATATTTTCTAATAATTTTTTTATTTTTTAATTGCTTTATCAATCACCTTTAATATTTTCCATTGAGATATCCTATTATTATATTTTGATTAAAATACCTTCAATTATGCCTTTAACCATTTTATTTATTCTCTCAACTTTTTAAGTAATCCACACTAATAATAATAAAGAAAATTATGATACGACTAATAAAAATACAATTATACTAATTAATTGAAATACTTATCCATGACATATAATTAAAAATAGATGTAAAAATTAAATAAATGTTAAATTTAAAAACAAACAAAAATTTTCAAGACAAAAGAAATCAAAACAACAAAATGTATAGAATCAAGCAAGAGATATATACATATATATATATATATTATTAAATTAATAAATTAATAAATAAATATTTATGTTAAAATATATTTAAAAATTACAATAAAAATATTTTAATAATATTATTTATTTTAAAATTTAAGTAAAATATCTTAAAAATACCTACTATATTATTTTGTGTGTATATATATATATATTAATTCTCTTATTATTTTATAAAATAATTATTTTTTTATATTTTTTATCTATCATAATTGAAATATATATATATATATATATATATATATTAAATTGTCACTTTAAAAAATTAAAATTATATTTATCATTTTTTTCTACCATATCCTTGTTCTGCATAAGAATATTAATTATGAGGAACGTTAATCAATAAAAAATAAAAAAATAATTATAAAAAGTTATATGTTAAACTTAAATTAAAAGAAACATTAATTAATTTATTTAATGTACCAAACAATCTTAAATAAAATATAAAATAAAGAGAGAAACTATTAAATAAAAAATTTATATATTTAATTTTAAAAAATAAATTAATAATTTAATTATTCATCTCAAAATTATATTGTTTAACATTAAAAAATATAAATTAGTATTTTTAGAATATAAATTAATATCGACTATTGTAATTTTCAATATACTATAACATTATTTTTGATAAAAAGATTATTTTAGCATTATTTATTGGGCCAGTATTTGGGAAATAGCTTTTAACATTTGCCAACTTTTAAAGGTAAATTATCCGGACACATTAATGATTTTACGAATGAAGATAAAGATTCTATTCGTTGCGAATAATTTTGGGAGTACTCGTCAAATTATTCAATTATCATCCTTAATCATTGTGTCTTCAAAATTTATACGGAAAGAGAGGAGTTGTGGGTTGTGATATGACGTAACAAGAGGCAAGTCATGCCCAACTTTTCAATTTCTCTTTCTTTTTTATTTTCAATTACAAGTCACAATGTCACATGCTCTCAAGTCTCACCTTCTAGTCCCCACCACACAATTACTCTAGGCCCACTTCTTTTTTGGTAACCTCCATAAAATTATCTATTAAATGAATCCATTTATGCTTGTATTTATTTATCATGAAAGTTGTGTATTCATTGTGTTAAAAAATTTATAAATAATTAAAATTGGTTTAATAATAAAAAATTATGATAGTTTATATAATTTTTTTTTCAAATTTTATCATTTTTTATATACTTAAAAAATAAACTTGGACGTTGATAGAAAAAATATTTGAATGATTTTATTTTTTTTAAAACATAAAACACAAATCTTGTAAATATTTTTCATCCACTAAAACTTGTACCCTCCCTTTTTAACTAAAATAAATGTTGTTCTACATCCTAAAAATCGATAAAATAAGATAAAAGATAAAAAAAAATATAATATGAAAAATTAAAAAGTAAAATTAAAAATATTGTTAAAATACATAATAATTAAAATTATTTTTGTTGATATCATTTTTCTATAAATAATTATATTAATTTTTCTTAAACAAATTAAAATTCCACTAAAAAATAATTTGTTAATGACTAAATACAATAAAAATTAAACAGTTTTACGATGATATCATTTTTATCTAAAAATTTTCAATATAAAAATTATAAATTTATACTAATAATATAATATATTAAATTAATATTTAATATATTTATAATATATATATCATTCTCTTACTAAAACATTAATTTAACTCTTTTTTTTACAAAAATTGACATACGAGTAAAAAAGAATATTTATTAACGGACAAATGGAATTAGGCATTAATTTCTTATTTGATGATATCACTTTTATCTAAAAAAATTAAATTATTAATATAAACATTATAAACTTACACTAATGATCAATAGGATATATTTAACTAACATTTAATAAATTCATAATATATATCAATTTGTCATGCTAATAAAATTGTTTATTCGTATACATAACATTATTTTATATTTAAATTTATAACATTTATACTAATAATTTAAGTCAATTGGACTGTGACTATATCGACAAAGATTAATCAAACGTAAAAATGTTAACGTGACTTTTTTTTAGTATACATTTATAAATTGTTGTTTTAATACCATCCATTGGCTGTATCATTTTATTATAAGATCATAAAATCTAATAAGTAATGATAGTAAAATATATTTAACTGTCTGAATAATCTTGCAAAACGCGATAATAATTTTAAGATTTTTGTGGTCAACAACAATTTAATATTTTGAACTTTATGAAAAGCATCTTGCGGCAATAATTACACCATCAAATATACGAGTACAAATTACTTTTTCATAATAAAAATAGAATTAAATATATTTTTAATTTTTTTAAAATTTTAATTTTATTTTTTTAAGTTCTAAATTTTGGTCTTTCATATTTTAAAATAGATTAATTTTAATCCTTAAATAATTTATGTTTAACATGTGACATATACTTAATAATAAAAAGTTAAAACTAATCTATTTTCAAAAAGTGAAGGATGAAAATTAAAATTTTAAAAAAATAAAAATATATTTAATCCATAAAAATATTATATTTGATAAAATTTAAGAATAAATTAAGTATAAATAAAATTAATTTAAAATTAAAAAATAAAAAGAAAAACTAAAAAATTAACGAAAATTTATATTGATGAAATTAGTTGATGACATATAGAAATATAATTAATTAATAGATTAAAATTTGATAAATATGATATGTTTATAAAAAAAATCTTAAAATTTAATTATTATTATTTATTTCTTTAAAAGTAAAAATATTTATTTTTTAAACTTGATATAAATAAATTTTAAATATTTTTTTAAAAAGTAATTATTTTTATAAGTTTAATTTTTATGAATAATAGTATATTTCATTTTAAAAATTAAAATAAACAGTTTAATAATTACAATAAATAATATAATATTAAAATAATAATCTAAAAAGTTATATTTTATAATAATATATAAAAAATATCATCTAACATTTCAAATTAAATTAGTAATATTATTATAAAAGAATAAGAGAATATTAGATTTTAAAATTAAATAAACAAATATAAAAGTATATAAAGAATAAAAAAAATCATCTATGAGCTAAAAGATTTAAATACTACTTAAAATAATATTTTAAAAATATTAATAATTACTAAAAGAATATTGATAATTATTAAAAATTATTTTACCAAACATAATTGAGATGTTTTAACAGTTTTTTTTAATTAATAATTTCAATTTGAGAAAATACATTTAAAAACATTATGAAAGATAGAAGAAAAAAAAAACCACAGTAATTGATGATGAAAAGCCGTGCGTACAAATAATTTATCGGGGGCGGTTGAAAAACATTAGCCGTTTTTCAAGAAATTCATACATGAAATGTTTACGACACTTTGTCATAAAACATCTACCATTCATTTTTATTTAGACGAATACAAAATAATGACAAAAAGAAAAAGGGCACGCGTCATCTACGATATCATCCAGGTACCAAATAAATCACACAAGACACCAATACTAATCAAAACTTTGCAAAATCTATCGCCCCTCATAAAACTGCAGGTATTACGTGATCCATTTTGAGAGCAACAAAAAACAAAAGTACTAGCTTTACTGAACGTATTACTAATCTTTGATTGACTTGGTGTGTAGAAAACATGGTAGGCCATAGTCCCAACATGAATTTCTATGTGGAAACTCTGATAGCACGGCAACTCGGTATTATAACAATGGAGAACATCAATAATGTATAACTTTCTTTTACTCATAAGAGGGAAATAGAAAGAAAAAAGTGTAAAATGAAATAGAGAATATAGTAAAAAATATGAAAAGAAAATTGTAAACAAATATTGTATAAATAACATAACTCAACAATACAAGTTTTATAATTTATCTTAAGTTTTTTTAAAAAAATAATAAAATATAATCTGCTTTTCTTAGGATTTACAAACAAGAATAAATAGCACTTTCCACAACTTTTGAATAAATAAAACTTTCCACAACCTTTTTCAAATAATCGCCAAAATTAACCATTTTCGAAGGCCCATTCAGGGTCCAAATCTACTAAAATTCAAACACAACAATTCTGTCGTCCGACATGGTTAAACACTAGGCCAGCTTTATCATATAGCAAGTGGGGTAACAATATCACGTTTTGGGAAGATCTACCAATGAGGTTTACCCAAGCGTTTCTCTTTATAATTTTTGGGAGCATCCATTTGGAGTTTTGGTCTTCATCGTGGCTTGTTAACGAGCAATTATGTTTAGAAGGCAATCTCCAAAAACCTCTAATTGTCATCAATCACAACTTCCTTAAAATTAACCTGTATCTAAACGTGGATTTAATTGAATTTTACATAACTAGCTTCTACAAAGTACAATCATATTTAAAAAAAAGTTAGGAGAAAAAATCCTTTGTTACATGTATTAACGTCTTAGGTGTTTCTTGCCGCTAACAGAGAAAAAGAATGATCAATGATATGATAGGAAGGATTCAGAATAAGCAGCGGAATGTATGAACTTGTAACATTTGAATGTTTATTTAAAAACTTCTCTTTGAGAAAAAATAGTTGTCTTATGAATGTTGCCGTATACAAGCTAGAGTCTGACTGGTACACGAAGCCCATCATAGCTCAGTTGTGCATCAAGGCCCTCAGACTCCAATAATTTTCTGAGGTAGTCATTCACTTCTTCATGATCCATCAGATGCATCATACCTTCAAATTACCAATAAGAGGACAACGAAAATTTAATTTTCTAAAACATTGTGCATTGATGGAAAAAGTAATGCTGGCTGCCCCACATTTTTATTTCATTTTACTAATTATGAACTAATTAACAGATTCTAACACGCTTCCTAAATGCTTGATTAGCGAAGCAGATCAAGGCAAGAAGACAGATATGCTAACTACAAGGCTTAAACTAAACTTACCAGTAAAAAGTGTCCTTTTGGGTTGAATTTTTCGCACTTCCTCCAAGGCCTGAAAAGAAAGTTCAGAATAAACTTCATTCCTCCAAGAAAAAATTAACAAATGTGAAACTCATTAGTACCCTCGGAAGTCCAAAATGTGTGGATGTTGAGCGATCAGGCCTCAAAGCATCCTGTAGAATCATATACCATACAAGCAAGGAGAAATCATACACTGTACTCCAAGTTATTTCATGTAAAAATAAGGCACATAGGTGGCAAGAAAGAAAGAATAGGCGGGTGGGTCACCACTCACCAGGATTAGAATTTCACAGTCCTTTAAAAGAGGATAAGTTTCTTCAGGAATCTCGCTAACATCACTGCAAAGTCAGACAAAAGATCAGTCCACATATAATGATGTAAAAGCTGAACTGAATTAGAAGCAAGAAGCCAAGAACTTCTCCGCTAATTTAGAAGCATTACCTTATGTAACAAATATTACCAAAACGAAAACCAAGGGACCGATAATTCTTGCCATGCCACACTGGTAATGGGGTAAACTGAAGTACAATAGTAAAGAAAGAAGAAAGTAGAGCCAAAGCCCCATCCACAAGAAGGAACAACGTGTTAGAAATTAATTGATTGAGCAATAGGTGAGAAAATAGACGGTGAACAGGGAAAATGTATTAAAACACCCCATTTCAAACTATTAAAACTAATAATAATACTGACCTTCAATCCATGTACAAAAAATGGTTCTTCTGATATGGTATTAAATTGCAACTCTGAGACTTTGGCACCAGGTAAGATAACACTAGTATCTACTAAATAATAATGGGTCTTCTTCATCACCTGCATATTTTAGTAATGAATTCATGAATAAATTCATTAAAAAGACATTTCAACAGCTCATTGAAATAACAAATGATGAATGATTCAGCTGATCATTAAAAGTGAAAACTATAAGCTTTCTTTATCTTTTCCCTCCACGGTAAAGCCACAAGTGCTACTAATAGCAACTCCAAATATATAAAACAGAATATAAATACACATTAAGAAATCGAGCCTATTATGCTCAATCCAGAAGGTTAAAATATTAAAAGGAAAAAATTTCCCCAAAACACTTCATTTTTCTACTACAGTGTTCTAAATAATGACAATGATCTTAAAAGTACACTAGATTATTGCGAAACAATCATGCAGGATGGGCAGCTTCCTTCAGCTATAACTTCAGAAGCTCATAAAGTGAAAAAATTGTTTCATGAAGCAAATTAGAAAAGATTGAACCTTCGGAGATATTAGATGGGATCTTCAGATACACAATTTTCTGGTCTTCAGGCTACACCAGAAGAGGAAGATTTGATTTCTTCAGATGGCCATTATATTTTAGGTTTCAGAACGCTTTCCTGTAGGTTAGTTTAGGTAGGTATAATTAAATCCACCTTTCAGTCCTTCTCAAATTTTAACTACAATTAACCATATAAATATTCTTTAAATGCATAATAAATTTCTGTGGTGTAAATGTTGAAGCGGATACAGAGATTCTTTGGAGTTAAGTAGCTATAAATACATACTTCAACAAAATCAGCTCTATATCCCAGAGGAAGAATAAACATCAAATGCAACATGCACAAATTCACAATTTCTCATGAAATGCATTAATTTATTTAATGTGATGCATAGACATATGAGGCCTTTTACCATTAAATCATAAGTACAATGTACACATACAGATGACAAGCAGAAAGTAAAATTGACAATTAGGATTTTGGAAGGAAACATAGGGGAGAGTACCTCAAAGTCACGCTTGGCTGCATATATTGGAATATGTGGCTGAACATTGTTTGTCCAGTCTCTAAGATCATCAAGACCTGGGGAGATGAAACAAGCAGAGCAGGTTTGTATGACCAGTCAGATTCCTTATTATTTCAACCAAGCATTATACATATCATATTGATATTAATTATTCAAAGGCTACTAATCTCAGAGACCTCCAATTGCATCAGCATGTGAATGAGTAATAATGACCGCATCAATTGTTCTTATCCTGACAGAAAGACATGTTAGAGAGATATAAAAGCAAAGCAGAAATATATAACATGAAAACCTGTAAGAACACCATCTACATCATAAATTTTAGGCCCCTCAATAAAAGCATTTAAAACAGAAAAGGAATGCCCCTGATGAACAAGTCTTTTAACATTATTGTGTCTTAAAATTATGAAACATAAGTTTTTGGAATTGGATCAATAATCTGAACTTTTTGAGTATTTGAAAAGGATCCATGGAGAAAGATAAGAGACAATAAATTCAATCTTTCACTACAATTTGAAAGGCTGACCCATATTCAAGTTGATTATAATTCTCTCTTTCATTACAGTATTTTTGAAGAAGTTCCCGGATAACAATCCTAAGGGTTTTCTCATTGATGTTTGTGACTATATGGACCATATCTAAATGCATTCCAGATATATGATAAGCTCAATTCATTTAGTATGTGTGTTGATACTTGCCCAAACTTACACTCATACACCCCTCAACCTACTTCCATTCAAGCCATTGGATAGCCTAAGGCCCCCACTATAGCTTTCTAACCAGTTCAAATTGTGTGTATACCTCAAAGGTTGTGCAGTATCTTTTCCTAATTTGCATATGTCCTGGTCATGTTTCACTCTACTTCCAATACCTAACCATTGTTATCAATATTGTATTATATCTTTTCCTAAAAAGAAAAAGAAAAAGAAAAGAAAATATGGAAAAAGGAGAAGCCATCTCAAGTAAGAACTAACCCAAATGCAGGAAACCACCGGAGAGCACTGTGATAGAAAAATCTGCAACAAGTAAATTAATTTATTATCAGCACACAAATGAAAGGAAGCACATGAAACAATCATATCTGGGTTTGCTTTGAAATTAAACTCAAATAACCTTAAATCCCATCTTAGAGTTATCAAAACTTCAATCTATCCATGGTTCAGACATTAATATATCCTAACATGTAACATATATCGTATCGTGACTGGGCAACTCAATCTTAATTTGAATCCAGTCCACACATACAAGACTATCTTTGAGAGAAACAAGAAAAAACTCATTAAAACACTAAATTCAATCATATCCAAGATGGATCCTGTACATATCCATGAACATGCAACCAGCTCAGCACTTCAAGCCATTCAGTATTTTTTTTACAGCATAATGTGATCACAAACAGTGGAAAATCCTTCCATTCTTAATGAATCAATCTTGGTCTTCTACGGCACACAATAAGAACTATCCTAGCAACATATTCAAGAAAACCTACAATTGCTAACCATTAATTTGTCAATGTTCCAGCAGAATTTTGACAATTTCAAAAAAAGAAAAGAAATTCAAACTCAGGGCAAACCTTAAACTATCACAAAATCACGTATTTAGACTAATATCAAAATAAAAGGAAGATAAAGCTCATCCTCATTCCTGATCTAACATAATTGTAAATTTGCAAGGCATATTACACAGGACAATTAAAAACGTACTTTCCGGCATCTATAAGAATATTTTGTGTCCCTGAGGAGTTCGGACGACGAATGAGGATGCTTGTGTTAAGTCTCCTATTCTTATTACCAGGCTGTGCCGCTTTTGAACACACCTGCATCAACCATACCCCCCAAAAAAAAAAAACTCTTAGCAAACATTTGTCAGCAAACCCTAAACATTTAATTCTATAATCTTATAATCATCAATTACTATAAGATGGTTGGCTTGAATGTACCGAACATTTGTTTAAAGGATTAGTGAGGCAGCTAACACGTGGAACACCTTCACTGGTTCCAGTCCCTAAAAATAAAATTTCTGTTTGATCAGCAGGTAATTCCACCCCTCCACCTCCATCAACAGAAGCTGCGATGAACTCATCAAGTCAACACAAATTTTATACAATAATTTAATCATATGTATATAAAACGACAGTGGAACGATAATTTTTCAAAGAAAAAAAAAAAGAAGATATGTAATGGAATGGTCGAGAGCAGAGCATACATAGTGTTCCTCGAATGGAGAGAGCAAAGGAGGGTTAGGTATGAATATAAAAGTGGAAGGGATTGAGTTAGTAAAAAGAGAAAGAGATACGTTACATGAGTGGATGGAAGAGAAAGCAATGGTGGAGGGGAGAGAGATAGAAGAAGAGCGCCATGATCGTGTAGAACGATGCCGATAAGGAGCGAAAGAGCGGAGGGAAGAAGGAAGAACACGAATGGATGCAACCACCATTGTGATTCACACACCCAGTTACGGTTTTTTTTTCGTAAGTAGGCTTAAAAAAAACATATATACGAAACTGCGGCTGAAAAATAAGTATATATATATATATATATATATATATATATATATATATATATATATATATATATATATATATATATATATGAAATTGGGGCTAAAAAATAAGTATTTAGCAATAAATATACGAAATTGGGCTGAAAAATAAGGATTTACCAATAAATATACGAAATTGGAGTTGAAAAATAAGTATTCACCGAAATGAATCTGAACAGTAATTAAGACGCATAAATTTATGCCTAATGTATATTTATATGTCATAACGTATAAATTTATGACCATACGCATAAATTTATGCGTAATGTATATTTATATATCATAGAACATATAAATTTATGCATGGTCATAGAACGTGTAAATTTACGTGTCACAGATTAGGATTTCTCATTTCATTCAAAATCTTTGATGCATACATTTATGCGCTACAGGCTATGATGCATAAATTTATGCGTCACAGGATCATAACACTTACGCATTTTTTTTTTTTTCTCTGACTCTTTTGTTGCTGACAAATATACTGACAGTTTGAAAGTTTTGGCAAGTTGGAAAACCACTGCTGTTCTTAGAGTTTAATATTGAAAAGGAAATCAGGTGTTAAGATAGGTTTAGAAAATTTTAAAATAGAATTTCGATGGTAGAGTATGAGTGTGGAGTCTCGGTGGAAGAAAGAAGAAGAAAAAAAAAAAAAAAAGAAGGAAGAAGAGAAGAAGAAGATGAAAGGACTTTAAAAAAATTAATAAAAATAATCGAAATATATTTAAAAATAATTTTTTTTTCACAGAAAAAAATATGTGTAACAGAATAAATAAAAATTCAAAAATTTAAATAAAAAGATAAAATTAATTTAAAACTGCCTATGTAAAAGTTTAAAATTTAAAAAACTGTTTTGAAAATTTTAAAAATTTAAATTTAAAAATTATAATATTAATAATATAGAAAAAGTATAAATATTTTATTTTTTATAAAAGTGCAGCGTTATATATATTAATAAAGTAAAGAAAACGAAAAAATTATTTTTTTAAATGAATATCAGAATGTGAAAAAAAAAATTTAATAATCAGAAGGTAAAATTATATTATTAACCATTTGTTTTAAATTTAATATTAAATAATTTCAAAAATTTTAAGTAAAAAAATATATTAATATGAGTCTGCCAATTTTATTTTTCAACAAATACAGAATATTAAAAAAAATTAATAAAAAGAATGTAATAATATATTATCAACATTTAGTTTAAAATTTAATATTAATTATTCTAAAAAATTTAACGTAAAATAATATGTTAATATTATAATATATAAAAAATTTGTTTAAAAATTCAGAGTGTCAAAAAATTATTTTAAAAAAAAAGGTAAATATATGATTAAAATATTGTTATAAAAATAATATTAACTAATTGAAAAATTGTGAAGTAAAAAAAAATATTAATATAAATATTAAAATACATAAAATAATAGATTAAAATTTTCAGAATGTAAACAAAATTTTTAACACAAAAATGTTAAATATGTTTTTAAAAATTTGAATAATTATAATATTAAATAATACAATAAATTTGCTGCACAAAATTTGTGATATTATTATTTTAAAATAAAAATGTAAAAAATTTTGTTAATGAGAATTTTTAAATATGTTATTAAAAACTGTTTGAAATATAATATTTATTAATATAATTAGAGTTTTTAAATTTTTTTAAAACAGAATAAGAATATAGGTAAAAAAAATTAAAATACTATGAATGAGTATTTCTAAAAATAATTGAAAAAATTTATAACATTATTTATTTAAAAAATATATTTAGATATTATTATGTATTTATTTATATTTATACATATAATAAAAAGAAACTGTAATTATTTTTCAATATAAATTAAAAAATTTAAATTAAGTTTAAAATATAATTAATAATAAATAGATTTAATAAAAAAATATAATTGTTAATTTTATGTTATTTAAATATAATTTATTTAGTTTAATTTAGTGTGGGAGGATATGTTATGTGATATGTGATGAATAATTTATTTATTTATGTATTTATTTATGTAATTTGTTAAATTGTTTAATTAATTATGCTTATGGTTTAATTATTTAGTTAACCTTATTTGTATTTATTGTATATTTAATTTATTTAGTTAGCCTTGTGATAGGATTAAATTTATAGAGTTCGTAAAATTTAAAATTTTTTTAAGTAAATAAAGATTAAAAAATAAAAATGATAAATAGGTTTATATAAAATGATAATTATTAATTTTAATTATAAAAAATTAATATAAAATAATATAGATTGTATAAAATTATTAAATAAAGTTAAAATTTAAAAATATAAAAAGTTTAAGATAGATTAATCTAATGTTAATAGGTTAGAGTTACATAAAATTTTAAATATAAATTTAAGTTTAGAAATTTTAAAAAAATATATATAATTTATTAAATTAGTAAATACACTTTAAAAATTTTAAATTTTAAAAAATTATATTTAAATTAGATTAATTAATACTAAATAGGAATTAAACTTTAGAAATTTAAAATAAATACTATATAATTTATTAAATTAGTAAATACACTTAAAAAATTTAAAAATTTCAGAAAAATTATATTTAAATTAGATTAATTAATACTAAATAGGAATTAAACTTTAGAAATTTAAAATAAATACTATATAATTTATTAAATTAGTAAATACACTTAAAAAAATTTAAAATGTCAGAAAATTATATTTAAATTAGATTAATTAATACTAAATAGGAATTAAACTTTAGAAATTTAAAACAAATAATATATAATTTATTAAATTAGTAAATACACTTAAAAAATTTAAAATTTTCAGAAAATTATATTTAAATTAGATTAATTAATACTAAATAGGAATTAAACTTTAGAAATTTAAAACAAATACTATATAATTTATTAAATTAGTAAATACACTTAAAAAATTTTAAATTTTCAGAAAATTATATTTAAAATAGATTAATTAATACTAAATAGGAATTAAACTTTAGAAATTTAAAACAAATACTATATAATTTATTAAATTAGTAAATACACTTAAAAAATTTAAAAGGTAAAATTTTCAAATTTAAATTAGATTAATTTAGGCTAAATAGGTTAGGTTTACATCAAATTTTAAATATAAATTTAACTTCATAAATTAAACTTGTAATTACATATACATTTAGCAACATAACTTAATTACAAATTTATCGTAGAGTATGGCATCTTCGAGTCAGTCATCTGAGTCACGCATCATCCGACCAGGACCAGATGATACGTCTCTTCTGACACTTCAGAGCGTTCATATATCCGAGCGGATATGGAACGGAGAGCCCGACATAGAGTTAAAGATACGGAGGGAGAAGTTTCACCACGAGCGTGATGATATTCCTGTGGTGTCTGCTGTCATCACTGATAGGTTACGCAGAGCAGGATTCTTAGGTGTAGCGCAGCTACCCTTCTTACATGGCGATGCTTCGTTAGTTGAAGCATTGATTGAGAGGTGGAGGCCAGAGACGCACACCTTTCATATGCTGCCTGGGGAGTGCACGATCACTCTTCAGGATGTTGCGGTTCTGACGGGTTGCCTATCGATGGTCAACCTCTTATTGGTGCTACATTTGCGAGGGTTTGGGAGCCCATTGTGCAGGAGTTACTTGGGGCTTCGCCTTCTGAGCGGGAGCTTGTTGGAGGTTCCTTAAAGATGAGTTGACTGCTTCAGCACTTTGCCAGCATAGATGACCACATGGGCAGTGATGAGCAGCTTGATATATATACACATGCTTACATCCTGCGACTGCTTGGTGGTGTTATTCTCTGCGACCACTCTAGTTCGAGAGTTCCCTTGAGATACCTCTCATTCATTGCGGACTTCGATAGATGTGGTGAGTATAGTTGGGGAGGAGCAGTACTTGCATATCTTTATCGTGAGTTGTGTGGTTGCACAGATTACGATAAGAAGGAGATATGCGGATTCAGCTCTTTGCTGCAGTTATGGACTTGGGAACGTTTTCCCAAGTTATCTCCTGGACGCTTTGAGTATGATGATCATAGTGTGCCTTTAGGTGTAAGGTATGCAACAAACATCTTCAACAGTTATGAATTAAAAGTTGAATAAGCGGTTTGCAAAAGTTGAATGCCTCACAACATTGTCTAAAACACCAAAAAACTCGAAAAAATTGTCTTACTCCATGTTGAACCTGATCACCAATAATGACATCTTCTGTCTCAAGCTTGTACCTAGAACCAGGAGCATATTGAATCATTCTATGTAACCATCTTGTCAATAAAGCATAAGAATTATCCCAATCACCAAAGACACAGACAATTGCTTTCTGCTTTACAATTCATGCTTTCCTATATGATACTTTGAACCCATATTGACTCAGTATTCTTTCTTGAATCAACGAAATTGATATCGATGGTTGTTCATTTATCATACCTAATAAAAAACCACAATAATGTCAGAAAATTTGAAAATGCAATACAATATAGAAAATAAGATATTTTTTTCATGATAATCACATACCCAATATGCACGAAGCAATGAAATGAGAGTCCAACTTTTTATAGTCTTGAGCTATATGCGGATTCACGCAACTATGTTGACCATCCCATTTACTAACACTCCATTCATTGGATCGTTTAGATAGAGAAGCTCTCATTCTCCATGGACAACCACTGCTGTAATTAGGACAACGAATAGAAAGATGAGTTCGCTTCGATTCAACAACAACAAAACTTTGGTGTACCTTCATCGCATAATGTTTCAATGCAGTTTGTACTTGTTCTTTACTTTCAAATTGTAAACCGACGTACAACTTATCACCAACCACCCATTTATCATGTCCGACATTTGTTGAAAAGTTACCATCTTCACCTGGATAATCCGAATTAATGTTGCTGAGAACTGGTACTCCAGAATGTAACCTCTATTTTAAAAAAAAAATCAACAAATTAATATAATGTTAGATATAAAAACTTAATTTCTTTAACAACATTAACACCAACTTTTTTATCTGATTGATCTATTCGTTGAAGGGATGTTCCATGTGATGAAGACGGAACTTGAAATGAACTTCTACCATCACCTCCAATATGGTTCACCGTACGATGTTCATCACCATCAACATCATTATCATCATCACCATCACTATCTTCACCATTGTCATCTAAATTTTGCCATTCTAATTCATTGACATTTAAATCATCATTTTCTTCTTCACTTAACTCATCATGGGGGATAACAAATAAGCTTCATCATCTTCATTACAAACATTTATACCACCTACAAAAAAATTTATATCAAACATTTATTTAATTAAATATTTAATAAAGTAAACAAATAACTTAATGTTAAGCATCGTTTGCTTACCACTTAGTGCAGATTCAGTCTCTTCATTGACAACTTCAATTTCCACATACACCTCAAGCACACGCATTAAACGTTGTTGCTCAAATGCATTAATCATGCATTTTACATCTTCGTTATCCCTAATTTCAAATCCTCTATACTCTACATTTCCAGATGACACCAAAAATGTTCCTATTAACTTTGAGATAATTTGGATACCTGACAACTTTAATTTTTTTCTAATTTTTTCTTTTAATTCAATAAAACTAATATTTTTAAAAACTTGAATTGGTTTTTTTTTCCCCTCAAATGTTAAGCCCTCCTCACCTTCAAATATTTTTTCATTAAAATATATAATAATAATAATTTCATCCACAATTACTAAATTACAAATATAAACTTAAAATAAAATAATATGAGTAACAATACTAATTTAAAAATAAATTTCACAAATTTTAAAACAAATTAAAGTAGTAAAAAAATACCTTCAAGATGCAAAAATTAAACCTTTCAAAACACCACTTCCTAAATTTCTTCAATTTCTCTCTGTAGCTAAACCACTCAGCACATACCAATTTATATATAATTATTACACATTTTTAATTATGTTATATATATTTATAAATTAAATAATGGCTGTGACGCATAAATTTATGCGTCACAGGACTATAGCGCATAAATTTATGTGTCTTAGTTACTGTTCAGACCCCGGTAAATACTTTTTTTCCAACCCAAGTTTTGTATATATTTTTTTTTAAAGTCTAGTTACGAAAAAAAACCCACAATTACAAATCTCTCCCTCTTCTCGCTTTCCCTGTTAGTTACTCAACTATAAGTAATAAAACTAATTTTTTTAATTTAAAAGCAATGATATTTTTAATTCAACTCAAACCTTATTATCTTACTAAAATACATTTATTTTTATGTTTTATGTTTTAAAAATAAGTATCCTCACAATAATCAAGGAATAAATACATATTTTTCGTTTGTTAAATAATATCTTTTTGTTTTTATTTTTTTAGTAAATAATTATTTTAATTTATGAAAAATCAGGATCGATTGTACTAATTTCTAGAAATAAAAATTATTATTTTAATTTTAAAAAATAAATAAGTTGATCACTTTAAAAATATTCAATCATTTTGATTTTTCGAAGATAAAAAGTAATTACTTTAATTTCTATACAAGATTTCAAATGATTAATTTTTTATTTTTCAAAAATAATAATAATAATTTTTATTCCTAATAATATAACTGACTTTTAATTTTTCTAACATCAAAATAACTATTTACGATTTTTTTTACATTAATAATAACTTATCTTCTATACCGTGATTAAAAAAAAAGTAATAATCCCCTGCATTTGTAATTTTCTATTATAACGACTATTGCACGTTATAATCTTTAACACTTAATCTCTATCATGCAGAATTTCTTAAAACAAAATTTTGATTTTTTTAAGTAATCTAATTTATATGTTTAAAAACAAAAAAAAATTACGAAGTCAGAATGTAAGGATTAAAAAGATGCATTTGTTTACAGTTTTAGTATTTAAAAATTATTTTATAAAAATACATTTTTAAAGAAAAATAAAAAAAATAAGTAAACAAAAAAAACAAAATAATAGAAAAATATGAATAATAAAAATTTAAAATAAAATATTTTTTATTTTTCAAAATTAAAAATATATTATTTTAAAAATTAAAACTTATATTCATCAAACAAACTTTTTACTTTATTATTATTAAAATAAAAAACTGTTTTGAAGAATAGAAACAACCAAACCTTGGAAATTTTCTTTGTCCATGTGCAGTCGCATCTTAATTACTTTTAAACAAGAACTTTTCATTTTAATACAGAATGATTACTTTGTTGAATATTATTAAAAATGGGACAAGTATATTTTTCAAAAAGCATATTAATTAAAAAAATTTAATCATGATTTTATAAACTTTATTATTTCTCAGACATTTAATAAGCCAAAAATCTGAAATCGCCAAGCACAGATACCTCAAAGAAATGACTGCAACTCTTGCTACAAATATTAATAGCAAACAAGGCGGTTGCTATGTTTTAACCACAATTCGATTTTGGTGAAAAATAGATGATTTCCTTTTTTTTTCTTCTAACATTTTCACTGTTGTTTTCCTTCCTTTATCCCTATAAAAGAAACAATAGAAAATAAAATAAAAAGGCCCATATTTAGTTTTTCTCTTAATTGCAAAAAGTATTTAAATTTCTATTTCATTATAGCCTGTTTTTCAAAAATCAACCACTTATACAAATACATCCCAATCATTTCCCATTCAAAGTATACCAATCCCTAATCCTCGTTTAGATCATACGGATCCAAGTATTGGGTTAACTTCCACCTCGGCTTAAGCCAAACCTCCTGTGCAAAGTATCCTTCAAAATCTAATACAAAAACAAGAAAAAAGAAATTAAGTCAAGCAAACTAATTCTGAAAGATCTTAAACTTGAAATGTATGACCCCAAAAAAAATGCTAAAGGAATCATTTTCAATAGTTGACCCAAAAATATAACAATGATGATTCATTCAAGACGAGCATGATTACATACACAGGCATTAAAAAATTATATAGTCCTAGACACAGCATAAAAGTACTAAACAAGGGTTTATTGACACTGCAAAGGCTTAAACCTAGTTGTTATTATCTTTCACCCTGCTTCATAGTATGCCGCACAGATGAAAATAGGTAAGTCAAGCCAGTTACTAACTACATACTCCCTTACCACCCAGGCCAAACATTGATCTTTAATTTAACATTGACTCCTTTGCACAGTTAGAGAGGTTTTTTGTTCATTTTCTTCTAAAGAATTCTATGACACTTCATTGTTACTGCAAGCCACTCAACACGTTCTTGCCAGTTACAACTTACAACCTACATGCTCACAAAGTCCCAAGGATTGACAAAAATCAATAAATGGTGAAAATATCACTATCTACATGCTCCACAACCAAACTTTTACAAATGCCTAAATAAGAGAGACAATTACTGCAACTTAAATGAAAAAAATGCGTTGTCATGACATCAAACATTGAAGTCTCCTCCCATTTTCAATTGATACACAATCACTAATAATTACAAAATTACTACAGTATTTTTATTTTATTTCCTGTTTTAAGAATTTGCAAAAGAAATGGTGAAAGCAAACTAAATACACCCTAAGTTTTGCATCTCCATCTGACACCTTTTTATTACCGGCTCCTCTACTACAACCTTGGCGGCTTGTTTGGTGGCCAAGATAGGACAAGGACAAATATGACAAGAGAGTTTAATAAGAGTAAGAAAAGATATGAGCCTTGTTAGAGCCAACATGGTTGTCACCCCAAAATTTTGATGTTGCAAAAACATTAAGATTCAATGAATCATCTTATACCACTAATAAATTTCTATTTAGCAATGGTAGCAGCAAGAGAAGGCTATCTGGCAAAGCAAAAGTCTAATACAAAAGCAGTCTTGTGAAGAGTCGTTTGGTTTGATAGACTAATGGACGTCTAAAGAAGTTTGCACTAGCCTAATGTTCCAATTATTTGGACCATTTCAGATATCAACACAAGTCAAAGTCACCTTTTAAGAGTACTTCATGACCATATAATCAAAGTTAGCAGAAAAAGGGTTACACTACAAAAGGGAAGATATGTCAGATTGCTGAAGATTGTTCTCGATGAAACTGGTCATCTGCCTCCATCAATGGTTTGGAACATTTATTATTCAGCAGTACTTGTACCAGAGCACAATAGTTTAGGATTTGAGAGCTCATATAAATAGAAGACTCGAAGCTCTGTTGGAGTTAAGAGAATGCATTTGAATAGCAAACAACCTCTTGCTATCTTTGCTCTATAACTTGCTTATTATGAACACCTAAAGTTATTTCTTTCTGTTTATCATTTTCTGAGAAGTGTATTTAGCCTAAAGATGTTTGACAAAAAATGCTGGGTTTGAAGCCTGGAAAGACTTGTGTTTAAAAGAATTCTTGGAAGGGTCTGAGTGTAGAACTCCTTATAATCTGTTACACAGTGAAATTTTTTTACAAACAGTCAAGGATTAGTAAAAAGATGAATCAGTATAATCTTCTAGTGTGATTTTCTCTTACATTTTCTCTAAGTGTCTAAGTGTACCTAGTTGCTTGTCTGATTGGTGTTCCATCAGCATTTCTGTTCAGATTCAAAAAGGAAGAGAAACCAATTCACCCCCCCCCTCTCAGTTATCTCAGTACCTACTTTTCAAGCCTGATAATCACATATTGTCTCTACCAACCTCCTCTAGAAGACTACCCATCAAAAGGTCCTTATATTTTGTCTTATTACAGTCCCCAATTTCTAAAAGCTGATTCCTAACAACTACTCACAGCACATCCTTGCCACTCTCCTTGTTTCTCACAGTTGAAAGATATGAAACCACAGCCCAGCACATGCATGAGAAAACCTGAAAGCCAAAACAACAGCTTGGGTTTGGGTTTAAAGAACAATTGCCACTCCGAATCAAGATGTCGATCATTGTTATGTAATGCAATGCAACACAGAAGATGAACCAGACGCCCAAAAATTATTAAAAGCGCGGGCACTATGGCAGTTTGAGTTTTAAGAGAGGGAAAAACATTGTAATATTTGTTTGTTGCTAGAGGTGGTTAGAGGGGGAAGGAAAGGTTATCACAACTCAAGGAAAGGGTAGGGGCGGGTGGGAAAAATAAAGTAGCAACTCATGTTGCTTTGGTAATCCTCCTCTTTTGAGTTAACTTCTGAGAGTAAGTTAGGTCCAATTTTCTAATACTAACAAATGTACCCAAACAAGTTGTCTATTTGTAAGTGATTTATTCCTAGAAGGATTAATTTGTATAGATGAAAGCTTTCTGGGATCATAACAACACAAGTTGTCACTTTCAAGGGCTGGGTTGTATATTAATTTGGGGGGAAAAAATTATCTATCCTATCCAGCTTCTTTCTAATCCTGGCTCCACCATTTGATAAATTTTGAACTAATGAGCTAACTTGGATAAGCTTATCCTACACTATTGGCTCACCAAAGAATGGATTTAAAATAGGATAGAATAGCTTTATCTTTTATTCTGTCTACCTTATCCTGAATCCCAAACAAGCCCTATGAAGAGAGACGATGCAAATAGGGAGGGATGAGCATATTAAATAGTTCATTGAACTTTTGAACATACTGAAGAAAAAGTGAAAATCAGTAAATCCAAACTACATACAAAATATATAAACAAGTATATACAAGACTTGGCAGAAACTTAATGTTGAAATAGTCAACAGAGTTTAGCATTATTATCCACTAATTAGAAACTTCAACCAATCATTGGACCAATTTTATATATATATTTTTTGATTTTAGAGTGATATATGATCAGCTAGACAGCATGACAAAGTAAAGAATATAATTAGCATTAGAAATGAAATCCAAAAAAATCATTATTTATAGTAATAAAAGGATAATAAATTATTTAAGAATGAATGAGATTTATCAAATACCTTCTAAACATTCACAATCTCAAAGTCTGCATGCTGAGAGGAATTGCGGAAGTAGGCAGTTATATGGTCAAGGTTGTCAATGAAGATTTTATATGTCGATCCCACTCCAAAATTCAATGACTTCAATTTACTAAAAGACAAACATTCTGGCTTTAACAAGGCTGCATTCCCACAAGTAACCTGAAATAGAAAATGTTTTTTAAAAAACAAAAATCAAACTATATTTCATTTGACAATGCAAAGCAGAAACCCATCTCCCTTGCACACACTCACACTTATGCACAATGGATATAAACACAAAGAATTTTCTCTATACCGCAACTGTACAGAAGGATAGTTTAACAGCTTCAGCATTATGACGTCCCCGTAACATATTGATCAAACCATGTAAAGTCTCCTCTCTTTTCTTTCGATGAGATTTTTCCAATCGATCATGTGGTTCATGTATATCAATGATCAAGCCATCCAAACAAGGAAGACTAAACTCAAAGAAGGCACAGGGTGTAGAATACAAGTAAGTGAAATTGGTAAGCTGCGGTGCAGCAATTACAATCTTGCATTTAAAGCGGTTGCACATTAGACTCAAGTTACTGAGTTTGGGAGCAGATATCACAAAATCCTTAGGGTTCAAATCTGACTTAAAAGACATCTCACTTAAGTACAAATTCTTCAAATTGACACAACTAGCAAATGGATCCAGACAATCAATGCCCGTATAACATAGAGTGAAGCTATTTAGATGCAAAGTTGTCAATGTTGTAAATCCAAAAAGCTCAGCCAAACTTGCAAATGGATTTGAAAAGTCAGCTGCGGCAGGATACATTGAGAAATGCTCCAGATGCAACAAGTCCAATGATTTGCAACCTAAAGGGCATGACACATTTATAGGATGGCAATCTTTTAACTCAAGCTTTTTCAACGATTGACAAGTAAATAGAGACAAAGGAATTTCAACAGGTGGACTGCCAGAGGTTTTTGCCCGAAGATTGATTCTGATTTCTTCAACACCATGGCATGCTGCATATTCAATAACCTTATTCAACAGATATTGATCTGTCGCATAATCTACCCCAAAGCGATGGTAAACAAGAACCTTGACATGAGAAGAATCACGATGGGATAGGACCCATAGCACAAACTTCTTGAAATCAACCAACCGTGTGAATGATTTGCTGCTGAAGTTCAGGCAGGGAACTGAAACCCAAAGATACCTCCACCTTTTTGATAAAACACAAGTTCGAATTGCATCCTTTGTCTCCAAAAATGACAAAATATGATGGATAAGGCAATCTGGCATGTCACCAAGTCTATCCTGGCTTTCTGCTGCTTCACAATTATCTACATTTTGCGGAGCCAAAATTGTGTTTTTCAACTTCTTCAAGATAGGACCAGATTCCTGAAAATTAGCTTTCCCCATTCCAGCTTCGCATAACTCAATTGAATCAGTCCGGTTGAAGCTGTCAATCATACTCCCATCAAATCATTTGAAATTTGAAATGATACAGTGACCAGCAGCAGTACTCCTCTATGTAGAATCTGACAAAACAAGAATAATGGGGGGGGGGGGGAATACATCAGTCTATTCAGATAAGATATGTTATCCATGTCAAATAAACACAAGACAAAATCTTCCCCTTAAGACTCAAGAAAGAGGAAGTGGAAATCAAGAAAAGTTCTGTTTATCTCTTTGATACAATTTCTGATAAACGAAACAAGACAATGAATAACGCGAGGCTCCTTCAATGATTGATTATCGCCCTACCCATCAAGTATATGCCCCCCACAATTCCTCCACATCAAAATTTCTCGGGTCAAAACCTTCTCTACAAATCCACTCCTCAAACACAGTAAAGTTTGAAACTTGACTCCCAAATCCAAGTAAGAGAAAACAAAACCCCATAAGTAAAACTTCAAAGAAAAACAAAATCAGGGGTTCAGGAACAATCAAGAAGGCAACTTTACCATTCCATGGTTGAAAAGTCACACAGAAACACACCCTATCAAGTTGCCAATTAAAAAAATGAAAAAAAGAAATTAATGGGCAGTTGAAAAGGAAGGAGATTTGCACCTGATGCAGGTCCTTGGAAGACGATGATCATGTTGAAGGGCACGCGCGTTGAAAGGTGTGTGTGTGTGTGTTGGAAATTCTGGAGAGGACTTTTGTTTGTATTGTATTGTATGAAGGCGTGGAAATGGGAGAAGTGGATGAGTCTCTCTCTTAATACTACCACCCAGCTGCTTCCAATTCAATAGTTTAATTGCCTCTTTTTGTACCCACGCAATGGCTGCGACCAAAGTGCTTCTCTCTCTAAATTCTAAATAATCTTTCCTTTGTTTGATTTTTTAGGCTTTCTTTCTCTTCATTCAGGGAACAATAATCTTTCCTCAGCATTGACACAATTGAGCCATGCTTATGCTTATTTTCACCAATCAATTATTATAAAATGATATTCATATTTATTTATTACTAAAATTATCTATTAAATGTGAGAAAATAAATTATTTCAATTAATGTCAATGAACTAGGATGAATGACATAACTGTAGATTATGTTTGATATGAAGGAGATTTATTAACGAGAAAGAAGGAAATAAATGTGTATGGATAAAAATCAATATATATATATATATATAAAGAAAAAAATAAAAGAAAATTTTATTCAAATGATATGACTATGTTAAATATTTCTAGAGAAACAATGTTAAAATAAACAACAATTACAAGACGTACTACAATTTTAATACCTCTATTGTGTATGTAGGAAAACAAGCAAAAATGCAAAGAATTCCTTCCTAAGTTCATGACATGTCCACAAATTTGTTGGAATTATGAAATTTAATGAATTCTTTGAATAGATTAAATTTATGTTTAATTTAAAGTTCAATAAAGTTCATTTTTAACATTAATTTAAAAATAATAAATATTTTTTAGAATAATTTTAAAAGACATGCTCAATTAATTTAAATTGTATATTTTATATTTAAAATGCAAAATTTAGTTCTTTAATGATAAAACAAACAAACTTTAAATTATGGATGTTGATTTTTGTAAATATAGATGTGAAAAAAAAATTACAATAAGTAATAAAATGTCATGTTAGTTCACTATTTTTAAGTTCCAAAACACATGAAAATTTGATGAGAAATACAAATTGTTATTATCTTTGATATTACTTTAATTTCAATATGAATTTTTGAGTTTGATATCATTGCTTAATTGTTAATATGCATTTATGATGGAGTTTCGATCTTTCTAAGTGAGCGAGAAGCTTTTATACAGTAAACAATTCATTTATATATATAATATCTTATAAGATTACATATTTAGAGTTATTCTTTAATAATGGTATATATAAGTTGATTCCCACCAAGTCAAAGATCCTTAGCCAATTTTAATTTATAAAAGTTGTGCTGTGCTGTAATTATTTAAAATATTTTTTTGAAGAATCTGTTCAAATTACAATCCCCAAAATAAATAAAAGTGAATTCTTTCTATATTGTTTAAATGAAAAATGTCTATAACGTATTTTTAACACTTTTTATTGGCAAGAATATTATAAATTACCTTTAAATGTATGTTAATATTTTTTATTCAAAATAATTTATAAAATATTTAAGAGTTCAATTTTAATATACTGATAATAGAAAATATTTTTACATTGTTAATCAATTAAAAATCATCTCGAATAATTTTTTTAAATTAAAAATTTTATTTGATACACTATTGGTGTAAAAAAATTACACTATTAGTCACCTAAAAATCACACTAAATATAATTTTTAAAGTAATTATTATAAAAATTATAATAATATAACAATTTATAATTGAATACAAATAAAAATATTTTACGAAATTAATATATTCCAAATAAATCATTAATGTAATTATTATAAAAATTATTTTTAATTACATAACAATCCATATTATATGGATGTAAAAAAAACCTTTACATTTTTTTATATATTTTAATTAAATTCAACATTTAAATATATTTATGAAATTTCACACTTGGTTTAAATATCATGATACCTAGAGATAATTTTTCTATTCTATTTTCAGTATTTGTTTACATAATATAATATGATAAGTTTATTTTATTATTTTATCACATTATTTCTTCTAATATAATTTTACTGAATTAAAAGATGATAATATAAGACAACATATTTATTTTTTATTTCTGTTGTAATAATAATAATAATAATAATAATAATAATAACTACAACAATAATAATATTAATATTTATCATAATATAATTAATATATTAATATCCATAATAATGTTATTAATTATAATAATAAAATCTATTAATATAATAATAACTGAATTTATTGACTATATAACCATTTTTTTAGTTGATAATTTAAATGATTAAAAAAATTTCTATCTAATTAATGAATCAATATTTTTAACAAATAGTGATTCTCTTACATAAAAAAAATGTTGCATTTCTTATAATTTTAATCCATGATAAGATATTGTTATTTTTAAAAAATGTTGCATTTTTTATAATTTTAAACCATGATAATATATTTTTATTTTTAAAAATAAATCTTACATAAAATTGTAACCGACTATAAATTATTTTTGATTCATAGAAAAAACTATTCTCTTTTTAAAACCATGATTTAAAATGTGCAAATCATAATCCAAACAAATTCCAACAAGTCACAAAGCAATCCAAAAACAAAAAATAAAGTATGTGTTCTGGTTGGTCCGCATAGATAAGACCATGAATGTAATTAATAAGCCCAATAGAAAGTTTTTGGAAACGGTGCGTGGGTTGGACTGCAACTTGATTTTGGTATAAAAAGGACTGCAAATTGATTTCGTAAATTTATATGATGAAGATTGACCCAATAAAAGATGCAGTGGTGGTGGGCCAAAGTTGGAGGCTTTGTGAAAACGCTTTGGAATCTGCTACATATAGTTATGGTCCTCACCTCTGCCATGGTATCTGTAACCATGACATTTGTGACCTAATCATTTTTCTCATGCATAGCCAACACATCCTAGTTAACACCGTCAAATTCACCATGATTCAAACATTTTTTTTTATTGTGATTGTAATCCATTCAACTCTAATGATTCGTATTTGCTTTTATAATTTTTTATTATTAAATTAATACCGTCTAGTATTTAATTAAATATTATAAAATATGACATATTATTAGCTTATATATAATAATATACACTTATATACAAAATTTATTCTACATTCATTTATATTCTAAATTTAACAATTGAATTTTTCTAAAATATATAAAAAAATATCGTGCAATTATAAATAAAATAAAAATAGATTTAATATATTTTTAATATGTATAACAATTATTTTACTCATATATATTGATAAAAAAATAAAATATACTAATATGGAATAACAATAATTTTTTTATTTTATTTAAATATTATATATATATTATTATGTATATATATATATATCTAAAAAAGTTAAAATATGTAAATATCATGTATAAAATTTTAGAATTTACACAAATTTAATAACTTTATATAAAATGTAAAATTTACTAATTCAACCGTTGAATCATGTTATAATATCTAGTAGACTATCTATATAAAAATTCACACAAAATATAAATTGATTGATATTTTATTTCATGATTTTATTTTAACTGCTCATATATTATTTAAATATATATATATATATAAATATCAATAGTTGAATAATATATATACAGATTTTTAAATTTTTTAAAATTTGATATGCATAATCTACTTAGAAATTATAACATAATTTAATAGTTGAATTAGTAAATTTTTCATTCTATATAAAATTATTAAATTGATATAAGCTGATATATAATATTAACAGATTCTTATTATATATATATATTTAAAAAATTTGATGTATATGATTTATTAGATATTATAACATAATTTAACGGTTGGATTAGTAAATTTTTTATTTTATAAAAAATTTGATGTATATAATTTAGCTATTAATATTTATATATATATATATATATTTAAATAATATATGATTTTATTAAAATAAAATTATGAAATAAAATATTAATTAATTTTTATTTTGTGTAAAATTTTATATACATAATTTACTAGATATTATAACATGATTTAACAGTTAGATTAATGAATTTTATATTTTATATAAAATTATTAAATTAATATAAATATTAAAATTTAACAATTAATATTAATAAATTCTAATATATATATATATATATATATATATATATATATTAATGTAAATCCATCCAAATCAATGATATGCCAACAAAAGATTGATTTAGTTGATAAAAATTAAATTTGTGTGTTTAAATTCTCCTCCCAAGACGTAATTCATTTAAATCTTGTAGGCATGCTAATTATAATTTCGTTAGTTATGGAATATAGAACTGAAATTTTCAACGAAAACTTAATGTTAACCGTTGAAAAACCGTGAGGCCTTTAATATGAGTATTTAAAACAAAGGACACCAAATTCACACATGGGGTAAAATATGAACATTAAAAGTGTAGTTAATTAAGCCAAACATAAAGTAATGAAAATCTGAGCTGATAATTGGAGGGACAATCTAATTAAAGATACAACCATATAAATTATGATAAAATAAAATAATTTAATCTATTTAACCCGTTAAATATTATTACTTATCATAAAAGTATTGATTATCTTAATTATTACACAAACGTTTTTAAATTCATAAAATTTTAAAATAGAATAATTTAAAACAAAATAAGAAATATATATTCAATAATTAATTCAGGTCATATTTTAAAAATATAAATTAAAATATTTAAAATTATAAAAATATAAACATAGTTAACAAAAATAATTTAAAATTAAAGTAAACTAAAAAATGTGTCATTCTAAAAAATAAATTATATATATAAAATATTATTTTTTTTACATTAAATTTTATTTTTTATGAATTTATCTCATGAATTTATTAACAAAAAGTATAATTTGATTAGTGAGTAGTATCAGATTTAAGAAATACATAGAAGGCTAGTGAATATTTAAAAAGAAAATGAAGAAAAGCACCGGTGCACAATGAAATTTTGAAGTTCATTCTCCTTAATAAAGGTTTAAGTTAAAATATTATTAATGAGTATGAAGTTAAATTATTAAATATGAAATGTAATTTTTTTACAATATAAAAAATGATAAAATTTAAATTCAAAATTTTTATATAGAATTTTTTAATCTCTGACCACTACATCAATAATAGTAGCTTAAAATTTAAGTTTTTGAATTGTTTAATAATTTGCTCAAGTGAATTAGAATAGTAGGAATAGTTTTTTTTTTCATAGAAAAATATTAAAAGAACACACACATATATATATATATATATATATATATATATATATATATATATATATATATATATATATCCTCTTAAAAAATTACGTGAATGATCAATACTATAGAAATGTATGTTTGTCTCGATTTTTTTTTATATGAAAAAGTTGATGCTAACATGATCCAAGTTCATCTCTTGTTTTATGATTGTTATTTTTGTCAAGAATCTTTCCTTGACATTCCTGAAATACTTGAGCTAAATAGGTGGTTACACTTTCAAATAATAATAGATATATAAAATATTGTTAAATAAATAAATTAAATTTCACTTAAAAAATTAATGAAACAAACTTGAAGTACTTAAGTCACGAAATTAGAACCTTTTCTCCTTTGGCTGCTGAAGTCACGAGAAACTTACAAACTTTGTATAAACGGATATACATGAAATGGAACAGTGGAAGATCAGAACTAAGTTAATATGGTTCAAACTTGAAACAAAATGTTGACGAAATGACCCACAAAATGTGTGCATGTAAGCACAAGATATACACTATGACTTGGACTACAATCCCAACAAATTTTTTAATCTTGTACAAATATTTTAATATTTTAAAAAATTTTAAAATTTTAATTTTTATTTTAAAATATTTTATTTGAATAAAATAATTTAAATTTATAATATTTAAAATTTTTTATTTAGATAATAGATTTTAAGTTTATTAAATTTTAAATTTTTTATTTAAATTAAATAATTTAATTTTTACTATTTACAAAATTTAATATTTAAATATTTATAGTTTTTTAATTTCTATTTATTAAAAAATTTAAATAGACAAATATTTTTATGATGTAACATGTTTAAATATAATAATAATTTAACAAATTTACATAATTAAAATAATAATAAAATATAATTATATAATTTAATATTAAAAATATTATATTTAAAAATAAAAAAGATAGATGAAAGATAAAAAAGAGAAATAGATAAAAATAATAATAAATGAAAACAAAAGAAATTAATTATTATTTATAAAAATAAATTAAAAAAATTTTAAATATCATTTATTTTAATTTTTAAAATTATTTTATTAAAATAATTTCTTAAAATTTATAAAATTTAAAAACTTTTACACAAAAATATTTTAATATTTAAAATTTAAAATTTTTTTAGAAATTATTTTTCCTTCTTAAAATAACTTGTGGAATCACAAACTAAAAGTAATTCAGCAGAAGCATTTGTTGTTGAAAAGGAGATTAACGATCCTCCTTTGATACCTTTTTACTCAAACATCTCTCATCGCCATTTATCCACACACCATACTCCATTAATTCTATTATGGCTGGCTCTACCTAGCTCTACCCAGCTTTACTTTTCGGACTTTCCATTGCATTCACATGTTCAATTTGGTTTAACCATACCAATTAGTGAAATTTCAAGAAGAATAAAAAGCCAGGCACTTATGATCAGACAATAAGATATATATAATTAAATCCACATTAAGGCATATGCTGACTTTAAAAATTGCAATAGACAAGGGTTAAGTAAAGTATTCCATGGGATCAACAATCACATTTTAAGTAGATTAATGAATTTTTTTTATATAAATATTAAATAAAAAATGAATATATTTTCTAATACAGTATCTTAATTTCATTGATTTTTTAGGATATGATTATTTATTCTATAAAATAACTCAGCTAAACTTTTTATATAATGATACAAAATCAATCTGAATAAATTTATTAAAAACAATTATAAAAAAAAACTAAAATGAATTACGAGGGTAAAAGGAATTAATTTTTTTTCATGAATTAAAGTCAAATGATATATTTTTAAACTATTTTAAAGAAATCTATCATCTAAATTTTCATCAAGTGCCACTGTAAATTTATAAAAGCACTTTGCAGATTTTGAATTCATGGGGGCATTTGAACATATGGTTTTAATGAAATATTTATTAATAAAATTGATTAACATGTTTGATCATAATAAAATTTATTGAAATAAATAAAAAATTATTATAATAAAATAAACCAATAGAATTTTTATTGAAATAAATTTAAAAAAATATGAAAATCACCGGTTATTCTCATACATTTTTTCTAATTAATAATCTTTCAAATTAAATACTTATTTCGAAATGGATCACAATAATAACAAGTTTCACATGACTCTCACTCATACTTGATATGGGTTGATATAAAATTACAAGGTTTCACTCATGAAAGGGATTAATTACTTTTATATATATATATGTATGTATTACTTTTTAATTTTCCTTGTTTAAACTTCAAATACACGTTGCTATTAATCTTGTAATTTTCACATGTTTAGCACCACATATACATCCCAATGTAATTAATAAGAAAATGAATGGTAATACACATATATATATTTGATTATGTACACTCTCTGCATCTTAAAGACATGGGATTGGTCCTTTTCAATAGTTGAAACTCTAAATATTATTCATATTATTACTTTCACTTTGACGAGTAAATACTAATTAATTATTTTCCTGGCTGCTATTCCATCATGATTTTTTTTTTTTAAATCTTCATTCAATATTTTATATATGAAAAACAAATTAGATCCTCATATGCCGTGTTTTACATCCTTTTCCATTCACAAAATTTCCACCCTAGCCAGTACTGTAATCTACATATCTATATCTATAAATAGATAGCATAACACACATGCTTCCCTCCACAGCCATTACCACATAGCCACCATGACTATCTCTACTATTTGGATGTTAGCTCTTTTTTCTTTCATTTATGGCGGTGGAGCTACTCACCAGGTTTACAGAAATCTTCAGAGTCTATCCTCTCATTATTCCAATCAACCCTATAGAACTGGTTATCACTTCCAACCTTCCAAGAATTGGATTAATGGTATATATATGGCATATACCCTTCAAGTGATCATAATATTTTACCCTCTATTTCTTTCTCTTTTTTTTCAATTTTTTTTTTGGTGTAATATTTTATGTCTCTAACAATTTTTTCTTTGTTTGCTTCTTGTTGTTGTCATTTGACATGTTATCCTAAAATGGACAAATGGCTGTATGTGGACTTGCAGATCCAAATGGTTAGTTCAATTCACTGTTTTTAACATTCTTTTTGCATTTCCTTTGGTCCATCATATTATCATCATCCCTGTTCTCATTTCTACTCATTTCAGAAAATAACAGTGTGATTTAAGAGTTTCCTAGAAATTCAAAAATGGTTGAAATGTTCAAATCTAATATAAGAAAACTAGGTAGAGTGTAGGAAATTACAATGTTAATTTCACATACTCCAACGGCACTTCCAAAGCTGTAAAAATTAATAAAAAAATACGACGTAAATATATTAAGTCATATCTCTATATAATAGGGTCGGAGGAAAAGAAAAATGAGTAGCTAATCAATTAATTGATTAATTAATAAGTTCCTTCCATTTGATCCATCGGTATTTTTCTATTATTGTAAACGTGATGCGTCTATATAAGAGTGAAGTCAAAACTACTCATCTCTTTTTATGACAAAATAGATGTTACTTAAAAAAAAAAATTCTTTATGCATGTATTATTTGTAATCAATATTATAATAAAAAGAAACATACAAAAAGAACTCATGATTGAATCCAATGATAGTGTTAAAAAGTCACAATTTGATACGTGTCATTTATTAATTAATATATTTTATTATTTTGGGCTGAAAAATAAAAACTTTGTGGTGTGGCTTTTACATAGGACCAATGAGATATGGAGAACTTTATCATCTGTTCTATCAATACAATCCCAAAGGTGCAGTTTGGGGTAATATTGTGTGGGCCCACTCTGTATCAAAGGATCTTGTGAATTGGACCCCACTGGATCCTGCCATCTTTCCATCTCAACCGTCCGATATTAATGGGTGTTGGTCAGGTTCAGCCACACTGCTTCATGGGAATAAACCCGTTATTTTATACACTGGAATTGACCCTTTGAGTCACCAAGTTCAAAACTTGATCTACCCCAAAAATTTATCTGACCCATTTCTTAGGGAATGGATTAAGTCACCAAAAAATCCTATAATGGCACCAACTAGTGCTAACAAGATCAATTCAAGTTCATTTAGAGACCCTACCACTGCTTGGTTAGGTGAAGATGGGCATTGGAGAGTGGTTGTTGGAAGCAAAAGAAGAACAAGGGGAATGGCAATTTTATATAGAAGCAAAGATTTTGTTAATTGGGTTAAAGCCAAACACCCTTTACATTCAACCAAAGGAACTGGAATGTGGGAGTGCCCTGATTTCTTCCCTGTTTTGAATAATGGTTCATTGGGTCTTGACACATCCGTGAATGATGATCATGTTAAACACGTCCTCAAAGCTAGCTTGGATGATGATAAACATGATTACTATATGATTGGGACTTACAATGCTTCCAAGGATATCTTTACCCCAGATAAACAATTTAAGGCCAATGAATTTATTTTAAGATATGATTATGGAAAATACTATGCCTCAAAAACTTTCTTTGATGATGGAAAGAAGAGAAGGATTCTGCTAGGCTGGGTCAACGAATCCTCAAGTGTTGATGATGATATCAAGAAAGGATGGTCTGGAATCCATGTGAGTTGGTAGCAATTTCTTCATTTTTTAATTCTTATTGGTTTGATTATTATTTTCTAAAATCAAGACAAGACTTGATCAAATAAAAAAAGTCTTGATTCATCATCACTAATTCATTAATGATCATAGTTTAAAATATATAATATGAGCCAGCTCAGACAAATAATGACGTCAGAGTTAGACTCCACAATTTTTTTCCCTTAAGAATTGAAAACAGTTTATAAACTAATTAATTGGGGTGAATTTTGATGATGAAAATAAACACATGTATTTGCAGGCAATTCCAAGGGCTATTTGGTTGCATAAGTCTGGTAAACAATTGGTACAATGGCCAGTGATGGAAATTGAAAAGCTACGAGTTAAACCGGTCAAGTGGCCAACCAAAGTGCTCAAAGGGGGTCAAATGCTTCAAGTTAAAGGTGTCACAGCAGCACAGGTAATTATTTTCTTGAGAGTATATTATATATATATATATATATATATATATATATATATATATCTATGATCGTCCAAGACTAAAATAGTATTTAATATTTGGGCACAATTTGAAGTCAACTCTAATATTTTAATAACCAAGTGTTTAATCCAAGATACTTTCGAACTAAAATAGTATTGATCGATACATGAACAAAGCTATTGGTCCAAATAATGAAATTGAAATATAACATTATTATATTCTCAATAAATAATATGCTATAAATTTTTCTGCTTTACATTATGTTTTACCTATCGTTTACATTAAGTGATACGCTATAATATGTTTGGTTAGAAATAATTCTTGAAAATAATTTTAAAAATTTAAATGATAGTGGGAAAGAGAAGGGAAGTTATTACTTTCATGTTTGAAGATAACTTACTAAAAATGAAAGATTAAAGATATTTACTGGTAAGTCTATTTTTATGATTTTTACATCTTCAAACAAATTAGTTTTGGATTGTTAATTAGAAAATATTTTTGAGATAAAACTATAAAAAAATTGTACTTTTATGTTTTGAGTATAATTAATAGCTTAAAATCTATACTAATAGCTGATAAATAATGATAAAAACATTGTTGTATATCTAAAAATAGATGAAATGAGATTAAAAAATAATATAATAAAAATATTAAAATTAAACATTTATTAAAACATATAACAATTAAAATCAATAATAAGATAAATATGATTATTTTAACAATAGAGTTATCATTTGTAATTTGCAGGCTGACGTTGAAGTTTCATTTGAAGTGAATAAGTTGGAAGAGGCTGAAGAATTAGAGTCTTGGACAGACCCTCAAATTCTGTGTAGTACAAAGGGGTCAACCATTGAAAGTGGATTGGGACCATTTGGTCTTCTAGTTTTTGCTTCTAAGGGATTGCAAGAGTACACATCAGTGTTCTTCAGAATATTCAGATACCAACACAAAAATTTGGTGCTCATGTGTAGTGATCAAAGCAGGTTAATTTGTTTGTGCCCTTCAATTATTTCCATCAACTCAGTTTCTTTCCAAACATTTCCAACTCTATTAACAACAAATGCATCTTTGATAGATCTTCCTTGAATAAAGATAATGATGAGACAACTTATGGAACTTTCATGGATGTGGACCCCCTTTATGAGAACTTGTCCTTGAGAACCTTGGTAAGTACTCATTCATGAATTGCATAAATATGAAACTTACAAGGGTATGCTCTTATTAATTAAAAAAAAAAGTTGCAATTTATGAAAGCCATGGGATTTATGGTGCACAAAATTTTTCTAATATATAAAGTCAATTTCTATGGATTGTAGTGGCCCGCAAAAGTTGCAATAGTATGAAACTTACAACAAGCACATGATCATATTAATTGAAAAATGTTTCAATTTGTTTGAAACCATGAGATTATGATGCACAAACGACTTTCTTCAAATACGTACAAAGTCAATTTTATAGATTGTAGTGGCCCTTTAAAAGTTGCATTCATTCGAAATATTTAAATAGAAAAATAGACAAATAAATAGATAAAGAAAGAAAACAAGGAGAAATAATATATATTATTTTTTTTCGAAAACTTATTCAATCTTCAGTTTATGATTTTCATGTACTTATCAAGCATAATACTTTTCTTATTACAATTTAGTATGGCTTATATGTGCCTATGATAACTGTGTCATGTGCTTTATATTATATTATATATAATATATATATAAATATTTTTTACAACCCTTTTTAAAATATTTTTTTATCATATCAGTCATTTTATTTTATAATTTTTTTTCTTCTTAATTCTATTTGTTGTAAAGAAAATTGTATAATTAAATATAGTTTCTCTATTTTGATTGTAAAGTATCCATCTATCTAATTTTCAAGTGCTTATTAGATTAACAATCTAAAGTCATTCAACTTCTCTATTTTAGCTTCTTTTTCTTTGTTAAATTCTTCTGGGGGATGAAGAGACTCTAAAACATAATAGATCATACTTCAATTGCTTTATACTTGTATTCTTAATTTGCTTTTAGCAAGATGTTTGAATCTTTTAAGATAATAACTCATAAGTAGTGACTAAACATTGCAACATGAACATGAGGATATCCTTATTTTTCCATTTATCATATTTTCTTTAGCCCTTCTAACACATGAATTTCTATCTTTCACAGATTGATCACTCTGTTGTAGAGAGTTTTGGAGGAGAAGGAAGGGCTTGCATCACAGCCAGAGTTTATCCCACATTGGCAATAAATGATAAAGCACAAATCTACGCTTTCAATAATGGAACTTCTGATGTCAAGATCACAAAATTGAGTGCTTGGAGCATGAAAAGAGCACAAATAAGTGGAAACTAAGTAGAAAGGAGAGGTGCGACAATGGATTCAAAACCGTAGAAGTTTATGATGACAATTTTGTTTAATCCTCCTATCCGTGAATGCTCAAAATATCATTAATGTGACACTAATATGTATGCATATCACATCTTATACATTAGATTTAATAAAAGATGACGAAAAAAATATTAGAAATATTGATGCTATTGATGTGACAATTTTTATATGTCTATTTTTAATATATTATCATGTTTATTTTAAAAACAATGATACTTTTACGTATAAACAGCAACTTACATCATAGAAATATATATATATATATATATATATATATATATATATTGTATTTATATATATATATATATATATATATATATATATATATATATATATATTTATTGTATTGTTTGAATTTAAAAAAAAAACCAACTACTTACATAAGTCACTTTCAAAATATAGAAGGAAATTTTTTCATGAAATAATTATCATCTTAAAAGGATTATTATTTATGCATTTGTGATTGTAATAAGGATTTTGCATAATATATTTTTTTAAAGCTATAACTATATTCCATATGGTTTCTGTTAATTATAACCGTCATGCACACACTATAAATTTGTCAAGCTATTTAAAGCATCGTCATGCAATTATTTTTCTTCAAAAGAAATAATTGTTAATATTTTTTATTTTAAATATAAAAATAAATAATATTATTTTTCAGTATATTAATTATTAAATTATTTTATTATAAAATTTATGTCAACGAAAACATTATTCATTTTCCATACTATAAATATTTTTAAAATAAATTTTGAACTTATAATATATTAATTATTTCAACCACTTCTTATTAATCTTAATAAATATATAAGAAAAATATTTATTATCAATTTTTAGGATTGATTTTGGATATTTAAAAATAATAAGTTTCTAATTGGATAATATTTATTATATTTTTATATTATTAAGATAATAAATATTTTTTATAATAAAACTTAACCAATTTTTAAATGTTAGAAATAATAAGAATTGATGTTAATTAAGAAAATCGTATATATATAAAAAAAATTGATCTTAAAGTTAAATCGTAGAAAATCCAGGGCTGGTGCTCATGTCAAATGTAGTCCATGAATATTTAAACATTTAAAAGTAACCAAAAATGAATATTTAAAAAGAAAGTAAGAACATACTTAAAAAAGAAAAAAGAAAAAATAATGGTGCTGCACAATAAATGGACTGGGTATGGGTGCCATGATTAAACAACGTAAGGGGTGTCTCAACCTTCTACAATCAAATAAATTTGAAAGTAACACGATTACCAAAAGAAACATTAAATATAAAAGAAATTACATAATTAAAAAAATAAATTAACTTAAATTGAGACAAAAGATTCAGTTTATACAAAAAGAATAGACACATACACAAAATAAAGGACAAGTAAACTTCATTATAATTTGTGAAAATTGAGTTTTATTCTTTAAATATCAAGCCTTAAAAGAACTATAATCCCATACAATGAGAAAACCTATGTAGAAGATTGACTTTCAAAAGTAAAAAATACAACATTATTTAAGTCAATTTAAATATTATACTTTGTCTAATTGGTGGGTGCCATGGCCACAAGTTAGGTCGAAATAGGCCAGTTGTGTAACAGGTTATAATATTAAATGTAAACATTTTGATAAATTTGTGCCACCGTACTTAACATAAATTGTATATAGGGGTAAATACACGTTACACTAAATTAGGCGTTACATGTCTTTTAATTTAACTTTTAAATTTAAGGTTTAAATATGAATCATTTATTAATCTAGATCAATTTTTAAGATTTGATCTTTTAAAAAGTTTGCTTACTTTGTAAACCTATTTAAAAATCTATTTTATAATAATATCTTTTAAATAGATTCAAAGTCTATACTTAAATATGCTAAAAGTTCACGATAATTAAAAAATATAATGTTAATAAACCTAATTTATATGCAAATAAATAAATTAAATCTTTAAATAGAATAAATATATAATATCAAAATAATACATTAAAAATAATAATGAGTTTACATAACTAGAATATTATTATATTATTTATATTTACTTAAATAACTGAGTATGTTAAATTTAATTTTTTTAGATATTTTAAAACTATCTTTTTAACTAAATAGATTTTTCAAATTTTTTTTATCTAACTTATTTAATAATTACACTTGGCCTGATTAAATTATAACCGCTACGAATAATCTGATGTATTATCATTTCTAATTATATGCCCACACATTTATGGCAGTGAGCACATTATCTTTATTAGCTCTTTGTGTAGTCACACAATCTTGCTATGTACTTGTATGAGTATGAAAGATTGTACTTCCAAGCTCTATTTTCGTTGATCTATGTTCACACCAATTTAAGAGAAAAATTACCATAATTTTTCACAACTAAAAAGCTAATACAACACAACTTTAAAATGAGGCCATGATTTCAGCAACTGATAAAAATATAATAATTAAAAATGTTTATTAGATAAATAGCAATAAAATAGAACCTTAGTAGAAGAGCACCCATAATTATGAGGGTCAACGAGCTGCAATGTTTACATGAATATCACCTTTCTGATACCCACCCTCTCTGGATCCGTCTGGACTAATAACTCCCACCGTAATAATAAAAATAGTAGCATATCGTACATTAGTTATGAAGATATAAGATACTCTTTAATAGTTGACTTTGAAATTCTTACACTAAATTATACAATTTGTAACTTGAGCTTAAGAATGCTAAATTTTTTGGTTGCTTGTCTTCACATGATTAATGAATTAATGGATGAGGTATGTTTTTAATTTTTGTTAATATGTTAATTTTAATGTAATTTTAGTTTTCATAAATTTTCTAATTTTAAAAATAATTTTTATAATTATTTAATATATATATATATTTATATATGTTTATATAATTACGTGAAATTATATGTCACATCAAAATAATTGTTTTTTGATTTGGTCTATTGTGTCATTATTAAATGGTGAAGGATATTTTTTATAAAATTTTAAAAAATTAAAAGATCAAAAGTAAATGAAACCATATCTGATGAGACGATTATAAATATATAATTTCGATTCTTTCATATTCTTTTACATCCTATTTATACTTTTCATTTTGTTAAATTCATTACGATCAATGTAATAGTTGAATCAAATTGTTTATAACCTTTTATGTTTCTCGTCAATTGATGAAAATGGTATTTTAATAGAGAAACTACACCTCAAGAAAAAACTGTAATTTATTACATTTTTTTTTTCTGTTGATACAATTATTTTTTAAAATAAATTATAATCCTATGATAATAGTATAATACATTATATCAATATTTAATATATTAAAGTATAAATGATTTTTTCAAATAAATGAAATTGTCTATTAATATAGCATATCATATGCATTATTAGTATATATTCTTACTGTATAGTGTATATACTAACTACAGTTTAATTTTCATTAAATCAATGCATGTCTGTGCCTTGTAATTATTTCCATCAATGGAGCTTCTCTCCAAACTTGAATTCCAAGTCTTGTGATATGCAAATGCATCTTTGACAGGTCTTCCTTGAATAAATATAATAATGGGGAGCACTTATGGAACTTTTGTGGATGTGTATCCTCTTCAGTCTTCAAGAGAAGTTGTCCTTGAGAAGCTCAGTAAGTTTCAATGATATTATGTTAAGATCATAAGCAGTGACTGAATATTGCTAGCCATATCAAATGGAGAAATTGCTTATTTTTCCATTTATCATCTTTGCATTCTGCTCCTCTAATGCTTCAATTTCTCATTCTCCTTTTCACAGATTGATCACTCTGTTGTAGAGAGTTTTGGAGGAGAAGGAAGGGCTTGCAACACAGCCAGAGTTTATCCCACATTGGCATTCAATGATAAAGCACAACTCAACGCTTTCAATAGTGGAACTTATGTCAAGATCACAAGATTGAGTGTTTGGAGCATGAGAAGAAGGACTGATAAAATGGAAACTAAGTCAAATGGGAGAGATGGAACAATCGATTTAAGATACAAACTCTGATATTTTTTACATATATAAATAGTGATTTACATCTATATACAACCTAAGTTTAACGATAATAATTTTTTTTTATTTTTAAATATAAAAAAGATCGTCAAACTATAAATAGGATGTAGTGCACTTTTGGTATTCATAAGGATCGTTTGCTTTAGGGGGCAGGGTTCTGATTTTCCTTGCAATGAAGGCAACCATTAGAATGTTCCACGATGCAGAATTTTCCCAAATTTTAGATTCCCAACAAATCCTAAATAAAATTACACAGCTTTTCTTTGTTATTTAGGACAAATTTTCCAGTCTATGTTTTGGTTGAAAGAGAGAATGGTACTGAATCAAAATCAGAACGGTAACAAGCTACAAGATAGGGGAATGGAGGAGCAGCCCCATATGAATACAATAAACATGTGAAAAGGCCATACATCAAGAACAAGGAAAGGAACAACAAAAAGATCCAATAAATGACCCATAACAAAAAGATCAAATGGAGCTTTACAGTAGATACTTACAAGTTACAAACTATTTGGATCTAAATGTTCCAAGTTCTTTTTAATGTTAATAAATATGTCATCCTCTACTATAAGAATATGTTCTTGTAGTGGTGTTGATCATTTGAGTATATACCTTCATTCTTTACCAACATTAAGTTGTAAATATCAGTGGACTGAGGTCAGAATTAGCTTCAAACTGCTCTAGTCTGGTGCTATTCATATTCCATACTCAGTTGATCCTTTTGCCTACGTTTCCGACTACCCTTCTTTTTCACTTTCTCAATTGGTATTTCTTCAAACTGCTCTGTTAAGCATTTATGCACAATGTTTTTCACTTCATCAAGCAACTCTCTATTATAAGAATCCAACCCTTCTGCTGAGAGTATATCAGCAATGCTTGCAATTTCCCTCATAGCAGTAACCTGTAAAAGTATGTGGTATTCAAGTCTTCATAACACGCATTCAAGTGAATGATAAGTAAGGATAAATAAGCAAAAACATACTGTTCTTTGATACTCTGACTCCAGAGATGATGTGACTCTCCCGATATATTTCCGGGTAATCTTCTGGTACCACTGCATGTACTCACCCTCATCTGCAATGTCACCACCTTCAACCACATGAAGCCAACGTTCTGACCACTCTTTGAGAGCCAAGTCCATTTTTCCAATCAAGTCTACTCCATGATCCACTATACGACTCTTTCTCTCCCACCGTTCCACATCTTTTGGTATAGTTTGATGCATGCCAAATTGCCTTAAGCAACGATCAGGAAGATGCCTTTCAGCCTTGTCAAAACACAATAGCATAGTCCTAGATGCCCGTAAAATCAAACTAGCTTTTATATCTTCTGGTATGGCTGTACAGTCCATATCTTTGTAAGGTAGCCACTGGACCTGTGTATTAAAACTAAAGCAAATTTACTATTTTCTTCAACCTAATTCATCAAAAAAGCCACATTATTAACACTTACATCACATGGATTAAGGGAATCCAAAGCTTTTCTGTAGGACACTACATTACATTTTGTTCTAGATCCACTTTTCCCTTTCCATTTAAGCACAAAGGGAAAACAACTATTATCAGGTTCTTGATTAAATTTTGGCTGTCCAATGTTGAGGTGAGAATAACTCCAGCACTAAAATAATAATAATAATAAAACACTGTTCAGTCAGTATTCAAACTAAAACTATTGGCAAAAGAAGAGAGTAAAAGGAAGTGATGTTATAACCTGTACTAAAGTTAAACAGCCACTAATTGTGCTTTGAGATTTGAGGGAAGCGTTGCCAAGTGCTCTGTATAAAAATGCCAATGCTCCGGCACCCCAGGCAAACTTCCCAGCCATGTCAAAGTCTTCAAACAAAGAAAGGTACATAACAGGGACTTTGTTCCCAGTTGTTGTAGAAAATATTGTACTGCCTACTAGGTATAGAAGGTAAGCACGGGTACAGCGTTCAGTTTCTTCTAGTGATGCATCTTCAGGACACTCAGAAAAGAACTCCTTCAGCCAAGTAAGCTTCACCATTCCACCATTCAGGTCCTCTGGTACTCTCCCTAGTAATTTTTCACAAACTGAACTCGGTGCACTTATTGGACCTATCACAGGTTCTCCATCAATAGCCAATCCAAGTAATAGTGCTACATCTTCCAGTGTTATTGTCAATTCTCCAACAGTTAAGTGAAAGGTATTTGTTTCTCTCCTCCACCGCTCAACCAAAGCTGCTATCAGTGCATTGTCAAGACTCATAGCAGGAAGTAATCGCAAGTAACCAAAACCAGCTTTCTCAACCAACTTAATCTGTTTAGGTGTGAGCTTCCACTGATCAAGCATTGAAGTGTGTTCATGACATCTAAGTACACCACGCTCCTATAGATTTGGTATGAATAATATGATCATATCCAAATAACAGGAATATTAAAAAAAAAATCATGATTTAAATGAAATTATAAATAAAAGACTATCCACCCACCTGTCCATCCCAAACTGCTGAAGAAACATGATTATCTTGATCATAAAGTACATAATTATCAATTGGCCCAGGGTCTTCATTGAGTTCCATCTAGGAAAGAAATGAGAACTGTCCAAAATACAGGAATCACAATAACTATGAATCTGCCCCAATTTGGGATACAGTAGCATCTTATTAAACTCATTGTATCCTTCACTAAGCAAAGATAAAATAACACAGGAAAACAACATATCAATATTAGAACTAATTATTTTGGAGCTCACCTTCAGATTAAGTGTCAGGTTGCTGTCTGTTTTGTCAATTGGAAATTGGATTGCATTCGCTTGCATATACTGTTGAGCCATGTTTAAGCTATAATCAAAGCATGATTAGCTTTGCTAGACTTGCTCCTACAAAACTAATGGCCAAAGACTCTCTTCCAACTTATCCCACTATTTTGCACCACCTAGGTAAAAAAGAGAAATTTCACTTTTAGGATATAAACCTGGTCTATTATCACTAAAAGTTTAAGCAATGAAAAACATACTTCTGCTTGCAAACATACATGTAAAGAATTACTAGAAATACACACCACGACATTTTTGGCACATTAAAATTAAAGCAGTCATCTATAGGATTATTTTATTTCTTTATCTTTCTCTTTCTTTTTTCACTTTATGGTTTAACAAAACTAACAAAAAAAGAAAATGAATTCAAATTCTCTCAGGCCTTTCATAGAAGAACCATATAGCCCAAAGGATCCATTTTTCCATGGTCACTGCAAAATTCACTACCATAAAGCAGTGCTAGTCATATAGTTGTCCAATGGAATTATCCTTAAGTTTGATAAGCAGCTGTGAATCATAAATACCGCTTAAAGCACTTCTCCACTTTATCCAAAACAGTACAACATGTAGTATGATGTTATCCCCAATCTTTATCTCCAGTAACATCGCTAACTTGTGCCTTTGCAAACATGCATTTTATCCTCTATCTTACTCTCTTACATGACCATGAACCCTTTTATTCCAAAGCTTATCTCTACAACTCCAAAATGTCCTCAATTCATCTTTTATAATTCCCACCCTTACGGGTTCCCCAAAACCTCCTTCATAATCCAAATCAAAAAAGGATGAAAATTGCCACAGCCTATACAAGTAGCCGGTAATTAATAATCCTCAGCAGTTCTCTGATACGTCTTTTTCTTTTTTGAACCTTAAATGACAAATACCCACTAACACATGACAGTGTTTTTCTGGACCCTAAAGTGTATGCATAGCAGGCAATCACAAATTCAAGGAAAAATGAAAAGCCCACGAAGAAAGAACATTAATTTTTCCAACACATTGATACAAAAAAGAAAGAGAGAAAGAACCTGAGAGAAGGTGGAACTCTAGTCCACGCAATACCGTCCTAGTCGTTGAGATAGCAAGGGAATCACGAGTTCCGAAGAGGACGAGGAAACAAACTGAAAGATGCAATTCTTTACGAGAATAAAAATGGATTTCGATTTTGGAGATTGATATTGTTGGCAGCAGCAGCCCCTATTGCCACCCAAAAATTTGGTGGCAATGGTGGCGGAGATGACCAAGGATTTGATGGTGATTTTTTTTTTTTTTAATATTCGTTAGACCAAAACTTAAAATAAATAAACTATGGGTCTTGTTGGGAAATGGTTAAAAATTTAACATAATTTTTTAAAATAATGTGACAGGATTGAATTATAAAAAAAAAAATTGATAATATTTTTAATAAATTTTTTTTATATAGCATTAGTTAATTTTTTTTAATAATATAATTTAATAAATTTAATTAAAATATATTATTTTATATTATCATCTATTTATAAATTATTATATAATTAAAAAATTAACTTATATAATAATTAAGTAAAAAGTTATATTTATAATAATTTTTAATTAGTTGATTATATAAAAAAATTTACAATGATAAAATATTACAATTATAATAAAAAAGTAATTAGAAAATACATAATTTAAGAAATAATTAGGATAAAATTAAAAGTTATTTAAAAAATAAATAAAGGAAATTATATTTTATTTTTAATATATTTGTTTACATTATTAACTAATTAAAAATATTTCTACTTTGAATTAAGTATTGCATTGTTAATTAACATTTGATAATTAATTTTAATATTAAAATAACAATTGTATTTTATTAATTTATTAAAGAACACATTAAAATATTTAATTTAACTAAAATGCAAAACTATACTTCCATTCCAGCGAAGAGGAAACAGCTTCTCTGAGACTGAGTCCTCCAATTCCACTGCCATAGTTCACTCAATCTTGCTTCATCCATGACGACGTCGTCTGGTTCCGTGAAGAACGCGATGCCCCCACTCCCCAGGTCTCGTCTCCAATCTCCAACAAGTGCTGCGGAACAGAAAGGGTCTCTAACAAGAAGTATAAGAAGATGATGATGATAATCCACCCAAGAACAATGCTGAAACTGAACCCTTACATTCAAATTCACATTCACAACCCTCTTCTTCATCGTCTTGGTTACCAACATTGACGGCATTCACTCCCATGCTCTCACATACCTTCTCCAAGTCCTCGTCGATGAGGGACTCTACAATCTTCATGTCTGCATTCAGATTTTTTTTTTGTCTTGTTATTGAATCTGGAATGTCTTTGTAATTTGTTAGTTCCTAAAAATGGTTGCTTTAGGGAAAATCGGTTTCGGGGCACTCTTTCACTCTCAGAGAAACTGTCCAAGCCTGTTCAGTGGTGTCATGGCCTTTGTAGTTTCGGGTATCAATTCAATTATATTATTTTTTTCAAACCTTAGATGTTGTTCTTACTCTTTCTTCATTACTCTGATTAGGATTCTTAATTGTTTGGAATCTTACTTCTTTTTATAAAAAAAATGGAATTAACTCGATGGTTTACTAACTGTTCAGTTTTCAACGCTGTTCCTCTTTATTTTTTAGATCTGATGTGTATAAACTTCATGTAAACTTCGTTCATGGATGTTGTGGATCAGCTGGTTTGCTTCTTGTGCAGAGGGAACAAAATCTCATCATCATCTACCGTGGAAATTCGGGACATATAACTACTGATTTTCATATTGTCTTGCTGTTATATTACTGATATAATGCATCCAGAGTTGGGTGATACTTAGTTGGGTTTGTCGTTGTAGCTGTCACCATGGATACTTGCATACATTTCTTATTCTTTTCTGGCTTATAATTCAGGAGCTTCCGTAAAGCTTGGGAAGAAAGTGCTCTCAACAACTGAATTTGTATCTAAGATCCAAAATAATGGGACTTGCCAGTATTTGTGTAATCTGGCAATCATTTTTTGAAGCCATATTTCTAGTAGCTTCATTTTTGAAGCCATGTGAAGAGATTTTTTTCATTTCCAAAATTTATTGTGAAATTAGTTATACATGGCTTCAGTGTTTTTTTATGTTATATTTGCATGGCAATGAAATGATTTTAAATTGTTTCTAGAAGTGAACTTAGCTATACTACACTTTATATGCAGTTTTTGGATAAGCAGCAGGAAGATATAGATCAGGATCTGGATTACAGGGCTCTTGTAAGTTGGAGAACTAAATTGTCTTTAAGCATGTTTATCTAATGTGAAATGTATTAATTTTTTCAATTAATACTTTTTTATGTTCTTAAGGGCAACATGCAAGTATCTTCATTCGGTCCTTACTGTCCATGTAATTGAGTTTATTTATTTCCTCCGAGCGATTCTTGCACCTGATTTGGATGAACAGGTTGCAGTTATTGCTCTCTCTCTTTCTCCTCATACTGAGACGGATATCAAATGACAGCTTCTGGTTGCATTTCATCAATGCTTCCTAGTGAACAATAGACTCAAACGGAGTTCAGCTTCAGAGTGATTGTGTACATTTGAGATGAGATTTATGATGATTCTTTCTTTTCTATTTTCTTCTCTGAATCAAAGGTGGAACAGAACCGGGAGTCACACCTATTCTATAGATATCAATCTGTGTTTTTGTTTTTCGTGTAAGATATATTTTATTCCCTCCTTCGTTGTTTCATTTCTTTTGGTCACTAGTTATTTCTGATGTGAAGCAAATGCTTAATTGCTTCTTGTATTCTCCTAGGCATATTTTAGAAAATGCCATTTCGTTGTTTGTAACTTAAAATTACTAGCAAAAAGCTGGTGCATTTGTAATTCAA